>CAUOFW020002791.1:102500-745352 GCA_963454935.2 Ilex paraguariensis
AATGGCTAGAAGAGAAGCAAGGCAATAGTATACCAGTTATAGATTGTGTGAATTGCTTTAATTTGTTGTTGAAGTTTCTAATCCATTAGAATTGTCATAGGGAAATTGACAATTGCTTTCTGATGATATACTACACGTCTAGAGATGACAACTTGTACTTGTGGAAAATATAAGTTAAGGTAGACAAAGATACAAAGGCAAAGGTGAAAATTCAGGCCTAAGTCCAAGAGGCTAGATACTTGAACCAACTCACACCAATCTACTTCCATTGTCATCATTTGCATCTTCTATACGATAAGTCTTAATCGCTTGAATGTTTTTTGGCAAGATTTTGTTCCATAATATGCTTGAAAACAAATTGGTTGCAAGTCTTGCAGATGTCAATTCTATGGAATATTCATCCCTTAATCGCTTTAATTCAAGAGACAAAACTATCCACTCCATCCCCTTCATCAGACTTATCTCCTTTACTTTCCTTGTGGTTATCACTTATTATTTGCCTCTACCTCTACTGAGTACTTTGGCTGACATTTGTTATCTACAGGCAAATTGTCGCAACTTACTCCTTTCTTCTAATCTTAACACGTATAGATTAACAATAAACAAAATTATATATTAGAGTTTACGAAACTTTCGTTATTGGGTTAGTCATACAGTTCACTTGTTTCTAGCGATTCACATGGGGCATCATCAATTGATACAAGTCTTAGATAAGAATCTACAATGCACTAGAACGCCCTTGTTGACGATCCTTTACACCGACATCAGCTAGGGTTCCTTGAAAAATGTGATATCTCACACCGGGTAAATCCTTAACCCTTCCCCCTCTTACTAAGACTAACATTTCAAGTTACTAAGTATATTTTGGATATATCTAATCCGTAATCCGCACTTCTAAGTAACCATTAATGCAATTGAATTAATATATAATAATGATCATACACAAATATTATAACCTTTAATGTCATGAAATAAATTATATCACCAAAGACTGTGTTATACATGAATCAATTAATAATGAGTTTTGTGAAGATAACCATGAACATGGAATAGGATGTTTCAAAAGCAAGAACTGAACATAAAGTTTTCACCACCACAACTTGGAAAGAAAATTATTTAGCTATATCCAAACAAAGTCGAGCTCTAAAATATACTTATTCACATAGGGTCAAAACCGTTAAGAAGAGTTATTTACAGGATCTAAAATATACTTATTTACAGGGATAGGGTCATACACTATTGAGAAGACTTAATTAACTGTGGACTAGTCTTTTACTTTTTACTCACTATTCATCATTTTGTCTGTGTTGATCTCCTTACCAAGGCTCTTTCAAACTAGTGATGGAAAGCTGTCTCTGCACTATAAGGTTCCCTCCCGCTGGTCGGTGGCTATTTATTGGAGATCTGGGCAGGCATGGTATTCTATTGAAGCAATATAACTCTCTTGATTTGAATCCTAGTGCTATTACAGGGGTAATGCAGTAGTGTATATTGAATTTTTCGAAGTCGATCTTGTACATAAGCCAAGCAGAAATTTTGCATTTTTTTGTGTTAAAAAGCGTGTTTAATAAACATGTTTTTTAGAAAACACTTACTAACCACGCTTCCCATTTGTGTTCTCCACCCCCCCCCCCCCCCATATTTCAACAAAAACTGGATTATTTAGCCTGTTTTTTAACAAAAGCAAGTTTGTTAACTCTGCTAAGTGCAATATTTGGGATATTTATTTAAAAAGAATAGTATTTTGGTAAATAACTTGAAAAATATGGATAGTGAGAAAAAAATAATTGTTTAACAGTTATATTGAGTTCTGTAATTAAAAAATTTAAACATTGCAAAAAATATGAGTTATCTAATTAGAAAATATAAACATTACAAAAAATAGAAACAAAATAATAATAATGTGAAGCCAGATAAGTTTTTAGTAATTAAAAACTGAAAATTCTAGAAAATTAGGATGCCTAGAATGGAGACTTCTCCTTGTTTGTTGATGCATCTCTTTATACAAGGGTGGAACTAAGATTTTATCATCAGGGGGGCTAAATAGTTACATAACTTCATTTTTTTTAATGTGAGTTATCGTTAATGTCAAATTTTAAGACATATACAATCTATTAAAATTAATTCCACTTGATACATTGTAATATACCCATTTTTAATAAAATCGATAAATCTTCACCAAATTAATAGACGTTAAAAAATTTGATCAATTTATCAAAAAAATAATAATTTCAACTTACTTTTATCACGTAACTACTCGACTATAACTAGATTTCATCGTACTTTTGGAAAATATGATGAGAGAGAAACCAGATTTATCCAATTCATGTTGTTTACCATTTTGAATCTCTTAAATGTACTACTTGGGTGTGCTATATTTTAGTAGCAAAGAAAGGGGTGCATTATTTTTTTTTCTCTAAAATTGTACATTGATTTTATTTTACACAGAGACGATTGATTTGATTACATTGCACTATTCAAAATAATTAAAATTCTTTCCATATGTGCAAGACTAAAATTTAATGATTTATGAAAAATAAAACAATTTGAATGGTTTTGATGCAATATAATCAAATCATAATGTGAGTATAAAATAAAGTTTTCAAATTTTGAGGGGCATGAAAAATATAATCAAAAAATTATTTAGAGGTATAATATATAATTTTAAAAACTTGAGGGGGGCCATTGGTAGATATGGAAGAAGGTTTTTGTGTGTGTTCCTTAATTGATTTTGAACATGGGTTCAATGTGGAGCAAACTATGGGTATACATATATGTGATTAGTTTCACATGATCAATTGGTTTGGAACTATACTAATTCTGCCCATTTCTCAATCAGAGTGCTGTAACACCCCAAAACACACCCTGGACGACATTACATTTTAAAATCATTCATATCATGAGAGCACTAATATAATCCCTTAAGAAACAAGACTGCATTTGTCATCCACGAATATTTACAACATTATCCAAAAAAATAAGCCCAAGTCATGGCTATTACATCTCAAAAATTAATTAAAAAAGCGCAGCGAAATAAATAAAAGAAGCTAGACTACACAATGTTCCAAAAAAATATCCTAGTCTAGTACAAAAGGAAAGGAGGTCGCTCTATATGTCCACCTCGAGATCCACACTCCCGTCTAGTGGAGTCTCCCAAGTAGCAGGCTCCTCGACCCTTACGTCCTTCTCCTCAAGCGGGTAATCTGAAAAATGTTAGCGATAGGGGATGAGCATGAAGCTCTGTAAAAAAAAATTTCCAAACCCATACAAAGTTTAGAAAAGCATTTAAACCGGTCGGTCTCAATTTTAACATAACATAGATACATAATTTGAAATAAAGTAGTGACATTTAAAAAGAATCTCAAGTTTATTTAAAAATATTACTTAAATAAACAAACGAGCACCACATACAAATAATAACTATTAATTAGTATAACTAATTCCCAATAATTCTTTCGGTAGGTGACATACTTTGTGGTAACCTCCACCCCCCTTTAGGTCACCTTTAATTCTCAAGCATCCTTATCGGGAACCTCTTGAAAATGGATGAGCATCCTTACATGGAACCTCTCACCAATCACTACATTATTTCCCAAACATCCTTACCGGGAACCTCTTGGGAAGGGGTGAGCATCCTTAAAAGGAACCTCTCACTCATGTGCATCACAAACAACCCAACCAAGCATATAATTCTAACATTCATTTCAATTTACAAGCATCTATCCAAAATCTCCAAAATATATCATGTAACAATTTCACAACCAACTAAGAAAATACATGAAATCACAATAACATCATTTTTCTACCCAACACAAAGCACTAAGGTTTCGAAATCCATAATAAAGAAAGCATTTAGGAAGAAAATACATCACTCTTCAAAAATTAGGGTTTTAAAACTAGAAAGGAGATTTCATGGGTATTAAACCCTACTTTGTTCAAAACATGTAATCCTTGCAAAAAGCCTAAGAGAGGATGATTCCATAGCATATATATATCATTGATAGCCAAAACATACATATATAAATACCCTAGCCTCAATGTAAGTGAATGAGAGAAAACTTCTACCTCAAATCCTTAGCTTTGGTGTAAAGAACAAGAATATTTGATCTTGAATTACCCTTGAATCTCTTGTTTTTTCCTTCCTTTCTTCCTCTCTAATGCTCTCTAAGGTTCCAAGAGGTGTGGGGCTGTGAGGGGAGTGAAGGAAATGAGAGCAAATGAGATGAAAATGAGTTTAAAACATAGCAGCCCCGAAAAATACTGTTCATAGGCTGTTTTGGGTTCCTCCAAATTTACGGTTTTACCACTAAGAATTTCCAATTTGATCCATATGACTACCATAAGGTTTGTCGACGTTCCAGAATCATTTTTAATGTTATTTTAACCTAAAAATATTTATTTTTATGATTTATCTCAAAACCCAAATCAACGTACGCCTGAAACACTAAAGTTTATATTTTACCCATCCGAATCGGCTATTAATGAAGTTTTGCGATATTTGCAAATAAAAGGTGATAAATGATGCTTCTTAAAGCCTTTTATACTTATTTGAAGCCTAAAAATACTTATTATTCTTATATTTTGATTTAGGATGCAAATGGAGGCATTAAATGCAAAACGAAACTAATTGGACTATTTCAACATCATTTCGTTATATGAGCATAACTCTCTCATCCGAGCTCTGATTGAGATGCTTCAAGATGCTATGGAATGATAAGAAAGAGCTCTAAAACTTTTATGGTTTGATTATTGAGAGATATTGACTGCATCAAGGTCTAAATCAGGCTTGAAGTTGCAGCCAGTGCACTGTTCACGTGCATTGTTCAAGCTAATTGGGCTGCCAAAACAGCCCATCGTTATCTGGGCATAACTCGCTTATCCGAGCCCCGATTGAGATGATTCAAGATGCTATGGAATGATAAGAAAGATCTCTAAAACTTTCATGTTTTGAGTTTTGAGAGATATTGACTGCATCAAGTTCTAAATCGGGCTTAAAGTTGCAGCTAGTGCACTGTTCACATGCACTGTTCAAAGCCTGTCTTCGTTCCTTTTCCATTTCCAATCCATTCCTAAGCCAACCAAATCCATCCCAAACCTCTCCAACACATATTTCTACACCAAACCTATTTAATACAAGTTCTAGGACCTAAAATTTCATATTTTCACTTATTAAAACCAAATTTCAACTATTATTTCCACTAACATTTTAAATCTCTACTTTTCCAATCAACCAAATTCAAACACACATCACTACATATATCCACATTTTTTTACCACAATTATTTACTATATATCTATATACATATATAAAAGAAAATGCGGGGTGTTACAAGTGCTTACCATTTGATTATGATTGTGGTCTTCATGGCACCTAGTAATAGCAATGAGAGATGGTGTATCTGAGAATCTCCAATAAAATTAATTTTTTTTTGGAGATTATTGTTTTAACTTTTTCTTAACGTTGCAATTAAACCAAATCAACAAAATCAAAATTTCGATACTTAAAAAAAAAATTGATTTTCATTTTGGTGTCTATTTTGCACTATTCAAGCATTCTAAAAAATATGAACATTGGCATGGGGAAAGTGATGCAAATAAGGAAAAAAATATTATAGTTGGTTTTGAATATTTTTTTTCTTTTTTTTGCAATTAGATTCACTTATTTTTTTTATTGGTAATTAGCTTGACTTTGAGTTTTTTTTAGTTTTTTTAATACAATTGGTATCACTTATTATTTTTTTATTGCTGATTAGCTTGGCTCTGATTTTTTTTTTTTGGTGCCATTGGTATCACTTGTTACTTTTTTATTGATGGTTAGTTTGACTTTGAATATTTTTGAGTAAAGAAGCCCATTTAGGATCGTCAAGACAAACAATGTTAAGAGAGAGAGTATGAAAGATAAAAGAGTGTGTTTTTAAAACAGATATGAGATAGAGAGAGAATTATATGAGAAATGGGCGAGTATTTAAAATGTCTGAGAGAAAAAGAGTTATATACGTATGAGAGTTTGGTGTATAAGATAGAGAGGGAGAAAGAGTTATATGAGAGATGATAGTCTTTAGAGTTGTAAAAGATATCAACATTCAATTAAGACCGTCGGATTAATAATCCTCAAACGATATGAGCCGCAAAAATTTAAAGATAAACCATCTAACTGCTTTAATATATAAATGACATTAATAAAGATATAGATAGTATTCCATTTGGCACTTTTTTTAGTTGCATTAAATCTAAAATGCATAATTAGTGTCATGTTTTTCAAATTCCTCTGTTCTCGGATAAAAACAAAAGAGTCTTAACATTAAGTCGGTGACCTTGGAAAGTTTTGTGCTTGTAATATATGAATCCATATTTGACTCAGGATATTATTGTTAACTTGCATATTCATTATAATGTTGTTGACTAAATTATCATATTAGATTACTTACAGCTATTAAACAATGAATTTTTAGCCACGATTAGTTGTTGTCACAAAAAGTCAAATTTTTATCATACTTTTAGTGGCGACATGATATATTTTAGTGGCAAAATTACCTTAAATTACTACAATAATGAATTATGGTCGTGGTCTTCGTGGCGGTAAACAAGCAGATAGTGTACCCTGTGTAATCTTCCTCGAAGGCCACTTCCTGTTGATACTCTGCCTGTTTACTTTGTGTCATGAGGCTCCAACTAAATCTTCTTCTCATATCTTCTTGGAATGTCCTGTTACTTTGGTGGTATGGAGAATCTTTATGGGCAGCCCAGCCCGTTGGGATGAATTTGATTGACATTAGGTATTTATGTTGGAATCAAACTCTATAGTTCATGAATTATAGATAGATCGACTAAGTGTATCCACTGGGTAACAACTTTGGGAAATCTTGCCACTATATTTTGTGAAAATAGGCTTTCTTGTTAAGCTGAACCATCTAAATTTGTGTGTTTTGTTTTTCTATTCTGTTTCGATTTATTTTGTTTGTGGCCTTAGTTCATAGTAAATCTAGGGATGGAAAATATGTGGATCGGTTACCGTTTCCACCCTTCAGAGAATGACTTAATGCTTTATCTTTCCTTGAAGGCATTTGGACGTCAATTGCCATGTTAAAGTGTCGTGAACGAGTGTGATGTATATGGTGACATTGAGCCGATGAGTCTATTTCAAATAGGATCAGAAGAGAGAGTTGTTTATGTGTTTACAAAGTTGAAGAAGATGAGCAGCCAGCGGATTAAATGCACGGTGGTAGCCGAGAAGTGTACGTGGAAGGGTTCTGATAAGGCGAGTCCTATATTGGATCCACAGAAGAAGAATAGAAACTTTGTTTACGAGATCACAAAGACCATGGCCAAACTCGGATACAACATGACTAAGTATAGCCTTCCCGACTCTACATTGAATAGTGGAAGAATTTTGTTCAAAAACTATGTTCTTTGCCGCATCAAGAAGAAGAAATCACCACAAACCCAATCACTCACAGTCACAGGACAACTTTCAAGAACTAGTAAAGGGTGACTTGTTGCCATGTTAGCGAAAGATCATTTTCATTATGAAGCTGCACCGTCCCTACCATACGAGCAAATTGCATTGGGTGTCCCTGTTGCCCAGTTTGAAGGATATCCATATCAACAACACATGAGCATGGCAGTGACCCCTGAATTTGGTGCATTATATTCTGGATAAGACGGATCTACAAAATTTCAAGTGCCAAATAGTGTCATGGCTGCCTTAGTAGAAAATGGTAGTGAAGCTATTCCCCAGCAGGCAATCAAAAATGAGCCGAGCCTTTCGGTGGCCCAACTTGAAAGATATCAGTATGAGGAATACATGAGCCATAATAATAACATGGGGACAACACTAGTTGCGCAATGTGGATCTATCATAGATGCAACAATGGCACCCCAATCAAGTGTTGGTGCTTTAGATTGTGGTGGAAGAACCGGATTTGAATGTCAAATACAAAGTAATGCCATGCCTTGTGCAACAGAGTCTCCAATATCAAAAGAATGCTGGTTGCCTGCTCTGGAAACATGGGATTACATTGACCTATTTATGCCAGATAACACAAATTGGGATGGTATTGCTAGGGAATTCCTTGCTGAGCTGCTGCATGGTGATCAAGAAGAGCTATCGAATGGTGATCAGGAAGAGGCTTTACAAGGGAGTGTGATTTCCATGATACCGAACTATCTAGTGTCCAGAATTTGACTAACTGTGGATATTAGGATTTATGATTACTGGAGTTAGATTACCAGTAATTGCGGATATTTGTCTTTGGTACACTAGGGACAATTACTAGACACTAATTTGAAGCATGTACTTTTTTGTTTGGCTCCATTTAGTTTGTTACTCATAGGCTGCCAGCCAGTTCCTAAAGGATTTCAACAGGTGCTGCCTGCAATTTTGGATGCTAAATATTCTTTGTACAGTTTCAGCTGCTGTTCATGTTACTTTATAGTTCACATATTTTTCAATGGTCTCAATATCTAATAGTTATTTTCCCACTATTAGTCAAGTTATGAGGCACAACTCCAACAATCCTTCTGTTCATCCAATCGATTGGTTGAATAAGAAGTCCATCCTAGCACAAGTTCCATTATGCATTAGTAAAGATGTCACCGTAAAACTTAGGAAACTTAATTCAGGTCCATTGACAGTATGATGTCGTTGTTAAACTTGTCACCAAGTACAATCTAGGGATAGTTACTAAGACAATAAAAGATCATAAATGTGATTTAAAACAAGTAATTGAAGACAATTTTAATGATTGTCGAGAAAATTTGAGCCTAGATACAGATTAATGCTACATCCTCCATTAGCTAATATTGACCAATATGCTTTAGTTATCTACCTAGCACAATAGAATTTATATTTGTTTGACTTTCAATTAAGTGATTCCAATTGTAGTAGGTTCATGGTTGGAATGATTATGCCATTATTCAAGTTTTCTTTCTACTTTGAGGTGGAGTTGCAACACAACCTCCTTCATGTTAGGTACGTAACTCTTAAGGTGCGTTTCTCATTCTAAGTATCTCAATGGGGCTAGTCCTGTCTTAGAATCTGAGCTTTCTAAAACCTGGACATCCCTTTTATATTTGTAGCATAACAAAGCAGGGCGATCCCTTCCCTAGTAACTGGATGAATGCATGTTTTCTTGTTAAGGCCTTTTTTTGGAGTATGATATGATCTTCGTATCTTGCAAGTTCACTTTGTTAACAATAATTCGCCAAAACAACAGTCTAAACGTGTTTCTTTCTTTGATTTTGTTTCTCATTTAAGCACGATCTTTTAGCTGAAGCGGAAGTGAGTATAGGAGGGCTCATGTTTGCCTTGGATCTGTTAGATAAATAGAGGTTTTGTGAATTGACTTGAGGCCATTCTTTCAGCCTGAGCAACTTGGTGGCCACCGCACATTAACATGCTCAAGCAATGAATTGAAAGCAAGACAAATGCATTGTTAGATGCAACCACTTCTCAGTTGCAGGGGTTCTATTCACAGATTTGCCACTTATCTGTACAAAAAAATTGATTGGAAGTGGTACAAGTTGCTTCCGAGTATAAACACACAATATTCTCAGTGGGTGTAGTAGTTCATTGTTTTGATTGATATGCATAAAACTGTTGAAATTGAATTGCATTTTTTGTGTGGATTGTGTAATATCTATAAATTCAATTCAAAGATGTCATTTGTTTACTTAATATTTTGTTTAACAGGAATGAGATTTAAGTCCAAAATTAGGTAAACAACCACTGGTCTATGATATGAACATCAAATTGTAGTGTCTCTGGCTTCAGATCAAGTCTTGTGCATTGAACATCATATAAGGGGCATTCATTGTCTTGTCCATTGGTTCTTGTCATGTGATAATGACTTATGCTCCAACACTAAATCAAGTCAATTTGGGGTTCTATAAATTCTCATTAAAATCTAGCTAATGGCTGTCCCTCGGGCTGGAAACAAATATATCATGCAAATCGAAGGCTACTTAAGTTTGGCTTACCATCATTTTCTATATTTTTAATAGAAAAGGTTTCATTAAGCAGACTTATAGTGGTTGATAAATTCTTGAAATCATATATCGTGCCATGACTGTTGAATGATGGTTTATTTATTCCTAACAAAATTAGAGCTTTTTGCCTACAGTGCTCAATACAGGAACACTATGCTTTCAAAGAATACATAGAAGCTTTCAGGCAATATTATCTCATTTTCGTACTAGTAAATGACTAAAATTATAGTGCATATTCAGTCAAGATTAGCTGAATAAAAAGACATCACACATTCACTTTCACCGATCCCCCGTCTTTTTTCAATTTTCATAGAATTTCAGATCTCTTTGTCCCCATCAAGGATACACCACAAACATCTCCTTAAACTTGTCATAATTTACGACTTCCTAGGGAATTCACAGTTGGTCTACTTTGTGTCCATTGTACGAGAATAGCTAATTTTCAATATTGCATCAAAGTTTTCTGAGAATAACTAATTTCCATGATCAATTTTCTAATAATTGTGGTTCAAGATAGTGGTATCGGTCATCAACTCTTATGGTAGTGAGAAGCATTATTAGTGGTGGCACGGAATTGTTTCGTACGATACTTTCAAAATGTTATATAAAAGAAGAATTTGAAGATGACAAAAGATTGAGGTCGTGTTCCATAATTGTATCAGAGGTTGATCTACTTAAGGACCAAGAGGGCCCTGGTCTAGCCACATCATTTTCAATTTTTTTTAGTATATGTGTGTGTGTGTGTGTGTATTTGGGAAATATTATGAACATTTGTATTGTGCCAACCTTATTATGTATGTGCTTTAATTGTATTTTTTTGTTAAAATAATTTTACAATAGGTCAATATACATGTGTAACCATTTTTATTGTATTAAAACTCGTTTTAATTAGTATTGATTTGCATATTTATGATTCTTTTTGTTCTATGTTCTTAATATGAAATTAAAATTGACTACTATTATTTTTGTACGACTAATCATTTCTATTTTTCTTTTCCCAATGATTATTGTGGTTGAGTTAAGTTTCAATCGTATTATTATATCTAATACTAAATTTTTTGTATAAAGCCATGATTTTAATCTTAGACGATAGTTTGTAAAATAAATCAAAAATTAAATATTATGAGAAAATAGGTTGTAAAAGAATGGATGATTGAGAATTTGAATTACAAAAAAATACTTTCAATAACCTAAATAGTAAATTTATCATGGAATGCTTTCGAATATAAAAACTCATCTCACATTTTAAAGATTTGTAATTGCCAATTAGTCAAATTTTTTGTTCTTTTTTATCTGAGTCTTTTCGATTTTTTGATTTTTTCCATCAATAAATATTCATGTATCGAATATGATATACTAAATATATTTTACTTTTATTAATAAAAAAATTAAGTTGCTCACCCTTATGAATTTTTCTAGCTCCACTCCTATGACAATGACTTGCATTAACTCAGAGTTATCTTGGACGACACAGCAGTGTCAAATGAGACTTTTAATTTATGTGTAATGTGAAACAATATAAAATCGGAAGGTTCCAAATCAGATAAGACTTGGTTAAGTTGTATCGGTATCTGATTATACCAGGAGTGGTCCAACGTAAATAGGGACCCTAGGCAAAAATGTTACCTGAGACTCTATTAATATTAATATATTTAAATATTTTTTAATTATCATACTTTAATATTTTACTGATTTAAAAATTAATTTCTTTTTTTTGAAATGCAAAAATCAATATTGATCAAGTTTTTATATTCAAGTTTTGTCAATACTTTTTTCTCAATAGATTATAGTTAATCCATTCAATTTTTCTTGTGCTATAGTTCGTTGTAAATAAAATTTCATCAATTTACGTTTTGAAAAGTTCATTTCAATTGAAGCAACTATTGTTAAAATTTTTTTATAAGCAATGCATGTATTCAGAGAAAAAAAATAGTCTTCTTTTTTTAGTTTAGTATTTCAATTGGAATGTTAGCTTCAATTTTTAAAACTTTTTTAAAAAATTTTAAAATAAAATTAGGCCATCAATATTAGTATATACATCATAAATGATGTGTTTAATAATAAAATTTATTCTATACAACAGACCAAAAATACATGTACTTAAAAATTATATGATCTTCAAGATAAATATATATATATGCTCGCCAAGATAAAAATTATATAAGAAAGAATAACAAAAAAAAATTACCTAATTTACTTTTTATGTGCTAAAGAGGAGAGAGAGAGAGAAACATCCATGAGAGAGACGCTTAGGAGGCTAGCCTTTTAGGGGGAAGAAAAAAATTACCTAATTTATTTTGTGTGTGCTAAAGATTATTCGTATAAGATTTTAGGAGTGAACTGGTAGCATAAAGGTGCATTCAACAAAAGAGAAAAAGAGACGATCAGCAGGCTAGCTTTTTTTGCAACAAAAAAATGAAAAATTGAGTGTGCGTACATTTTCTAAGACTAATTTAAAAGAAAGTTCACTGATAAGATTTTTACTTCATTAAGTTTACTTATACATAAATTTCTTGTTATTGGGTATACAATTCAATTTACCTTTTTTCAATGTTATTTAATTACCCTTCCTTAAATAATACATAACTGATTAACATTTTATTTCTTTTCAAATATGTAAAGATTTTATACTTATTTTATCATTTGTTTAAATTTTGAACATTTATTCTTACTAGTTGTTGCACATGTGCGTTGTACATGGGGTGTGTTTGGATAGTGGGATAAGGTAGGTTAATACAATAAAGAAAGGTTAACAATGTAGTGGGACCCACACATACTTTGTTTGGGAAGACAAAAATGAGGTAGGATATAAATCTTTGGTCCAATCTTGACCCGACTGCTACAATAAATATTAACTCTCCTACATGTGTTAAAATTAACCCACCTCCCGCATGGGTTTAAGTCCCACCTGATAGGGTTTCTATGGGTAATGACATATTTACCCCTCTCCTCGTTCCACTCATTTGAAGCCAACTTCTGGGTTTGATCACTCTGTGAAGATGATGAAAAAGGCGAACAAGAAGCTACTTCAAGCCATCTTGGTCTCTTTCTCTCTCTCTCTCTCTCTCTCTGCTTGATTGGTATACTATTACTGTAGAGATTTGAAAAATAAAGATAAATTTTTCAGTTTTACCGGTACGACAATATTCATGCACTATTTATTGGTAAGGCACTACATATGCATCATTTAGGTATAAGTCATGTTTATAAGCACAATTTAAGTATGTTATAGAAAAGAAATATGCTTAGAATGTTAAAATACAACTATTGTACGAATTTGAGCCTAAACGAAAATAATTTTAAAAATTGAACAAAAATGGTATCTCGGGCGGCCTAGGTGGGACCGGCCAAACCCGGCCACTAGCGAAAATATATTTTTTTGAAAATTTTCATTTAAAATAATTTTAAGAACTTTGGTTAAAATAAAATGTCGAATTGAGGTGTTTCGGGACGAGTTGTAGTGTAACGGTGTCCCGGATTCATCAAGGGCAAAAGAGTCATTTTGCACTTTTACTCCTCTACTATAAATACAGCCCCCTTAATGTATAAATATCAGTTTTTGGGCTGAGAAAGGTCAGTACACGTTTTTTGAGGAAAAGAGAAGAAAAACTCTAGGTTCTTGAAGCTTCAAGGCACCAAAACTCATTCTTAAGCCAAGATTTTTGCAAGACTTTCCTCTAAGAAGTTGTTCCTCTCAACAAGAGCTATATTCTCACCAATCGGTTCGGCTATAAAGAGAACACAACTCTCTTGATTTGAGAAAAACTATTTTAAGTATGATATTTTACTAAGTTGAGAATAGATTTAAGTTTTTTTGTTTTCCTATGTGTTGATTGAATGATTTAGATGTTTACTTGATGTTAGAAAATCATTTAGTTGGTAGTTGCTTTGAAAACTTAGAATTTGTGGTTTAAGTATTTTTATATTCTTTGAGTTTCTTGACAATTTGTTGCTATGGTGAAGGTGTATATTTCTTATGTGTTGGATTATTATATTATAACTTATGTTCATATAGAGAAACTCCTGTAATTTGAGAGTTATGATTTATTACATGAGTTGGTAGTTTGTGTATTTGTAATTTCTTTGAGAAATTGTGAAAGTAATGAATATGAAGATTGATCATATGTTTAAATCCATTGAATGGTACTTCACATTTATGTAGATAAGGTGTTTGATGAAATATTTCATAGGAATATAAAGCTTGATCATATGTTTAATCCATTGAATGGTGTTTCACATTCATGTAGATAAGGTATTTGATGAAATGTTTCATAGAATTTACATTGAAAAAAATTATGGCATCTTGACATACATGAATCCTTGGAACATAGTGTGGGTTGAGCACTTGGTACTGTGCATTATGAGGGTGTAGATCCTGTGGTGAAAAACTCAAAATCTGGCCAATGACAGTACTCGCAGACTGACGGGGGCGGACCGTGAAGTCAGACATAGGTGGTATAGAATTGCATGAGTGTGTCATGCATATTGTCATTGCATTGCATTGAGGGATTATGGGGTAGTAGTTTTTAAAATGTACACTTGCACATGCCACGCCTTAAATTTGTTTCTAGCATTAGCCTTTTGTCATACCCGCAGTTGAGCTGACTCATTCATGGGATATCATATTACAGATGAGTCTCCTGGCACTTGAAACTTGAGGAAGTCTTAGAGGAAGGAAAGGAAAGGGACTTGAATGTATATTTGGCCATTGGACATATTTTGTGTGTATGGATATAAGCCCAAATGACTTGTATTCTAGTTTGAAAAAGTAGTAGATTAAAAGTCTTAGACCATTTTAATGTGTAAGAGTGTAAACTCAATTGATATTTGAGATGTTTTTATTTAATGAGTATCATAAGTGTATATTGGGGGCAATTAGATGTATATGTTGAGAATAAAGGATGTATGTTTAATTTACATGGGTTGTGGCCACCGAGTGAGATTGGGTTGTGATATAATAATGCATATGAAATATTATGAATATTAGATGGAAAAAAGGCTTGAAAACAAAGGAGGTTATGTCAAAATTTTATTTTAAGTGTGTAAAAACCTTTAAAAAGATGGGAAGGATGTCAAAAGGGGGGTTTAGAAACCTTGAAAAATAAGCTAAGGAAAAAAGTGGTTTGAAAACTTTGGGAAAACATGAGAAATGAATGAGAAACCAATTTATCCAACTTAATGACCTTTCATTTACTTTTCTTTTCCATTTTCACTCACTCCCCGTGTTTGTGGAAATTCGGGGCGTGACAATTATGACGAAGATCAAGGGTTTTTGAATTGTGGGTGGAGATGGGCTAATTTACAAAAAAATTATCGTGTGAGTTTATATATATATTTGTGTGTGGGTTTGTATATAAGTTGGGTATAATAAATATATATTATATATCTATGTGTGTGAGTTTATACCCAACTGCAATGGAGAGAGAGAAAGAGGTTTCAGAGGTGGAAATGGATGGTTATGGACGAAGGTGTATGTAGCTGGGAGCCTAGGACATGGATAGTTGTGGATGTAAATTGATGTTTGTTGGAGTGGTTTTTTGCCAAAAAAATGTTAAGGGTAAAATGGTCAAATTAACCTAAATAATGTTTTTAATATCATTCATATATGTGAGCCCCACAAAATTGAAAAATTACTTACTAACGGATAGGACATGATGTATCATTATATCCAAACCAATGCAAGTGAGTGGTGGGTTAGGCATGGGTAGGGATAGATATGAATTTGATATCCTATCCAATCCTTTCCGAGCATCCAAACACACCCATGGGGCATTTTGAATTATAATTTTATTTTTATATTTTTAACGTTGCTGAAATTATTTAACAATTATGTTATCAAATATATTCTTATGAACCAGGATATAGAATTACAATCCAACTTTTAACTGATGTTTGTAAAAGTATCAAACATAAACTTTGGAATGTAATAAAATGAAGCAACTAATAATAGCATATATAAGTTTTTGATATGTACGAAAACAAGAAATCTCAATAAGATTGCCCACACCTCTTGCACGGGTAAAAATGGCACAAATCCTTTAAGATTTCACATGAAAAACTATAAGCAACATGTATTCACGCATTCATATCTCCAAGCAAGTCAACTTCAAGACACTCTAAGCTAAGCTTACTGGAGTAAAGGAAAATCCTTTTCAATGATGTGAGTCATAGATATGATGATCCCAATTTTTGTACCAAAAAAAAAAGGAAATAGAATACATATATACTACTATAAAAAATAATTATCTCAACTAAGTCGAAGATGAGGAAGGTAGAAAGCTAAAATAACCAATGATGATTCCTTTCCCCAAGATTACATTCACCTTCCTTTGGGAGTTTGGTTATGAATTGATGCAAAATGAGAATAGATAAAGAGAGACACTTGTGAAAGAGAAAACAAAAGATCACTGACTGTAGGTTTTAAATGTGAGTATGTGGAAAAATTGATATTATAATTATTCATTATGATATTAAAATCCTAGTAAACCAACGGTCAAGCTTGTTTATCCAAAACTTAAATAGTACTCAATAATAAAATAATTTTGACAATTATTAAGATATACTAATGTTATTAATTACAGAATGGTAGAATAGGTATTAGTTAGTTTGTTAAGGTTATTTTGGTCTAACAAATGCTTTTCACTTTTGTTGATATTTAGAAGTAGTATAGATATAGATTCTTTCAATAATCTATACAAACCTAGCTTGTTTCTTATCATGCCAATGCTTATGCCGAGATGGTAAATATGGTAAAATGGGGTGGAGAAAGATGTGAAGGAGAAACAAGAAAAAAAGTTGAAGGATAAACAGAGTCTAGAAGAACATTATAATAATAATATCTTAGATCTTGTTATAATTTGGTACTTCTAGGATGCATAACATATAAGGAATTATGAGCTTAATTTAAAATGTGTCTGTTCAAGCTAGTATTATTTGGCACATAGTCAAGTACTAAAGCATAACAAACCATCACTGCGAATTATAAAATGTCTTACTTCTATCATGTACTTCTTTTCTAATCTTCTCTAACTCTGGATCTTGATGTTGAAACTCTTTGATACGATTGACCAACACAGGACTGACTTTAAATTGTGTTAATAAAACATATGTTAGCTATCGACTCCATATCCACTCCCACCAATTTTAACTCAATAATATTACTCACGTGGGCACACTGAATGCATGATAATCTCCTCGTTGATTTCCTACTCAATTTATCAGCCACCACATTAGCTTTCCCTGGATGATAATGTATAAAGAAATCATAAACTTTTATTAATTCTATCTACCTCCTTTGCCTTAGATTCAATTCTTTTTGAGTGAATAGATATTTCAAGCTTTGATGATCTATATAAATCTCACATGTTTCATCATATAAAGAATATCTCCAAATTTTTAAAGCAAAAACAATAGCAAACAACTCTGAAGCATGAGTACAATAGTTCCTTTCATAGTTCTTTAGTTGTCTGGAGGCATAAACACTTAGTTAATCACCCTACCATACTGCATCAAAACACAACCCAATCCTTGATGAGAAGCATCACTATATATCACAAATCCATCACTACCTAATGGTATAGTTAGAACTAAAGCTAAAATTAATTTATGTTTCAACTATTGGAAATTGTGTTCACATGCATTATTCCAGTCAAATTTCACGCTTTGTCGAGTTAACTTTGTGTTAAAGGTGTTGCTAATGCTGAAAACCCCTACATAAACCTGTAGTAGTATCCAGCTGGACCCAAGAAACTGCGAATCTCCATTGTTGTAGTTGGTCTCTTCCACTTTAGCACTGCCTCAACTCTCTTGGGATCCATGTCATAAAACTACAACCCAATCCAACCAAATATTTACTCATCTTGACATAGAACTATTTTTCCTGTATAGTCTGTAGCAAAATCCTCAAATGTTGTGCATGTTCTTCCCTATTGTGAGAATCTACCAGAATATCATCAATGAAGATAATAACAAATGAATCTAGGTAAGGTTGAAATACCCGATTCGTTAAGTCCATAAAGACCATTTACACATTTGTTAAACCAAACAGCATCACCAAAAATTCAAAAATGACCATACCTGGTTCAGAAAGAAGACTTTGAAAGATCATTATTCCTTACTTTTAGCTAATGATAACCTGCCCTGTTATCAACCTTGCTAAATACATGACACCTTGCAACAGATCAAATAAGTTATCAATGTTAGGCAAGAGATATTTGTTACGTATTGTTACTTTATTTAACTAGTGATAATCAATGTATAATCTCAAAGTCCCATCTTTTTTCTTCACAAGTAAAATAGGAACACCCCATGGTGAAACACTAGGCTGGATAAGTCTCCCGATTTAATAAATCTTGCAACTGTATCTTTAATTCCTTTAACTCAACAAGAGCCAAACAATATGGAGTAATGAATATTGGTAAAGCACTGGGAATGTAAACTCTATTTCACTCTCTGGTGTTAATCCAAACAATTCCTCCAGAAATACATCTGGAAACTCTTGAACTACTGAAATATCTTTAAGTTGTACCTCTTTTTTCTTGGGTGTCCACTACATAAGGAAGATATCCTTGACAACTTTGTCTCAGTAATTTCTTGGCTTTCACAACTGAGATTAGACAAGTAAGGGTCACCTTCCAATCACTAGAAAATCTGAACTTTGCTTCATTTGGCAGCTGAAATATCTCCTATTTCCAGAAACAGTCTATCGAAGCATGATATACAGATAACTAATCCATCCCCAGAATAATATTAAAATCTCAAATATCAAGAGTTACAAGATCAACATATAGATCTCTGCTATCCACGTGCAACACTCAACTCTTGTATACCATCTCCACTAACACTACTTTTTTACTTATTGCAGTAGAAACAGTAAACCATTATCCAACAATGTCAAGCGTCGGTCCAAATGCATGCCAAATGCACATGATACAAATGAATGTGTAGATAATGGATCTACTAGGACCCGTACATCTCTACCAAATATAGAGAGTGTACATGTGACAACCTCACAAATAACTTGAGGATCTTGGCGGGTCATAGCAAATACCCTTTTACAACCATGATTGTCAAAAAAAATATTACCACCAGTCTTCACATTACCAATTGAGGATAAATAGATGCATACCCTCATTAGCATTGAGAAGTTATATATCTGGGTTCACCATATTTGAAACACACGAGACCTCGATTTGGCTGAGGACAATCATGAATAAAATGACCTATCGCCCCACATTGATAACAAGTGGCCTTCCCACTCCACTAGTGTAAAGGTCCACCACTAGACTGACCGACTCTTTGCTTGGATGGACTTTGTCTCTGCCCTACAAATCTTTAGCATTGAAGAAATAGGTTGTGCAATGCAAATCTTTAGCATTGAAGAAATGGCTTGATTTACATTCTAACCTTAGAATGCTCCATCATTTGATTGCTTTTAGAAGCATTGCCCACATATTTGCTAACTTGTCCAACTTCATATCATCCTTTCTTATAATGCTCTTCTTGACTCTGTTGAACGTATTTTTTTACCCAAAGTTTTGGTCTCAACGATCCTATTTCCTTGGTCTTTGAAGGGCTTAACTAAAAAGTCTAAGGGTTGAATCAGTTTTTCTCCTTCATATTTCTTTATTGTTTGTTCTCCACATCTTGCTCCACCCACCTTGCCATATTTACCATCTCGGTATTAGTATTGGCATGATAAGAAGTACATTGAAATCGTACAGATAACTTTAGTCCCTTTCGAAATCTTTTACACTAAGCATCATCAGTTCTTACCATATCCAATGCATAATGAGACATATGCTGAGAATCTAGCTTTGAACTCGACCACCAACATCTTCCCTTATGATAAATCCATAAATTCTTATTCTTTCTCATATAAGTATGATTGTGAAAAATACTGTTCATCAAATATTTTCTCAATCATAGATCAAATTACCTATATCGGAGTTATATCTTGAGTTTCTTGTGTTAAGTTGGTCATTAATCTCTTAGTATCTTCCTATTAATTTAAAACCCCCTCCGTGAGCATTAAGGTGGCAAAGCTGACTCTTTGTTCGTTCGTTGCACCCACAATATCAAAAATATGAATCATACATTTTTTTTCATTTCCTTGCCTCAATTGGATTTAATGACCCCACAAAGCTTGGTGACCCAAGCTTCTTGAAATATTCAAATAGAGAAATATAGGACCTTGTCGATTCGGCCCGTGCTACCCCCCCCCCCCCCCCCCTCCCCACTCAAAATATCTAGTCTCTCTTGCCATTGCCCATTCCTTTGCACCAAGAAATCCACTAAGTGTCTCTTGATCTAATTGGGCTGGTCCCATAGCTGAATCACATGCATAAGAATTTACGTCCTCAACATAGTAATATGGTTGGATTGATTTATATCTGCCATTCAAATCTAGTTATATAAAATAATATGCTCATGCATAAATGCACCATGCTATCACTAGACATCTTAAAACACGACTAGAAAGTCGTACCCCCTCTACCGACCTACCAACATACTTCCTACGGTCCACTACTAACACTAAACTTTGACATGTCTATAGATTACCAAAAAATTTCACAACCTTTGTCGAGAGACTTAATAGGTTTCTCCAATACAGAAGTGTAACTCAACACATATACCACCTAATAATTTTATAAAATAAATAAACTATACAGCAGAATACACTGTTAGAGATATTGCAGAATCCTCTGCCACATTTCATGCTGATTCTCTGGATTCTCCAGACAATACTTGACTAATTTAGGATTCCTTTGTACTGTAATTTAGGATGCCTTAGTGGATATAACTGGCAGATTTGTACAACTAGTTTTCTATACTTAAATGTACTTAATCTCTCTATATAATGAAATTAATCAAAGGGCTCGGTATGATTTTGTACTGCCTGTTATCTTACATACACAACGGTGTCACCTGAAACAAAAAAAAAACTAGGAATTTCATCCCTTTACGACAACAAATAAACAAACACTCCTACACAATATGTGTGTAATCAACTTTCTTAATTTTTTTCGATATCTACCATGCTAGTGTTGTAGTGGACCTTACTATAAAATCGAGTTCCTTGAAACAAATAAATTTTCTTGAATGTACTAGACATCATAAATCATAATCAATGGAAAATATATGAAAAATATGGATCAAATACCGTTTCTCCCAAAAATATCCACACTCTAAAGCAAATCACAATCAAAGTCAACATCATACCCACGGGTCAAACAACTATATTTAAGCAATGTCAAGCTATCTACAATATTTGCACAATGTCAAAAATCAACAACATGTTAGCCATATAAAGCTATCAACAACTTGACACAATGAATAATACTCAAATCACAAACTTTTCACAAAAGAATATTTGATCCACAACTTAAACAATTCAACACAAATCAATTTGTCAAAACTATTTTTCACATAGAAAAGATAAACTTCGTATATAATATATTTTTATTTTCAATTGTTATGAAGCAGTATACTCTCACTTTTTACCACCGACGAATATACCACTTTGCTTACGGTTGATCACTAGGTGGAACCAATTAAGAATCTGACCCTAACAATTAGAATTTGTACAATGCAAGTAAATATCAACTCTAAAATAACTCAACAAATGCAAATGAGTGAATATGTGCATGCTTTTTTGTGCTTCATATCCATTACATTTTAATCTTCTCAAAAAAAAAATCGAGATATACTACGAATTACCTTATTCTCCCAATCCTCGCTTAACACACTCCAAGAATCATTTAAAAAGTAAGCGCTATGATTAAATCATGTTTAGGTGAATAATAACAAAAAGAACCTAAAACCTAGTAACCAAGTAACTAGCTAGGGAAATGATTGGTGTGTACAAGCAACCGGCGACTAAAGCGGTCGACCGATCGATGTTGTCATCCTAATCGATGACAAAGCGAGTTCATGGATAGTTAAACAATTTGTGCCAATTTTATTTACTTACTATCTTTTTATTTCATATCCCATTCAACACAGTTTAAATTGGATCACTTTAATCCCATTCTCGCTTATTTCCTTCATTCATACCTTTTCTCGATCGCTTAACATGCATTAACATAGTATGCACGAGTTTAATTAGAATAGGCCATTAACCTCGCCAACTTAACAAGAACCAAATTAACCATAAAGTAGTCTTCCTAAGATTTTTGGGCACAAGTCATGGGCTCTAAACAACACCTCGACAAAAGTCTTATAGTTACTTTTCCGTCAAATATTAAATATGTCCAACTAATTGATCCCTTGTATTTTCTAGTCATTTTAAAATAGAAAATTGTAGTAGTACTGTTTTACCCTATACCATTGGAACAACCTTTTTGTCTAGTTTCCAACATATCAAACGGTGTGCAAATCTAAATTTTCTACAGAAAGTTATCACCATTTTTTTATTGACTGCCTATATTGTTTGTCAAAACCGAAAAACAACACCAGCTTATCTATTCTAATATAAGCCTTTCTAGATAAATTCCAAATCCTTCCAACCCCATCTCACTTCTTCCCCACAAATTTAAAACAAAGTTTTAAACAACAATTTCTACGTAAATATGCCAACTCCAGAACCAACTTTAGAAATTTTCAAGGGTTAATTACAAAATGCCTCATTCAAGTTTGGGTCTTGTTACAATCAACTCCCTCTGGTTTCAATTTAAACAAATTACCCCTCAAAGTTTAAATTTTTTTCAATTAACTCATTATGTTAATTTCAACAGTAAAAAATGACAGACTTTAGGCATGTGCAAATCACATGATCTCAAGTTCTATGTAAAAACAAGATTACTTCTTACAAATCCTCCTAATTTTTTCTAAAATAGCAATAAAAAAAAATCTACATCCTTAAAAATTAAAAACCCAAGTCAGCCTAGCCCCAACCTAACACTAACCTCAGCCTCAGCACCGCCAAACCCACCCTAACCAGAATCATCAAACCACCCAGCAGCACCGCCACCTAAAACTCCATTTACAGCCTCACCAACCAAAGCCAACGACACACAAACGAACACCCAGCACCGCCACCTCCAACTCCATTTCCAGCCTCACCAACCAAAGCCAACGATACACAACGAGCACTAGCAAACTCAACCCATCATCTATGCTTGTCTCTGTTTCTACCAAAGTCTCTATTCTCTTTGTATAACATGTAGAACTCATCTCAAATCACTATTTTACATCCACAAATTTCCATATCATTCTTATTTTTTGTAAAATTCTTCTGCAACTACCCCATGGATGAACAAACACTACCCCTCCATCCATCAACCATCTCAGATCTGTCGCCACCACTACCCTTAACCCACTTGCATACCAATCTCGGTTTTACAAACCACCAATTCACTTTTATATAGGGAAAGAGATGTCGATCTGAAGATAAATTTTAGGTTCCACAGAAACTTTTAAACGTGAGGCAAAAAGTTTGGTAAAAGGTAATTTTGTCTTTTCAACACATTTAAGATCACGTGACTTGCACATTGTTATATTCTATCACTTTTAACGTTGAAATTTAACAGAATGAGTTAATCGAAAAATATTTAAACTTTAAGGGGTAATTTGTTTAAATTGAAATCAGAGGGAGTTAATTGTAACAAGACCCAAACTTGAAGGGAAGATTTGTAATTAACCCAATTTTCAAATAACTAAACACCAACTCAACGATTTGAACTATTAAATCTTGATTCCGCAAATAAATTTAGTTCTAATTACAACAAGAACACAAAAGAATGAATATAATTCTAACTTCTTGGATCAAAATAAGAATCCTAGCATGCCCTAATCCAATTGATGTTTCTTTAAAAAAAATCTAACAATTAGAAAGCTTTTTAACCTTTTGGACTCACACTAGAAAATCCACGTTTTTCCTTAACCTTCCTTGTTCTTCTCTTTTTTCCTTTAGCTTTCCTGCGTTTTTTGCTTCTCAATCTTTGTTGTAGCCAACACCTCTTCCTTCCTTAATTATTTTTATTTTTGTTTTGCCTCTTAGTTTCCCTCCATTTGATCTCTTGATTTTTGCCTGGATGAAATAGAAAAATGCTATTTTGACCTAATGTGAGGATCTAATTCAATATAATCATCACATTGGTAATGGATTTTATTTAATATTGAAACTCACAATTAATCTAATACTTGCATTAAAGCCACATCATTAGGGGATGAGACTATTCTTACAGCACAAATCTCCAATCCCACTCAATTTAATTTTTCATTATCAAACTACTAAATTCATCCCTTCTATATCTACCCCATTAGTAACTTTCTATATCCACCCCATTAGTAACTAAGTCTACTCCATGCTACATATACCTCATTAATAATTAAGCTTACTCATTCTATGTACACCTTTTTAACAAAAGAAGTTATCATAAGAAAAAAAATAATGAAAGAATACAATTAGTTTGAATGTATAAATATATTTACGAAATAAGAAAAAAAAAAAGAACCAAGCAAAACTGAAATAAGAAAAAAAAAACCAAAAAAAGAAAAGAACGAAAAAAAAGAAAAAAAGAAGTAAACCGAAACAAGAAAGAAAAAAACCAAGTAAAGATTAAAAAAATAAACAAAACTACAAAATGCAAAATCGAATATAAAAACAAGAATTAAGCATAGATACAAAATTGAACAAAAAAAAATAACAAGTATAGATGTAAAACCTTAACAAAATAAAAAACAATAAATAATCTGAAAGTATACATATATATATGCACACATATAAAGTCTAAATATAAAATTATTAAACTTGACAGAGATATCAAAATAAACCACAAATAATAAAAATATATATAACAAACATGAAATCATATATGTAATTAAATTGAGAAGTAATATTAACTTGCATCTCACTGAAAAAATTTATATTAAAAAAAGTGTTTTTGTAAGTGTATAAAATGAAATAGAGAATAAAACCCTAATTATGACAAAATATAAAGTGAGTTTACTTATTAAAGGAGGTGTATGTAACATGTGATAGATTTAGTTACTAATATGGTGAATATAGAAGGAGTGAATTTAATAACTTAATAATAAAAAATTAAATAAAGTGAGAATTGAGAATTCTAAAGTGAAAATAATCCCACCCGTCATCAAATTAAATCCCTAAATTAAGTCTTTATGACATTGCGTAGTGACATAAGACAGCTGTAACAACTTCTCTTAGTTGCTAGACAACACATACTCCTTCACATGTCCATGTATCGAACAGAGGACCAATGTCATCTCCTTTTTTTTTTATCAAAACAAGGAAGTGCAGTTATAAATTATTTTGGAAAATTTTGATTACAATCAAAGAGGAGGAAAGCCCTAAGCTCCGGAGGGGAGAGCCTAAGCAACTGCCACCCAATGAGAAGCCCAATTACAGACTCTAGGCTTATATAAAAAGCAAGGTTATAAAACCTTGCCAAAAATCTAATATCATCCATAATTACATTAAACTTCCAAGAAAAAATATCTTCGTTGAACTTAATTTGATGATACTGAGACAGTCATTCATTCATGATGGTAGCATTTGAGAGCAAAAGGCCTTCAACTAGAAGGCAGGCTTGGCAAACTGCCTCAGCCTCAGTATCATCTCCTTTGTTTCTTTAATTATAACCACTTCCCGCACATACACACTTTTGATAGATGTCTCCTCCTTCCCTTTTGCACATTGTGGATTCAGATCCCCCCATTACCTCTTTCTTTCAATTCTTCTCAATACAATGCTAGATAAGCGACACGTGTAAAATTTTGAATTTCAATGGATAAGATGTTTTCTTATTCATTTTTTTCTTGTGAAAAAATTCCTTAATAATGGTTAACACTCCACCAACAACAAAAATGAATGAGGAAACATCTCATCTATTGAAATTCAAAATTTTACACGTGTTACTCATCTAACACTGTATTGAGGGCAATTGAAGGGAAGAGATAATGGAGGGGATCTAAATCCTAATTTTCATCGCCTAGTATTTCACACCTATACCACTCACGTGACATGTGCACACATTTTGCTAACTTCTTTTTTTTATTCACAACTCACAATTTGACATGTGTACATGTAATTCTTATTTTGCACATGTCAATTGTCTTTTTATAGTTCGATTGGTACAAATGATGAAAAAAATGAATAAAGAAAAAGTGAAAAAAATAAATTTTTTATCTTTGAAGAAAAAAAGTTATTTTTTTTTTTTTTGGTAGGAAGGATAGAAAGTAAGAGTGATATATTTTCTATTGTTTGGTATTTAATAAAAAATGAAAAGAAATGAAAAACATATATGCTCAATTTACAATTCTACTATTAAATATATTTTTTTACTCCAATAAGTAAAGGGTAAAAATGTCAACTTAAAAAATTATTGTCTTACCTTCACTTTCTGGCCAAATTTGGGTTGAAAATATTTGGTGGACCGGAAAGATGGAGAACCCTTCTCACTTTCCACTCCCTCATACTTTCCTTTAGCACCTAACAATGGAAACTTTTTCTTCCTTTACATTTTCCCTCCCTCACTTTCCTTCTACCCATTTTTCCACCATACCAAACACACTATTAGTTTCTATTATATTCCTTTCAATGTATTTTTTTCTGCACTTTTGATCCCAATAACTAAATCTAATAAATAATGAAACAAAACGAGATATAATTCTAGTGATTGTTTAATCATATTTTTTATGTCCAAAATTTAAATATTTATGAATTACCACTTAACATACTTTTAATAACTTCTGAAAGTAATTTTGACCCCAAATTTATTTAAATGTAATGCATTGAGTGACTGGGTCTCACAAGGTCATTATAGCAGTTCCTTCTGATCCTAGAAAACGTCTGAAAAAACCTGCTACGAAACTACTGAGCGCGGGCGAAAATAATTCATGAGCTGATACAAAATAAAAAATTTAAGTTCAAATACAAAAAAATATATTGAAAGTCAAGATTAAATTAAGATATACTAAACCAAACCAAATTAAATTAAGCCTTATGTCCCAATTATTTAGAATCGATTATATGAGTCTGTCTTTATCATTCATTTCAATTATGATCTATACCCTCATTTAAGTTAAATATTTTTATATCTTTTTTTATTATTTCGTTCAAAGTTAATTTAGGTCTATCTCTACTCCTAATACCATTAAGAAAATTCAATCACTTTTTTTAACCGGTGCCTCTATCAGCCTTTGTTGAATATAATCAAACTATCTTAATTTATTTTCTTTCAACTTGTCCTCAATTTGAACTATTCGTGCAATTTCTTTAATATGGTCATTTTGTATTCTATCGTTTCTAATTTTTCTACACATCCAACTTAACATAGGATAAACTAATTTTTATTTAGCCTAAACAAAATTTGAATAAAAAATAGTACTCAATATGTAATTTTTTAAAAGTTTGGGAGGATGAAATGCAATAAATTGAATAAAATTATAGTACAATAATATTGCATCAATAATGAACATAGTTGAGCGGCCAGTAGCCCTATTGTGCCCCGCCATTGACTTTATGGACGAGATTATGTATAAAAAGATATCAATTTAGACATTTTATGTATAAATTAAGGATAACTCGTGTATGAAAATAATGTGAATAATTTTGAGAGAAATATTGATTGCTGTTGGATAAATTTATTTGAGACCGTATGATAGACTTATTGAAGTATGCTATGTTTTATTCTATAGAATTACGACATTACAAATTAATTTTAATATTATATCAATTTTTTTTGAAAAAATAATTTTAATTTAAGTTATTTATAGTATTTTTTAAAAAAATTATAAAAAAATAAAATATTAAAATAAAAATGTCACATAACATAAGGAAAACATGATAACTTATAAGCAATGGTGGCTTAAGGAAATTTGTGGCATAAAGCGAAAGTACTAAATGAGGGTCTTTTTTATTTTTAATTTATTATGTGAGATAGAGACAAAAGAAAAATGTGCTAGTGTTGTCGAAAAAAATGTTTTAACTTTTGTTTTATTTTTTATTGGAGAGAGTTTTTAATTTTAATTTTAATTTTTTTTAATATTTTTTATAGTGAGAAAGTGGATAGGGCTAAGCATGGGTTGACTTTTGAATATTTTTTTATTTTATTTATTTATTTATTATTATTTTTAGGTTTCTAATGTTATAAATTAAATTATGAGCCCAATTAATTACAATAAAAATTTTAGCTTTACTTAATTTTTTGAGACTTTTGTTTTAGGGTTTGAAATTTAAAGGATTTAAATTTCTTCTGGGTTAGTAATGTACCTAAAATTATGAGACATTTAAAAAATTTGGAACCTAAAATCCCAAGTTTTTTTTAATACTATTGAGCCACCCCTGCTTATAAGTGGGGCAATACATCCTGTTAGATTATCGTACCAAAATATATTTTTTATGATAACTTAAATTAAGAAAAAATTTATTCACATTATTTCTAGATTATCTTATCTTTAAAGACACTTTTTTTTTATTTTTTAAATTTTCACTGACACCCTTGTTTGGTAGCAATGACAACATATTTAATGTTTTTTCATTTTTGCCTATCATATATACAAAAATTAACAAAACAAATCAAATATATATTATATATAAATATATAGATTTTTTTATAAGTTTGTGCTAAACACTAGTCAACTCAAACTCAACTCATTTAATTAATCATGTCATATTAACTTGACTTTTTATTTTCGAATCATACTTTTATTGACTCATATAATCATTGAATAAATAATTAAAAGCTAAAATTGAAGTTCAAGATTTTATTTTCTCCTAATCAAACTAATGCTCATATTTTTCATAAATTAAAAATTAACATGTTAAATATAATAATAAAACTATAAAAAAATCTTTTTTTGTAAGGATTCTATCAATATTTGATAAAAAATAACAAAAAATTGACATTAATTTTTTAATACTTGTTAAACATGCTGCTAATCATTAATTCGTGTTATTTTTGTTTGACACTAGCCTAAAATATTTATTATTTGTGTTAACAAATCATGTCATTTATATATTCGTGTAACAAAATTAACTAACATTTACGCGCCTGTGTCATTGAAATGAAATGAATTAATATCATATCATATGAGAAGGATGACGGGTGAAAGCGACATGGGTAATTTGGGTATTTTGAAAAATAACCTATGTTAGGGTGTGTATGTGAAATAATATATGAACTAGCAGGGGTGTTTGTGAAAATTCAAAACATAAAGGTCGTACGCTTAAAGATGTACTAAAATGCTTTCGGTTTTCAGTGTCTATGCTAAAATGCTCCCTTAAATTAAAATTAAGCTGTATGCGTTCTTCTACTATATTAATTCGAATTTATGCTAAAATGCGCCTATTCCTTTTAGTGCTTTGGATGCTTCTTCTCATGCTCTTGGATTTCGAGCTCGAACCCTCCCCCCCCCCCCCCCCCCCCCCGCCCTCTTTTTTTTTCTCTCTCTCTGTGTATTCATTCACGTTCTCTCTTTCCGGAGCACCACCTTTTTGAAGCTTTTCTTAAGAGATTCTACTTTCTATGCTGTGCCTGTTTTTCTCTTGATGTCTTCAAGACTCTTACTAATAAGAAGGTTGTTTTCTCTGCAGAACGAAAGAGCATTTGCAATGCATGTTGTAGTGATCTGTCTCTGACAGATTCTGTGTCAGTACTATTTTTTTTCTTGTCTTTTTTGATTTTAAAAATAGAAAAAAAAAAAACATTTCAGAAAGAAACTCTGACTCTTATGACCGGTTTTAAATACTTATATTTTAAATATCTTTGGTTGGTGTGAAAATAATTTCACTGAAAAATTCTGACCCTTGTGTCCGGTTTATAGGAAGCTGTTGCAGTTTAAGCAGACCTATTTGGAATTTTTTTCAGAAAATTCATTGTTAGTTGTGGGACTATTTCTTTCACGGCCAAACACTTCCTCTTTTGACCTGTTTTGAAGGTCTTTGTTGGTATTTAAGCAGATCCATTTTGAGATTATTGGAAAATCTTTGTTTGGTTGTGACAATATGGAGAGTTTGGAAGTGGGTAATCTTATTTAGTGATGTTTTGTGTTCTTTGAGGTGTTTGGATTACCAAAAGGACAATGTATGTAGAGTTTACAGTGGATTTGGAATGTAAAGTGACTAGAACATTCTGGGTTTTGTTTTTGGGGGCATAAATACCAGTTTAGCTTTATGCCTTTGGTAACAGTTTCGTTTTGTTTTGGAAGCTAATGCAGTCTTCTATATACTTTTGTATCTTGTTTGAAGTCTTTATGCAGATGCACTGTGCATTTAGTGTGAGATCTATGAAATGAGGGTTTGGAGGGGGTTAAGGGTTTGGATTTGAGATCTTTGGGTGTGAATGTCACTTTGGCTGCAAAAAATTGGGAAAACCATGGTAAAGACAGGAGCATTTATGAGGGTGTGGGCATTGTTTGAACTAACAGTAATTGGAAGCCTGATATAACTTCATCTGCTTCCCAGTGCCCATCAGTTTGTATGCTTTAAAATTGCTAGAAATTCAACCTGGATTTGGGGTTCTTCCCTCTGTTGCATTTGCAAGTTGATCCAGAGAGGAAAAGCTGTCCCTTTACAATCTTTAGCATTGAAGAGATGGGTTGTGTTGCGTCTCGAATTGATAAAGAAGAGAGAGTGAGGATTTGCAAGGAGAGGAAGAGGATAATGAAACATTTGTTAGTATTTAGAGGAGAATTTGCTGATTCCCAGTTGGCATATTTGATAGCACTGAAAAATACGGGAGTAACCCTTCGGCAGTTCACAGAATCAGAGTCATTGGAACTTGAGGATACACCATGTGGCCCTGCATTGCCTCCCTCGCCTCCACCCCCTTTGCCACCTTCCCCACCTCCACCACCCACGTTTAGCCCTGATTTGAGAAAATTTGAGGATAATTCTGCCACCCAAGAAGAAATCATAGAAATTGATGAGGAGAATAGTTGCACCCCGCCTCCGCCTCCAGTTCCAAGTTCTTCGTGGGATTTCTGGGACCCTTTTGGTCCTTCTTCGCCGCAATCTTTGAAAAAGAGTGAGACTGTGGAGCAGGTTGAGGAGGAAAATTGGGCAGAGGCAAATACTGAATTTGAGGAAGAAGATCAAGAAGGGGAAGTTGTTGGCAATAGTGTTGTCAATATGCTTCCTAAAAAGCAGCAGACTGTTGAATTGGTTGATGATAATTCATCAATGATGAGCTGGCACACTAAAGACACTGCAGATATGGCCATGGTGCTCTGGCGGCGTAAGAAGACCTTGGCTGGTATTGTAAAGGAGTTAGATGATTATTTCCTGAAAGCATCAGCTGGGGGAAAGGATGTACCAATACTTATGGGCATCAATATGGGTGACACCTATCTTTACCAGAGCACCAAAGAAAACAAGAGTAAGTTTTTCCTTTCCTGTTAATTATCAAAAGTCTAGCGTTTGTCTCCTGTGATCTTGCACTGGTTCTTTACATTGTTTGATTTGTTCTGCTCCTTGAATTCAAGCTTTTTTTGTAGGATCTTTTGCTCTAGTTTCTTTCCTACCAACAACTTCATTAAAGTTCATTAACATCATCATTGCATTTTTTTGTACTGGCCTTCATCTCATCCTCAATTTAAGAACATGTGAATATGATTGTATCTGTTAAGGCTTCTGTGCGTACCATCGTGATTGTTGCTGGACACTTGTGGCACGGGTTTACGTAGACTTTATTCATCCTGTATTTGTTCCTTGGACATGGTAAAGATTATTACAAAATTCATTGAATTGGGGGCAATCGTGCCTTTGTTATGACTTGCTTCCTGAAGATATAGCACATGAAGTTTCTCATTATTTCAGTAACACATTGTTATGGGGTTCTTTTTTTGTAGTTTAATGTCTATGTGATGAACATGAATGTTAAGCTTGTCATTGCAAAAGCATGTTCCTTTTTCCCTCTTGATTTCGGGGTTGGGGTTGAAGGGTGGTGGGATTTATGATGCAGGTTCCTCTGGTATCGTCCATTTTGGAAAAACAAAACATGGCTGTGATTTTGAAATTTTGGGGCAGTTTGCACATCAATTCTGTTAAATATCTTAAGCATGATACACATAAAATATTCTTTAAACAGTGTTGAGTTATTCTTTGCTGAATTTCTGATTTTATTTTGTTAAGTTTAGAGAGTTAACATAATATTAGAGAGAGACGGAGAGTGGTCAAAACTTAAACTACCTCTCACAAATCACTTGTATTTATAGTTATCTCGTAATCATACAAAAGACGAGTATATCTTCTTTAAGGTATATTATTACAACTAGTATTTACATAATAATACTTTAATACTCTTATGGATGGTTGAAACATTACTGATGACATCTTTGCAAAATTCTTCAATAGTTCCATATAGAATGGAACTTTGGGCCTACTTCATGCATGTAGAGTGAGCATATAGATCTTGTCTAGGGTTATAATTGATTAAGTTGGGCTACTCCAATAAAAATACCAAATTCATTTCACTGAAAGCCTTTACAACATAGTTGTAAGTACAGATGTGTAACCAATGGCCACTCCCATAGAAATTTTAATGCTAATCTAGCCCACATCTTCCTCCTCAAAGTTTATCTTTTATCTGTTCTTTTCTGTTGTTATTATTTTTGTTTCCATCTCTTTTCATTTCTAGCTCCTGTGCCTGCAAAGAGATAGAAAAATAAATTAATGCATCAAAGAGATGTTAGAGGTGGCACAAGATGAGGAAAGTAATCTAAAGATGATATGGTCATGTCATGATGCAGTGAAGGTAAAATAGGTGAAGGCACCAAAAGGACAAGCGGAAGGCCACAAAAATTGTAGTTTGAGGTGAGAAAGGAAGGATAGCCAAGTGTTATTAGAGTTTATAACTCGAAATAGAGGCAAACGTGTAGCAGATTCAAGCTGCAAATCATTATTTCTTGTGATTGAGCCTGTGCTGGGTTGATTCTTGAAAAGTTAATATTATCAATATGAACAGGAGAATTTAGGCCAATGTGAGCTAATCACTAAAGTTACACATTTCTCTATTTGTGTACATTGCAATAAAGTTCACTAACCACAAATTGGGATGCTACTGGGATTAAAGGGATACCTTCTGGATTCATGTAAATTCTAGAGTTACCTAATTTTTCCTAAAAGGTGAAGTCAATTGTGGGAGATTGGTCAAGCCTTTGTTTTTGGGAGAATATAAGGAGGGTAGAGTCTTCATTTTCTAGTCTATTTCCTCATCTTTATCGTGTTTCTTTCTATCATGGAAAAGGCATTGCATCGCCACTTACATCTTATTCTTTTCTGGCCCCTCGGAAGAGTTGTTGGTACTACTTTCTATGTTAATTGTTGTATACTTGTTCTTGTTCAAAATTAAAAAAAAAAAAAGTGAAAATTGAAGGTGAGTCCCCCTAGACTTGAGTCCTGGAAGAAAATTTATTTGGGTGTAAGTCCATGTTTAAACTTATATGTAGGTACTTAAGTCCACTTATGTTTTAAATCTCAAAATTACTCCAAATGGTGTTAATTTTGTCCAATTATGGAAAGTCACATAGGTTAAATCATTGAGGTATATATATAAGTCCTTAATTGAGTTATATATGGAAACCTTTTATTAAATATTATGATAATTAACAAAAGTTTTATATGAAAGTTATATATTCTGATAGTTATATATCGTAACTTGATGTACAAATAAATCATTGGTCTATTAAATCAAAATTAGATCACAAAATTTGCTTAATAATTCAAATTTTTCTTGACATTAGTGTTACTATAGTGACACGAATGAGATTGTTTTTCTTAAAATATTCAATACCCAAAATGAAGAATTCCACCATTTCAAATAGTAACTCAAACCCAACTCCAATTTCGATTTTACTCTTCAAGTTTCCTGTGGAATCCATTGACAAAGTTACAGTTGATTCTTTGCATTCAAAACATCTTCTCAACTTTGGAATTAAGAAATAGAGTTAAGGTATGTGATTATACATGAAAGTTGATGTTCATTGTAGGGTTTTAAAAAACTTATACATAATATATAGTTCAAACTATCCGCTTTGTTTTTTTTTTTACATTCCTAATTTAAAATTTGAGATTCATTATTACTAAATTAAAGTGTTATATAATTCGATTTTGTTGTTTTCTTTGTTGTGCAAGACATTCGAAATACCTTGGTTGTGTGTCTGTGAAATAGATCATGTTAGTGTGTGATAACTGAAAATCAAATAAGTTGACTTACAATAGTAAACTTGAGAAAAAGTGGACTTAAAATCAAATAAGTTTCTTTACTAGACTTATCTCCAAATAAGTCTATGTAGGGGAATCGGCCTCCAAATTTCCCAAAAAAAAATGTGTATCCTTTTCCGTTGCTTTTGCTTGTAAGTTATACTTTGAGTCCTCAAATTAATAGTCCTTCACTTTCATTATTTTATCCATCCGTCAAGATTTAGAATGCATAAGTTCCTTAAATGTTGCAAATTTATGCATGGATAATTGTTTATGGTAAAATTAATACTAGTGATATGATTCCAAAAAGGGACTTATGACTTGTCTTTTACTACAATGTTGTGTTATGCGGGGATGTGGGAGGGTGGATCATTTATTCTTGCATTGCTTTATAGCTTTATCATTACAGAATAAATTGTCTGAATTAGTTGGCTTGAGTTGGGTGGCACTTAGATTTGTGACATCTATGATGTTCATAGATTCTATGGGGCTTGGAGGAAGTAAAAGAGAAAAAACCCTTTGACATTGTGTCTTTTTTGCTATTATTTAGGTTTCATGGATGAAGAGAAATGTAAGAATCTTTAAAGTTAAATGGGAGAAAGTTGACGATTGTGGAATCAACTTTATTTCTTGCATTCTTGTTGGGCATCCTTGACTAAGGATTTTGACAACGTTCCTCTTTTTAGCATTATGGCAAGTTGGATAGGATTGTGCGGGTTGTAATCTGTTGAAATATAAATATATAAGTTACATCCTCTCGAATAATTTAAGTTTTTGTAGTAGATGGTTGTTCAACATAGTATTAGAGTAGGAGGTTTTGTGATTGATTCTCACTGCCACCCGAATTATTAAAAGATTGTCACATGCTAGTCAGGAGGGAACGTGTTGTATAAATACTTAAGTTACATCCTCTCCAGCAACTTAAGCTTTTAGAGTAAATGGTTGTTCAACATAATCCATTGTCCATGCTCTAGTTTATGCTTCTTTTGACTTTGATTTTGATCATCATTGGGCTAGATGACTTGTCCACCTTTGATTGGCACTTGTAATAGTTTTTATTTCTATCATTAATATACTTCTTGTTTCTTGCTGGTAAAAAAATTCTGATGACTATATATATCATGTACTATTTTAGCAATATGATTGTCCTCATTTGCCTTGAGGCCTAAGAATTGCTTTTACATATCGATTGAGCCTCTGCAATATATAAAAGCTTTCAACCTTGTCATTGTCCCTTGAAGAATGTACCTGATCAATGCTCTAAGCACTTCCCCCCTCGTGCGGGCCGCCCCAATAACTATGTATCTATAAGCACACATGTTGATCACCCGCTTGTTGACCTTTCTAGTACTTGATGATCCATTTTTCAAACTTCTTTTTGAGTTATCCAATCGAAGAAATTTCTTTTGAAGTTTATAGTGACTTTGTCATCTACAGGGAAGAGATGTAATTCTGCAAAGGTCTTTAGTGGACTGACATGGAGTTGGTCTTCTAAATCACTTCAGCCTACAAGAGGTGCTGGAGAGTTCTCTGACCCAAGTGAACCCTGCAGGCTTGGAGCTCATTGCATAACACTTGAGAAACTATACACCGAGGAGCAGAGGCTCTACAAACAAGTAAAGGTATTTTCCATTTAGGTTATGGGGCTAATTACTTTTTGCGTCTCATTGTTAAGTCCTAGAACACCTTATGTCCTTAATGTTTGAAAATAGATACATAACCACTTAATTTTTGCACCAAAGCAGAAATCCTAACATGGTTATCAAAAAATGAAACAACAACGCTATTTCTGCCCAGCTCTTTAGCTTTGTCTGCAGTTCTAAGAAAATTTTCTTGCCGTTGCATTTCCAAGGAATGACTCTCTGCGCAGCTAGGCTTTATTACTGTAACTGTTGAATTGACTCCATAGCAAATAGTGCTGAAGTGAATAAATCAAATGTCCTTGACTTGATCACCACTTCGATATCACGCTTTTGTTATGTACCCGGCTATGGTGAAGAAAATTTTGGATATAGTTACAATATTCCAGCATCTTATGAGGATGGAAGATAAATCATTTATTTACTGTTTTTCTTTTTATGTTTTTTGGTAATGTTTCTCTTTATTGACCTTTTTGCTTCACTTGGAATCTCCTTGTTTTCTCATGGATGTTATCATATTCTTATGAAGGATGAAGAGATTACCAAGTTAGAGCATGAGAGGAAATCCTTGCTGCTGCAAAAACAAGAGGATGAAAATTACGACTGGACCAAGACTGAGAGAACACGATTTAGTGTTGAGAGTTTGCAGTCTGACATTACATGTCTGCAGCAATCAATCAGTAGGAATTGCTCAACCATATTGGGGCTCATAGATGAGGACCTGCACCCTCAGCTGATTGCATTGACTTCCGGGTAAAGTTTTGGACATTGAAGACTTATTTTGGTGTAGTCGTGTAGGTGAAAAAATGAATAGGTTCAGGAAAGATTTCTGAGATCCCAGCACTTATGGCTTAGGCACAACAATTTGACACCACCAAAAACATTTTGTTGAGATTAGTTTGAAGGAAAATGATTTTGTTTTTTGGGCTTCCTATTTAATATGGCCATGTATCTTGCAACTCACACCATCCATTAATTAAGCAGTAATAGCTTACTGGTGTTCCAATAATGAACAGGTTGGAGAATACCATTACTACATTTACATGTCTATTTTCCTAATTGGATTGTTATTCTCTTAAGAAGACAGAGGATTAGGTGCTGTTGGGAAAACTGTTGTTCTCGAGTTGATTTAAAACCAATTTGGAACCATGGACAGTTGCTTTTGCCAACATGGAGGAGAATGAGCAAAATGATGAATCAGCTGCAGATTGTGTTGCCCTACGAAACGAAGCTTGTGGATTTTATCTTTACAGTTCAATAATGCTCACCATAATCATTCTGAGAGTCATATTTAACGATGATGAAGATCTTTGACAGTTTCTTTATAAGTTTTGTCTCATGTCAATGCTCCATCTTGCTCTTTGTCAGGACATGTTCAGTTGTCTCTTATTTCCAGCTCAAGTATTATTATTTGGTCTACTTCTTTTACAGGCTAATACATATGTGGCAAACAATGTACGAGTGTCATCAAGTTCAGAATCATATCTCTCGCCAGATGAATCAGCTCGTAAATCAGCAAGGCATGCACGCAACTACTGACTACCATCAGCAGGCTGCATGTCAGCTAAAAACTGAGGTCACTTCCTTGTACAACAGCTTCTGCAAGCTCGTGAATTCTCAACGGGAGTATGTGAGAACTCTCTGCAGTTGGATCAAACTCACTGATAGCATTGTGGATAACTGTCATCGAAGCGGTAGCTCATCTTTGGTACATGCCCTTTGCAAAGAATGGGAGCTAGCTCTTGACAGGTTGCCAGACAAGGTACTTTTCGCTATATATTAGTACGTTCAAGCTTATGAAATAGTTACTGATACCTATATCCAATGGGCTGATTCTGTCATGTTCAATCAATATGATTCGCATACAATCTGCACAAATTGATTAGTGGCCGAATAAGGGCAACATAAACTCACAAGTCTTGAGTTTGAGTCCCCCTGGCCACATGAAATCCTGGTTTAGCTAATGAGTGGCTTGTCGGTGATTGTGTGCATCCGAGGTTTGCATGCCAGTCATGAACTCTATAGGCATGTGGTTGGGACTTGGGACAATTCTCCATCTCAAAAAAGGAAAAGAAAAAAAAATGCATCAATATGAGTTCTCCACCACCTGTTCTATATCAAAACTTGGAAAATATTCTGGTAACATTTAATATCAGTTGATACCCACCGACACAAAGTCCATCTTATGGTAGGTCCTGCAGTCCTGCTCTATGGAACTATATGCCTAGCAAGGGGGCTTGAGACAAAGGTTACTTCATATGCGATGCTTTGGTGTTTGGAACAGGATAGATATGCTCTGTTCTGCTTGTCAAGCTTTTGGTACAGTGGGGTCAGGATAGGCTTATATGACTTTAAGCAGCTTCTCTTAATTATAAGTTAGATCTGATTATATATTGGGTAGTGCAAATGCAAGACTGGGTTTCTTTCGCACTATAAACATGATGGTTGTCCCCTGTGTCCATAAATTCCCAGCTAGTTTGGATTCACAATTTCTCTTTTTCCTTTGAGAAGGCAAAGGGGAATGGGGAGTATGGAGTGATCTAGATCATGGTTTGCTAGTGTAGTAGCCACTTGTAGTGCAGTCTTGAGACCCATGCCAGGTGTAGAAGAATGGCCGACAGTTTTTTGTTGTGGCATAAGTGGAAAAGCTAATCAAATCTACCATGAAAGGACAGGATTTGACATGGTATAATTAGTGTGGTTTGCATGTTGGTTATGGTCTATAGACTCGGTGAAATGATAAGTGGAAGGGTTTTTTTTTTTTTTTTGGGTAAGCATAAGTGGATTGTTAATTTATTAGATTTACATGTTGGTTGGGAGAAGGTAATCAAGGATATCTGGATATCCCACTAGGACTAAGCACATGAGCATAATGACAACATGATTCATGTGGCCGATGCCAATATAATTGGTACAAGGATTTGCTAAATTAAATTGAGTTGAATACTAAATTAGGTACATCACACTTCCATTGGTCTGAAAATTGTATGTGGTGTTTTAATTTACTTTAACTAATAGATTAAGATCAAAGAAAATTTAGATTTGAATCTAGTTGAAACAATAAAAGTAATATTAGGGTTACACAAAATGAGAGGCAAAGAGAGAAAGAGAGAGAGAACAATCAGTTGTGTGAGCTATATAGTCCTACACCCCTCTTATTTATAATGGACTAATATTATTGGCAATTACAATATTACTATACTATTAACAATATAAAATAAGAACTCCTCATGCTGGAGTATAAAGATAAAAAATATTCAGCTTGAAACAAATATTATTAATGACATAGTAAGTCAATGGTTTGGTACGAATGTCACCTAGCCGAACACTAAACTTGATATGTAGTGTGATAATCTTATTTTGTATCAAAAGATTTCAAATAAAATTATAATTCATTTCGATGTGTTTAGTATGCTCATGAAATATCGGATTACTGGTAATGAAAATAGCTGCTTGGTTGTCACAATGTATCTCCATAGGAGAGGACACACCGATACCCATATCATAAAGTAGAAAACAAACCCACAACATCTCATATGCAATATGAGTCATAGCCCGATATTCGACATTTGCACTTGAATGTGTAACTATATTTTGTTTCTTATTATGCCAAGTAACAAGATTACCACCAACAAATGTACAATAATCTAAAGTAGATCGTCTATTAACACGATTATTTGTTCGGTTAGCGTCAGAAAATCTAGTAATAGTGATAGATGATGACGAATGCTTTTACCTAGTGTTTCTTTCAGATGCCAAATAATACGATAGACAACCTCCTAATAAGGCTTATGAAGAGCGTGCATAAACTAACCACACCAACAACAAATATAACATCGAGATGCATAATTGTGAGATAAATCAACTTAGCAACTAACCTTCGATAGCACCCTATGTCATCAAAAACTCCTCTACTCAGCAATTAACTTAACTGTAAAGTGTATGGGAGTATCAACGGGGCATGCACCAAGATTATGAGTTTCAAACAACAAATTCAATGCATACTTCTGTTGGTATAGACTAATACAATCTTTTGACTGAGCCACTTCATTCCCAAGAAAGTATCGAAGAAGACCAACTCCTTGGTATGAGATTGTTTTCTCAGATGAATTTTGAGTTGAGCAATACCATCTGAATCATTACCATTAATGATAATGTCATCAACATACTCTATATAAAAATAATAACAATTATAGAAGAAAGAAAAATAAAAAGTGAATAATTTGAAGTAGAGCACTGGAAATCGTACTGAAGTACAAGTGTACAACAATAATAAATTTATCAAACAAAACATTTGGTGATTGTTTCAGGCCATATAGTGTTTTTTGGCCATATAGCGTTTTCTTTAGACGACACACCAATTATTCCTTACTAGAAGTAACATAATCTGGAGGTTGTACGTACCATATATACTTGCAATAGGTGTCTATGTAAAATGGCATTCTTAATGTGAAGTTGATGCAAAGGCCAATTCAAACTAACTACAATAGAAATAAAAATTGTAATAGAGTTAAGACGAGCAACAGGGAAAAAGTTTCACAAGTAATCCAATCCACACCATATATCAAAAGCTCAATAGATTCGTCGATGTTAGGAAATTATTCGTTATAATTGGCAAATCCCTTGAAGTCTTATTGTAAATCTCAATCTTAGTATATGATCATGATGGTTTCAAAGATCAAGATTTGAAAGCTTCAAAGAAAGGAGGAGTTTAAACTTCAAAGTCAAACCAAGAGATCTTCATTGCACCTTCAAGAGCTTAGGAAAGGTAATGACTTCAATACCTAAGAACCTTGGTTTTATACTTTGGCTCATTGGGTTAATCAATTGGATTTAGGATATTTTGTGAACGACTCTTAGGCTTTTTTATGAAGAGATTGAAATTTGTTTTAAAAACATAGTTTGAGTCACGTATCGTATCCTATTTAAGCAACACTCTGTAGTGTTCAATAGGTCAAGTTTTTGCTTGGTTTCTAAAAACCAGTAGGGACCACCATTTGCTCGTTCGTCTTCGGTTAGAGCGGTCTTTGAATCACTTATGGAAAATCCGGAGAAGGCAAAGAAGTAGGCTGTGAAGATTGCCATTTGGATGCTCTCAAGCTACTCAAGCAGTCTAAAGACAGCTCGAGCAATCTCTGCTCTACTTGACTGGTTTGATTCTATTTTTCGTTCTAGTGACAACTGCCTTTTGATAGCTTGAGTAATCATTCTCGAATTCAGGTTTTTTAGGTCCCCAAATCTACTCAAATTCTGATGAGATAAATAAGGCAAGCGTCTCCTAGCTAGGCTAACTCTCAAAAGCACTCCAAAGCTCGCTTTTAAACATTTAGAGAGCCGAGAACAAACCATTGATCCCTAAGATTCAAATGCCAAAACCTACATGATTCTTCCATTCAATATCACACATTAAAGAAGAAGATTGTTTGGTGAATGACCAAAATCACATAGGTTGTGTGTATATCGAGAATCTCGGGTGCATCCTATAAGATTGCTCGAGGCTTAGACAGTTCATTGCGGTGAGCGCATTCAAGTGAAGCTACTCAAGCCTTCGGTGGGTGTATTCGGAGGAGATATTGCAAAGGAAGAAAATGTCTAACCATGGGTATATTGGTTGAGGTATAAGACTTATATCCTTGTAAATGACTTTGAGTTTAGTGGATTAGGCTAGATGAACTAGGATCGGTTCTTCACTTTTTTCCTTGAGGGTTTCCATGTAAAATCACTTGTTGAGAATGATCTTATTGTTAGTTAATTGTCATACACATATGCAAGTGCATACACACATTGTGTTTGATGGAATGACACACTGATTTACATATCTTGAGTTGAAGGTTAGTTTTAGGGTTTAGAATGAAGAAGAGGCAAGAGAGAAGAAAAGAGAAAAAAGAGACGAAAAAGATTAGAGACATTAGGGTTTTGAAGAATGAGAGTTAACATAACTCTCCTCTCATCACTCATATTTATATTAACTCATAATAGGCTGCAGATTATAATTATGCCCCTAATTAAAATATCCTAACATTCTACACTCCCCCTCAAGTTGGAATATAGATATTTTTTATGCCCAACGTGAATATATCTGAATGAAGAGTCCTACAACTAAGCCCCTTAGTAAACACATCGGCTAATTGTTCATTGAACGTCACAAAGGGCATGCAAATTAACCCATCATTTAGTTTCTTTTTGATAAAGTGCCTATCAAATTCAATGTGCTTTGTTTTATTATGCTGGACTGTGTTGTGAGTAATATTTATTGCAGCCTTATTGTCACAATACAAACGCATAGGCTTACCATTAGAGAGACCCAAGTCTTCCATTAAGATTTTCAACCACATAAGCTCATAAATACCATGAGCCATAGCCTAGTATTCAGCCAATGCAATAGATCAGTCACCATTGCTTGCTTCTTGTTCCGCCAAATAACTAGATTTCTTCCCATAAAGGTGCAGTAACCCGTAATAGACCTTCTATCATCAATTGAGCCTATCCAATTTGGAATGCTTCTAACTTCAAGTGACCCTATTTTGAGAATAATATTCCTTTGCCCGGAGATGACTTGAGGTACCACAGTATACGATAAACTGCCTCTTGATAAGGAACTCGAGGAGCATGCATAAATCGGCTAACAACACTCATTCCATATGCTATATCTAGGCGAGTGAGAGACGTATATGAGTCTCCCCACAAGCCACTGATATTTTTCCCCATCAACTTGGTCACTTTCATCATTTCTCGGTTTGTGGTTTGTCTCAATTGGTTAGTCGGGCAAGTCTACAACCTAACATATTGGTTTCCTTCAGAAGATCAATGATATATTTCCTCAGTGAGATGAAGATGCCTTTATCTGATCTTGTCATTTCAATTCCTAGAAAATAGCGTAAATGCCTGAAGTCCTTGGTGTCAAATTCTTTAGCAAGGTAGATTTCAATTTGGCTACTTTCTCCACATTATCACCTGTGAGTATTACGTCATCAACATATACTATAAGAATTGAGATCTTATCACTACCTTGTTTGATGAATATCGTGTGCTCTGCGTGACGTTCTTTGTACCCAAACTCAACCATTGCCTTGTGGAATCTGTCGAACTAGGCTCTAGGAGACTACTTTAATCCATAAAGAGATTTCTTTAACTTACATACTTTTTCCTCTATTGCGGGAGAAGTGAAGCGCAGAGGAATATTCATATATACTTCCTCCTCCAAGTCTCCATAAAGAAATACATTTTTTATGTCCAGCTGTTATAGATCCTATCCCAGATTGGCAGCACAAGAAAGAATGACCAGAATGGAGTTCATCTTAGCTACAAGGGCAAAAGTGTCTCGATAGTCAATGCCATATGTCCCCTTAGCTACTTGTCTCGCCTTGTATATATCTATTGAACCATCTGCATTCTGCTTGATAGTGAACAACCCCACTTACAGCCTACTGGTTTGTTTCTAGCTGGAAGAGACACAAGTTCCCAAATTTTAATCTTTCTCAAAGCTCTCATTTCTTCCACGATAGTTGCTTTCCACTTGGGCTTTGTAAAGGCTTCATGCCAATTTTGAGGAAGAGATATAGAAGACAAAAATGAAATAAAAACACGATAGGAGGAAGACAGAGAATCATAAGAAACAAATTTAGAAATAGGATGTTAGGTACAAGTCTTAACTCCTTTCTGAATAGCAATGGGTGAAGAGCTATTATCGACCGAATTACTACAAGGAAGTTCATTACCTGTGCTGGGGAAGAGATCTCAGGAACCGAGTCAGGAGATGATGATTGATTTGGTGGCTCAGGGGTGGTGATCTACTTAGTTTGGCGACAAGTATAGTACCGCAAATCATTCTTGTCTAATCTGCAACAAGTAGTCTTCTCTCCCTAAATATGTGTTTCTCCCCGTTGCTCCACCTGACCAGATTTCTCTCCCTTTAGTCATTGATTAGGAGGTAAGAGAAGGAATCTATATCCATTCTCTAGCATCTCTTCTTGAATATAGTGTTCATCCCGAAGAAGTGGTGTAAGAGTGGAAAAAAATGACTGTCTCATAAAACGTGACATCCATACTAACATACACCTTCTAGGATTGTGGATGATAACACTTACACCCTTTCTGGGTAACAAAGTAGCCAATAAAGACACAACGCAATGCCTTTGGATCCAACTTTTCCGTGGTCCTTTGATAATCATGTACAAAACACACAATCAAACACCTTTTGAGGAATAGAGTAATGGGAAATTGATCCTTGAAGCAACCCTATAGGAATGCCAAAATCAATGACTCTCGAAGGCATCCAATTGATGAGATATGTAGCAGTAAGAAATACATCTCCCAAAAAAATGGAGATACACCCATCGCAAACATAAAGGAATGCGCCACTTCAAGAAGATGTCGATCTTTCCTCTCTGCTATACCATTCTGCTCTGACATATCCACATAACTAGATTGATGAATAATTCTATGTTCTATAATATAAGCTCGATAGTCTCCATTAACGTACTTAGTTCCATTATTTGTCCTGGGAACTTTAATTTTGGCATCAAACTAAGTATTTACCAGATTATGAGAATTCTTGAAATAAGTAAACACTTTATCTTTGTTATACAACAGATAAAGGCAAGCAACTCGAGTGTAACAATCAATGAAAGTAACAAATCATTGATATCCAACAAGAGAAACAACACGAGATGGTCCTTACACATCAAAATGAACAATCATAAATGGAGCAATGTTTCAATTATTATGGTTAGGATAAGAAGTTCTTGTATGCTTGGCAAATTCATAAGCATCACAAAGAAAATTATCTTTATCACATTGTTTCACCAAAATTGAAAAAACTTTCTCTAATACTCCTACTAATGAATGACCAAGTCTTTGATGCCATTGATGTAACTACTGGAGGGCCACAAACTAAAATTTTGAAGTGCTTGAGAAGGTTGATCCTCCGGCAGATATAAACCACCATAAGCTCTACCATTGCCAATTGTTCTCCCTATTTCTAGTTCCTAAATGACACAACTTATTCTAGAAATAGGGAGAACAATTGGCAATGGTAGAAATAGGGAGAACAATTGGCAATGGTGGAGAACAACCAACCAACTCCTAAACAACAATCGGGACTAACCCAACACAAAACAAGGTGAAACCAGCCACCTGTAGCACAAAACACCAAAAAAACAGCACACAAAGACCTAATCCAACACAAAAATGCAGCAAACCAGCCACCTGTAGTGCGGATAAGGTACACCCAGCCACCTGCTGCACCACAAAGCCTTCACAAACTGCTCACAACCCTTAAATAAGAAGTGATCAAGCAAACAGGAGCTGTATGCCACAGCCAGCACACTGCCGGTGGAGAAGTAGTAAGCCGAATGTCCAAAAAACTGCTGAATACCACTGGGCAGTCCACCACTCCACCAGAGTCCCAACACACTCCGGTCGGCACCCACTGGATGGATTAAAGTAGGAAGTTTGGTCCCAAACTCAGTCAAAGAGGAAATCTCAAAATATGACTCAAAATCCAAAAATGATTCAAAAATCAAAAAAACATATCGGCGGCTTCAAAAAATTCTAAAAAAAATCACTATAGTACTCAAGAGAAAAAACCAAGCCAGGCTATATCACTTTTGAACAGCTCTTGCGATGACTCAATCACTTGAGCAGGTGTCGAAGCCCTTCCTAAGTGTGTTGGTAACTTCAAAATTCTGATAGATCGTTCTGATACCAAGTTAAAGTTCAGTTTTAGGATTTAGAATGAAGAAGAGGCAAGAGAGAAGAAAATAGATAAAAGAGAACAAAGAAATTAGGGTTTTAAAGAATGAGAGTTAACGCGACTCTCCACTCATCACCTGTATTTATATTAACTCATAATAGGCTACAGATTACAATTATGCCCCTAATTAAAAAATCCTAACATTTTGCACTTGCACATTCATCAAATTTGGTTGTGGATTGGTGGTTGACTTGTTGTAGGGATTGGATTGTTGGTTGTTGAGCTTGCAAATTGACATACTCATTGCATCTATCCATACATGTTGGGTTGTTCTTGATTTAGAGAAAAGGGTTCAAAGGGTTTAATTGACAAATTAATCACTTAATTTGATAATTGAGGTTAGTAGGTTATTAATTAGTGTCTGTTGAAGTCAAAAATTTTAATAAACCTATTAACCCCCTCTAGGCCGTGCATTCAATTGTATGTATATAATTGTGTGGGGAGATCCTTAGCTAGAAAATTCCACTCGGGATGATATTTCACTGCGTAGACCCAACGATAACTGACAAATTGCTCACCAGATGGGAGAGAAGTGAGGTCCTATGTCTAATTCTCTTGAAGGGCTTTCATTTCTTCATCTATAGTTAGTTTCTATCTAGTAGATGACAATGCTTGTTTCAAGAAATTAGGAGCAAACATAGAAAACAAAGTTGATGCAAAAACAAAAAAAGAAAACCGATGGAAAGAAACAACATTATAAATGGGATGTTTGATACAGTTATGAGTACTTTTCCGATATGCAATAAGTAAATCATAAGAGAATGAACTAGCAGATGGCTAGGAGGTAGGACCTTCATAGCACCAGGTGGGCACTGTGGAGCTGGAGCATATGGAACAACTTGTCTTTCCTTAGAACGATGATAAACCCGCGATGAAGGTGCAAAAATCGAGGAGGATGATACACAGTTTGGTATAATACACAAAAATATCTCTCATTTAACTTGAATAGACTAAATATAGGGAAATATTATATCCTGACACAGAAAAGAAGGAAGATGACCCAAAGATAGTAACATCAACATTGACATAGTATTGGTCATAGCAGCGAATATCCCAGAAGACACACTTGACTAAGTGAAGTAAAAGCTTATCTTGACCCAGGCCAAAAAGATTAATAAACACAACACAACCAAAGATATTAGGAGTGAGATCTAACGGCGATGTATCAAGATAGAGCAATGAGTAAAGATATTGGTTGGCTAAGATGAAGGAGGGTATCTAATTAATAAGTTACACCAAAGTAAGAACAATATCAGCCCAATATGACTTTAGGACATGCATTTTAATTATTAAAGTACAAGCAACATCTAATAAATGACGATGTTTACGTTCGGCATTATCATTTTGCTTAGATGTACGTGGACATGTAGTGTGGTGGATGATACTATGTTCAACACAAACTGAATACATATATGATTGAAGATACTTGAGAGGATTGTCTGAGCGAAACTCTGTAATATGTTTATCTAACTGTACCCGAATTCCATTATAGAAGGTAACAAATTAGGCAATTCAAAATCCCTTCATAAAAAATAACCTAGTCATATGAGAGAAATCCTCAACAAAGATCATAAAGCACTGAAAACCAGAAATACTCTTTATTTTTGCAGGACTCTAAATGTTAGAGTGAATAACATCAAAAGGACTAAATTGATGGTTTTCATTACTATTAGGAAAAGAGCTACGGTGATGCTTGTTTAATTGACAAGCTTCACATTCTAACATAAAAAAATACTCAAATTAGAAACAACTTAACAAAGCTTCTGCAAATAAGGATGACCTAAACGAAAATGCTATTGGAGTAGAGAATCAATGATACTCAAGGCAAGTGTTGATTCTTTAGAATCCAAATAATAAAGCTCATTCTGCTCATGTCCCAAACTAGTTGCCTTCGTCTGAAGGTCCTAAAAAACACAAGAAAAATGAGAAAATGTCACTGAACAATGTAAAGATTCAGTCAATTGACTCAAATAATGAATTAAATGGAAAATAAGGAACAAATAAACAAGAGTTAAGGGCATGGACTGAATGGAGTGGAGATCACCAGTCTATGCACTAGTTGAAAGGAACCGTTAGTTAACACCATAAAAGAGTTAGAAGAACGGAAATTAGGACACAAGCATGACATACAAACATATAAGTACTAACTCTCGAATCAATAACCTAAGATAATGAAGCTTAGTGAGCTACTACATGTGCAGAATTACCTTCATTAGCCAAGCAGCCAGCTAAAGTAGACAACTAGGGAGAAAATGAAGATAATTGTTGGATGAGTTGACTGAGATAAGAAGTAAGGTCGTCGTGAGAGTCAAATGTAGATCCAGTAGAACCAACAATAGGAGCTTGAGATACTGGTGGAATTAGGTCATCAAACACCTGATTAATTTAGGCCGGTCTCCCATACTTACCCTAACAATAGTTCTTAGTATGTTTAGTGGTCCCATAATAAAATTGTTTTCAGTTGGAGTGATTACCACTACGAGTGCCTCTATGACCTTAACTACCTCCTTGGGTAATGACAACCAGCACCATAACCACCACTATGTCCACTGTAAAACACCACGACTTGCATCACTAGAGATTAAGGCAGAGGACTCCTCTAAAAATGGATTCCCACGAGTAAGAAAAGTTTGTTGCAGGCGAGAATAAGCATTGATAGCGGTCTGAAGCATCTCTAGCCAAAATCTGATCTTTAAACACACCATTCTTAAGAGTTAAGGCCCGACAAGAGCAATGAGACTTGAAACTTTTCCCTTTGTCGTCGTTGAATTTCCAAATTTTCATATAAGTTCTTCCTACAATTCTTTCAAAATGCCATAGTGTTTCAGCCAAGGATATATTGTCTTGCCTAACGTTAAACATACACTCAAAAAGTTCATAGATCCTGGACACATTATATCTTGAGTAGATTTCCTTAAGAAAGTCTCATATTTTCTTAGTTGTATCAAGAAGTTGAACTAGAAGCCACATAAGGCTCTATACTAAGTCACAACCAAGTAATTACCAACGAATTCTCACTCCACTTGTCTTTTGAATTTTTGGAATTCTCAAGAGTGTTAGAGATATTACTAGTATATTAGCATTAGGGGTAGATTAGTCTTTTATATTACTTTATTTTGCCCTAGTATAAATTCGTTGTAATATTGGTTTACACTTGATCAATATATTTTTTCTCTTTCATTGATAAACATCAATATGGTATCAGAGCCATAATCCCTAAACACAAATAATAAACTTAGGATTAAAGTCTAGAAGAAGAGAACGTGAAGACCTGGTGAACCCGATGATTGACGTTATCATCGCCGGCGATGATGTCATCAGTTTCGACCATGAATACCACCATTTTGATCGATTATTCATGGGCTTCACAGTGGTGTGCTCCCTTTCTCGTTTCAAGTTCATTTGATAAGTCTTCTGCCATCAGAGAACACCGATTGTTTCGTTTATGCCATCACAGTGCACTGACTGCCTCCCTCTGTTTTATGATTGGATTTCTGCTTCTGTTTTGTGGACTTCTTGCATCGACTACCGTGTGATTTGTGGATTTCTTGTATTCGGCTGTTTCTTGTTGCCATTGTGTATCGATTTTCTTGGGGATTTCTATTTCTTGTGGTCGTCTGGTGTTGCTGGGTATTGCTGGGTTAGATTGATATCTGGTGTTGTTGGGTTGAATTGCTATTTGTTTGTTGGGTTGTTTGATCTATTCTTGTAGTCGTCTAGTGTTGCTGGGTTGAATTGCTATGTGTTGGGTTAGGTCGGGTATTTGCGATTTGCTATTTGATTTATTTGGATTGCTAGGTTGAAGAGAATCAAGTGTTGCTGGATTTATTGTGTTTTTTTTTTGGGTATTAATTTGGTGAGACCTCTGGTTAACATTATGGCAAGTGCACATTCTGATTCTCTTCAAGCTATTAGTGTTAGATTAAATGGTGAAAATTATGTATATTGGTCGTATGTTATGAAGAATTTTCTGTTGGGGAAAGAGATGTGGAGTTATGTTGGTGGTACTTTGTAAGCTCCAACAGATTCAAAGGAAGAGAAATATGCTGAATTAAAGAATGCCTGGGAAGTCAACAATACTAAAATTATCACTTGGATCAACAATTCAGTTCATCAGACCATTGGTGTGCATTTGACTAAGTTTCGCACAATCAAACAGATTTGGGATTATTTAGCTACATTGTTTGTTCAGTCTAATTTTGCAAAGAGATATCAGCTTAAACATGAAATTTGAGTTGCACGTCAGGGTGATAAGACCATATAGGAGTTTTACTCGTTTATGACTGGATTTTGGGATCAATTAGCACTTGTTGAGCCAGCTGAATTGAGCACTCATATGGTATATCGTACTTTTAGGGAGGAGCAATGGTTGGTACAGTTTTTGATGGCCCTTAGAGATGACTTTGAGGGTCTTCGTGGTTTTATTCTCCATTGTCTCCCACTTCCCATAGTCGATGTAGTAGTGAATGAGTTTCTGGCTGAGGAAGTCCGTCTTAAGACTCTTTCTGGAAAGGGTCTTCTTCTATTGCCTAATCTGGCTGTACCACCCAAAGGGACTCCTCATTCACAGACTAAATATCGGGGTCGAGTTGCTTCGGATGAGTGTAGTTTTTGTCGTGAGAAGGGTCACTAGAAGGCTCAATGTCCTAAATTAATGAGCAAGAATGCCAAAGGGGCCTTACAGCAGCAACCATTTAGACCCAAAGATCGTCATACAGCTGCAGCTGCTTCACCAGTGGATGAGAGACACTCCATCAGCTCCCAGCATGACAATGATAGCTGATCAGTTGCAGAAGCTTCTTTCCCTTCATCATCCAGGTGCCCTATTAGTTTCTCCTTTCGCAGGTTCATATACTACAGGACCTTTAGGTATCTCTCGAACTGCCTGGGTCTTTGACTCAGGAGCCACTCATCATATGACTAGTAACTCTTCCTTATTTGTTTCTATTGTTCCCCCCCTCTATATCTGTTCTTGCTACCAGTGGCACCCAAATGTCTTTGGCTGGTGTTGGAACTATCGTGTCTTCCCAACTTACACTTCCTGATGGCTACTATATTCCTCAACTTACTTTAAATTTAATATCTGTTAGTCAGTTGTTTGATTCGGGATTCTTAGTTCATTTTTCTTCTACTGGTTGTGTTGTGCAGGATCCACGGTCCAAGAAGCTGATTGGGATAGCCTATAAAAATGGATGGCTATATGTGTTGGATGAACTTCATGTCCCTGAAGTTGTTGCATCTACTGTTGATTTATCTTCTTTTTAATTGTGTCCAAAATCGTCTAGTTTTTATTTTTGACATTCTCGTTTAGGTCATGTTTCTCATTCTCATTTAAAATTTTTAGCTTTTACTGGTAGTTTGGGTAGTTTAGAATGTCATGATATTTTTAGATTATAGTGGCTGCAAGTTGGCAAAATTTACTGCATTACCTTTCAATAAAAGTAATTCTCGTTCATTTGCACCTTTTGATCTTGTATATTCTAATATTTGGGGACCAGCTCCTATTGCTACTAAAAAGGGGTCTAGATATTATGTTTCTTTTATTGATGATCATACTAAATATTGTTGTGTGTATCTAATGACATGTAGGTTTGAGTTTTTTTCCATTTTCTCTACCTTTCGTGTTATGGTGCGTACTCAATATTTTTGTATCATCAAATGTTTCTGCTGTGATCAAGGTAGAGAATATTCTTTTAGTGCTTTTCGTGATTTGTTGAAATCTGATGGTACTGTTTTTCAGTTTTCTTGTACTGACACACCTACTCAAAATAGAGTGGCGGAACGGAAACATCGTCACATTATTGAGACTGCTCGTTCTCTGTTGTTGTTATCTAGTGTCCCTAGCTCTTTTTGGAGAGAAGCAGTTCTTACAGCAGTTCATCTGATTAATTGCATTCATACAATCCTTAATTCTGGTGTCTCACCTTTTGAAAAATTTTTGTAAGACACCTGATTATTTCTCCTTGCGTGTGTTTGGATGTACATGTTTTGTTCTGTTTCCTAGTGTTAATCGTACCAAATTCTCGGCTCGCTCAGCCTTATGTGTTTTTCTTGGCTACGGTGAGGGACAATAGGGATTTCAGTGTTATGATCCTAGTACACAGAAACTCTATGTTTCTCGCCATGTTTTTATGGAGCATATTCTTTTTTTCTCTATTCCATCTGGTTCTTCATCTTTGCATAAATTTGATCTTATATATCTTGATCCCTTTTCGTCTAATGTTTCTCCTGATTCTTATGTTGGTGATATGACTTTGATTGATCTTCCTTCCCCTTCTTCTTCTTCTTCCTCTTTACCTGATTTTTCTGTTACCCGTTCCCCGATTGTGCATTCTTATGTTCGCAGGACTCCCACTATTTTCTCCACAGATATTGTGCCTTCATCTGCACCTCTTGGCTCCCAATCAATTTCTGACACCGTGGATCACACTCCCCGTTACCCTCAGCGCACTCGGAAGTGTCTTGACAAGTTTGGTTGGTCCAATTCTTGCTATTCTTCTGTTTTTTGTTCTTTTCTGACTTTATACATTCTCTGTCTTAACCAACCTCCTATAAGGAGGCTATACTTGATCCTCTTTGACAACAGGCTATGGATGAGGGGCTTTCTGCACTTTATAAGACTCAAGCTTGGGAGTTGGTGCCTTTATCTCCTGGTAAACGCCCCATTGGTTGTAAGTAGGTTTATAAAATCAAAACCCAATCTGATGGTTTTGTGGAAAGGTACAAGGATAGATTAGTGGTCAAAGGGTTTGCTCGAGAGTATGGGCTTGACTATGATGAGACCTTTGCTCCAGTGGCTAAGATGACCACGATTCGCACAGTAATTGCCATGGCAGTTGCTCGTCAGTGGAGCCTATCCCAGATGGATGTGAAAAATACTTTTCTTCATGGTGATTTGTCTGAAGAGGTCTATATGACTCCTCCTCCTGGATTGCCTTGTAATCCTGGTTATGTGTGCAAACTTTACAAGGTTTTATATGGTCTTAAACAAGCCCCGAGGGCATGGTTTGTAAAATTTTCTTCAGTCATCTATGACGTAGGCTTCTGTGCTAGTGATCATGATTCTGCTCTCTTCCTTTGATCCACTTCTTCTGGTTTCATACTCCTATTACTTTATGTGAATGACATGATTATTACAGGTGATGACAATGCTGGAATTCAGTTGTTGAAAACTCAGTTATAAGATTATTTTGAGATGAAAGATTTGAGTCCACTTCGATATTTCTTAGGGATTGAGGTTGCTTCCTTTCCCAAGGGTTATCTTCTTTCTCAGTTAAAATTTGCCTCAGATGTTATTTAGCGAGCTGGCTTATAGGATACTCGAACTGTTGACACACCCTTGGAGCTTAATGTTCGTTATACTTGCTTTGATGGGTCTCTTCTATTTGATCCTACTTTATATCACACTATTGTTGGGAGTTTGGTGTATCTTACTGTTACTCGTCCAGATATTGCTTATGCGGTTCATGTGGTTAGTCAGTTTATTGTTGTTCCTATCACTCTTCACTGGTCTGATGTTCTTCGGATCATTCGATATCTACGGAGTACGTTACATCAGAGTTTGTTATTTTCTTCTTCTTTGTCTCAGGAGCTCCGTGCTTACTCTGATGCGAACTGGGCTGGTGACTCTATAGATCGCAAATCCACCACTGATTTTTGTCTCTTTCTTGATGATTCTCTTATTTTCTAGAAAAGTAAGAAACAAACTATTGTAGCTCGCTCTTCTGCTGAAGTTGAGTATCGTGCTATGACATCTACCACAACAGAGATAGTTTGGTTGCGTTGGTTGCTTGCTGATCTTGACATTTCCTTGACTACTACTCCTATGTATTGTGATAACACCAGTGCTATCCAGATTGCTCACAACTCGGTGTTTCATGAGCATACTAAACATATAGAGATTGATTGACACTTTGTGCGCCATCATCTTCAGCTGGGCACGATATCACTCCAACTCCCATATCTTTCTTCTAATATGCAGTTGGCTGATTTCTTCACCAAATCTCACACTATTGCCCGCTTTCGTTTTCTCCTTGACAAACTTTTGATGTCGGATGTTATCACATCATGAGTTTGAGGGGAGATGTTAGAGATATTACTAGTATATTAGTATTAAGGGTAGATTAGTCTTTTATATTACTATGTTTTGCCCTAGTATAACTTCGTTGTAATACTGATTTACACTTGATCAATATATTTTTTCTTTTTCATTGATAAATATCAACAAAGAGGACTCTCAATCGAATACTTGACCTTCCTTTTGGTACGCAAAAAAAACTTCAATGACATGGGACCAAGGATAATAATTGTTTACATTTAATTTTTCAGATGTAATCTGCCAAATCTGATCATCCACTAATCAGAACATCCATGGAAGTATCTTTTACATCCTTAACAGAGAATAAGAGAGCCAACAAGTCCCAAACAACCACAATAACACAAAATAACCAAAGGAGGAGCCAAGAACTGCCCAAAAATACCCAAATTGTCATCGATATCGCAGCCACAACCCACACTGTGAAGCTAATTGTCCTAGTAAGGCTCAAACACAACACAGGAGCCAGAAACAATTAGAAACACGAAATCTGGAACAGTTCGAACCCTGTTCAACCCTTTGGCACAAAAATTGTGTCCAGAACCACCAAATACGACTTGGTGTAGATCCAAGCAACAAACTAAGAAACTGTCCCAAACAAGCGGATCTAGAAAATAGACCATATTTTCTCAAAAAATATTCGAAATTCAAAACCCCTATTCAAATGGTTTAACAAAATAATAAAAAATCTCCATAATTATGACTATGAAAAGTCAGTCAAGGGGGGTAGGAAGTTTCTCACGTCAATGATAGAGAAGGTCCTCAAACTCCTCTACGATGTTTTTCGATGTTAGGGTTACAATAGTGCCAGGGAACTAGTTCAAACATTCTCCATCCCAGAAGTGTTCAATCCAAAGGGGTATTTGGACTGCTGATTCAGTGATCTTGAATTTGTGTAGCATGACAATCACAATGTCTATAGGTAGTCAGATAGAGCTTATTTGTCAGGCAAGAATTGAACCAGAATCTTACTATGAGGTCTGAAGTGTAATTTTTTCTCATTTTTTAGTGGAGTAATGTCTAACGACTTCAAGATGTGTTTTCTTGTCTGCGCCTGTGATGTTTAGGTCCGGAAATAATATTCAGCAAGTTGCTTGAAGCCACTAATAATCTAATGATCCCTTGGATAGGTCATTTACCTGAAGACTTAATGCTGTAAAAGCATGTATCTTTTCATTAAAGCCCATTACCTAGTTCCACACAAAAATCCTTGGGATAACAGCTTTACGGTCATGGTTAGAATATGAGGGCTGCCAGTGTAAAAAATTACATTCATTCTGGATCCACTCTCCTAACAGCCTCAGTAATGGCCACTTCTGACAATCAGATTTTTTGCAACTATCATGTTTTGTCAATCAAATTTCTCTGTTGTTTAATCATTCCTGTTCCTTGTGCAAATGTTTGGAGAACCATTTGAACTAATTTATTTCTCATTTTTCATGTGGGAAAATTTTCCCAACTGACTGGTGCCTCTACAGGTAGCCTCAGAGGCCATTAAGAGCCTTTTGTCAGCTATCAACTCCATAGTCTTGCAGCAGGAAGAAGAACTCAAGCTTCAGAAAAGATCTGATAAGCTTCAGAAGAAGTTGCAAAGGGAGTTAAACTCACTTGCTGAAATGGAGATGAAGTTTGAAGGGAACTCAACCGTGGGAGATGCACACACTATATTGAGCCCAAAGCACCCTTTATTAATCAAGCGTGCTAAAGTTGAAGAGTTGAAAAAACGAGTGGATGATGAGAAGGCCAAGTATCTGAACAGTGTTCATATTACCAAAGCCATGACTTTGAACAACCTGCAAACTAGTCTCCCCAATGTATTCCAGACATTAATGGGGTTTTCCAGTGCCTATACCCAGGCCTTGAAGACCAATCTTGACCGTGCCAAACCAGCAGATTGTGATGATGGATTGCTAGACCCAATGTGTTGATCTTGTGAAGTCATAAGTCTTGTTCTCCAAGCTTGGGTGTGTATCTAGTCTCTAGTGACTACCTCTGTAGAGTTAACAAAGATTACAAGTGCGATATAATGTATGCTTTCGTCACCTCAATCTTTACATAAAAACTTCTCGGCTTAACTTGTTGGGTAGCTCGAATGAAAATATTGTTTAGAATTTTACCTCAAAGTCCTAAATCAAATCTTGCAAGAAAACCCGCGTGGTTTGTAAGTAATTGTGTGCATCTAGAATTTCAAGTGATTGAAACAAATAGGTAAGCCATTTTACCTGCTTTATTGATAGTGAACAAGGTTATGTTAGCAGAATGAGGCATTTGAAGGTGTTCTATGTTGGTAGCTGCTTCAAGTTGAGCAGGTCAGCACAAATGTTGAAGAATTAATTGTTTTCAAATTAGTTTATCGTTAGTTATATTCCCCACAAATATGTAGTTCCAACTGTTAAAATGAACAGAAAAGTATAACATAAAAACAAATCAGCTTAACCTGTCGTGAATCACAAATAGTAGAGGTGTTAAGCGTTTGTGTCAATATTCGTGTTAATAAAATATTATTTAATTTTATTACATTTAATATAATATTATTTAAAATTTTAAAAATAACCACTTTGTGTTTGTAATACTCATTAAATAATTATTTTTTGTCTACAGTATCTATTAATTTAGTTATTTGTGTTTAATCTTAATTTGATCCATTAATCGATTCATTTTTTGGTTTTGGTTGTGTTTTTGGGTAGGTCTATGTCGGATTCGAATTTGTGTAAAATTGACACCCATGACAAATAGGAAGACTTCAAACTTATTATTTCAAGGTCATGCTCTGTGTACACGTATTTGGAGTTTGCCTTATAGGCGTGATTTCAAACTACGCATGATTGGAAAAGTTCTTTGTTCAGTAAAAAACTGCCCGTGTCAAGAAAATGCCATTATACTTTCGCTACTGGGGCATGTTACCATAGGAGGTGAATCGATGAAGTTTACGCGAGCCAAGAAGAGCTAGAGGAATAGAAAAGAAAATAGTATGTCGGGGGCGAAGCCAAAAAAATACTTTAGGGTGGGGATATTAATAAATTTTAATTTTTGTTTTTATCAATGTTATAGACTTAATTCAATGTTATTATTATTATAATTGTAAATTTCAATGTTAAATAAAGTTTACTTTGAATCAAAGGGGGACATTGAATTATGTCATCAAATTAGATTTAAATAGTATTTTTCATTTTTTTTTAATTGATCATAGAAGTTCATAAATTCATATTTACTATAATTACACGTAAAAACTCATTAAACAGAAAAGGTTAAAAAATAATTTGCATGGAATGAACAAACAAAAAATAAAAATAAATTAATTAAAATTTCGTATGAGACTAATTATTATCATTTTACAATTGAATCTGATTATTGTTCATTATTTAAAAAAATTACAAATCAATGATATCAATAAATATTTTTTTTCTATATACAAAATGATAATAACAGTCTTTTGTTTATTACCATGTAATGTATTACATAATGACGCTCATTTTTATATAATAACAAAATAATCCTATAATTTAAAAAAATGACCGCAATATGTCTAATAATTATTTGGACATGTCTGTGTCTAAAAATTTAAGAATAATAGTAATTTCATCTAATTCGAAATTTAATTTTATATCTTAACCAAAAAAAAAATTCAAAATTTAATTGGTAGGAATCCAATGGTTTGTGACCATTGGATGGATAATAGATGTTATTAAATGTTAAGACTCACTATTAGATTTAATATTATAATTTATTAGTTCCAATAACATTATTTAAAAATTAATTATTATTTAAGTAGTCGATCATCTTAATCAATATCACAAGAACACAATAATAAAGTGGGCACAGTTAAACATATCTAATTTTTTTTAAATATATATATATATATATATATATGTCAAAAAAAATATGAGGGAGGGCACGTGCCCACCCTAGTCCAAGGGTTGCTCCACCCTTGAGTATGTGTAACAAGAGTCCCGGATACCATTGGGTGGGGTGGCCTAGTGAGATGTTAGTCAATTTTTTTATCTTGAGGTTGGAAGTTCGAGTTTTGGAATCAACATCTGGGCTTGGTAAAGCTTTTAGAAACATTTGAAATTTGACAACTAAAATTAAAGAATTTTGATTTTAGATTTAATTTGGTCACATATATACACACCGACGCACACACACATACGTATAATATTACGAAACAACACTATAAAACCTAATTTTTATTACTCTTATATTATTTTGATATACTATATTAATACACTTTAAATTTGTGTAATTCTTAAACCCTAGTTTCTATTACTCCTGCACTGTTTTGATACACTTTAATTTTATAAATCCTTTAAAATATGTTAAAACAGTATAGGAGTAACAGAAACTAAATTTCATAGTGTGAGTTCGTAATATTATACACACACACACACACACACCAACAAATTAAATCTAATGTAAAATTAAAATTATTTTATTTTAATTCTTTTTAAGATAAAATAATTAAATCTTAATTTTAGTTTGTCAAATTTTAAAAGTTTCTAAAAACTTTGAAACATATCCCTAAAAAAATGGAAAAGATTTATTATGGATTTTGATTTTCCTAAATTTTATGTTTTTTTTTATTAGAACTTCTATATAATGAGAACAAATACATCAAAAGAAAATCAAAAAAAATTGAATTGTGTATATAAACACAATTAAGTTCTAAAAATAAAGATTTAATGACCTAACATTAAGATCCATGTACTTTTTGACAAGTAAGTCTAATTTTGTATCCTCATTTATAATTAACCCAAAAAATAAACAAACAAACTAGAGTCCCCAATAGTAATGGTAGCAAAAATCCACATTTCCAAAAGATTTTGGGCAATGACATTAAAATTTTCAGTGTTAAATTCCTAAAACAAGCAAGGCACAACAAGTGTCTAATAGTTGAAGACCAAGAGCTATGCTACACAAAGACTTGAAACTTTAACTTAGATTAATCATTGTCATTAATTTAGTTATAATTTCAATATTTATTGAAATTCACAATCTATTTAATGATTGTGATTCATCAATCAACAAATCATGTTAACTTTTTAAGTACAAACAACATTTCAATAGACAAATTTACAATAATTAAAAAGTTAAACTATAACTGATAGTTTTCCTGCTATTAAAAAGTTCAAATATAATGATAGACTTATTATGGTAAAAAATATATCTTATTACTTATAAATGTTAGCATGTGTGAAAAATTTTTAATTTTTTTTTCACCCTTAATTAATACCATAAAACTAATTATACCCACATATTTTCTTGTCTTTTATACCTAATGGACTTCCAAAATATTAGCTAGATAAACTTTATCTCTATAACATGGTAGATAAACTTTATCAAAATATTAGCTATATAAATTTTATCTCTATGATTTGATAGATAAACTTTATTTCTATAACTATACATTTTTCTTTTTTCATTCAATTGTACAAACTCTACTAGAATTCTAATACCACATATTGATAATTTTTAGGTGATACATATACATATACATATATTTTTTTATTTTTCCTACTTATTAGAGTTCTAAAATATTTTGAATTCCTTCATATATATATATATATATATTTGAAGTCTTATGGTCTCATGCTCTTCCGTGACAAACTCAATGAAGTCGAAGTTAAAGTTTTCGACATAATTGAGGTTAATTTATCAATTCCTTTGTTTTAGTTTATTAATTCCTATATTTACGTTAATTTTTATGTTCTGTGACACTTAATTTTTCTTAATTTAATGTCAAGTAACTTTTTAAGAGATTTGTGTGGCAGGTCAAATATTCAGCATAGTAATTAAGGTTAATTTATTAATTCTTATGTTTTAGTTTATTAAATTAGTGTGGCAGGTCGAATATTTGACATAATTGAGGTTAGTTTATTAATTCCTATATTTACATTAAAATTTTCTATGTTAGTGTTTCTTTATTTTATTACAACCTCTCGTGAATCCAATTTTTCATTGCTCATATAACTAATATTTTGAAAGCTTGTTCAAATCTCCTATAATATTGACCTAATTATTCTTTAATTTTTGAATTGATGGTAAATTCCAACATTTATTCAGACCAACAATCAATTCAATAATAAATAAATTCAATCCAACATTTTTTGGGTATTTTTATGTGTACCATATTTTTGAGTATTTTTATCATTTATTGACTAAAATTTATCAAATTTTGAGGTTAAAAGATTAAGTGTTTTTTTTCTAAGTATTTTAATTATTCACTTACCTTTACAAAAAATTATTCAATTTTATTACTCATCAATTTTGTATTTCAAAATAAATTTAATAACAAAGTAATGAACTAATTTTTTTTTACGTGTAACGCACGTGTGCATTGCTAGTGTTTTAAAATGAGTAATTGCATATGAATGATTTAAATTGTTATTGTACTTTAGGTCATGTTTCACTGTATCATTTTTAACACATTTATTGTCTCAAAGATGCTTATATATAGCCCTTACGATACATCACCCATGCAGTGATGGGTGGGACACAGAAATCTCCAGACTACATTCCTTACTAAAGCATTGGCCATTAGTTTCTCCGATAGAGTTAGGTGACAAGCATTTTGTCCCTTGCAAGGTTTTAGAATTTTCCCTTCGTCACTTTAAAGATCTCAAAATCTCACATGTCGTCGTGAAGTTCTTTAAATGATTGCAATGTACCCCAAATCCACGTTACATATGCTTTCCATCCCTTCATATGCAGGAAGATAACCTGTGCATTGTGGTTATAGAGACGAATTATAAATTCAGACGTCCTGAATTCAAATATTGACAATCTCTTGGAGTTAGATCATGAGGTCCCAATGTAGATAGTCTGTCTTTGACAGGACCGGAAAAGGAATTATCAGAGAGGGGATTAGTTGAAGTGGACGGAAATTAACTCAAACGTCTCTGACCGTTGAACCAAAATATGAAGTTTCCAAATTTTACGTATAGTCCAGAAGATGCATTACAAACACATGATGGTTATCTACACAGTTAGAGCTTGTGAAAATATATTGTCATAAGCAGGCTATCTCTTAAGCAGCCAGTAAATCCGACAGCAGCATCCAAACTTACTGCAGAATAGAGATCATATTGTACATCAGGCTAAAGCTTCTTGTTCTTTTATCTGGACATAAGGGTCGGCACTGTCTTGCATATATCCGATGGTAGGGCAAATTGAGTAGCTGTCAACCCTGTGTAGATGCATGGACCAAAGAATGCTCTTTCACATATCGACAAGGTCCCGGTCAATCGAATGGTCTTTAAAATCAAATTCCGATTGGAGAAGCCTATTTGGAGCCAGCTTACTCATCACTGCAAGGCCTGGAAAAAGTAAAAGAATTCAATTTCATACTAGGAAGAATCACAAAGGCATCTTCAGTCAACTCTTAAAAATGATGAGAATAAACAAGGAAGGAAGGACATTCACATACGCATTAATGTTACCGACTCTATTATTAAAAAACAAACATGCGCAAGGGTCACATATCTCTGGCGAAGTTTGGGGCAGGTAAGTGATAGGTAGCCTTTACCCTTTGGAGAGGCTAATTCTGGTATTCGAACCCACGACATATCGCTTGGGTGGATCAACACTTACAATTGCTCTAAACATAGTACGATTTGATAGAGGAACAATCTCAATACATTAGATCCCTTGATTGAAAGTGGACACTCTTACTGCATATGGTATTTGGTATTTTATTTTATTCCTCTGTGGTGAATGTGCCTATACATGTGCTTAAACATAACTTGATACTGCTCTTTCTACGTACATCTAATTTTTCCCAAATCCCGCAGTAACAAAAGTCTTGTGCACTGGATCACCCCTTTTTTATTAACAACAAAGACATTCACATTAGTTCTAAGGCACAAAAACTACTGGACTGTGTTTTCGTGAACCAAAATGTCTTGGTTCAATAGCAATAATCAAGCACTGCAGATTACAAAAGTAGCATTTTCGAACTAACAAGGATGGACCCCCCAAAAAAGAATATGTTGAATTCATCTGCCCAAGAAGATGGATATAATGCAAACATGCAATGTGTACCTTCAATCATTTTGTATAGAGCTGACCACCATCTGTGTCTGGGAACCTGGTACTGATCAAGGGTCTCTTCAATAACCTTATCATGCTTCCCCTCCAAAACTCCCTGCAGAGTTATTACTGCATCCTTTGTTTTCTTGAGAATATTGTCCTCATCTTCAATTTCCAATCGTACAAGATCATTTTGGGATGAAGTGAGGTTAACAGCGACCGCAAACTGGGCAACAGCAGCCCAGCGGGAAGAGGCAAGCCATCTCCTTTGCCCATCTAGCCGTTTGGTCTCTTCTCTCTCCAACTTCTCCTCTCCTCCAAGTACTAAGCTGCGCAAGTACTCAGCATTCGCTGCCCCTGTACTTTGAACCATCTTAGAGAAAGCACTTTCTTCCTTTTGCAACAGTTCCTCTGGGGTATTATATTCCAAAACCTGAAGTAAAAGGCACATAAACTCATACTACTACATGAACAGAAAATCAAAGCTAAACAAATGATTAAAAATCAATTTTGGAGTGAGCTAGGAATCCATTCGCAGATTTTGTATTTATTTCATTTAGACACGCCACATGCACCTCATTTAGGTATAGGTTGCACTCCTCTCTTCAAAATTAGGTGCAACTCTATGGAAATGCAAGGAAACAAGCAAGTGATACATACACGGCCAGCATCAAGCAGAAGAATTCGGTCACAGTCAATGATGGTATTTAAACGATGAGCAATAATGAGCATTGTGCATGATCTAAATTCTTCTCGAATGGTCTTTTGGATAAGAGCATCAGTTCTAACATCAACAGCGGCTGTTGCTTCATCAAGAACGAGAATCTTTGATCTCCGAAGCAATGCTCGAGCAAGACTTAATAGTTGCCTTTGTCCAACGCTGAAATTCTCCCCTGCCTCTGAGACCTTGACATGTGAATATAAAACATTACTCTAGTTTACAACTGAAATTTTTATGACAAAGTTCAAAGAAAATAATAAGATATCATTGGCCTGCAGACATCGTATGAAATATTTGCTCAATTTGTACAGATTATATTAACCCCATTTTGCTAAAATAGGCATTAAAATTTCAATAATTTCATACAAGACGAGTAATAGCGAACACATGGAGGGTCTTGAATCACTGTCTAACATACAATGTGTGTATTTCAGGTTTTACTATCCTACTACATGTATGCAGAAGGATAGCAGCGTGCCCAATTTTACCGGACATAACCAGACAGCAGAATTCCACAGCGGGGTTGGGGAGAACCCCGTGATCATGTTGGAATAAAGGGGAACAAAGAAGGCCAGAAGGGAAAAGAATGCTTGAAGTTACATTTTTACTATCCTTTTCAAAGGCAAGAAAGGAATTATAGATGGTAATAAGGTACGATGCTATCCAATGACAAACATATAGCAGGCTAGCAAAAACCATTAATATTGTCACCATTGTATCCAAATCAGTATAAATTGGCAATAACACTTTCAATCACCTTCCTAAATAAATTACTTACTCTGGCTCATCAATTAATTGTATCCAATGAAAATGTAGGTATTCATCTTGTATGCAACTTAGTAATTAAAAAAGGGAAACAAGTCATTTCTGTTACAGTCAAAAAATCAGACAAAGGAATCATAAGAAACTTCATTGCACTGACGGCCCATTTTAAATGCTCAAAAGCATTTCAATTGGCTATCATCTTGTTTAAACAAGGGATCTTAAAACAAGGGCATGTGATGAACATTAAAGGACAAGAATAATAAGTAGATGCTAAACGAATAATGCACAATCTCCTTGGAACTCCAAAGGGTTGCCAGCGGCCTTGCTTGACTTATTGAAATGCCAGTATAGACTTCTGGCACATGGTCGGCTAGCTAAAGGTCAGCTTCGGTTCTAGGCATAGATTCGCCAGTAGCAGTTCCTTTCCCAGTTCCCATTCAACATTCATTCCATTGGCTAAATAAAGTTCTTATTCTAACGAGGAATATAGTAGGGTATCAATCAGAACTGTTGACAGTCTATTACAGGAGCTATTACTGATACTCAGGGTACTATATTAGACTGCTGATTAGTTCGCAGAAGTAGACCATATCCAACAGAATAATAATGTGAAATCTATTTTCTTTTGTGGATCACTCTTACTGACCACGATGTTACCAATGAAGCTATTGCACATGTCCTACATAGTCCCAATTTAATCCAGTTCAGAGGTTGCCAAGTGTATCAAATTAATAACGAATGGATTTCACATAAAAATTTAATCCTAATATAACAAACCCGGTCTCTTTGGATGCTAAGTTATTGGAAAAAACTGTAACTTTGGGCTGCAAGTTGGATCCTGATTAATGAAAACAACATAGATCACAGCCATAACTTTCAATTAAAGCAATTATTCTTAAGCTGTTTTAATGAGTCATAATAATACACAAAACAGACCCATCAACTGAATATCCCAAACCATTCCTGCACAAACAATTGTAAACATGAAACCTTCCTGGCACCAAACTTAACTACTACAGAGCCAGTAAAGAAGATATGACCATGTACCTCAGCATCCAGCCCCAAAGAATTCCTCCTGATAACATCCTTTAGATGTGCCCTCTCCAAAGCCTCCCATAGGTCAGCATCATTATGTTCATTGAATGGATCAAGATTAAATCTCACAGTTCCTAAATGAAAGATGAGACTATCAGAATAATAAATCTATATAAAGGGAAAGTTTTTGTTGAATTCAGTCAATTTGTAAACTACATATGATGTAGAACGGGAATTAGCAATCATTCTATTTTTATTTTATTATTTATTTAGATTGAGAGTTTAATCAGGAATATTCTACAATGATTCGCTGCCTAAACCATGTCAATTTTTCTAATTCATTAGACATGTATTTATTTGTTTTTAGTAACTTTCCTAAGACTAGAGATTTAGGTCTGTTTTGGAAATCTTTAGGGGTTTGGGGATTCCTATAATTCTATTCAGTTAATCAAATCAATAATACAATATTTTGAGAGTTTTCTCTACCTTTTCTCAGAGTGTTCTTGTTCTATACAGTTAAAGATGGTGATCTCTTTGTTTCCCTTCATTACCGCTGTGTCAACATACCACCTTAGTTGCAATATTAGAAACCCACAAAAATCAAAATAAGAATAAGAAGAAAATTATGTGGTAAACAATGACTGATGCCGTTGGGGAAAATTTTGGCAGCCATCACATACAAACAACTGGACTATAATACTGACCATTCCATTGCCAAAAACAGGTGATCATACATCTCACTCTTAACTTTCTCAACGGTCATCAAGGTCAATCACTTCAGAAATCATTTAGAAGTTGCACATTCATGGAAATTTCAATATAATTTTTTCTAAAATTAATTGAATTTTGAGGATGGTACCCCATAGTTGTTTTTTGAACAGTGGATGGTCCCACATAGTTGATTTGTAGGCTTTTGTAGTTTACGAAAACATTCAATTGTATGACAACATTCATTCTAGAATTTTAAGAGAAGCGTTTGAAGCTTGGAGATGTCAAAGAAAGATTTTAGACCTGTCTTCAATACTCAAGTTGAACGAGTGGAAGCTAATCATTTTCAATCCTCAATTTCATGGAGATGGAATTATAGCCTGAGTCAACCCCACCATTTTCTTGATACTGATTCTAATTTATTTAGAATTTTTTACAAATTTGACAATGGTAACTATTGAGAGTATTATTATTATATTTTATATAGCTGTAAATTGTAATAAGCATACCTCTATGAGGGTATACTAGTCATTTGTGTTATTAGATAACTACAAATACTAGTTGATAAGGAGAGGTAGTGTAAGTTTCACCCATCTCTGTCTCTTTCATATTGTGTTTTGTTTCTCTCCATTCTCCAAACTTAATATGGTATCAGAGCAAGTTTGATCCGAATTTGATCTGAAAATTTGAGCCCACTGCCCAGTCTTCTTGTTCTTTCTCTTCTTTCGTTTTTCTTCTTTCTTCTTTTCTTTTCTTCGTTTGCTCCATCTACTGTGCGACCCACGACATGGTCTAGGGTTTCTGTCATCCTATGCCTAACGAGTGGTCGAATGGGGTGGTTGGATATCGCTGTTGTTGTGGTGATGGATTCTAATTGTGCCGTTGTCGTTTGTGTATGTCCCAGTGATAGAATTGAGATTCTGTGATGGAATTGAATGCCGATAATAGATTCGAGTGTTGTTCTGTCACTGGAAGCTTTATAGGTTGTGTTGTGGTGGTCGCTGTTGGTCTGTTGGTTTGTTGCTGTGCCATTGTTGTTGTCGGAGTGATTTGTTGTTGCTATTGTGTGGTTTAGTTTAGGCGTTGTGATCGACTTTGTTGTTACTACTAGATTCCGGTGCGTTTTGTCACTGCCGGTGTGTTGTGGTGGTCATCAGTAATCTGTTGAACCCTTCGACGTGCAGAAGATGAAGCCCAACTAGATCTAGGTCGATCCGTAGGATTATAACCCTCAACTTGGTCACGAACTAAATTAATTACCCACCGTCCAAGCCCAATTAATTGAAACCAACAAAGGTCCACCGTCCAACTAGATTTGGATCCAACACAGGCCCACTGTCCAGGCCCAATTCTTTAAGCCAATCGTCTTCAGCCCACAGGGGAGCCTAGCAAACCTAGGGTTCACGTTTAAACTGGTTCAGGTTCAGACCGGTCCAAATCAAGTTCAAGTTGATTTAGATCAGTTTGGTCCCAATTTAGATCCAAATTAGACCGGTTCGGGTTGGTTCAAGTGCTTTTACAACCAGTTCAGACCGATTTTGGTGTTTCCAGCAACGTCTGAGGTTTTCATGCAGGTTTAAAGGCTCTTTTATCATTGGTTTAGCCATCTCTTCAACTAGTTCAGCCCTTTCTTAACCAGATCTATGTTAGTTTCAGCTCCTCGTCTAGTTGTCTATACATTTAGCCTTAGATTCTCTTATCTTTGGCTAGTTTTGCACTATTCATGTGACATTTTTGTATTATCTTATCTACTTTTATTTGGTTAGTTACTATGGAGCCCAAGACTAATACTCCACCTCTTGCCATCTTGTCACCCACACTTTCCTTGGTTGTTCTTTTTTAAAGCTCCCATGACTTTAGTCAAGCTCAATAGGACTAATTATGTTTTATAGTCCTAATGTATTCAAGTATTTCTTTAAGGTAACAGCCTTAAAAAGTATTTGGTGAGAGCAAAATCCAAGGAAAGTGACCCCAAGTTCAATCAACGAGAACAAGAGGATGCCCAAATTATTTCATTACTGTTGAATGACATTGAGTCTCATATTATAGCTCTACAGTGCTTTATCTCGATACTGCCAAAGATATTTGGGATCATTTAGCAATCATGTATTATAGCACTGGTAAATTTACTCGTGCTTATGAAGTTAGCAAGTAATATTTTTTCCTTGACCAAGGTACAGTGAGTTTAGAAGACTATTACTCCCGAGTTAGGGGAGTTTGTGAGGAATTGAGGATTTACCACCCTTTCACCACTGATGCTCAACTTTGACATCGACAATGTGAGGATTCAGATGTTGTTCACTTTCTTATGGGTTTGAAGCCAAAGTATGACCCTATTCGTGCCCAGATGTTAGGTGATCCCAGCCTTCCATCCTTTCTCAAGTCTTTTTCCGCTTATAGCATGCTACTTTGTCCAATGCTCATGGATCATGGTCTTTCTATTGATCGTTCAGCTTTAGTTGTCTCTAATGGCAACACTGGTAGTACTCGGGTAGTCGTGCCTCTTTGAAAGGGCAGTAGTGGAGGCCATAGGGGCTGTCCTAGCATTCGTTTATCTACTCATTGTAGTCGTACTAACCACATTGTTGCTTATTATTGAGATTTACATGGCAAGCCATTTGGTATTGCCAATCAGCTCTCCTATCTGAAAGATGCTCCCTCCTCACCTACACTATCAGCACGTTCAGCCCTTCCTAACTCTGAGTTAGTTACTATTACACAGGAGTATACTCAGTTCATGTCCCAACAACACACAATACCCTCTTCTTTCATTACTACTTTTGCGTAATCAGGTACCACTTCCACTTGTTTACCATCATCCTCCTGCAGCGCTTGGATCATAGATTCTAGTGCCTCTAATCACATGACTGGTTTGTTTAGTGTCTTTTCTATTTATCATTCTATTACCCCCTCATAGTATTACTCTTGCTAATGGTACGTCCTTTAGTTTCAGAATTGAAAACTACTCAATTAAATTTTGATTTGTCCTTATCATCTGTTCTATTTGTTCCTTAGTTCGCATTCAGGTTACTTTCTATTAACAAGATTACTCATTCGCTTAACTGCTCTGTAACTTTTTATCTTTCTTATTGTGTGTTTTAGAATCTCTAGACAAAGAAGAAGATTAGTACAAGGTATGAAGTCGGTGGTCTCTATTACTTTGACCTTGATACATCTCCACAATCACTTCAAATCTCATCATCTCTATTTCAGTGGCATTGTCGCCTTGGTCATCCCTCTCACACGAACCTGAAATGTCAAGTTCCGAGTCTTAGTTATGTGTCATCTTATCTTGTAAAACTTATCAACTTAGTAAACATCACCGTGTGTCATTTTAATCAAGAATCAATAATCATATGCCTAGTCCATTTGAGTTAGTATAATCTAATGTATGAGTCCAATAAATAATATTTTATATAACAAATAATCTTATTTTGCGTTATTTGTGGATGATTATTCTCCTGTGACTTAGGTATTTCTTGTAAAAGCTCGTTCTGAATTATTTTTTATATTTGAGACATGTCGTAAGGATATCAAAATCCAATATGGTTGTTGCAATCATATTTTACGTTCTGAAAATGCTTGTGAATACAAATCTGACCCTTTTCCTGCTTATCTTTGTAAGACTAACATTGTCCATCAATCGTCATGTGTCCACACCCCACAACAAAAATAGTGTGGTTGAGCACAAAAATCGTCATCCGTTGAAAGTGACACTCACTTTGATTTCAGATCCATGTTCCTCGATGTTTTTGGAGTAATGTTCTTATTGCTTGAAATCTCATTAATCGTATATCATCTTCTGTGTTACAGGGACAAAGTCCACGTTTGGTCCTTTTTCCCAATGCCCCTTTGTTCTTTTTACCTCTCAAGTCTTTGGTTATGTTTTATTATGTTCACAACTTGGGTCATTGATTTGATAGACTCGCCCCTCGTGCTACAAAGTGTGTTTTTTTTTAGTTATTTGCACACACATAAGAGGTATCGATGCTATAGTCCGATCCTCCGTAGATACTTCACTAGTATTGATGTTACTTTCATTGAATCAGACTTTTTGGGTCCTAATCATCCTGTGAACCTTGACTTTGCACAATCACCTCCACTCCCCTTCCCTTACCGTCTGTCATTCCGCTACCTACTATACTACCACCTTCTTTACCACCCCAGTCTACTCGGTATATACTCTTGTCATCGACGATTATCAACCGAGGTACCCCTACTATCTTCCTCGCCATCTTCTGATCCTAGTATTCTAGTTCTTGATGCCTCTTTACCCATTGCTCTCTATAAAGGTAATCGATCTTGTGTTATTCTGCATCCTATTACTAATTTTATATCTTATGATGCTTTGTCTTCTGTCTTTTCTTGTTTTATCTCTCAATTGTCTATCGTCCCTATTCCTTAGACATTATAGGGTGTATTATTTGATCCAGGTAGGAGAAAGCTATGAAAGTGAAAATGCCTTACATCATAATAGTACTTGAGATCTTGATCCCCTACCCCCTAGTAAAAGGACTGTTGGCTGTTACAGTCAAATTTAATCCTAATAATTCTGTTGGACGTCTCAAAGCCAAATTTTTTGCCAAGGAATTAACTCAAACTTATGCCATTGATGATAAGGAAACTTTTTTCCCTGTTGTCAAAATTTTTTCTGTTCGTGTAATGATTTATTTAGTGCTAATCTTCATTAATCTTTTTTTCAGTTATATGCGAAAAATACCTTCTTATATGGTGACTGGGCTAAAAAATTCTATATGGAGCAACTACTTGGATTTGCTGCTTAGGAATGAGTATCATCAGAGTGTTTGTCGGCTAAAAAAATCTTGATATGGTTTAAAACAGTTACTGTGAGCGTGATTTGATAAGTTTTCATAGACAGTTTGAGAGTTTGGTCTTCTAAGATGTCAAACAGACCACTTGATTTTCCATAGACATACTAATTCTAAATACATTATACTGGTTGTTTATATGGATGGTATTCTAATTATTGGTGATGATTCTAAGGGTATTGCAATGTTGAAAGTCTTCCACCAGGACCGATTCCACATTAAAGACCTAGACAAACTCAAGTACTTATTGGGTATTGAAGTTGGCAGGTCTAAGTAGAGCATTTGTTTGTCTCAACAAAAATATGTACTCAACATTCTACTAGAGGCAATTTTACTATGTGATAGATCAATTGATGTTCTTATGGATCCGAATCAGAAGTTATTGATAGATGATGGTACATTATTTGAAAATTCTGGTCAATCTCACAGATTGGTTAGGAAGCTAAATTATCTCACTGTTATCCAACTAGATATTACACATGTAATTAGTGTAGTGAGCCAATCTAAGGGATGCCAGAGAATACCACATTGGAATGCAGTCATCTGCATTCTTCGATACCTTAAACGTGCTCCTAGATTTGAGTTATTAAATCGAACTAATGGACATCTTAGAGTGAAAACTTTTACAGATTCTAATTGGGTTGGCTCTCCCTTTGAGCGAAGATCAACCACCGGATATTGTACATTCTTGAGAGGTAACATGGTTACATGAAAAAGTAAGAAACAAACAATAGTAACATGGTCTAGTGCTAAAGCTAAGTATAAGGTGATGATCAAGGATCAATATATCGTTTCGAAACAATCAAAAAATCCAAAACGTTTTTGTTTTCAAGGAAACCGAAACGATTCAGTGATGGAATCGAAAATTCAAATATTTCGAGATATTCCATAACATTTCGAGATGAATTATAATATTTAAATGTCTTTACACAATTGTTTCGAAATGTTTTAAAGTATTTGAAGATACTTTGATATATTCCAATCAATATTTTAGAAAAATAATTCTTAAATTTTTTATTTTTTTCATTATATTTCCGAAACGAGTAGAAACATTTCCGAAACACGCAAAAATGTTTCTGTTTCTTAGGTGACCAAAATAATACACAAACAGAATTTTGATCCTTGGTGATGACATACCAATAGTGAGTTGACATGGTTACGACATTTTCTTCAAGAGATTGGTTTTCCGGTCCAACTTCTCTTACAACTATTCTGTGATAATTAGACATCTATTCATATTGCTACTAATCCCGTATTTCATGCGAAAACCAAACATATCGAAATCGATTGTCACTTTATTCAAGACAAGATACTGAATGAAGATATTGCAACACCATTTGTGACATCTGAAGATCAGCTTACAGATATATTCACCAAAATATTGAACCGTACTCGTCTTACAACGATTTATTCCAAAGTTGGATTATACAGTATATACTCCAGCTCGAGGGGAGTGTTGAGAGTATTATTATTATAATTTATATAGTTGTAATAAATATACCTCTCTAAGGGCATACTAGTCTTTTGTGTTTTATTAGAAAACCATAAATACCCATTGACAGTGAGATAAGGAAAGTTTTACCGTTCTCTGTTTCTTTCGTATTGTGTTTTGTCTCTCTCAATTCTCTAAACTTGACAGTAGCAATATGACATTCCAAATTACCCCTTGTTTCTTAAACATATTACATGTGATCCTTCTCATTTTAGACAATTTTTTGAGTGATTGAGATGAATAAATCCATGCAGTGACATGACTTATAAAATTCTAGGGATGGTCCTGTTGGAGAGCATTAGAAAGAAGATTTGAACACTGAAGGCACGTGTTCGATCCAAACTCATGGCTTTGCTTATAAAAAACAAGTAAGCTAGTAGTAAATACATGCATAGACACCCTTAGGATTTGGGGGCATTCTAGCCACTATCATTACTTCTAAATAGTGTGCACATTATCCTCCTGCATCTAGTCTGGGTGTCACTGGGCTACATAACACAATAATAGGTAAAAACCAAAAGGAGAGAATAGGGTATGGTCTTGTCCTTGAGATTCAAATGAGAAAAGAGTTCCAAATCTCTATACATACACCCGCAAACCAACTCCACTTTAACAATAGACTGACAAATATTTATGATGAGAAACGTATTGAATGCAACACAAGGGAAGGAAAACCGCTCCAAAATTATTTAAATGCAGCAAGCAGTAGAAGTTCAATGAAATGCACATGGTATGAAACCAGGCAAACCACAACATTGGATAGTGTGTACCTGAGAAAAGAACTGGTGCTTGTGGTATAATACCAAGAACTTTTCGAAGATCTGTCAATCCAAATTTTGCAATATCATAGTCATCAATTAAGATCCTTCCTCTTTCCAGTTCTACAATCCGAAATAATGCATTCAACATGCTAGATTTCCCTGCTCCCGTTCTTCCAACAATTCCGACCTTGTCACTTGGACTAACAGTAAAGGATAAACCATGCAGTACGGGAGGAAGTTCAGGCCTATAACGGAGGACAACATCTTCAAACCTGATAGATCCTGATGAAGGCCATCCGGGAGGAGGACGGTTAGTCTCAATAATAGCTGGACCCTCTGAAGGTAACTCTATATATGTGCCAACCCGCTCAACAGCATTCAAACTATTTTCAGCCAGACTTGCAAGCCTCAGTACACCAGTCAATAAGCTTGTAATATTTAATGCATAACTAAGAAGCAGACCCATTGTAGAGGCAAATGCCTCCTGGTTCTCTGCCCTTCCATTCTGCATGACTGCAAAGGTTGCAGTAAGCCAAATCATAAGGCCCCCCAATGTCTCCAAACGAATAGCAAGCCAGCGGTTGCCACTCATGTTCACAAGAGTGAACCTGACATTGGTGTCCATCGATTTCCCATTAATGTTGGCCATTCGATCATATGCTTTGTATGCACGTATGGTTGAAAGGCCGTTCAAGGCTTCGCTGAATTGTGCATACACAGGAGACCTGGTAATGGAATCTAAGCGCTTCACTTCACGGGCTGTGCTCTGTAAGAATAAGAAAATTAAGTGAACAGTAACTCACAACCTTAAAAAAAGGTAACGACATAAAGACAAGACCATACTAATCTAAACCTAGCTCTTTTAAGGTACTCGTGACTCAAATAAGCATTCGACACAACTGCAAAGGGAATGAAACAAAACTGTAAACTGTGGTCTTCACACTCACAAATGTTTATTTGATGACTGATGGACAACAGACTCAACACATGCAACTTAAGGCGGCATACCATTAATTCATTATCTGGATTTCCAACTCCCCACTGAGTCAAATTGTCTACTTTATTTTGCTTCTGTACAAAATACTTATCCTTAGGATGATTGCGGACCTATCCAAAGCGACTGTCTACGGAATTGCAAAAACACATAATCGAGTGTAACTGGAACAAGAATATCTACATATTAGTTTAAGAAATGAAGATATTCATGAGAAGGTTGATGTAGCACTAATGATGTGCAGATATCAAAATGATGGCTAAGATGGTTAACGGTCATTTGCAATAAAATTTACTAATTGTAAACGAAGCATCAAGACATTAAATAAAACAATTCAAATTGAAAGTGCCAAAACAAGCACAAATTTAAATAGATGGAGGGAGAAAGATATTTTAGCTCATGCATCATAATTCCATGAACAAATTTTGTAATATGAAAGGAATTTGAGATTGGAAAGAGAAAATAGAACACGAAGAATATACATGGTCAATGGCGGAGCCACCTTATGCTGAAGGGGGCACATGCCCGCCTTAAATTTTTCTTCTAAAATGACCTATATATATTTTAAGTATTTTTTCAATATATTAAATTATACCCACCCTATTTTTTAGTCAAGGTCAGAAAATGCATGATATATCCATGAATTTATTTATAATTTTGACATTTATTTTAGTAATTATCACTGACATAATAGAGAATATATTTTATTGTGCAATCGAATTAATGATAAATAGCTAAGTGATAGCATGATTGTGAATATAAAGAATAATAAAGTTAATGCAAGACTTTTAATGTGTGAAAATTCATCGGAATCAATTCTAAATAGTTTTGATTAGCCATTGTTTTGTAAAAAGATATAATTATTCTTTTTTTTTGGTAATTTGTAGCTGTTGTGCTTACCAATTTTAGCCTTTTAAGTTTAATGAACTTTTAAGAATTAAATAGGATGTAATTAAATTTGAATACATTATCCTATTTTTATCCAGTGCAAGAAAAAGATTAAGCTTGTTAAAATATTAAAGCGTCCACCTTGAAATGATTTTCTAACTCTACCCCTATACGTGATTCGCACACAATGCCTACATCCACAAACCAAGTGCCCAGTAGGCTACATCTGATGTATTATTGATGGGTGATTGTATACATAGAGCTCAAGCCTATTTATGGAGTGAGATATAAACGAGATAAACATACATATATATCACTTTAGCTTATCATCATTGTATCCGCACCGTGTATATTGTTGGATCTATGTGAATCCTATCATATCTCTAATAGATTAAAATAAACAAGTGGCACTACATAAGTAGGTTGTCATTTACAATTAATCGACCCCATATCGTAGAAATGAGGCTTTCTTGAAGCTGAATTGGAAGTATTTTCTCTCCAACTACCAGTTATGAGCTCTAGCAATTTCACTCAGTTCACAGTAAACTTATAAAATTGATCTAGGGTGGGATACATGAACGTGAAATCAATTATGATCTCAAAGGAGTGAAACAGAAACAAAGAAAACAAGACATACCTGATAATATAGATACGCTCCATAGAACAAAACCAGAAGTGGCATAATAGCCCACAGGGACATCGTGCTCACAACTCCAATCAGCACAAAAGTTGAAATCAGCTGCGACACCTGGCTGAGAAACATATTCGCAAAAGGGGCAACATTTCGATCTATGTCACCTAAATCCTTCGCAAACCTATTGATAATCCGTCCAAGAGGATTGGTGTGGAAGAAGACCATCGGAGCTCTTAATATAGAGTGAAGCATAGCTTCATGCAACCTTCTGGCCGCATAGAGGCTAGATGTAACCAACCAAAATGAATTTACCAATGTCACCAAAACCTGAACTCCGCAAAATTATAAAAAAAGTTAGATTTAATTTTCCTTTTCTTCATATCCTTTTCTTCTTTGCAACTTAAATTACAACATCGTATGTAGGCTATGAATCATAGTTAACTTCTTAAGATAGTGGGAAAACGGCACTAAGGCTATAAAATCGATTGGCGGAATTATATAAACTTCTACATGGTTGGTCTAACTAGAAGTTTAAGGACAGTTTAACTAAACAAAACCAAAACCAATGATAAACCTATTCAAAACATACTTGACCAAATGATAGGAGTGAATATATCAGATTGTAGAAACCAGGCTCATATCTCTTTTGACTGCTTGTATCTGTCCAAGCACTTAACCATGTGCTACTTAAAATTCGGAGAATTTCAGTTAGAACATAGCACGAAAAGAGTATCATTACTACCCATGTGCCTCCCAATGCATTCTTATATCTGCACAAATCAACAAAAGAACAGAGGACACACCATCAATACACTTTCCACAAAATGTTGACAATTGATATTTCCTTTAACATACTTAGACTTGAATTGTAAAGCATTAAATGTCCAATCTGATAACTAATGTGTCACAGGAACATTGATATAAGGAGTTTCAATATTGTCAGTATATTCACGATAATGTCAATCTTGTCAAAATAGTGTATCATTTGCTGATTTGGTGAACCATTTTAGTCAAATTTTTGCACTACACGTGCTTAGAAAAAAATCTGTACCCCCTAGAAAAATGACCTTCTAGTAAAAGAACTTAGACAAGAAATAAAATTCTTTGAATTGACTAAAAGGCACGTAAAATAGGTGAACAAAACTGTCAGGACAGCGGTATTACAATTTAAAATGTACAACACAAACTAAAATATATCTTTCAAAGGCATTGAAGTGTTAAATATGTAATTTTAAAGAGTAATATAGATAATAAATTACAACAGGAAAGTCTTTAAATGCCTTATGGCCAATAACCACATGGAAATGGGGTTGATAGATTCAAGACCCGAGAATATTTTACATGCTATTGACCGGATGGAGTAAAAAATCTATTCTCTCATGTGTACATGTTGTATTTTAACATGAAACCTCAAGTGGCCATTAACAAATCTGCATGGTATTCATCTGCCGAAAGTTTGATATAGTTTGAACCCCATATGCATAGGAATCAGCTTGCCAAAGAAATAAAAGACACCATGTGCATTGGCCTTGTACCTCTGTTGGGAGTAGGAAGGTACGCATACGTAAGTTAATGGGATAGAGTTCAACCACTACCAAAAATACTATCCTTTAAAGTTAAATTGAGTATCTCCATCTCGTTGTGGTGGGAAAATAAAAAAATTAAGATACAATGAATTTCAAGATGCCAGTTAATTTGGTAACATAGGTTGATGGCCATACCATATGCTAATGGTTAAGCCAACGCCATCTTCAACCCCATCCCCTAATCCCCCCCCCCCCCCCCCTCTCCTCTCCCAGGTTAAAAAAAAAAGAAAGCAACAACCGAGCGAGAGAACAAAGGAAAAAATGTTTATTCTTTAATTAGAAAGCATACCGCATTGGATTCTAACGGTTGTTTCCAAAGATTAATTATGCTGCAGGAGTAGTTAATATACTGTATAGTAAACAGTGGTAAGCTTCATTAGCTACTGGAAGAGCGACATTCATGGATCTCATCTTGCTTAACTTCACACAAGCAAAACTTGGTTCTCATGAGGACCATGAAATGAAGTTTGTTTCCTTTTCTTCTCCTCTTCACTGTGTCAACCTTCATCTTTATTTGTTTATCTACTAGTTTCTCCGCTCAGATTTAGAGAGACCAAAAACCAAAGTCAATTTTGGGCAGTTAGCTCATAATAATTATATATGATCCCATATTTTCTAACCAACTCGAATCATATGCAGTTATTTTCTGCTGTTTGCATCATAAGTATCAATAATATGGAATTCCACCAAAGCTCCAAAAATGTACACCCATATATGCATCTATTATGAGCTCCTTCAGCAGTAGAAATCGTGAAATATTACAATGTGGAGGAATCCAAGAAGGTTGAATAAGAAAGGGTCTGAATATCTAGGAAGAAGCAAAACGAAGCACCAGAATCCCATTTTCAGGTGGTCAACTCAGCATGCTAGGGCTGGACACCTAATTCTTGAAGTCAAATTTCCAGAAACTGCTATATGTTTGTGTAAGTAGGTCTATGGGGTTAAGGTTAAATGAGGTTTGAGGGAAGCTTAGACTTCTTGCTGGGTAACTAATTCTTTTTAACGTGACAATTAAAGGGTCAAGAAAGATCCTAGATACATCAAACAGTTAGGAGCGATCCATATGTTGATTACACTATCCGAATGATAATTCATGTTCTTTTAACTGTAAATGTCGGTGTGAATCGTAAAACAGAAGTAGCAGTGAGACAAAGGTCCTATCTACCTTCGAGGACATGAACAAGTTACTGGACAGTCTTACCTCATCAAAACATTCCAACTGACAACACCTGTTTCCCGTTCTTCCTGCTTAATAAGAATAGATTTGCCTTCTTTTCTTTTATTAGTGTGACTTGCATCTTTAGGCAACCCATTGGTGTCGCCATTAGGAAGAGATTCGGAAGTTTTATTAGCAATGCTTTCAACATCTTCATTTTCTTCCACATATTCTTCCATTTTCCCGGCATTTTCCATTAGTTTTTGGAACAGCACTCCATGATTAGAAAGGTATTCAAAAGTCCCCTCCTCCTTCACCATGCCATCATTCACCAGTATAATTCTGTCTACTTGTGAAAGAAAATGCAGCTGATTTGTGACTAAAACTCTGGTTTTTCCTCTTAGCTCTGCCTTGATGCATTTTTCAAAAACCTGGAAGTGCAAATGACACTCGTACAATAAGCATAAATTTCAACCACCAAAGATGGTGATAACTACAGAAAATCATAGTGTTAAATTTGATAAATTCATAAAGGAGGTGTTGAGAAAGATTTTTTCTTCTCTGAAAAGAAATCATATGTTTCACATAGCAAGAAACAGGTAACTTTCGTCAAATAATATCTATGAGCTCAGCTTTACCTAACTAATGAGGATTCTCTCTCCAAAGGATTTAATATGATCTGTCTGTGAATATGACCATATATCATGAATGATTCATTAAAAGCTGTTAAGTATAATGTTGATGCAACAACTATAGCTTATCTTGACGTAATTTTGATTAAATTAATGTAGGAAGGAATTACCTGTCGACCCACATGCGCATCTAGAGCACTTAAAGGGTCATCAAATATGTAAACATCTGAATTGGAGTACACAGCCCTAGCCATGGAAACTCTTTGCTTTTGTCCTCCACTAATATTAACCCCTCTTTCACCAATCTCAGTAAGGTCACCGCCCTAGCATTAGCAAGGCAGATAAGATATTCAGGTCAGAAACAACCAACGACATAGATTAGTTGCTCATTCATGATTCTAGCAACACGACAATACTTGGCATCTATACTTACAGAAAGCAAATCAAGGTCATGCTGCAATGAAGTCACATCTATTGCCTTGTCATACCTTGCAGCTTCAAACACAGATCCAAACAATATGTTCTCACGGACCTGAAAAAATAAAAATTTGCAAGTCTACATGATAAAAAGCAACATAATGACAACAAGATGTAAATTACTCAGCAGCCTTTGGCTTAAGATTATCGAAAAAATAAAAGTTTGCAAGTCTACATGATAAAAAGCAGCGTAATGACAACCAGATATAAATTACTCAGCAGCCTTTGGCTTAAGATTATCGAAAACCATGGAACCACTTTCCAACTGAACTAAATTGATGCAAGTATATACCTATATTGTTAGTTTAGGCTAGCGTGCTGTGGACATAATGCATTGGCAGAACAACTAAAAAAACCAGTAAGACCTATAAAAATAGTAGGCCTTTAGCAAAAACACTGCATTACACTATGCTTTTACTGACCGTTGCATTGAAAATCCATGAAACTTGTGGGACATAGGCAACTGTTCCTCTGATAACAACACTTGCATCAGCAACTGCAGGAAGCTCTCCAAGCATTGCTGATACAAGAGATGTCTTTCCTTCTCCAGTACTGCCAACAACTGCTACTAAACTCCCAATTGGTATATCCAAATTGATATTTGACAATGTTGGCTTATCTGCCTGGAATCAAAAGCCAAAGAAAGAATGTGTAAATACTTACCCAAGCTTTGTAGAAAACTCTGAAGTTCAAGCTTTACAAGCAGTCAGAATTCCAACAGTCACCAACTATATGAATGATCAAACTTTCATGTCGTTAATTATTTCTATGAAGAAGCACATTGCTTGCACGGTTGTCTTGAAATGTAAAGTTTTAAATCAAAACACAGAACATCAAGGTGTAACCATAAAGGCAGAGAACCTAGACCACCAAATCACCAAATCACTAAGTGCCAACAGCAATTAGCTCCATGCCCCTCAGAGCCATAACTTAAGTCCCAACTTGTGCTCAAGAAATGTACCCAGTACATTCAACAAGAAGAATGCTTGTCCGAGTAAAAGGAAATGAACAAGAAAGAAAGAAAATAGAATGGTTATAAATCCTTTCTTAAAATGCAACCTGTGCTAGTGAAACTAGCTAATTTCTCTTCTCAAAATTTAATTGGAAGTTGTCCTTGGCTTAAGGCTTTTTGATGTTGAAATACAAATGTACTTTCAATTGTAAAACAAAAAATAAAATTGAAATGAATTAGTGAAACTTTGCTTACATGACATAACAATCTATGAGAAGTCATACAAATTTTAGTAAAGAAAAATATGGTTTTTGTTTGACCAGTAAGATCATAGCCTTAACTTAGAAAAAATATATTTCTATGTAAGTATATATACATTTCTGGATTCATAATTCTTCAAAAGTATAAGGCCAAAAGTTTGACCTTCGATTCCCAAGAAAAGTATCCATTCCTGATTGAGATCGCTGGAATTCCTGGTTCAAGAGGTGGGTTAGGAAGTAGAATTCTCGCTTCAGCCAAGAGAAGTTCCTCCAGACGTTTTAGAGATACGTTTGCATTTACGACCTGACAAAATATGACAGGATTAGCAGCTCAAAAACATAAAAACAGTCATAATTGATACTTCCTTTACAGGAATTGGCACTTCAGACACATTTGAAAAGGATAAAATCTAAAAATAAAAACAGATATTAAAAAGTAAGGCATGGTAAGGGTAGCACTTTAGCAGATGAATTCGTTAACTATATCTAACATTGAAATTTACCTACGAAGAGCATGTAAAGCTACTCATACAAAATTATCATTCCTTCCAAAAGGAAGATCCTATTAAAAAGGAGCTACTTGCAGCTTGCCAGTTGACAGCTGAGATTTCGCAAATTCAGCTGGAGGAAAAGTGTATTAATGAATCAAAATTTGCTCAACTCCCAAATACCTTTTAATAAGTCTATATAACTTGACTTCATCACATCACAATATGAATGATTACCATCCAAAACATGCTAACATTGGTATTAGTTGAGGGTATTAATATCACTTATTTGGCAACAAATAACCTATAAAAACTAGATCCCTCAAGATAGACGGAACCCAGTGGTAAAAGAAGTGACTCATAAAAATAATGCAGGAAACAATCAGACTGATATCCCCTGAAATGTCTCTAACTCATGTATCTCTCCCTTAATGTACCAGAACAATACACAATGCCACGCTTAAAAGTATAAAAGATACAAAAGCAATCAGCAAATCTAACATTCGTTCTACAAATAATGCCACACAAGATACGGCAGCACTATGTGAGATCATAACAGGAACATAAGGAAAGACAGAACCTGAGTTATTATATTAGGCAGCATGAACAACGGAAAACGTAGCACAGCAAACAAAGAAAGCGATGTAAATGCCCTGGCAGGTGTCAGATCCCCTCCAAGTAGACTGAATATTCCAAACGAAATTACAGTCACCACAACTGGAATACTGTTTAGAATAAAACTGTTAAACTGCAAGAAGCAAAAAAAGGTGTATTAGAGTCCTTTTAGGAAAGAAGGAAAATAAAGAAACATAGCAATTTTAGAGTCTTTGTAGGAAATATGAATGTGTTGTATATGTACTTATGTGTACGCTTGTACATGAAGACAGGGAGGGAGATTTCTGCATTTAGAACATCATTCAGGTAATCAATAGCACATGACCAGCGCTTTTAAAATGCATGCTTTTTGACTAGGAATGTTCAATGGAAACTAGCATCATAGCAGCCTAAAACTCGCTTAATCTTAATCATCCAATCAATTAATTTTGCTCTATCCACTTCTTGCAAATTAGCTTTCCTTCTTTTTTTCTTTTCTTTTTTTTTTTTTTTTTTTTGGGGGGGGTTGTGGACTGGAATTGACTATGCAAAAACAAAAAAAAAACGAAAAAAGCTTTATCCCTGTCCTTTAGGAGGGACCTCCTATTTACAAATTTCTCTCATGCTAACTCTGCAGCATCTCTTCCATACCATGTACAGTTACAATTGGAAGCTTATTTAGCCTTCCACTGAACAGCTGTATTTTCCTTCCTTTTGAAAAAGGTCATGAGAATTAAGAACTGAAACACCTAATTGACGTATATCCTGGAGGATATCCCTTAACTTCCCAGCCAGTTTTCTTATTGACATCCTGCAAAGCTTAAATTAAAGTTTGTGAATCTGCCTCTAGGACCCCTAATTCAGTTGCCCTCCAAGCAGCTTCCCTTAAAGCTGTTGCTTCAGCTTGTAGCACAGTTAAGCAGGGAAGGTTGCCAGCATGATGAAAAAATGGCTTCCCTTCCCTATCCCTGGCTACTAAGAAGATGCTCTTTCTGTTCCTGATGACCATATGCCCCATCACAGTTTACTTTGATACACCATTGTCAGCAAATTAGCTTTGCTGACCATGCCACATTTGATTATACATATATGATGACACTTCAGATATGAGACAATGGGGCCTGGCCAAAAAAATTGTTGACATTCCTTGCAACAATAGACAGAGAAAGATACGGTAGGGTGGAATTAGGACTTTGATACATCAAGGATGTGCCTTTTTACTTTCTTAATATTGATTGGATAGCTGCATGTAGCTAGGAGAGTTCTTGTGGTGACACAGGATTTTTGTGTTTTTATATTGATGTAACTCCTTGTTTTGGATCATATTTTGTTGGATTTCTTGTCCACCCATTATGTAAACCTTTATTTAATGAATGAAAGTTTTGTTTCTTATCAAAAAAACAATAAGATACATGAGCAGTAGAATGCATGCTTCGAATATCCACTAGAGACATTCAAACATGGTAAACACAAGATCAATGGAGATCACACTTACCCATCACAAAGTATATATACTCAAAGAAATCATATTGAAGTATATAGATAAGAAAAATAAGGAACAAAGACAACTTTAAAGAAACTAGTTTATGCCGTACCGATCCAAGTATTTGCGCGCTCCGAAACCAAGACAGCTCCTCATTTCGAACACTCTGAACTTTTGATTGAAAACTTCCCTCCCATGCATAACATCTGAACCAATTTTGCACAAAGAGTCAAGAGTGATCAGTCCAATAACCTATATATGCCTAAGAGCCAGCATTTAAAAATGCAACATACTTCACAGTATCCATGGCAGCCAAAATTTCATTCATAAGTCCAATTCTCTTGTCCGTGCGTTGTAACCCTTCCTTTGACAATTTCTGCATTTTGCTTATCACGTACGTCTGTTCCCACAATCACATTTCAGAAACAAGGAAATTTCCATTCAAGATAACACAGACTAGACTGACATTGATCAAAAGATAGGGGTAGTAACCAACCAACAACAAACTGAACCAAATTCTAGCTTACTGTAGTATACATACCTACCTATAAATAGAGGGGGAGAGAGAGTAAAAGGGAGGAAAAACCCACTGTATGCTGCAGGTTAAGCTATTAGGGGTGCAACTATCTGTTAGAACATCCAACCCAAAATCAATTGGCAACGAGTGGAGAGATCCCTCAAGCATATAAACCAACATTGGATGATCACAATTGTTTGATGTGAGATATCTTTACACCTTGCCTCGCATGGTACTTGGGTTCGCACATGTGACTAACAAATATACAGACAAACATGCATACTGAGAAATGCCAATGGGTATGAGACTTGCTCCACTGACCACGCAAGGTCCGGCTTTGATTCCATGTCAGAGCATCCAACCTAAAACTAATTGGCAATTAATGGAGAGAACCCTCAAGCATATAACCTAATTAGATGATCCTGACCATTCAACGTGGGATACAAACTCTCTCTACACTATCCATTTCAATACTTACCAGTCACATTTAGTAGATTAAGGTTGACCATTTCTCGAACAAAATAATAAATGACTTGACTTGTCAACACGAATAATAAATGGGTCGTGTTAGTGTAGTATACGAATAACACAAACTAGATACAACTAACACGTTTAACAAATATTATAGGAATAAAATATTAATTTTTTATAATTTTTTTTATGAAGTATTGGCATAATTCCTATACAAAAAGAGATGTTTTTACTCATTTTTGATATTATATTTACTAAACTAATTTTTAGTTCATAGAAAAAGTATGAGTATTAGTTTAATTAAGTGATAATAGAACCATAGATTTAAATCGTTATATTTTTTTATTCCTAGGTTGCATGGGTCAACACGAACACGACATGAGAATAAACAGGTCAAGTTGATATGACATTATTAGTAAAATAGATTGGGTTAGGGTTAACTAGTGGTCGATACGAAACCGTGAAAGATACGACATGACACGAACTCACCCGACACGGCACGATTATCACTCCTATAAATTTTATTGAATAAAAGTTATGGAGCTTACTTTGGTAGAAGTGAATCTTTCTTGGTTGACACAACACGTTAGTTAAATGAGTTGGGTAAGGGTTGACTAGTGGTCGACATAAACCCGTTAATGACATGACACAAACACACCCAACACGACACGATTGTCACCCCAATAAACTGCTTACATACAAATTATGGACCCTTTTTTGATAATAGTAATTCTTTCTTATAAAGTACCCATTTCGGTATTAAGGGTGGGTTGATAACCCACCAGTTGAAGGCATTCTATTCAATAAGGCAAATAAAAGAAATGAGTTGATGAACCCTTATGGGTAGTCTTACCAGAGACCGGAATTTCTCCAATCTTTGATGATCCAACGAGCTATTAAGGAATTCATGTCCTCACTTCTCAGTATTCACCACTATCAGTAGGTGCTCATTGATTCTTCCTTTAACAAAAAAAAGAGGATAATGCCCCCGCAATTAGGCGTTCTCACCAGACAAATTGGGAATGAAATTCCCAGATGTAGTGAAATTGTTGGATTTGTTTCGGTTATTTCGGTTTTATTGGGTTTATTTTGCTGATTCATGATTTAAAGATGTATTCTTGTGTGTGTACTCAATGGGTCTTAACAGCTAAAATCATTATATATGGCTTCCATCTCATCTAATATTTACTTGGTGACTGAAAAAATTTAAATACATACTCATATCATGACCAGGATGGCAATCTTCAGTGTTTTAATGTTACATAAACGATGTTCCTTGAAAGTAGTATGAGGTGCTCATATTTTGTCTTAGTCATCCAGATCCAGACAAGTGATTCGAAAAGGTTTCTACCAAATCCTTAGTGTCTAGCTTAATTTGATCTCAGAACAGGAACAACATTAGCTATTACATGATTGATGACTAGCACAAAGAGATAAATAAGTAAACAAGAATTGACAATTTATGGCCACAGTGATCACCCAGAAGTAAATAAATAAAAAAAAATAAAAAGAGGAAAACAATGTAAATTATTTACCAGTTCAATATGAGATTCAATAACTTCTAAGGGACATTATAAAATCAAAGGGGAAAGAGGCTTCATATACCTGTATCGGGAACATAAGAACTAGCATCAGTGCACCAAGAAGTGAAGCAACACCCAGTTGCTGGTAAAGAAGAACCATTGCGATTATGATACGAAAAGGAGCTGACCACAAAGTGTGAAGTGATTGACATATTTGCTGTAAACATAGATAAAACATTTAGCCATTGTATAAACCAAAGGAATTTGGGCATATACGGGCACAGAGTAACATGCTTCAAGAAGACACCAAATAAAATCTATTGCGATAAAAGTAGAGGAGACATTATCTTGGGTTGCCTATTTACCCTAGCTCTTCCTAGTAGTATTTTCATTAGAGTGAAAATATGGCAATTTTAAATTTCTTAACAGGTTTCCATAATGGTTATACTTCAAAATAATGAGGCTCTAATGCTTTCAAACTTCTAACATGATTTTCGAGTCTTGATAGTTGATCAGACCTAGTTGCGGGATTCTGACCCCGCACTCAGCCAAAACCACATACCCCCAACCCAAAAGCCGAACAAAAAAAGGAAAAATAAAAATAAGAAGGAATCATGAAAAATGCCTGTGCACAGCATTGACCCCCTAGGGCAGAACGTGTACAATTCACTTTTAGAATAAGAATTTTTGTGACACAATTTTGTAGTAACATTTCATGTTTAATGATAAAGACCTGGTTTCGCTACCCTAATATAAATCTCACTGCCGTCAGAAACAATATACACACATATACACACCGATATATGTACATTACCATCCAATTTATAGTTTAAGTTGAAGTCCTAGTCGTCTAGGCACTAGGCATCGGAATAAAGGTACAGGAGTACATAAAATACTATTAGATATTGCACAGCACATTTCATTAGTCAGCAGAAAGATCATTGCACCATTTGTAACATGTTTTACAAACAAAATTGGGAAGCAACAACATGCCTGGAGTGCTTCTGCATCTGTTGTCATCAAGTTGGTTATTTTTCCAGAAGCGAACTTTTTGCGACTCTCATGAGTTAGCCTTAGAGACTTGCGGAATACTGCAGCAATCTACAAGTGATGATAAGTTCACATCAACATTAGAAGGTTGTCAATTGCATTTGAAGACGAGAAAGAACTATAAAAATACAAAAGAAAAGAAAAAGAAGAACAGACGCTGTACCTGCCCCAGCAGAACACTGCTAGGGCTGACCATATGGATCCAGCAAGAGCTGATCCCACCCAAATTTAGGCAAATCAAATGGGCAAATTCATTGTAGTTATAACCAGATGATTATGACCCACCATGAAGTCAATCAAAGTAATTGGCAGTTTTAGTGGACGCCCGATTAAACTGGCTTAGATCTTCTCATTCTTTCAATCCAGAAGAGAAAACTCATTAAAACACCGCGTCGCATGTTACACCTATTAAAACTCCAAGGGAAAGAGAAGTTCAGGGACGGGCGAGTGAAACATTCTTTTTTCTTCCTCATTCAATAGGCATGAAAATGAAATTCCAAAAGAGGGCTTCAGAGCATGGTTACCATAATTGACTAAACCCTTAATGACCCACGATCTAAGTACATCGATCTCAAACGAGGTGGGTTCGCTATATAGATCACCAAAATGGACGACCCCAAATTATAATACTAACTCTAATTTAATTCACTTTAGAACATAAAACACAAATATAAAATACATATTAATTGACTAAATGTATATAAATTTATAATTATATATTATTTTAAATAATAGAAAATCAAGTACAATTATAAGATAAATAATAACTAACTTAGTGTTTATGAATGTTCTGTAATATATAATGTTGTATTGTAATGAAAATGATCTACATAAGAGTTCTAAAACGAATTGCAACCTAAAACATCGTACCAGCTAAACCTATCCCCATTGTACCGCGTACCTAAGAAATTGTCGTATCGTGTATACGTACCCGTACCACGTAACAAAGCGACCAAGGATCAAAATTTCGTTTCGAAGTACCGTTTCGGTCAACTCAAAAATAGAAACGTTTCGGAAACATTTCGGAAACGCAATGGAAACGCAGAAAAAATATGGAAATGCATAGAAACACAAATGCAATCCATTAATTTATAAAGATATGCTAAATAATTTATTAATTCAACATATTTATTAGGTTAACATCAATTTATACAAGAATAAATTTAAATTTGAGGGAAAAAAAATGCTTGACTTGAGGCGAAAGTCACTTAAATTAGTTTCAAACACTTAATTTTTATGAAATAAACATATTTTTACATAATATTAAGGTCTTATAATACACATGAAATGCTAATGAGTACATACTTACATGGTTACATCCATTCCCCTGTGGAGTGTCGAGCAGGCTCATACATCGGTGTAGGCTCTGGGTAGCTACTTAGAGAAACTCCATATGTGACATAAATATGATGACAATAGTTACTCCAAATCATATTATTACGGTAATATAATCCAATTAATAATACTATTTTATTATAATACTAATAATGAAGGGTATCAAATTAAATTAATGATACTTATGTATACTTAAAAATTAAATGTAATTGCAGTGGGTATTAAATGTAATTACAGTAGGTATTAAATATAATTACATTAGGGTATTAAATGTAATTGTTAATACTTATAACAAAAAAAAAAAGCAAAAAACTTGCACAGCAGTGAGGTATTAAATATAATTACAGTATGTATTAAATATAATTATAATGGGTATTAAATATAATTATAGTAGGGTATTAAGTGTAATTATTTATTCTTATAACAAAAAAATTATAAAAGACAGAAGAGCAGTGGGAATTAAATGTAATTATAGTGGGATATTAAATATAATTATAGTGAGTATTAAATGTAATTACAGTGGGTATTAAATGTAATTATAATGGGGTATTAAATATAATTATTCATAATGAACCGAATATATCACTGTTTTGTCGAAACGGTTCGAAACAATGCCGTTTCGACCGAAACGGTCCGAAACAGTACCGTTTCGACCGAAACACTAGAATTTTGTGATTCAACTACTGTTTCGTTTCGGAGTGTTGAAATTCCGAAACGTTTCGGACGTTTCGGACGTGTCGACACGACATTTTGATCCTTGAAAGCGACCCACGATCTAAGTAACATTGCTTCAGAGCTTTGAGTGCAGATTAAAGCTACAATCCCAGTAGACTTAAGCAGCTGTGGTACAACTTAGTAACAATTCCAAGACTATTGAATCATACATACACTCTTAGTCTTAGACATTGTTTTCCTGAATCCAGCCTTTATGGAAACAATTTCCCATATTAGAATGACTTGACATAGGCTAAACAATATAATAATAGGAAGAACTGAATCACTTTTCTTTGGTTTACGTTTGCAATTAATTTGTTCTTTCTCAAAGACTGAGGTATTGTTTCACAAACTAGCATCCAAACTAATCAATTCAGAATGCATAAAAATTATGATATCTTGTTTTTAGTTCAAATCAATAGAAAATGTGATGAATGAAAATGGAGTGGATACCCTGTGGTCCAAAGTCCAAACATCAGCTGTGTCCATGGCTGCGCTTGAGAAGTAACAAAACCTATGCAATCTCACCCGCGCTGTAAATTAATCCTAATAAACAGCAAAAACTTCCCAAAATCTATCCCTGTAATCAACATTAGCTCTCTAAATTTAAGGGGGTGGAAAATGTTTTGAACTAATTAAACGCCATTAGAATAATTATTTGATTGATAAAGAAAATATGTGACAATTATTGCTTACTAATTACCACTTTTTGTCTTATCAGGTCCATGTGAGTGCGTGAAAAAGTGCAACCTATCTTATGCCCGTGACATGACGACATGACTGAGTTTTGATGAGGGTGGAAGGCAAAGAAATTACAAGCCCTATGCCCCATAATGCAAGATAACCTAGTGGCAATAATACCAACTAAAAGTTCCCGGCCCCACCATTTTTCTTACAGGTGACCCAAATTGACTAGCTCAACCCTAAGAGAAAACCAAAAGAGCTGCCAGCGGTATAGCTGCATTGCCAATCTCAATATTCAATGTAACAATAATGCAATAAAACAAACTACAAATGCAACCAAAGGTAAACAAGACATCCCAAGGAAATTACCAGAGTTGCTCTTAGCCTGTAGCCAACACGCATGACATTCTGAAAATACTGAGCTTCACACAGCACGCCAAATACCTAAACCAAGATTTAATTTATCAAAGTACTGTAAAGCTTCAACACAGGGAAGAAAAACTCACAAGAGAGAGGATATGGTAATAATAACAAGCAAAAAGCAACCATTGATCAAAGGGCACAAGTTAACCTTAGAATGCAACAACAATATCAAAGAACCAACCAGTTATTCTGGACAAGAGAAATGCATAACATAAAAATAAGACATAAAAGAAAAAAATAAGAAAAATAACATAAGCCCCACCAAAAGCACTTATGTGTAGAAAATTCTGCCATGTCAATATATTTTCGTGAAAAAAGTGAGGGAGACTTTACCGTTCCTGCATTAATATCTATGATGTTGGTGTAAATTCTTTTCCAAATATTCCATAGTGTGCCCTAACACCTCTTTCAAGAGCTTGTCCCCTGCAAATCAACAATACTATGGAGATTCTTAAAGCCCGTTGAACTTCCAAAGAGCTAGGACATTACCCTTTAAAATTTGAATGCACTGGAGATAAACCCACAACTAACTTCTTCAACAATTATAAATTATGAAAAGAAAAATCCTCAGAAAGAAATTAGATTGCACGACCCCAAATGGGGTGGGTTCTAAATAGCCCAAATTTCCAACCCCAAATTGTAATCCTTGTTAGAGTATTTTAGTATTAGGGATAGTTTAATCATTTTCCAAAATTGTTTTGCCCTACTAAAAAAAGGTTTCTTTTTGCATCTTCTGTGATTAACATTGTAAGCAAACTATAGCAGTAATAATATTTTCTCTTTTCATTCTCTTCTCTAATCAAAGTCATCATGGTATCAAAGTGGATTTTCGATCCTAAACACTATTAGCATCGCAGTACATTATCGAAAGAGCCTAAAAAAAATTATCGGAAGAGAAATCTGGGTTAAAACAGTGGTTGACGTCACCTATGCACATGATGATGTCATCAAACAGGGGCAATGGCAACCCCTATCTGGATCAATTTCTCATGGCCTTCATGCTGGTATGATTGGTTCTTGATTTTGAGGTTGCTTAAGTAGGGTTTTGATTTTTTGAATATTTTTCCAAGAAGTAGATTGAAAATGTTCGATATGAAGATTTTGCCCCTTTTCTGTCGAATCAGATGCTTGAATTGAATCCCTCCCTAAGGGTGCAACTAAGACGCCTTGGTACTTGACTAAACTGTACACCAGCGATTTCACCTCTCAGTTGTTCCTTGGCTCTTTCGTGTTCTTCTAATCTGTTTTGGGCAGAGATCTTGCACTGGGATCTTGAATCTGGTCTGGACTGATTTTGCCACTGGTTATGCATGGGGCTACAGATTTGCACTATTTATTTGATGAATTTTGCTTCGTTGGGTTGATTAGATTTGGTTATTTGGTATATTGCATATGTTCTTGTTGTTCGGCGCTTCTTTCTTGTGACTATGGCTAGTGTGACCTCAAATTCACAAAACAAACAGATTGTTTCATACATCTCTCTGAAAGGGTGTGATTTAGTATTGGTGGTGCTTGATTGAAGGATTTGAAGACTCTTGAAACTAATTTGTGCTTGTCTCTATATTAGCTACTATTTCTGGACACTGTGTTCCTGGGTTCTGCTCTAAACAGCTAGGGTGTATCCCTAAACTTCTAGGTTGTTGTTCTTCTTCTTTGGACCTTAGGGCTTACTATTGAAGTATAAATACTTAATTTATACCCTTTCTAACAGCTTAAACTTTTAGAGTATATAATTGTTTAATATGGTATCAGAGGACGAGGTCTTATATTCGAATCTCGCCGCCACCCTAATGATTAAAATATTTTTACGTGCTAGGCCCAAAAATTAGTATGCACGTGAAGGGGTGTATTGAAATATAAATACCTAAGTTACACACTCCCTAACAGCTTAAACTTTTGGATTAGATAGTTGTTTAACACTTACTTCGATACTGACTTGGTTGGCGACTCTATGGATTGCAAATCCACTAGTCATTTTGTCGCTTGGTCAATTTGTAGTCGTTCGTTCTTCTGCTATTGTTGAGTATCATGCTATGGCTTCCACCACAGCTGAGATATTCTAGTTGAGTTGGTTACTTACTAATCTTGACATTTCTTTTTCTACTTCTAACCCAATGTATTGCAACAACACAAGTGTAATTCAGATCGCACACAATTCAATATTTCATGACTATTATGCACTTTTGTTTTGTTCTTGGGAAACCATTGAAGTTTTCTACTACCAGATCATGAGTTTGAGGGATTGTTAAGAGTATTTTAGAGTTGGGAATAGTTCAGTCATTTTCAAAAATTGTTGTGCCCTACTATAAAAGAGTTTCTCTTTGCATCTTTTGTTATTAGTAGTGAGCAACTATTAGCAATAATGACTTTCTCTTTCCATTATCATTATTTTCTCTAATCAAAGTTATCAATCCTAACCCCAAATCGGTTCGCTGTGGAAATCTTATCACAAATGTAAAATAAAAATTAATACACTATGACCATCTGCATGTGTAAGTATACGTTACTTAACATAATAGTGAAAGCTATCACAGGATGACCAAAAATGGCGTACTAGCAACATACCCCATTGCACCAGGTACCCAAGAAAGTATGATACCAAGTACACATAACCAATCCCTTATCAAATCCAGTAGAATGACCCCTACTCGTAAGGTGTATAAGTTAATGAACAGGATGTAATCCGCCTCTTAGGAGAAAATGAACATTAGTTTCTGAAGTTGTGCTTTTTTCCGCTGCGCTAGAGATCACCATTGTCGTGCTCCTAGTAATTCTTCTTATTTTTCATCCTTCTCATATCCATTCTCTTCACTTCATGATAATAGAGCATGTTATTTTTCTTGAACTATAATAAACATATAAACTGCAATTCACATTCCACCAATTTCTAACCATTCCTAATACAGTTGACAGGAAAAAATTAATCCTCACCCTTTATGGCATTGTTGGAAATGTGAAACCAGCTTGTTTGTCACAAAGTTGAACACCCAAAAATTTTCATTCACTCACAAGCCATAAAAACAACAGGACAGGTTAATGCACATTGAGAGTTAAAAATGGAGTCGGGTGTGAACTTCAGTTTGGTCCCTCAAATAAACACAGCTAGGACAATGAACAAGCTCAAATGCCAAAAGAAATGCATCTAAATGTAATACAATCAAGTATCACAGGAAATGAATGCCTAAAAAATGGAACTTCTTGTTCTTGAAACTGATCCAATGCCCCAAAACAAAATGCAATTTTTCCTTAAGATTGGTTCATCATTTTAATAGGCATCATCTTACAACCTCAAGTTTGGTTCAATATCACATGCCAACAAAACAGTGGGAAGCTGAATGGAAACTGTATAATTCCAAGATGACCTGTATAGCACATCATAATATCTGCAGCATGCATCAGAATAACCCATAACACCAAAAACAGAAAAGTCAAAGCATTTTTAATATTAATATAATTCTTGACTGAGACAATCATAGAAGAAAGAAGGGAGTATCACTCCATACCACTCCAACAAAGATGGAGAACGCATATATGTAACCTTTCCAAGCTGGATCACCTTGTTGCATAGACTGCAGGATGTCAACAATACAACATAAATGAGATAATTGATTGGAACAAAAAAAGAATAGGAAAGATCAGATATATTCCAACCTAGTTATCTATTACACTCTCATAATGACAGAAACTAGTTTTACTATCAAAACAATCACATGAAGTTCATTTGAGAATTCCATTTTAAAACTCCATTGAAACATTAAAAAACCAACGGATAAAAAATATCATTATCGGCAACAGGACTTAATAGGACCACCCCACTTTTGCTGAATTATACATTAATATCTTTAAGATAGACAAGAGAGGGCTAAAAATCCCAGGCCCAATTCTGCCGTCCACTCTTCAATCTTTCCCCATTAAATTTATTGCTTTTGTAACTAATAGTAAAATGAAAGCCACATGAATCAGTTCAGCTGAGCATGAAGGAGATTTAGGCATTCATTCAATGCCCTATTATTGGCATATGGCATATGAAACCAGGGAAAGGTTGTATTACATTTGGGAAAAATAGACAAAACAAGGCTTGATTTACCATACACAGCACAGACTGGGATTGAGTATAAACACAAGCGACCCACTTCAATCTTCCCAAAGAGCCATAAAATTGAATTTAGCCAGAATAGTTAAAGGTGTTCAGTTCTCAATGAAATCTTATAACTTTTTTCTGTAACTCCAATGTAACCTTATGATACAACTACAAAGGGGACACATTTCAATTAATTTGGGGTATGCTTGCTCGATCCTCCCTCAGCTTGGACAAATAAAAGCTAGGAAATAGTTTTCCTTTAGCATTCAATTTGTAAGGAAAAATACAGGAAACAGCCTGGTTATCTAATTTGCAGGCTTAATTTGAAAATACTTCCTTGCAACTCATACAAGTAATTATCCTTAAGAAAATCTATATGATAAAGGCAAGTTGTTTTTGAATCAAAGACAAAAAGCGGCTCAAATCGTTTTGGGATCAAGGATCAAAATTTCGTTTCGAAACGGTCGAAACATCCGAAACGTTTTTGTTTTCAAGGAGATCGAAACAAATCAGTGATGGAAATAAAATTCTAATATTTCGAAATATTCCATAATATTTTGAGATATTTTGTAATATTTTAATGCATTTGTACAATTATTTCGAAATGTTTCAAAGTATTTCAAGATATTTTGATATATTTCAACCAATGTTTTAAAAAAATAATTCTTAAATTTTTTATTTTTTTCATTATATTTCCGAAACTGGTTAAAACGTTTTCGAAACAAATCGAAATGTTTTCATTTTCTAAATGACTGAGACAATACACCGAAACGAAATTTTGATTCTTATTTGGGATAAAACAAGACTTCATCCAACGGACTAGGCTATACCAACTTATCTCAAGCTATTCACGACTAAGATCTTTCTAGAATTATTGGTCCAATGTACTAGATTCACTCCAAAAAAATTTATTCTGTCCAAAACGTTTAATTTTTTAATCCCCTCAGTCACGCTTCCCATCTCCCCCGTCCAACCCCCTCTCATGCCCTAAATCTCTCCTCTGCCTAATCTCGCCCTATCTCTCCCCCCAAATCCACTCAACATCTCAATCTCTCCCCATATCTATTCCCCTCCACACTTAGCCCACATATTTGCCTTTTTCTCTAGCCCTATCTTTTCTCTTATCCCAACGACAACACATCTTGATGCTCAGCCACCATGATCGATGCCATCACCACCGTTTCCCTCTCTTTCCAACTCTCTCACTCTACTCCTTCGTCTTACACAACCTACCAAGCCACGGCCCCACAACCAATAGCCACAACACCACCACTATGAAACCCAACACAACCCCCGAACACATCGACCCACCACTATGAAGAGCCATCATCAACCACACCAAGAGCCATCGTCCCCATTCGCCACTGAACTCATTAACAACGGCGAATTCTTTGCGCCATCTATCATAGAAAAAGCACACAACCCATCGATTTCACCCCCAAAATCTTGAAAATTCTGCCTCTTTCTATGTACCTTTTGCTTTCATATATCTGGAGGTTATATTTTTCTACGGTAATGGGCTTTGAATGGTAGAGGTAGTTGGCGATTTGAGATGGTGGAGACCAAATGATTTGTTTGTTTTGTTAGAAGTGATGAAAATTAAATTTGCGTCAATCAAGTATGGCAAATAGATATTTTGATCTTTGAGTGATCTATAATGGTGATTTAGCTATGTCATTTACTTTGATCAACTTTGTTGATTACTTTTACTAGTTTTATCAACTTTAATTTGTTTGTCTTATATCACACAATTTATTTATAATATTTTAAAGTACTATTGTATTGTATTGTCTTTCACATGGGTCTTGGAGTTTAATTTGTGAAATTTGATGTTTCCTGTTTGTTTATTTTGAAAGAAACAAGAAACATTTTTCATCAAGAGTTAAGGCCATGAGGCTCAATGGCTACCAACGTCCTCTCCATCCTTTACAGGTATTTTCTTTACTCACTTTCTACTGTTTGATATTGTTCGCTTATGTGGTGCCAATTTTGAGGTTTGTGTGGCTGCAATAGAAGGCCCTGAGGATGTATGGTGAGTTATGTTTGTTTTATGTTAGTTCACTGTCAAAATTGATATCGATAAGGTCACTCACACCTTTAGCGGGTAAGCAATAAATACAGTTTGTCAACCTACATTGAGACACACATGTATATGGCTATTGTACAACGAATTGACGTAAATGTGACTGTGCAAGAAATGACCAGATTTGAATTACAACTCATGTTTCATTGAGTATTGACATCAATTTTAAGTTTGATCCATGTGTGCAAGCTAAATTTCAGTCGACTTTATTTCATTTTTTATTACGGTTTTTTGGCAATATAATTCTTGACTAGACTTCTATAAGTTTTGTTTCAATAAATTTAATTTTTTAATTGTTTGCATGTTTTAAAACAAGATAAGAGTCAATGTCAAAGTTTACTTTAGTGCGACTTGTTTCAGCTATTGATTTGATCAAAATTTGAACCATTTTTTAGGTCAATCTATATATGTAGGCTTAATATCAATCGATGGATAGGGATGGAGAAACTTCTTGGAAGGTAAAAAATTTATTAAGGTAAATTAATAGTGTAATTGCTTCTGGCAATTGTGTAATTTTTGCAGCCTTAGCTCTCAAAATTGTGTATTGTTTTTGATTAATGGTGTGTTTGATCCTCTACCTATGTTTGAGTGATTCTTTTTGGGCAATGTCAAATACTTTAATCGCGATACAACTTTCATATAGTTATTACATTTTTCAATTATAATACGACTTTTATATAGTTACTACATTTCTTAATAGTGATTCACTTTTATATTTTGCTGATGATTCTAATTTTGTTTGTGCAAAAAGCAGGATAATTAATGATTCATTTTGCCAATATTTCTTTATTGCATAATGGTACTACGCTTCGTCTTGGTCCTCAATACCGATAGGAGAATATCAGTGAGGAAGGCAACATAATCATACGAGCCAGGAAGGCATACTGAAAAAAGACCTTCTATGAGGTTAGGATTGAGATGATCTTACAATTACTTGGGTTTGATTTGTTTATTTTGGTGATTTTTTGGTCACATAGTGCATTTAAACAATTACACCCTCAAATGGCACTTTTTAATACCTCTATAGCTGTTTCAGAATTTTTTCCTTTATTTCAATTGGTTTTGGATAAAAATTAATTCTTCAGGATTTGTTTATTGATGGTTAAACACTCTTGCGTTTAAATGGTACAATGGCCAATAAGAGATTTTTGGGAAGAAAATGAAGAGTTGTGTTGGTTTTATTTTTTATTCTATTTTTCCTCTAACTTAGTTTTTGAAGCAATATGTATATAATGGTTAACATGAAGAAGTCATTATTCACCATAGGATTGCATGAGATTCAGTGTTGCGTTTTGGCACATGCTTCATTAATGAGACGAATGTGATATGGTTTCTATACTTTAATGCTCAAACTCAAAGTCTCAATCATTCTGCATTGTTACTATTTTTGTTTAAAAATATTGTTTTACATGATTATTGTGAAGTATTGAAACTAATTGATGTTGTCATGACAGCCATATGTATAGAGAACTTAGCAATATTTTTAACATTGGTTTGTTATTTTGCTATGAAAACATGATGAGTGCATGGTACTGTGTTTAGATTTACAAAAGTCGTACCAAAATGCATTACTTCAGTCTGACATGGTATAATGCTAAAACTACAGAGCAATGATCTTTGTGTTAAAAGACACCAAGTAATGATTTTTACATCTATGCGAATATTATAGTTTTGATTTCTTCATTGTAGTTTAGCCTGCAGAGGCTTCGTTGATTGGATCTGTACAAACATGGGCATGATTTTCTCTTCAAAGCCAATGGAAGCTCATTTCGTGAAAGCAACCCACTACAGTTCAATAGTTGTTTTTATTAGACTCTAATTATGCGAAACTGTTATTTATTTTTATTCTAATTTCAGATGGTGTTTTCAGTATACAATCAAATTATCTCGTATAAGATTTGTATATAAAATATTGGGTAAATATCATAATTGGGAATGTAAGAATATGAATTTTGTAGCTTTGAAAAGTTTATGATTATTGCGGTTGGTTTATTATATGTTTTTTGAATTTAATTATGCATTGCACTAAGTAAGAAAATTTGGCATCATTGCTTTAAGGAATAGTTAACGATTGGGTAATCTTAGTTCAAGGAAGAAACAAAGATTAGGTTGACAAGATTGGGCATTTATTTTTGGTTTTTTGTTTGTTACGTAGTGGCTTTAGGTACGAACAATTACTAGTAGACTAATAAAGAGGAAGGTCAATAAGCAAAAGCAAATATGCTAGAGAATCCAGAGATCTACTCCACGGCCCTCCCCAAGCATAATATAAAACAAGGACTCAACAAAAACCATAGACTATTCAACTAAAATCAAATAAAGTTCACTTAATAGTTCAACAAATTAAGCCATCAGGTTGATGGTGATCCTATAACGAAATGTTAAAGGGAGCGCAGGAACTATACACCAAAAACCCATAACATCTACAGACCTTACCCAGATTGAAATCTCAAGATGTTTATGTTTTAGGGTTTAGAGTGAATGAGGCAAGAGAAGAAAATAGAAAATTAGACAGAAAAGAAACGATTCAAATTAGGGTCAAAAGGAGAATGAGAGTTAACTTTTCTCTCAACTCATCACCCACATTTATATTAACTCATAATAATCTACAAATTACAATAATTCCCTTAATTAAAATAACTTGATAATATGTAATCCCCCCTCAAATTGGAGCATAGATATCTTTCATGCCCAACTTGTATACATCTGAATGAAAAATTACACTACTAAACCATTTAACAAACACATCGACTAATTGTTCCTTAGATGTCACAATGGGCATACAAATCAACCCATCATTTAGCTTCTCTTTAATAAATTGTTTGTCAATCTCAATATGCTTTGTTCTTTTATGGTGGACTAGGTTATGAGCAATATTTATAGCAACCTGATTATCACAATCTAGATGCATATGTTCACCAATAGAGACACCAAAGTCTTCCATTAAGGTTTTTAGGCACATAAGCTCACAAATACCATGAGACATACCCTTGTATTCAGCCTTTACACTAGATCTAACCACCACTGCGTGCCTCTTGCTCCGCCAAGTAACTAGATTTCTTCCTACAAATGTATAGTAACCTATAATGGACCTCCTATCATCAACTGATCCTGTCCAATCTGCATCTGTGAAAAGTCGTAATCTCAAACGATCCTACTTTGAGAATAATATACCTTTGCCTATAGATGACCTGAGATACCTTAGTATACGATGAATTGCCACTTGATGAGGGACTCGAGGAACATGCATGAATTGGCTAATGACACTCAATATGTTATGTCTCGACGTGTATAAGAAAAGCATATAAGTCTCCCAACAAGCCTATGATATCTTTCTCTATCAACTTGATCACCTTCATCACTTTTGAACCAGTGGTTTGTCTCAATAGGTGTTTCTGCTGGCCTACAACCTGACATGTCGATTTTCTTCAAAAGATCAAGGATATACCTTTAGAAGATGAAAATGTTTTTATCTAATTTGGTCATTTCAATCCCTAAGAAGTAGCTTAAGCACCCCAAATCCTTGATCTCAAATTCTTTAACAAGGTGCACTTTCAATTTGGACACTTCCTCTACATCATCACTTGTGAGTATTATGTCATCAACATATACTATAAGAATTGAGATTTTATCATTCCCTTGTTTAATGAATATCATGTGATCTGCATGACTTTACTTGTACCCAAACTTGACCATTACCTTGTGGAATCTATAAAACCAAGCTCTAGGAGATTACTTTAGTCCATAAATAGGCTTCTTTAACTTACATACTTTTTCCTCTATAACTAGAGAAACAAAACCCGAAGGAATATCCATGTATACTTCCTCCTCCAAGTCCCCATGAGAGAATGCATTTTTTTCATCTAGTTGTTGTAGATCTCATCCCAGATTGACAGTACAAGAAAAAATGGCATGAATGAAATTCATTTTAGCCACAGGGGCAAATGTCTCTTGATAGTCAAGGTCATATGTCTGAGTAAAATCCCTTAGTTACTAGTCTTGTTTTGTGTCTATCTAATGTACCATCTACATTCTGCTTGACAGTGAACTTCCACTTACGATCTACTGTTTTTTTCCCGGACACTAACATGACTACTTTCCACTTGGAATCTACAAGGGCTGCATTCCAACTCTGAGGAAGAGGTATAAAAGATAAAGAATAAACAAAAGCACGATAGGAGGAAAACAGAGTCATAAGAAACAAATTTAAAAATAGGATGTTAGGTATAAGTCCGAACTCCTTTTCGAATAATAATAGGTAAAGAACTATCATCAACAGGATTACTACCGCAAACTCATTACCTGATGTAGGGAAAGAGATCTCAAGAACTGAGTCGGAAGATGATAACTGACTTAGTGGCTCATGGATGGTGATCTGCTTAGTTTATCATTGAGTATAACATCGCAAAATCACCCTAATCTTAACTTCCACAAGTAGTCTGTTCCTCCAGAATAGATGTTTCACCCTAAGGCTCTCCCTCACTAGATTTCTCTCCCAGACTTAAGCACTGATTGAGAGATAAGAGAAGGAATCCATCCTCTAGCATCTCTTCTTCAATATTCTGTTCTCCCAGTTGAGATTGTGGAGAAGTGGAGAAATACAATAATATCTCATAAAATGTGACAACCATACTAATATATACCTTCCAGGACTGAGGATGATAACAATTATACCCACTTTGAGCAGTAGAATAGCCAATAAAAACACAACGCAACGCCTTTGGATCCAACTTTTCCTTGGTTCTTTAATAATCATTTACAAAACACACAATCAAACATTTTTGAGGGTATAAAATAAAGAGAAATTGACACTTGAAACAACCCTATGGGAGTGGAAAAGTCAAGAACTCTCAAAGGCATCCAATTGATGAGATATGCAGCAATAAGTACTGCATCTCTACGAAAGGATCGAGGAACACCCATAATAAACACCAAGGAAAGTGTCACTTCAAGGAGATGCGAATCTTCCTCTCTGCTACACCATTCTGCTCAAGTGTATCCACACAATTAGATCAGTAAAGAATTTTACATTCCAAAGGAGAAGCCAAAGACTCCTCATTAAAGTATGCAATCTCATTATCAGTCTTAAAAACCTTAATTTGGGCATCAAACTAAGTACTTACCGGATATGAAAATTTTTGAAACAAATAAACATTTCATCCTTGCTATACAATAAATAAACCCAGATAACTTGAGTGTAGCAAGCAATGAAAGTAACAAACCACTAATATCTAGCAAGGAAACAACACGAGATGGTTCCCACACATTAGAATGAACAATCATGAATGGAACAGTACATCTGTTATTATTACTAGGATAAAAGTCATTGTATCCTTCGTAAATTCATAAACATCACAAAGAAAGATATTTTTGTTAAATTGTTTCACCAAAACCGGGAAAAAAAAATATTCTCTAATATTCCTACTGATGGATGATCAAGTCTTCAATGCTATTAATGTAACTATTTGATGGCCATAAAACCAGAAACCTGAAGTGCCTAACAAGGTTGATTCTCCAGCAAATATAAACCACCATGATCTTTATCACTGTCAATTGTTCTCTTCGTTCCTAGTTTCTAAAAGAAATAATAAGATGAGAAGAATGTTACTAAACAATTTATAGACTTTGTAATGCTATTGACCGAGAGTAAGTTAGCAGAAAAATTAAGGATATGAAGAACTGAAGACAAAGACATAGAAGGGGAACAAAAAGTAGAACCTTTCCCAAATATAGATGATAATGAGTCATCTGCTACCAAAACTTTATCTCTACCGCAACATATAGAATAAGAAAATAAAAGACTTGAGGAACCTGTCATATGGTCAATAGCTCCAAAATCGATCATTCAAAGATTAGGAGAACAATGACATGTATACCTCAGACAGCGGACATCTAAGAACTTGAATCTCATCTGTAGTGAAACTCGTACTATCAATGCCAGTAGATGGAGATAGACCACTAAAAGAGGAGATAGGATCAACCATCTCAGTCAAAGAAGCAAGTGAGCACACAAGACTAGGCATATTACCACCACGCCCCCTTTGAGGGACGACTGTGTAGCTTCCAACAATGGTTTTTGGTGTGTCATATCTTTCTACAATAATCACATTTTAACAGATCATTTTCAAGACTCTAATTTTTTCCATCACCACAAGGCTGAAAATATTTGTTCTCTGTATAGAATAGCTGCTAGAGCAGATCGATCATAGGAAGGATTATGAAGCATGACATAATAACAGTGCCCTTACTCTCCTTCTGGTGCACATAAGCATATGCTTGTCTGAAGGAAAGAAAGGGATATCTTTCCAAATCCTATATTGAAACTTGGCATTATCTCCAACACAATTTACTTGGAAAATCTTTATAATAATTCAGCTCTTGCCATAGACTACTAAATCTTAGATAATACTCTACAATAGTGATATATCCCTTTTCTTGATTTCATGAATCTTCTTTGAGAGCTCATAAATTTGGGCATCATTTCTAACCTGTGAATATGTTAGAGCTGCGGCTGACAAAATTTCACTGGCTATCTCGAGAAATAGAAAACCATGACTTAAATGAGACTGCATTGAGTTGGGTAACCATGTCATGATCAGCAAGTTCTCAAAGATCCATTAACTAAAATCAGGTTCAGATTTGAGTTTTTTACTAGCTCTTGTCAAGTATCCATTTAATCAAATTATTTGCATTGATAATAGGCATGATCTGGTCCATACCAAAGAATTGCTCCCATTAAATTTTACTGGACTAACCTAAAGAGAAATATTCCTACATGACTCAGCCCACCCTTCTCTGTATAGGAAGATTTTGTATCGACTCCCGACATATCTAGTGCAAAAAAGGGCCTTTCTCACAAAGCTCAAACATTGAATAGCAATTTTGGGACTCACCCAGCACAAAAAAGGCAAAACCAGCAACTGTTGCTACAACAGTAAAATCAGTAGTTGGCAATGCCGAAACAAGAACCAACCGACAACCTACGACACCAGAAACTCCTCACATAAGCAAAGAATTCATCACAACTATCTGTGAAAACTCAGTCAAACCGGTAACTAACAAAACAGCACTGCCAAAGTCACACAGAGCCAAGCCAAGAGCCAAAATAACCCAAAAACCACTAGCCTTTCCACAGAACTCCACCAGATTTCCTATAGGCTCTAGTCGACACCCACAAATAGTATTAGAGTGGGTAGAATGGTCTCAATCCCAACCAAACAGTAGATTGCAAAATATGACCCATAAAATCTGAAAATCACTCAAAAAAAATAAAACATACCGGATGGCTTCAAAAAATTTTAGAAAAATCACCATAATACTCAAAAGAGAAAAACGGTCTGGACCATGTTGAGTTTGGTCAGTTCCCGTGACAAGAACATCTTTCCGGCGATGACGTCAACAACTTTAGCAATTTTCCAAAGCTTCATATGAGTGTTCCTATGACCTCAAAATTCCAATAGAATGCGCTAATACCTAGTTGAAATCTCAAGATGTTATGTTTTATGATTTAGAGTGAATATGAGACAAGAGAAGAAAGGAGAAGGGAAGATGGAAGAAAAACGATTCAAATTAGGGTTAAGGAAAATGGGAGTTAACCTTTCTCTCATCTCATCACCCATATTTATATTAACTCATAATAATATTAAAATTACAATAACACCGTTAATTAAAATAACCTGACATTCTACAGATATATTACACATGATCACTTATAGTATTGAGAAGAAGAAATGGAAGGAGACTCTGGCAAGGAGATCCCCTCTCACTTATATTACACAATAAACGGATTACCAATCAGACTTTTGGTAGTATTATTGGACCATCTTTTTGTAATGAGTCTAATGACATCATGAAATGTTACCAAAAATAGAAAGTGCCAGCTGAATCCAAAAAGGCTCTGATTACACTTGATCCTGAGGTAGATAACCCAGAGAACATCACACAGTTCCAACCGATGAATTTATGTAAGGTATTATATGGCACACTTTCAAAAATAGTTGTCAGTGGAAGGAGACCATTCTTGGATAAAACCATTTGGACCAAATCAAGACAAGACAGATTGACAAATCATTGTAACTCAGGAAATTCTCCATACACCAGGAAACAGTAAAAGCAAGGTTGGCAGCTTGATGATAAAAATTGATCTCAGAAAAGCTTATGACATACTTGACTGGCAGTTTCTGAAACAAACACTTGCCGGTTTTTCCTTGAATGGGTAAATATCAATGGATTGTATAAATGGTGCTGCCCTACCCTACCCTACCCTCCCCAACCTAAAAGCCGGGAGGGGACTCTGGCAAGGAAGATGCCCTCTCACTTTATTTCTCTGTGCTTTGTGCGGAAATATTATTACACATGATCACTTATAGTATTGAGAATAAGAAATGGAAAGGTCTAAAGGCGTCCACAAATGGACCTATAATTAGCCATCTCTTCTATGCAGATGATCTTATTATTTTCCCAAAACATGGAGAGAGGGAGGATCCAGACAACACACTGAGAAGAATGGAGATTTTAGTGCCAAATCAGGACAAAGAATTAACTGCTCTAAGTCTAGGTATAATGGCCTTTAGAGGCTCTACTGATCTTATATGGGACTCCTAGGTATCTTCCTGATCCCTGGTATGCGGAATCCCACACCTAAAGCTTATAGATTTGGCAATTTTGTGAAGTAGATCAGGTGAATCCTTGTTAGAAAGCCAAAATTTCGTCCTTGTCAGGAAGAACCACACTAGTCCAATGAATTATTGCAGTCAAACCTCATTATATTTTGCAGACGAACTGCCTCGCGTCCATCTGCATTCTGCAATACTATGCACATTGACCACAGACTTCAAGGATGATGTTAAAACCACCATCGTATCTAAAAACTAAAGCAGTTAGAAAGAGCATAACATAAGTATATCTATATTTCCACCTGCCCCCTCAAGCGCTGGCCAGATTTTGGGCTAAACACTTGAAAATCTTATTTTATCATGGTAACAGCTTGATTCAAACATAAGAACTCATACTCTGATACTTGATAAACCACCAACTCATCTAAAAATTTAAACTATAAATATTTTATATACCAAAACGAATGCACCTTGCTGACAAAGCTACACTTATGCTATCAGAGACTGCCCAAAAGCAAAGAGAATATGGGCAGTAGACAGCAGAGAAATGGAAGGAAATCCCAGCCACGCACCCCATGCATCTCATAGAGCCCTGCTCCAAGTAGTGGAACTTCCAAGTTCTATTTTTCTCACAGAAGCCACTATATAAATGAGCGTACCTCTAGAGGTGATTCTCAGAAATCTTGAAGTGCCTATATCCACAAGTCTTACACAAACGCAAAGCCACAAGAAGTAGACATCCAAAAGGCCACCACCCGCTCCCCCATATTCTCCATATACACTTGTGTCCCCACGATCAAGGACCCAAGGTTTGAGGCAACACCAAAGTATCTAAAAATAGTCTTAGATTTTTTTTTTCTCCTCAGGATCATCTTCATCAAATTGGCCTGCACCAAATGTGGGGGTACGTGCGGGCTCTATACCAAAGAAACCTCCAACCCCTGCAATCCCTCAAAACCCTTGCTGATTCAACCCACTCCAGCAGTGATTCCCAAAACCTTGACTCTCTTGGACCCTCACTCCCCTCCACCTGGGGTGAAGTCAGCAACCTTCCACTTTCTACAGTCCACCCCGCCATCGAATCTCTCATCCTCTCCCTCCCTACTCCTTCCCCTTTGGCCACAAGTTCTCCTTCTCCGTTCCCTCCTTTTCATCCAACCAATTCTAGGTTTGTAAACCCAATTGCATCATCTACAAAGACAAATCGTCTCTCTGCCATTAGGCTAGCGTCTCCACCTTTTGTAAAACCACCATCACCACCCGCATTCTCCAGCTCATCCACCAATTCTGCCTCAAAAACATCCATCTCACCAAATGTTACCTCTTTTGGTTGAATTGAATTGAAATTTTAGTTGATGGGTTTCCTTCAGCACAGTCAATGAAGACGAAGATTTTTGTAAAACAGGAGAATCAAACTCTAAGCATGTTGATTTCCTCAATTCCTTTTCTAATCCAATTAATGTGTTCAATGTCTTTGGGTGGTCGATTCATTGATGAGTATGTGGATTGTTTGGTGTTGCATGAAGTTAGGGATGCTTTATTTGCCGATATAAAAGAGATGGGAACAAAGGACAACAGTTAAACAATGAGATAGTTATATGAGGTTAGGAATGCTTTGGAAATTCTGAGAGAAATTCAAATATGGTTTATCTCTGCAATCATACACTTATTAGCATTTCAATTTTGATTTTGACTAAACATTGTATACATCTTTTGTTGTTTACATCCACCAACATTACATATTAATGCCTGGGTGGCAGAGTTCCAATCCCACCAAGTATCACTTAAAGACATAATAAAGATGCATTGGGTGTCAATATATAACGATACAAGTTATTTCAACTAATACATTAGAAATATGTGAAAGAAGGAAGAAAGATGTGTGTATATATATATTAATTATATATTAGCAATAACCCGTACTTGAAGATACACGGTAATACCAAACATTAAGCGTTGATCGTGCAGTATTTATATTTTGAATAGCAATCTATTTTTTCCCTTTTTTTAATTATGCAATTTAAAATTAAAGTGAGCAAAGAGAAAATAAGAGAGAGGTAGGGGTGAGACAAGAGAGACATAGGTGTGGTCCATGTGGATTAGTGAGGTTGTGTAGTATTGGGAAGTGTTTTGGTTCAGTTGATGTTTTTGAGCAGACAAATATTTTCAATGAATTTTATACCATTTGATTAAAAATAAAAATTGAATCAATTTTGATTGTTGTTGTGCTTTTATAAATTATATATATAGAGAGAGAGAGAGAAAGAGAGAGAGAAAACATAATAGCCAACAAAACATTAATCATAACATATTTATAATTAGATATTCCATGCGCAACTTAGAACATAGCTCATGAAATACAATGTGCAATCCCAATTTTCAAATGAAAATGCATCAATAGAGGAACTAGATATATATAGTGAAACCTAAATAGTTGGAATAAAGCTTTTTTCAGTTGGGTAGAAATGAGATGCATGAATTTCAGAATTATAGAAGTTTTTAAGAATGAAGCATATTTGTATGATTTAAACTAATTCAGTGTAGCTAGGCTTCACAAGCTCGACAAATAACCCATACAAACATATTGATATAACTAAAATCTACAGGCATTGTTAACCAATTCCATTCAGCAATAAGACAATATCTGCCCGACCATACAAAACACATACGTTCACACACGCGGCCTTTTGTCGTGCAAAGTACAATACTAAATGCACAATACAATAAATTCTCTCTCCGGTAAGACATCAGCTAAAATGCAACTGACCTGTAAGAGTTGGTTCAGTATAAGCGGCCCCACAAACTGGGAAAGATCATTAAAAATCTACAAGATTGCAATAAAGAATGTGGATATATTAGTGAAATTGCAATTGACCTGTAAAAGTTGGTTCAGTATCTGCAGACCTACAAATGGAGAAAGATCATAACAAATCTACAATTCACCACTAGAACAGACAGGTCAAGAAAATCAATTGAAATATCAAATGTACTAGTGGGAGTTTTAGCAGTGGGAATGTAAGCAAGTAAATACTAACTGCAGTTTAGATATTCAATTTACGAAAGATTTTCACATAATCTGGAAGAACAGAGGACATCAAAATTTCTGAATGTAAAATGTCTGAAAATGAAGATTCTACTGGTACTGATTCCCCCAAACAAAGATTCCACCAGGTGTAAAATATCAATTTAAGCGTACAAAGCCCCAAAATAGTTAAGAGGAAGACAGATTATGGAAGTATTCAATAACTAGATGGCAAGAGTGATGCGTATGTATGTTAGAACAGATATTTACATGTGTCAAATGTAGTATATTACCATACTAATCAAAGTGCTCAGATAAGTAGTGGCACAAACCTTTGTACGAAATGCCACTACGAGGCCCATCTAGCAGAACCAAGGTTAAAATGTACCGCAACAATGCAACATGTATTGTTTTCAAAACTAATGTATCAAGTGTGTATTGCAAGATATGCCTAATGTTAAAAAATAGGCTGGAAAATATATATACCTAGAAGCATATATAAATATAGCATCCAAAATAATATAAGATAATTTCAACCCACTTATCATTTCGTGCGATATAAATCAAAAGGGGGACATTCTCTTCGCAACAGAGATCAAAATATAGATAGGGTTTAGTCTATTTGAAGAAGAAGAACAAAATGGAGGAGAAGTGGGAAAGGATTGCAGGAGAATAAGAATACAATTGCAGGTTTTCACTGTTTGAGAGCGAACCAAAAGAAAAAATAAACTTTGGAAACAAAGTCGAAACATTGTTTAGGGGAAAAAATTCTTGCAAAATGACATCCATTCAATGTTTAGAGTAAAAAAAACTAAAAACTGTTTTCCATTGTATCGAAATATATCGTACAATCTATCATGTATCAAAAGATAGAGAAAAAATGATACAACTTAGCGACCTGCAACATTGTTCACTATATCAAATCATATCGTACAATGCGTATTACGAATCGCACAATACAAACAACATTGGGCAGAAGCCTACACCTATACACTCATTAGTGCTGCCTTGGGACACTAAGTCATAGTAATGCAATATCATCTCTTCCTAAAATTCGATGTACCATTCCACCTACAACTGATGTTCAGTTTCTGCATGCCAAACACAAGTTTTCGGGCGCACAATGGCAAAAATAAAAGCCAAAATTTAGAGGAAATTCCAAATTGTGGGCCACAATATTAGTTAGAAAGTCTGCCAGGTAAAAACATACTGAGGTGACCCATGGAACTATACCATAGAGCCAACACTAAACAACTCCCGCGAGTTCATTACAATTGGTTCTAATTGTAAAACTTCTGTCACCCAGCAATTTCCCATAAGATCACATGACTAGTTCTAACTAGGTCAAAATGGAACACTGCTTAAATATGTTCACTACCTTCCAGAAGCCTCCCCACCAAAATCTGCAAAAACCAAAAAGATACAAGGTTATAAAATGGGCCTTGCAGATATTTAATAACATCGAATTACATGTGTCCATAGACACAACAAATATGTCAGAAAATTCTTAGTGATATATCACTCTCTTTACCTTCCTCCAAGACTACTATTTAATGCTCTTAAAAGCCACGGTTTAGGCTTACGAGACTCCTCGGCCCAACATCTTTGGAACCTACAGAGTTCAATTAAAAGTGTTAACTCTCTGATGAGTGACCTTGTGTAGAAATGTATATAAAGTGGTAAAGCACACACTTGCTGTTCAATGTTTCAGTCCGATCCCACGTATCCAGTTTCCAGACATCCTTATCCGTGAGGGGTCGTTTGTAGCCTAGTTGCATTAGGGGATTCATCCAAGCAAAAGAAATTTCTACAGAAGCAACAAGGAACAAAAAAAAAAGGTGAATTAAAATATTTCACAAGCAAAGGAATACATTGCTACTGTTCAAAGAATACTATGGGTGGCCTCAGCACAAATTCTACATTTGTTGCTTCTCAAATAGAAGTTAAATTGAATAAAAAAGGCTCAAATGATCTTAGCTGCATAATAAACCATACTTAGATTGTTTAGTAAATGGAACGTGAAAGTGAACTCGAAAGTGGCAAACCCTAGCACAGCTGATATTTTTCAGACGTTTCTCTTCCCAGGGAACATTCAGTAACATCTACTCAAGGGACTAAGCCATTCAGAATTATGGAATAGTAGCATTGAGCACACATAAACAGAGATTACGTACGAGCAAATATGCTGAATTGCCTCTCAGGACAAATTTGCTCTCCTCCAGAAAGTTCTTCATATTCAGTACAGTCAGTAGATTCGGTCAACAATGGAGAGTAACCAGGATATGGATTCAAACTGGGAACATGCGCAAGCAGGAGTACTCCAAATAAAGCCTGCATCAGAACAGTAACTATACATTACAATTGGTTACTGTGATCAATTTATAACCCAGGGATTGGACCTCACCCACTACTACTGGTCATTTTCATCTTGTCCTATCTCCTGGAGTGTGTATACAGCAAAGAGTTGGACATCTTAGCATGGAAATGGAAAATTAGTTCGATGGTGACCTCTAGCAGTCATGGTGATGGGAATTAGATTGCCTTTTGTTATAATAGATGTGGAAGTAGAGATTAGAACTTATTTGTCATTTTTACTTTCGGGGACATATTTGCCGTTCGGATTATTTATTTGAGTTAGGGTTTTGTACTCCCCATATATAGGGTACTTGTTTTACGCAGACTTTGATCACTTGAACTATTGAATATTGATTCTTCTGCCTAAATTGTGCTTCTTTCCTCTAATTCTTCTCTTCTTCTTAATCTTCCCTTCATTGCCAAAATTCCCCTTTTTGGTCTACAACAAATTGGTATTAGAATTAATTTAATCTACAACACATGGCCACACTAATCGGCTAGCAGACACAAAATAAGTCAAATTTAGAGTAGAAACATGAACTAGGGAAGATAGATTTAGAGGCTCACTATGCTATTACAGTGCAGGTCCCACAAGAAGTTCAAAACTGGGTTGGGGCTGTTTAACTTAGTGTTTTATTTGTGTTACTACAACATAACTAATGATTATGGTGAGAACAGTATCTTTTAGATTCAATGGTTTTTTAAAAAAATTATTTGGAGTGAGCTGGTAGATACAAAACCCATAAAAAAAACCTCCTGACAGTTTGAGGAGTCATTTAGTAACCTCAGCTGGGGCCTGGCAACCGGAGATAACACTTCTAATGGAATAATTTTGTTGACCGGCCTGGGACAAGTGAGTATCCATTTGCATTCAGACTAGGTACACATGATGGCATGTTCTAATGACTGGCAGTAGACATTACTAGGATAAAAAGATAAAAAGGACCACCAACCTGGATGAAGACCTCACTTATATACAAATACAGTATAGATCTGCATGAATAAAATACAAGCATGAATTAGTATTGTGCAACCTTATATTAAACAGATATGCAACAATTTCTACTCTAGAACCCAAGTTCTGAATTTGCATGCATCCAATTATATGATAGTAAAACTAAGGAAATCTCGACACTCTTGAACCAGTAGTTGACTTGATAAGGATAAAATTCAAAGTTTTCTTGAAGAACAGAGAAAACTAAAGAAAAGCAAAAATGTCACCAAGGACATCAGAAAATAAGAAAACAACAATTTATGTGATTACACCTGTAGTAAGCTTGACTTATCAATCACAAACACGTCATATGATTGTCGTTGCCAAACTAGTACATCCAAATGCATTATCTGCTCATCATTACCAGCACTTGAGATACCGCAACATTGTATTATCAGAAAAAATGTTACCTATCCAATATGGATAACTAGGATTGATAATCATTTTATTTGCTCTAGATAAAGTTGAAATTTCCAGCATTTGAATGAATACAAAACAGAAGAGATGGGTAGAAGCAATCAGATTCTTGTTAAAGAATAAATCAACAATGTTTCTTTACTTTTTTTTTGTTCTATGTTTTGTTTTCATAGATAGTAACCTCTGATCCCTGCGACCTAAAGGAAATTCAATCCAAATGTTTTGATATACTCAGCAAAATCCAGTCTAAATTTCAATCAGGTGGTAAGTAGATGATAAACAGATTGAAAAGACAGAGACTGAAAGAAAGGGAAGTCAACAGACTACACATATGCTGTCACCTCCACTATAATTAGGACATGAGAATAGATTTCTGTCTCACACATTATATTAGTATGAGAGACTAAGTAGAATGTCTTGATGCCCAGTCTAGCAAATTCTTTTATGCCAATATCTTGCCTTTGCTATAACCAAAGTATTTTTTTTAATAAGAAACAATAACTTTCATTAAAAGTAGAACAAGTTACAATTAGGTGGACATGATATCCAACCAATTTACAAAAAGGATCCAGCAAGAAAACTATTACAAAACTTCATCAAAATCAACCTCTTCCCAATTATGATGGATCACCACAAAGGGAATGTCTCGGAAATCCTTCGATACCGCATGCCACAGAGAAACCACCAACGTTACTCCCTCCCATAAAGGTCAACTTTATCTTCAAAGATGCTACTATTTCTTTCCATCTGCACTAAAAAAATTATTGCCATTCTAGGTTGAAGCCCTTTGACTTTTTCCCAAATCCCACAAGTAAGGAAACACAATCACGTTGGGTAGGTAAAACTAAATCTGCCTCCCTCGAAGCATTATGCCACAAAGATAACATTATGGGGAAATAAAGAAATAAAATAAATGGTCAATTCTTTTGCAACTCCTAGACATAACACAATTTTCAGAAGAAAGACAAGAATGAGACATTTTCCCTTGCAACAAGTCAAGAGTATTAACCTTCCCATTGGCAACAATCCAAACAAGCATACTTTTATGGACACTTTTGTCTTCCAAATCACCTTATTTGGTTTCAAACATAGAAGAGGAAGTACCATCAATTGGCCATTGAAGTAAGAATGACAAGTGAGAAGCTCAGAAGATTCAAGAGACCATAACCTTTAATCAGAAACCCAAGGAAATAACGAAGTTCAAACTTCAACCCCCAAATGTTCCTCTGTCAAGCCATATGTAGTTCATTACTTATACCACCTTTCTGATAATGTCATATTATAAAATTCCCCCTACAGCTCTTTCCTTATTATGGAAAATAATTGTAACAAGGTATGCAGAGCCATTTCACATTTCACAACTAAAGGTACATTGTTTCAAATCCTATATTTTCTTTCATGTTGTAATGGTATGTCTTCTAATAATTGAGCACTTTCAAAGCAAAGATGCAAATACGACTGCCAGCAATAAAGAAAACTAAGAGGTGAGTTAGAGTAGTGCTAGATAACAATATTTATGTGGGATATTTGGATGGCAGGATATAGAGGGATAATCATGAGTTGGATTGGAGAAAAAGGATGTGGGCCCCATATATCCCACATTTAGGATGAAAAACAGGGATGGGCCCATTCGAGTTTATCCCCGGTTGGAACAATGCCCCTCAACCTCCTTAGATAGGTTAACTCTAACCCACGTTGGGGGTGGGTTAAAAAGCCAATTGATGGGATTCATTGCGTAATTACCCTAATACCCCTTTTTATATTTTAACCTTATCACTTCCCCACTTCTTCAATTCAACGGCTGGATGTATTCTGTCAACAACCACAGCCACTGGCGTTGCCCTTGCACTCGACGTCAACAGCTTCTGAGGATGCATATTTATACCACAAGGCCGATAGATCGACAAGCGATCACAACTCTCTTGCGATTTTGTCGCTGTACTCGCCCCCTATCGCACAATCCGCTTAAGGCCATTTCGTCTCCACAAAAGCTGAAGCTGAGAAACACCCTACCCCTTTCAATTTTTATTTGTTTTTTCAATTTTTCATATTATATAAATGATCTGGTAACTGGTTTTATAGTATACTAAAATTACTGTTAAGATGTATAAATAGGAAGACTAATTGGGTATAATTATAGATGCAATCTGGGAATGGAGTATATGATTGAACTTGTTAAACCTCTACACTGAATGCCTAATCTGGGAATGGAGTATATGATTGAACTTGTTAAACCTATACACTGAATGCCTCTTGTTTTGACACAGGATTTTTTTTTTCTGGTACTGTTTGATGCAAGACCAAATTGGAGTGTTTGATTTTGTTTCTTGTGTTATTTATCTAAGAAGACAGCTTTCAGATCTATTCTTTCAATGTAATTTAGTCTATTTATATGTATAAATTTGCTGGTTGTTCAATTTCTGTATAGTGTACCGCTTTGCATATTTGTATTATTTTAGAAATTTCTGAACTTTTTCAACAAGAGAATTTGACTTTGGCTGCAACCAAGGCTCATTGGCCTGGATCTCACACACAGCCTTCCAACCCTCATCGACTTGATACAGTGGATCTCTCTCTCTCTCTCTCTCTCTCTCTCTCTCTCTCTGTGTGTGGGTAGAATGGTAAAATTATACAAAAGCAATTGTCTAAGTCATGGGTCCCACGAAATTACAAAATTGTTAGCCAAACAATGGGTTGAACAGGATATAAAATGTATCCCATTCAATTTAAGTGGCTGAGTGAGTTTGGGTTGGATTGGGTAAGATATTAAAATAAAATCCTATCCTATCCAAACACACTCATGGTGTATTATTATTTTAATGGGTGGCAACAGCAACATTACAAATGGCACACAATAAATCTTATTATGATGTGTAACAAATATATTAAATAATTTCAGGAAATATAGATCAAGAAATCTATAGAATAACTAACCGATTGTAAAAATCCTGTGCTGCAAGTGCGAGATTGAGCATCACAGCATCCCCTACCAACACAAATAAGACTCCAAACCTAACAAACCACCGAAAGTTATGGATGTAGACCTTTGTTTCTACTCCAATCATAACCAGCATAGAGCACCAAGTAAGAGCCTGATCAATCAGGGCAACTATCTGCAGGAGGTACAGAAGAGCTTAATTAAGAATCTGTAATTACATGTTTCATCAGCTTACCATAGAAGGTAGTCCAAAGAATGAAGCAATACAAAATCCATAAGAAGATAATCCCCAAGTCCAACTAATATCAAAGGAGTTAAGGGCGGCCTCAAAGTGTCCAAGATCCAAGTCAATAAATCTCTAGGCTTATATGGTTCAACTCCTAGAGAGATGGATTGCAAGATCTACCATCCCAGAAATGAAGCTATAGTGTGTGTCACAAAACCAACAAATGGCAAAAAGAAAATGAAAGAAAGAAAATTGTTACAAAATTCAACCTTAAACAATTAACTACCAGATAGGTGGAAAGTTTAAAAGCAATATTCATCCGGTTTGAGTTTCACTTTTCTTCATTATTTTTACAGACTTAGAACCATAGATAATTCAAAAATCAGATCATATGATTGAAATAACGCTATAAAATTGTATATCAACTCCACAGGATCCATCAACCTGTTCATTACTCCTGATTGTGATGAAAACAGAGTGAGAGAAGGAAGAATGTGATAAATGGACCCCCCCCCAACAGAAAAAATGGCAGCACAACTCAATAAATCAGTTAAAGTTGAACCTTCCAGATACTAGCTATATAATTTTGTGTTGGACATAGAGATAAATTAGGAATGTAAAATAATAAGCCACAAAAAGGGCATACACACACAACTGTATTATTCGAACAGAGACGCACCTCATATGGAGCAAGACCAGTCTGTCCATCTAGATTCAAAGCTGAAATACCCATGACCAATCTGAACAAAGGTTCTGCAGTACAATAAGCAGCCAAAAAAGCCAGCACATAATTGTAGTAATTTGACCTCAAACAGAACCTCTTGACTTTATAGTCTTTCTTTATCCGCCATATTCGATATAAGCACAAACCCAGAAGAACTAAATGAGAAACACAAATCACAAGCGTGTCAGTTACACACGGGGTATAAGCCCCAAATGCATTTTCCACTGCTTTTGCCCAGACCCCATTCTTCACTGGCTTACAATACCATTCCAGAGGCCCAAAAGCCATCTTTACACACTTTTTCACCAGTACTACTCTCTACAAGCACATTACACTTTGGTGTCTCTGCTCTCTTCTAATGGATGAACTTGTGGTTCGCTACTAAGCAGCACAATAGTCCTGCAAAAACATAAACCAATTTCATGTATACTCACTGGCAATATTTTAAGTCAATGACAAGAATCTCATGATTGGAGGAGTTCATGCAATTGATAGAAAATCAATCATAAGTAGAGTAATTTCCTTCATCATTATATTTGATAGCGTATTTGGTGTATTCCTTCACCCATCTAAAGGTGATGATTGGCAATCAAAAATTATAAACTATACGAAAAGATGTAGCCCTTTGGGCTTTGCGAGCCATGCCTGTAGGCCTAATGGCCAAATCATGAACTTCTTGTCTTCTTGCCCTGCTCTCTTCTCCCTAACTTTATCTTTCTTTACTATTTTAGTTTCTAAAATACATAATATTCAACCTTTCTGATTGTGTACAGCAAAATATTTGCACCAAACTTCCACTTACAAGAAAGAGAAAATTGGGCTTCTTAGTTTCTTATATAATTGCAGCCTCAAGGTTCTCTTTATTGCAATGATAATTACTAAGTTCATTGTTTGGTTTCTAGAAAAGGCTATTCCGTTCTTGCCACGACAATCAGAAACACTAGTGAAGAACACAGTGCAAGACGCCAAACATAAGTCAAGTCCCTGTTTGAGAAAAATAGAAGTTCAGTAAAACTCATTCTTTTTCTCTCACTCAGTCTCCATCATATGAACTTCATTTTTGCCAAGTAAACCAATCAAATTACACACCCAACTCCACAAATCCATACTGAAGCCATTGATTGCTATATCAGATCCTAAACAACAAAAAGAAAATATTCCTTTTCTCACCATTTCTCAGCAGCCAAACACAAAGCTACAAAGAAAAAAAGATTTCCCGACTAAATCTCCCAAACAGAACTAAAATGCAGAAAAGATTCATCATTACCATAACGTAACTGTACAAACTCTATCCTTTATACTATAAAAAGTATCTAAAACAGGAAGATCAATAAAGCAATACCTCTAAAAGATGAATCAAAACAAAAAGACTTTGTCTCCTCAAACGAGAATGCGGTGAAAATTTTCAGGGAAAAAATGAGAGAGATTCCTGCGGAAAAGTTGTGGGTCGAGAGAGAGAGTGGGAGAGAATCTGCACCTTATTCTGTGCCTTTTTAGCTTTTGGCAAGCAAATAATTTTTGGTTCTGCATAGTGATTGACGTCAAATCGAAAAAAAAAATTTTTTTTTTTTTTTTTTTGGCCGAATGATTTTAGAAAATTGATGATATAATAATTGGGTAGACACCTGCGATCCGTCACGGCTTACGACACATTTAATATGGATTTTTAAAATAAAAAACAAATAATTAGATATTTATAAAAGGGCGCCCTCAAGATTTTAGAATTTTTAATTTATACCTTCAAAATATAAATTTTCTGCATAACACCCTCAATTTATTAAAAACAGGGTAAACTGTACTTTTATACCCCAAAAGATTTAAGAATTCTTACTTCATACCCCTCAAAGATTAATTTTTTAGATTACATCCTCAATGTATTAAAAATGTTGCAATCTGATCATTTCGTCAGCTTCCATTGCTCATTCCGTCTACGACAATGAGATAATTTTTGACAAAAATAAGTAACAAGAGTTAAAGAAATACTCACATTGCAATATTTTTAATAAATTGAAAGTGTAATATGAAAAATTTAGTCATTGAGAAAGCAATGAGAAATCTTCATTCTTATATGCTTCGTTTGGTACAATGAAAAAATTAGAGGATAGAAAGTTGAAAGGATAAATAAAACATCATGTTTGGTAAGAAAGGAAAGTAGAAAGGATGAAAAAGTGAATAAATTTACTTTCTTTCCAACTCATCAAAATCAATCTCTCCAAAATCGGAAAAAAAGTGGATGAAAGATTAATTATTTGTGTTAAAATTTTTATCTTATTGGTGTGGGTGTGGGTGTGGGTGTGGGTGTGTGTGTATATATATATATATTAAAAAATTTTAAAAATAAATTAAAAAAATAAAATTTTTAAATTAAAAAAAATAATTTTTCTATCTTAACTAAAGGTGAAAATTTTCGACTTAATACGATGACATGACTCGAACTTGATACGAAAATAAACAAGTCAACTCGCAACTTGACACGACACAATTAGTTAAATGAATTAAGTTAGGTTTGACTAATATTCGATACAAGCCCATAATGAATCAACATGAATCTGATATGACACGATTCGATTGTCACCTCTAATCTTAGTCTGCACAAAAAAAGAAAAAACAATAGTCATTTTTACTTTTCATTCATCTAATCAACACAAAAGAAGAAAAGTGTATATTTCATACTTTTTATCCTCCCTACCAAACAGAGCATTAAAGTATAAAGTGTGGTTCTTATAATGTGATTCTTCTGTGAGTTTCTGTTGCGGTGATTTTTGACAATATGAGTAATAAAATTTTTTATACATCATTAATGACGTGATATGACTATTACATAGCAAATTAGATCGTGAGAGTAGATAACTCTCCCCACAACTCAGATACACACAAGTTTAATTTAAAAACTATAAATTATTATTTATTGTAATATTTTACTATTCGACACAAGCAAGCAAACACAGTAATATGAATTTAGTTTGAAACAGGGCGAAGTTAGGGGTGACCTATAATGGGGTTAATCAATAATTTGAGGAGAACAACCACACAACAATTAAAAAAAAATTGCAAATCCAGATTAATTTTCACATAACAATCACATAAAATTCATATCAATTTTCAAGATATCCAAATTCGATTTAAATTTATTTTAATTTGATATGAATATTCAACTAATTAACTGTTAATATCCAAATAAAGTAAATATTAAATATTCAAGCAGATACGTGAGTTATTTAGAGTTAAATTTTATTAAATTACATTTTAGTTTTGATTCGATTGTATAAAATAATACTCAATTTCATCATATATCCACATATATGAATGTAATAAATCAGATGATATCATAGTCAAATTAGAGTTTAGTATATCAAATTTTAAATTGGTGAAATAGGACATAATTGATTTGAAACTTAGATAATCGGTCAAAGGTATTAGTTCATATCTAACTAATATCAAATACCCAATATCTTAAGGGGACTAAAGTTTAAATTTATAAAATAATACCATTTGATTTTTAAAATATGAAACTATACCCAAATTTTTTTACAAAATTCCAAAAAGACTCCAAAAATTTTGAAAATTTCAACCATTGCCCCCGCCTCGTATTTGCCCCCCGGTTTTGAAATAACCCATAATTTTGAACGTTCTTAGTTCGACTGTCACAATCGTCCCACGAGTTTGGTGACTTATTGAATTTTTTTAAGTCTTCGCTGGTTCTTAATATGTTAGAGTAAATGGTTAGTGTTTGATAAAAAAAAAAATTTGTGCAAGTGTGTCAACATAAGAAAGTTCATGGTCACAAAGGAGAAATCTGTCACTATATCACCATGCCGCTTTCATTGTTTATTTTTTATATCTTTTGCTTTTATAATGTGCTTATGGGTTGGTGATCCATTCCAATTTTTTAATCTCTGTGTAGGTCATGGATGAGCAAAGCCACTCTAGTAAATTTCCAATTAGAGAAAATGTATCCAAGTATTTAAACAGCTATACAAAAATATTTTTCTTTTTTGTGAGTTAAAAAAATTATTTTGTAGAATTAATTGAACTAGAGGTCTTTAAAGTATGAAATTTGTCTCATTTTTGTTCCCAATATTTAAATTGTATCATTTTTGTGCCTAAATTATTAAATATATTGTTATATAGTCCCCGATTTTTTATAATAAACTTATCATGTGATACATAAATATGGATAAAAAATAATGTTTGTTGCTCTTGACCAAAATTTGGGTAAATTTTTACCAAAAATGTGTAATATGCGTATCTTTCGACCAAAATTTAAAAAAAAATTTGATCAAAACTGTGTAATGTGGGTAGTTCTTTGACCAAAATTTGAGTAAAATTTTAGTCGAGTGTTGTCCAAATTATTTTTTTATCCATATTTAATTATTACATGACAAGTTTTTATTCAAAAACTGTTAGTAATTTGGATGTTGTCTATTTGAGAGACCACGTAAAAACATATTTAATATTTTAAGGATCAAAATGATGCAATTAAAATATTAAAAATTAAAATGAGATAAATTACATACTCTAGGGGCCTCCAATTCAATTAATCCTATTTTATATGAGCAATGAGACACGAACTAGTAAATTTTTTTGAATGTTGGTGAATTTCATGTTTGTAAATTTGAATTTTTTTTTTACGACAACAACAATTTTACATTTAAAAGTATTGAATTTTGTTATGGTATAGGAATCACACTTAGATGTCATTTCTTTGTATAATAATATCAGCTTCGAACTATAAACGTGATGTGCATTTGAATCCGCTAATGTATTTGTAAATAATTTAAAATTTTGGTTTATATCCGTTCACTTCATGCTCAATATCTTGAATTTTTGTCACAATAATATCAGGGGTTACCATTAAAAATATTGAATTTGTTATGGTATTAATCATAATTAGACATAATTGGCAAAGGATCTTATGCTGTTCAAATCTAAGCCGTGTTACTTTGTATAAATAATGGTAAATGTTGGAACTGTATTATTGTCCTCTTTCATGTAGGAGTGACAATCTAATCGTATCGTATCGGATCATTGTGGGTTCGTGTCGAATATTAATCAATTTTAACTCAACCTATTAAACTAATCGTGTGGTGTCGACTTGACCTGTTGATTTTCGTGTCTCGTTCATGTTCATATTCGTGTTGACTCATTAATTTTGAATAAAAAATTTAACGCTAAAATTCTATTTTCACAATCTATGCTCATACTTTTTTTATAAACTAAAAATTAACTTAATAATAATAATTAGTAAAAATATATTTTTTATACAATAATTATGTTATTTTTGAGTTTGTGTCGAGTTATAATCGAGTTTGTGTTATTAAATTTGTGTAAAGTTTAAGTTGTGTCGTCATGTTGAGTCAAAAATTGTCATTCCTACTTTCAGGATCCTCAATTAATATATACAAATATAATAACAATATTTTTCTCGTAGTTTTTCAAAATAAAAGAAAAATAAAAAATAGTAATAATGAAGTGATAGAAGAAGACAAATACTTAACGGAGAAAAAAGAAATTAGGAGTAAATAATACTGCTATGTAGGTTGGGGCTTATTTTTATCTAATGGTACTTATGTGTGTAAAAAATCTTTTATTTTATTATTTTACAATTATTAATTATAAATAGCTTAAATTAGAATTTATAATAAATTTTTTTTGATATTATTTTCCAAAATAATTTTTTAATATTATAATGCTCTGTGTTGGCGGAGACTTTCAGGGCAATCAGCAATGAACTGAATAATGCTTTGTGCTGGGTTAGATAACCTGATTTCAACTTGAGTTTAACCTGAAAAAATTAAAGTTTTGGTAAGAATTTTTAATATTTGGGTTAAACTTGAGTCAAAAAATCTCAACCTAAATTCAATTTAAGTTCGGTTCAGGTTAAGGTCTCGGGTTCATGGGTTCAATCTGAACCCGACGAATTAAAAAAAATTATATATATAAAGTATTAGTACTACTTTTTCATTTTTATTTTATCGTTCTTTGTCTTTCTTGTTTAGTTTTATTTTGTTCTAGTATTAACACTGTTAAAACTTGGTTGAAGTTATTGGTTGTTAATTTAGGTTAATATTATGTAATATATGTATTAGGTTTAAAACAACAAGTCTATTTTGAGTTTTATCCGAATTCAACCTGAATTGAATTCGTAAAATAACTCAAAATCAGTTCGAAATTATTAACCTGAATTTAACCTGAGCTCGTTCGAATTAAATTCGAACAATGCTCAAATTAAGTTCTTCAATCCGAGATAAAGTTAGAATTAAAAATTATATACCTAAATTTAGATCAGTAGGCAGACACTTTCGGGGCAATGAACTGAATTGCGTGCGGTGACCAAGAGGGACACGTAGGAATTTGAGAATATGCCAAATTGGTTCTTCGAAAGGGGTATTTCTGTCAATTAGCCAAAGTTGACTTACCAGTTAAAAAATGGAAACTTTTAACATTCTCACTGCTAAACTTTCTTTCTTTTTTTTCAAACGGTCTAAGATATCCGGGTTGTTTACGATAAATTTTTTCTTCGTACCTTGATTCCTTCCGAGGATTGTCAATATTTAAACGCAAAACATTTAAATTTACAATTCGTTTCTATTATCATTTGAAATATCTATTAAAATCAATATTCAACTTCTATCACGAAAAAAACTTCTTTCTCGTCTAACAGAAAAAAAAAACACATATATTATACAGTTTTTTATAATTTTTGAAATTATGTTGATATCTCTCGTCAGATTTTGTTCTTGATCAAAGTCAAATAATTTACACACTTGGGTTTAGAAAAAAAGTTTCCCCACCCATCTATTTCTTCTGTTTTTTTTCCTCCAATAAATGCTAATTGCGTGGGGGAAGAACTCTCTAGATAAGAGTAAACGATCATTATCACGGGTAATAGTACCACAATTTAACATCGGGTGAGATATTACCTTTGTTGGGACTATTAGAGAGAGAGAGAATGGAGGGAAAGATAAAGAGTGGACAAGAGAGAGAGAAAAAGATAGGAGGAGAGAGAAAAAATTATAAACTATTTATATAAGTTATTACAGTGATGCTATATATTTAGAGTATCACTGTAATAAAAAAGTTATTTTAGAATATCTAAACATGTTTTGTTGGAGAATTTTTTTTTTTTAATTAGCTAAATTTTAACTATTTTACAGTTTTACATATTCTATTAGATATGCTCTTATGTACTTATCTTGTTAATGACATAACCTCACTCTATGAACAAGTTAAATATATCGTTTTCAACCATTATAAATCTCAAGTAATATATTTGTGCCCCATATCTATTTAACTCTAGGCTTGTGTATCATGTGTAAGTTCATTTATTTTATTATAGATTTACATGCATGGATACACATTCTATATAGAGGTAGATAAGGATAAGAAATTGAAAACTAATAATTTTATATCATACTAAAAATAATTTATAGTCTTAAATGTTTTAGCGTTACAATTGACAAAGAGCTAGGTTTTTTGTCTTTTCAATAATACTTCCAGATAGGATTTCATCTCAAATAAACAAAAATCTTGAATAAATAGATCCTATTATAAATAATTAACGAAACTCATCGATCCAAAAGTTCAAAATCTAAAATTTGAGATAATATTTAAGATCTAGTGTTCTTTTTTTGGTGACTAGGACGATTTTGAGTGATGTGAAAGTCTTCTTTGTGACATTAGTGGGGTAGTTTTGATAGGCCAACCAACTTTTTCACACTATATAATGCAATAATATCAGCCTTGAAATTGGTATTGGTCGGCCAAATCAATATTACATTTGATTTCATTTGTGCTTTTGTAAATGTAAGATTACATTTGTTATTAGATTTTATATGAAAATATATTGTCACATTCCTTACAGGTCATTATACATATTGGAACATGCCTATAAGTTGTGAAAGGACACTATTATCCTCTATGGGTGTTTTTGTTTGGAGGATAATAGTGATGATACAAGAGGGTGGGATTCGGAAAAATAGTATGTGGACCCCCATTAATATCTTGTTTGTACGTGCTTTTTGGTGTAGTACTATTTTTCGGATCGCAATATTGATTCGATAACTACAGTATAATAGCTCTAAACCCATGTAGATGGGTATATATAATACCTCCTCCTAGGAGGAGGTGGTATTATCAACTGGTGTAAAGGTCGCCGACAGTATAAGATAATGATATTACTATATTACCCTTCCAAACTTGGCCCTCATATAAAAGGTTACTGATGCTTTTTGCACTCTACACTTAGATTCACTAAAGAAGACGACAAAGAGGCAGGTCTTGATTCCGGTTCTCCACCCCCTAGGTAAAACCCCTAAGTAACATCTCTCACCTATCTTCTCTCCTCATTTCTCACCCACATTACTACATATTATATGATATTTTGTGCAAAAAGTTATATGATATCTCGCACCTATTGTGGCCACATGATAATTCATTGTTTTAATGTTTTTTTTTATAAATCCTATTTTGTAGAAATTCATTGTGCCGGAACATGTTCAACACCTACTACGTCTACTCGCCACTCAAGTGTACTTTCTGAACTCGCTGTTTTTTTTCATCGTTAACATATTATCGATAAAATTACACTTGCCTATATTTAGATGTTTCTTGATGGTAATTTGCATTATGTTATGAGGCTTTATGTTGATATTTATGGTTTGACCTAAAGTAGATAGTGAATGATTATAATGATTTAAGACCAAACTCAATCACAGTATTTGTTGGTATGTCATCTTATGTGGTTTGAATGGTTGCACTACATTGTTGTGGTGAATCTGTGAAATTGAAGTTTTTAGCATGTCAATGTTATGTTTAAGGAACATATGCAGCATTGATGTTTGAAAAATATCAAATTTAAGCATATAAAGTTAAGTTATAATGAAAATTTGGAATAGAAGCCATAATTTGTGATATCATCTTATGTTGGCAATGTGATTCACCGGCATTTGTAATGGACGAAGGAAATAACCTTAGTGTGCCGTTGGTGGTTGTGTTGGATAGTTTGTTAACTGATATGGTCATGATATGCTCATTTATCATTGATGTTATAAGCATTTTGTTGGAGATGGATGAATTGCCAACCAACCATAGAATCCCAAGCGTTGTCACCCGCACTAGAATAGTTTGATAGGTGAGAGTGATATAACTTGCTACAATCAACTTATGATGGATAGGCGATGTTTTGCTAGATTGTGCATTATAGTTGAACAGGTTAGTGGGTTAAACCGTACAAGGAATGCCAGTGTTAAAGAGATGGTTGCTATGCTCTTGAGCATCATTAGGCATGATGAGAAGAATAGACCAATAAAATGCAATTTCATTAGGTCTGGTGAGACAGTGAGTAAGTATTTCAATACAGTGTTATTGGCGGTGTTTTAACTTCGTTAATTGTTGCTACAAGCTCCTGACCGAATCACGGAAGAATGTACAGATCATAAGTGAAAATGGTTTAAGGTATTTTAATGTAAATCACAAAGTTAATTGTGTCTTGAGTAAGCTTGTTTTCTTAAGTTTACCAATTGATAAATTTAATTTTTTTCCCGTCATTTAGAACTACAATGGGGCTTTAGATGACACTCACATTAGAGCGAGAGTGCCACTAGTACACCAAGCATGGTATAGGATAAGAAGGGGTCAAGTTGCAACAAATGTATTAGGGGTATGTGCACCTAACATGAAATTCATATATTTTCTATCCACTTCAAAAGGATCTACAGCCGATTCACGAGTGTTGCGCGACACAGTCACCAAATCAACTGGGTTAAAGGTGCAAAGGGGTAAGATACAAATTGAATATTATCAAGTAAATTATTTATGTTCACGACATTAATAATAATGTAATCTAATGGCAATATGAAATGATTACTACAGACAAATACTACTTATGTGACACTGGCTACACCAATGGCAAAGGCTTTCTAACACCTTTTAGAGGTCAGATATATCATCTTGATGAATTTGAGAGCGGATGGAGGGCTCCATGAAATGCCGAAGAATATTTTAATCTAAAATACTCATAGGCTAAGAATGTCATTGAAAGGTATTTTGCGCTTCTCAAAATACAATGGGCAATTCTCCAAACACTAATAGTTAATATTATCATCTTATTGCAATATCAATATGGTTATCACATATAATAGTTAATCATGCATTAATGCATGCAAGATGATTCAACTCAAAATGCCTCGGTAATCCCAATTACCGAACTGGTCACTCACATACTGACACATTAGATTTAGGGATTACATTTTCTCCCTAAATTTTAAAATCACTCACATTAATCACAATTAGGATTAATTAGGTTAGACATATTCACCGGGGGCCCATTTTTACACATTTCGAGCCCGAATCCTAAAAATCACACAATTTCATACATTTCGCACCGGATATTATATTTATTTGCATTCGAAATTTACATTATCACATCAAGCATTAATTAAAAATGCAGCATGTAAAATTTTGGATCAATTGGATTAAAATTCACACATGTGATAATAAATTTATAAATCAGGGTTTTAGCATTATCGGCATCCATTTCCAACCTCTAAAATTTTCTTGGGTTAAAATAATGGGTGATAACCATAAATATAATTCGAGGGCCTTCTTTTAGGGACCCTAGACAGCTGCTTAGATAACCTCTCTATTAAGGCAATCCAGAATGGTCGTTGTTGACGTTGAAGGTGTGTGGTGGGATTGGCCATGAGTCGTGTTAGGTCCTTGTGATTATATGATTTTGATGGTGGGTGTGGTTAGTCTATGATGTTGGGGTTGACGTTTTGTTTTTCTTTGAACATAGAGGAGTATCATTATATGGGGTGCAGAAACAATTCCCCACCACCCAAACAGCACACATGCACTTGGAGAGAGAGAGACTGTCACGTGAAAGAGACAAATTGGAATGAAGAAAAAGAATATACCTCTGCTCCAAGAATACCTCCAAAAAAAAAATTTAATTTTCTATCCCAACTCCCCAATAGTTATATTAATTTAAATTTTATTTTATTTAGTTTAAGTAGTAACAGTGATAACCGATTAATTCAAATGTCTTAAGTTTAAATTTAATAATCTCTTAGGGCCGGCCAAGTTATGAATGATTTTTTGTTTATAAATACCCTAATTTCGACGTGAATTGTCTGTCTTTTACCAAATAGGGGAGAAATTTAGTCAAAATACATATAAACTAACCCGAACATCTTTGACCGTTAAACTACCAAAATAAAAAAAAATATGTCAATGTTGCCCTTAGAATGTTTTTTTAATGAACTGGACTGGGTTTTGGGATGCCGTCCACTTCGAATATTTTTTTTGGAAAAATATCATAATAGTCCTTAAATTTTATCTTATGTTTTAAAATGAGCTTTGAATTTTTAATTATCTCAATTTAGTTCCCAAACTATCAATCTCATGTCAATTAATTCTTTCCCTCAATATCAGCCGCTAGAACCAACGGTGATATATGACGTAGACTATCATATGACAAATCCGTAGCTTATCTCCGTTTATTATAACGGGTGAAATGGATTAAATGATTCAATTGACACAAAATTGATAGTTGACGGACTAAATTGAGATAATTAAAATCTCATAGACTATTTTAAAATAAAATACGAAGTTTAAGAACTAATTGAACTATTTATCCTTTTTTATACACACAAGTATATCATTATTATAATAAATAATTAATTATTACAATGACCAAGAATGAACTTAGAATAAATGAGAAAAAATCTAAAAAAGTTGAAAAGCACCCCGAAAAGGAGTTCAATGAAAACACAAATCAATAAATTTGCTAGAATTAGTTTTAAGGGGTAGTTTAAATAGTAACAGGGATAAACTATAAACACAGATATCTTGAATTCGAATTTTGATAATCTCTTGAGGCCAGATCATGAGGGATTTATCGGATTCAGATCCCCTCTATTATCCCTTCCATTCAATTTCCCTCAATGCAGTGCTAGATGAATGACACGTGTAAGATTTTGAATTTCAATCGATAAGATTTCTTTCTTGTGAGAAAATTCTTTAATAATTGTTAACACTCCACTAACAACAAAAATAAATGAGGAAACATCTTATTCATTAAAATTCAAAATCTTACACGTGTCACTCATCTAGCACTGTATTAAGAAAAATTGAAAAGAAAGGGTAATGGAGGAGATTTAAATCCGGTTTTATCCTTCATGAATACCCTAGTTTCGACGTGGATGACCTATATTTGACCGAATTGGAGAAGAGATTAATCGAGATACGCGTAAATTAGACCGAAGACCCCTAAGTGAACCCAAAAAAATATAAAAATTTCGTAGAAACCACATTAGGGGAAACTTGTAACTACGCATGGGCATAACCATAAATTTGGTACAAGATTGTCCCTTTTAACTATAAATTCTAATAATTTTTTTTTTTTCAAATCGGTAAAAATAAGATGATACAAGAAGATTTAGATAGAAGTCTATTACAGAAAAGTAGATGTCAATTGATATTCATATCCAGCTCAATTATAGAAAGTTCTAACACAATAGAAAATAGGGTTTTTTACACTTTGTACCTCAAAAAATATCTCGATTTTTATTTTGCATATCGAAAGATTATTTTTATCACATTACACCCTGAATGTCATAAACTAGTTCCAGTGTATCCCTCAGACTAACATTCGTTGCAGATTTCATTAAAAATTGATTCACATGTCATCTAAAGATATGAATGATAAGTTTAAATTTTTGTCCAAGAGCAACACATGCATGCTACAAGTGCATCAATTTTTAACAAAATTTGAAACGGAAGTTAGTCCGAAAGCTACTTTAGAACTAATTTATGACATTTAAGGTATAATGTGAAAAAAAATAATCTTTTAGGGTATAAAATGCAAAAAATCCTAAAAAATATTATTTAAGTCGAAATGTTTCATTATTTTATATCATGACCATATCTTTTTATACTTATAAAATAATCATATTTTTGTTACATAGTAACCTAATTATAATACCATAATAAAAAGATCCAACAATTTGTTTTTTATAAAAAATTATAAAAAAATCTCTAATGTGTTCAGAATTTATTTGAACGTATCCAAAGTATGTTTCCATTGTGTTCATGGTCCCCTAGGTGCGGGCCTATGCGAAAGTGATATGGTAGGCACAAAAATATATATTTGATCAGTCAATGTTTTTTTGTATAACTTAGTATATGGCGGTTTGCAACCCCTAGATGCTGGCAAAGGAATCGACAACAAAGGTAGATATCATACTACAGAAAAAGGACGAATTACACTTTGTGTTTTAAAATATTTAAAGTTTTTTACTTCATACAATTAAAATAAAATTTTTTATATTACATTTTTAATGTATGAAAAGTATTGAAATGTGATTATTCTGTTAATTTCTGTTATTTTTTTTCTTCAAAAAAATTTCATTGACCCTAACGAAAAAAGTAACGGAATTTAACAGAATGTTACATTATAACACTTTTGATATATTAAAGGTATAATATAAAAAATTTAATCTTTAAATGTATAAATAAGAATTTCTTAAATCTTTCAAGGTCTAAAGTGAATTTCTTCTTATAAAAACAAGAAGGAAAAGAAGAAAAAGACCAATGCTCATTAAAGTGAAATTTTCCTTATAAAAACAAAAAGGAAAAGAAGAAAAAGACCAATGCTTGTTAAAGTGAATTTCTCCTTATAAAAACAAGAAGGAAAAGGAGAAAAAGAACAACAGTCATCAACATCAACTTTCCTTCCATTGATAGAACACTTGAAATTTGTCTCTCTGTGCTTTTTCCCCAACTTGAAATCCAAAGTGGACCAAGCTTAGAAGGATAGTGTCATGGATGGATTTGGATGAGTTGAAGGGTAAAACTAAGCTCAATCAAAGTTATAAAAAATTTTTGACTTAAATTTAATCTGAACTCAGAACTTTTCAGTCAAATATGAGTTCACGCAAAAATCTTTGAATCAAATGCAAGTTGAACTCGAATTGGTCAATTTAGGTTTGATTCAAATTGGGTCTTGAGTAAGTACCCAACCCAAGTACAGTCTTAAAAAAAATCGAGTTCTATTTTTTTTTTAAATTATGTACTGAAAATCTCTGTCCAAATACTAAATATTTGGAGTTGGATTCAGATTCATAAACTCAGGTCAGACCAGTGGAGAGATTAGTCCTCTGCAATTTGATGTGGTTGATAATTTTCTTCTGGAGTCTGATTAGAGTTAACTAGTGACACATCTGAGTACTATACCAATTTTCCTCTTTCTTATGGGCATCAATTGTACTTTTAGTCTATAACAAATTTGCTATCACATATGCATAATTTTTTGGGTTAATTATAAATTACCCCCTCTAACTTATGGTCATGTTACAATTAACTCCCTTAAGTTTCAATTTCAACAAATTGCCCTCTAAAGTTTCTATTGGACTAAACTAATTGACAGAATGGATAAGAAGTATAAAAATACTAAAATACCATTCCAACATCCGAAATGCGACCATCTAAACCTTCTCTGTCGGTGCCGCCACCCCTATACACAACCTTCATCAAACCCACACTTCCATAGCCCCTTCCACAAGGTTTCTAATTACAAATCAATTTTAATCAGATCAAAAATTGCTTTAATGTTCAAACTATAAGTTGCAATTTGTTGAAATTAGAATCTAAGGGAGTTAATTGCACTATGACTATAAGTTGAAGGGGACAATTTCTAATTAATCCTAAGTTTTTTAAAATAAAATTATAGGGTAATTTTTTTTTTCCCAAACATCTTTTCAATGAGTTTGTAACGAAAATTGAGAAGGCTACTAGTCAACTGTATAATCTATCTTGTCAAAGTCAATTTTGCCGGTTTTAAAATACATTATGTGTTCAGATTATGACAGTGAAATGAATAGTAATTAACGTGTGGAATGTTAGTTATGAGTCATGACCGGTGGGAAAAAGTAGTATTCTGCCACAGTTGGAAAGTCAATTTAATAACCACAATTGATATCAATCAATGAAACCATTTTCCCTAAAAAAGGGGAAATTATAGGGAATATCCCTCAAGTATTACTATTGGCACTTAACTATACTTTTTTTTTCCCCCAACACACGCACACATGGGAATACATTGAAATGTTAAACATATATGGTTTTTTTTTTTTTTGGGCGGAGGGAGGGAGGGGAACGGAGGACTTGAATCTTTGACCTCAAGAAAATAAAATTTTTACAAGGTAAGGAGTACCATTGGACCTAAGGCTCGTGAGTAAACATATTTTACCCAACATCCTTAACTTAAGGCATCAACTCTTTTTTTATATTAAAACATTGGTGGAGACGGGATCCGACCTTGGTCGTAAAGGTAACAATTTTTACACAAGGTTATGATATGATATGATTGGAAAACATCACGCCACGAACATGAAATTATTCGATCAATTAACATAAATAATAAACAAGTTAAATCATTATCAACTTCAATTCAAATAATTTGATTTTGACACAAAAATCTTGTTTAACTTATATTACATGAAATTTTTTCTTATTTTGTTATCGATGATACTCGAGAAAATGGATAGCCAAATAATGTGTCCCCAAGCTGACTTGAATGCAGCCTAAGACATGATGCACCTCCAGAACCACAACACCAACAAGACTGACATTCAACATGGGAATTATATGGAGGGGCAAAAGGAGAATTTTACCAGAATGCCCTACCTTGGGCAAGATGTCACTACTTCTAAAAGCTTATGTCATAGCTTGAGCAAAAAGTCTTTCAATGACCAAATATTCTCCAACAAATCTCTTATAAAAGCAATGAAACAGTGCAACAAGGGTAAGCCATTACACTGCCTCTAAGCAACAATCCCTACTATGTATCCTCTTCTTATCCAAACAATAAACACTCCCAAGGAGTAAGATACTCTATTCAACAGTAGATTACTCTTGCTCTTCAACCAGATGAATCTCTTTAGTTTTGGCATTCTCATTAATCCACTCTACCACTCATCACTTTTAATGACAACTCATTTATTATAGCGTTTCTCGATTTTTAACACCATCATCTTGGCGTTATCAGTGGGAACGATTCTGTTGTTCTAAATCAAACCTCCATTGTTGATTGGTGGTTCAGACTAGGAGTATGAGCCATAACTCAGATAATCAACCAAGAGTCCCAATACCGCAAGCCATACAGGTTAATCAACCTCAATTGGGAGACTAGAGAACTCTCCAACAAGCCATGATACAACTGCTATGGCAGAACCAACAGATATTGTACCTTCTTACAATCCAACAACGACCTCGCAATGGGGTTACCAAAGAAGAATATAGAAGTCGATCAGATGATTACGTCCACAATCAGCGTAATCAGAATGACCAGGAGGAGAAGGGCAAAAATCGCATTGCTGAATGCACAAGGAATAATCTTTAACCTCCATTACACCTCCTTTTATGCATTATTATTGGAAAGGCAAGATCAAGAAAGTCCAGGACAAGCTGGACAACATGTAGACTTCCGTTAAGAATAGGCCCCTGTCTCAATGGTGGCCCTGGTGCAACAAACTGAATCTCCTTTTACCCTGGATATCCAGAACTTTCCCCTCCCATCCAAATTCAAAATGCCCATTATGGAAGCATTTGATGGCACCAAAGACCCATTGATTACTTGAACACTTACAAAAATTTGATGGAGCTACACGGTTATCATGACCTAATTAGATATCGACCCTTTGTAATCACCCTTAAAGCATCAACTTTGACATTGTATTCCATTGGAACAATCAGCTCATTTAAGGAGCTCTCCATGCAATTTGTCTCGCACTTCATAGAAACGAGAAACCATTTTAAACAAACCTCGTACCTCCTCAGAAACATGCAAAAGTTAGATGAGACACTGAGAAAGTACGTTCAATGGTTCAACCTAGAGGCTTTGTAAATCGATATTCTCGATAAGAAGGTAACCTTGACAGCCTTTATCGCCACATTAATGCCTTCTCAATTTCTGTTATATGTATCCAAACACCAACAAACCAACATTATAGATGTGCTCGCCAAGGTTGAAAAGTACATGAATAGAGAAGAGGTCCTCCGAGCAAGTCGCGGCTCCAACGACTGACCACCACTGGGCAAGAAGAGAAAATAAACTAGCCCTAGAAAGGGGAGAACCCTTTCACCTCGAAAGAAAGGTGATGTTCAAGACAAGCTTGGACCACCGAAGCAGAAATTCCCACCAAGGTTTGTCCTTGAGTACTATATAGCTCTTAACACCTCGGTGGCACAAGTTCTGCAATTGAAGAAGGAAATCAAATTCCTCATTCAAAGAGGCCATCTTAAGTGGTTTGTAGCCCACGATGTGGATGGATGAGCTAAAAATTGTCAAGAGCTACCCTTGGCTAAACAACAACATCAGTAGTCGATGGGGGAGTTCAAGGTCATTTCAAGAGGTTTCGCTAGAGGTGGAGAGTCCAACTTGGCTCACAAAGACTACGTACAAAAAACATGAACATGGGAATATCATGAGGTTTTTGTTGTCTAGAAAGCTCCTCAAATCAAAACTGAGATCACTTTTTTTGATGCCGACTTGAAAGGATGCCAACATCCACACAATGATCCCCTAGTCGTTAATGCAATCATTACAAATAAGAATATCCAATGGATCCTAATCAACAATGAGATCTTGACGGATATTATCTTAGCAAGAGCTTATAACTAGCTTGGGATCGGCTGAGAAAAACTTAGCCAATCAAGTCTACACTAGTCGGCTTCTCTGGTGAAATTTTTTTCCCCTTGGCTCAATACAGTTGGTGCTGACTGTCAGTGAGCCACACAAACAAGCTACAACCACGGTTAAGTTCCTAGTTGTTAAAGCTCCCTCGACCTACAATGCTATATTGGGACGACTATGAGACCCCGTACTATGTTTAAATATGGAGAATGTTACTTAAAAATATTTCTAAAATGATTAAATTGATGAAAGAAACTTTAAATCATTGGTAAAAGAATTGTCGTGATGTTTGAGTTTTGCGTGTATTGACTTTCGGGTTAAATTTAATTGAGAAGGTGTTTAATCTTGAGAAGGATAATTAGGTAATTTTTTTAGGTTAAAATAATATTTTCATTGAATCTCAAAGGTTAGAAAAACTTGGGATAAACGTTCGACTTCTAGAGGGATTTTGGGTATAAATTGGCTAAGATTTTGAGATAAGTCACCAAAATAAATATTGTTAGGTGAAAATAACATTAGAAATAGATCTGGAATGTCAAAAAATCTTTAGATGGACCTTAGGGGTCAATTGAAGAAGTTTAAAATCAAATAAATTTTTGGTTTGATGAATAGTGTACTAAGCGGGATTGCCTGCCATAAAACCCCATTTTCATTCCTATTTCTCATTTTTCTCACACCTTTCACTCAATACCACTCTTAGAACCCTAAAACTAGAGAGAGTAAAAGTGAAAGAGGAAGAAGAAGGTCTCTAGGGCTTGGGCTTTGCTTGGGAATTCTAGGAACTTTGCTTGAAATTCTTAGGTCTTAGTTAGGGTTTCCTCTCTCTTGGATTTACATTGTACATTTTATGTTTTTTTCCCATGTAAACCTTAACATGTGTTGGATGACTAACTACTTGTTTAAAAGCTTGATTTAATGTTGGGTATTCCATGAATTTGTGAATCTACATACATAAAGATAGTTTTGGTGCTATGGGTTTGAAACCCTAGCTTAATTTTCATTATGGGTATTTAATAAAACCTATGATTTTGGGTTTTGGAGAATGTTATGTTCTTGTATATAATGTAAATCTTGATATTATATGACTACTACATGTTTGATAAAATGACAAGGTTGTGCATGAGTTTTCAAAAAGGTTTATGGTTATGAAAAAAAGATGATTTTTAGAAAATGTGTGCTCAATATAGACAAGAAGATGGGGCCGTACGTGAGGATTGGGGCCGTACGTGAGGATTGTCAATGTGGCTACTATTCCTAGGGAGGATTGGTGATTGGTAGTGGTTTTTTCGTAAAATGGCATGCATGGCGCCACAAGTTGTGCCCTACTCGTCTTCCCTGAAAAACAATAAGGGCCATAAGACCTGATTAAATAAAGACCTTTCTCTTTAGGCATTCTCGATCCTATGGTGCAAGACCCAAAAGTTCCCTGAGGATCGTTCATGTGTAAATCAGATGATGACCAATATATTTGTCTGTATGTGAGGAATACATTAGAGTTTGAGTGTCTGAGACCAACAATCCAATAATCTAACATACTTCTTAATTAGGGTGAGGTGAGATGAGGTTGAGGCAAAAATACGAGGAATTTAATTTAATTTTTTTTTGGAAAAAAACCCATAAAAGCCAAAGTTTATGAAGTTGTGTTCAAAAAGTGAAATGATGACTTACTATATTTATTATCCTATTGTGTATAAGGTATTCCCATCTTATGCTTTAGAAAAATGGGTGATGTTGTGTTATGATTTGGGAAATGCTAGTTTTACTGGGTGTTCCTACATATATGCTTAATTTTCTACTTGCAACTATATTTGTTTACTTACCAAATTTTTTTACTAGCTGAAAAAAACTATATTTGTTTATGGAATTTCTTTATTACTTGTATGTATGATTGTGGAGCCCTTGTATTTAAAACATTATGTATGCTTGGGAGAGGATTATCCTACTGAGCGTGTGGTTGCCCACCCCTATCATGAAACATTTTAAGAGACAAACAAACACAATAAGACATAAGTTGGTGGATTGCTTCATGGGAGCTTTTAACTAGAAAAAAGTTCTTTTGAAAAATTTTGGTTATGTATTTAGAGTGTGAAATGATAAATATTACTTAAGTATATATTATTGTTTAGTTGGGGATGTGGTGTTGTATAATTTGATGTCATTTAGAATAATTAATCTTTTTGGGAGATTCCTGATATCGGATTATATTGTGGTTATTAATTATTGTATAATGTTTTATGGATAGATATCGAGTTTGAGAGGACTTTGTAGGCCTCAAATTTTCGCAATGTCATTGTGTAGTATAGTTATCTATATAGAATGCTTCTACAGGGTTGCACATACCATTTGGGTTATATGTCCGATTTTCAAATAAAACTCTGTCGGATTTTCAAGAAATAATTGTTACTCAATTAAATGATTATTTTTATGGAAATTCATTATAAACTAGCAAACATTTTTGGATAAAGGAATTTTTGTAATAAATCATGCCATTTATGATATTTAGGGTGTGACAATGACTTTCCTTGGATGCACTTAAGGTAATTCCCTTTGCTTATCACCTGGTCATGAAGAGTTCTTGACCTAGAATGGGGCCGTAGTGGTACGGGGTGACCAAAGAATGGAGAGAGTGTTATCTGACATCCACGAATCAGAAGGAGGTCTACATTTCAATAGAACATGGACATGAGGGAAGATATATATACCTGACATTTTCCTTCTAAGGACTTGGAGCTCATACCAATTGATGATGACCCTAGCTGGCCTTTGTCGGATCTAGGTTAGTAAGCATGGAAACTGGAAGACATGCAGGGAATAGACCCCAAGGTCATGTTCGCAAAGTCAACGTTGATTTGAACTACAAACCAATTAAGCAAAAGAGGAGGATTTTTGCCCAAGAAAAATAGAAAGCAATCGATCAAGTTTTAGTCAAACTTCTCCAGGCAAAACCCATTAGACAAGTAGATTATCCGAATTGGCTTACGAATGTAGTTTTGGTAAAAAAGACTGGTGAAATATGGAGATTATGCAATGACTCTATTGACTTGAACATGGCATGCCCCAAAGATTGTTTCCATTTATCCCAAATGGATTTAATCGTAGATGTTATATCGGGCCATGTGTTGCTTAGTTTCATGAATGCTTTCTCAGGATATAACTGGATACGCATGGACCCCTTAGATCCGGAGAAAACCTCTTTTTGTAACCGAGTAGGGGATATAATATTGTCAGGTCATGCCATTCATTTAAAAAACGCAAAAGTCACTTATTAGAGGCTAGTGGACAAGATATTTGCTAATCAGATCAAGACTATAATAGAAGTCTACATAGATGACATGTTGGTCAAATCCATCCAAGCTGAGCAACATATTGGACATTTAGCACAATCTTTACAAATTTTTAGAAAATGTGGTATGAAGCACAACCCAGCAAAATACGCCTTCGGAGGAGTATCACTAGAGAAGTTCTTAAAATTCATTGTGAGTCAAAGAGGAATTGCAGCAAACCTTGAGAAGGTGCAAGCATTTATGGATATGAAGTCACCAACCAGCACAAAGGAAGTATAACGTTTGATGGAAAGGATCGCAACCTTGAATAGATTCGTCTCACAAGCAAGTGACAAGTGTTATCCCTTCTTCAAGGTATGAAAGAAAGCCTTTAAGTGGAATGGTCAGTGTGAATAGGCTTTCCAATCCTTAAATACTTACTTGAGCACTACCAATTTTGGTTAGTGCAAAACTAGGAGAGGTTCTCATCTTGTACCAAGCGGTTTCAAACTTTTTAGTTAGTGCCGCCTTGGTTAGGGAAGAGGAAGGGATTCAAAGACCAGTATATTTCTACAACAATGCACTTAGAGGAGCTAAGGAGAGATACCAAAAATAGAGAAACTGGTCCTCGCACTAGTCACTATAGCTAGAAGGCTTAGACCATACTTTCAACTTCACGCCATCATAGTGCCTATAGACTAGCCAATAAAGCAAGTCCTTCACTAACATTAGTCCTCAGACAGGTTGGTCAAGTGGGAGATAGAGTTAGGAGAATTCAACATCAAGTTCTAGTCGTGTGTGTAATTAAAGGTCAGGTCCGGGCTGATTTCATAGCAGAATTCACCTTATCTCTTGAACAAATGAGGCCTTTGTACTGAATGTCCCAATCTAAGAGCTATGCATGGATGAAGCTTTGAATGCTCAGGCAAACAAAACGAGTTTGATTTTAACCTTACCAATGGGAATAGAGCTCGAGTACACTTTGAGGATTGATTTTAAGGCCTCCACCAATGAGGCCGAGTATGAGGCTCTTATTGTAGCGCTTAGGTTGTCCTTGTCATCGATGATAGAAAAATAGTGATCCATAGTGATTCCTAATTGATGGTTAGGTAGGTTGGGGCAGAATACATTGCACAAGAAGAAGGAATGACGACAAATCTTTAGTTTGTGAATAAGTTACTAGGTAGGTTCCCCCACTTTGAAATCATGCAAGCACCTAGAGTCGAGAATGCACATGTAGATTCTCTAGCAAAGTTAGCAACTAATTCACAAGGGAGCCTAAGTAGAACGATTCCTATGGAGCACCTGGGCAAGCTAAGTATTGATCAAAACTCATAAGAGGATGTCATGCCAGTATGAGAGGACCTGACTTGGATGGATCCCATATTTAGTTATTTGTAAGAAGGGTCCAACCTAGGGATCCAATGGAAGCGGAGAAACTCAGAAATAGGTCAGTTTGGTACTTGAATGTACAAGGAAAGTTATATAGAAGAAGGTACTCATGGAACCTTCTTCGATGTATCACCCATGTGGAAGCAAACTATGTCCTCAAAGAGATCCACAAAGGAATCTATAGAAACCACTGTAATGACAAGATTTCGTGATGTAATATAACACAAAAACAATGTCAAAATTACAATTGTTGAATGATTTGACTTGATTTAATAAAGTGGTGTCGAATCTCTTCGGCGTGCTTATCACGTGAACTGTCATCTAATTCTTAATGAATTTGATAATGACGAGGGCTTGATTAGCATATTTCTCGATCTTTGATTTGATGTTGACTTTAGTGGATTTGGTGAAGATAAGGGTTTAGCCAGTGTATTCCTCAATCTTCAATTTGGTGATGCTTTGGTAAATTTGTTGAAGACGAGAGTCGAATTGACGTGGTTGTCCTTCTTTGATCTTTGATTTGATAGATTTGTTGAAAATGAGGGTCGAATTGATATGAATCTCGTTCCTCAATCTTTGACTTGACTTTGTCGAATCTTCTCACTGTTCTTTGTGTTGAATGACTTGAAGATGATTTGGATCTCTTGACGAACAACCTTCGTGGTGTTTCTTCTCCTTAGAGATGAATTTGCAAAACTTCAGTTGGGGGTAGATTCTGACAGAGTTTCACTGCTGATCTTCCCTTCTTCTCTTGAGATGGACTCGGACAGAGCTTTCTTGATCTTCCCTCTTCCTTGGTTTCTCTTGCGCTTCTTTCTTGGCCTCTTTTTGGGATTCCTTTCCTTTGGCTCTACTCCAAATCTCTATTTATAGCGTTAAAAGTAGTTATCTATATAAGGGTATTTTAGGTAGTGGGCTACTCATAAATTTATAAGTTTTAGTTAATTTATGGAATTTAAATCCAACCCACTTTACTTTTTACTTTTTACTTTTTTTTTTAATTTAGGCTTCTGAAATTTAAGTCCATTTTAATTTAATTTAACAAGTTTGATTAATTACATTTGGGCTTATATTATTTCGCTGTGTAATTTAGGTTCAACTCAAGTCTATTCGATTAAACTTAGACTTTTATCATTTGGGCTTATCAAATTTTTGGTCAAATCCAAAGCCTATTTCATTAAATTTGGGCCTAGTTATAGACATTTTTCTTAATTAATTTTTTAATGTCTACAAATGCCCCCTCGAGACTTGTTTGTCTATTGAATTTTGTATAAAATATGTAAACTGGTCTCGAATTAAATTATAATTTTTATTTATTATTTTTATATATGTATGAAAATTTAATTCAATACTAGATTTATCTAGTTACATGGAATTCGAACATGTGTAGAAGTCCATTGAAGTAAAAGACCTTGCTGCATGAACCCATTATTTTAAGTTCAACAGCGAGTCATTAAGCCAGTGTATATCATTATATCTTCTACGGATTTAATGGTTTTCAAGTCTTATTAATATAAAACTTTAATCCATTTAGAACTTAAAGTACTAATCTTCGTCAATTTAAAAATCTAATTCTCGTAAACCATGAATATTGCCAATTCATTTATTTCCCAACATGAGCCTAGAATTTTTCACACGTGTCTCTATTTTTATGGAATTACGGTCCATCTAGAATTGAGATTAAGAAGTCTTGTTTTACTTGAATTCATAGAATTTGAGTGTCTGTATATTTGAGATTGTGAGTGTTAATGAATACCTCGGTAGCAAAGATCCTGAATATTTTGCACACTTCATTGCCCATGTTAGAGGTTGGAGTTGGGTATGGTTTTTCGTTATGTTAGCTTTGTTTTTCTTTAGTTTATTTTTATTTAACTAGTAAGTCACTGAAGTGAATCACTAATTACTTTGTTGTGGTCCATAAATTACCTTGTGGTTATGGTGGAAACCAATTTCACCCAACTTTTTTGTGTGTTCCATCAATAATTAGTTTAATTATATTCTTATTTTTTTTTGATCAAATCCTAACCATTGGCTTTAAAAGAGTCAGGGTCAGGAAAGATTTATTAACACACACACACCCGAAGCTATCCGATGTAAAATAGTCCAGTCCCCCGACACCCCCCGCGTGATTACCATGATGGCAGGGCCTCTGGCTCAAAGTGTGGGATTCTAGCCCTTATATTCTTATTGGTTAGCTTATGTTATTCACAGTTTTTTTAACATGACTTTTCTAGTTGATTTCTCACACCCTTTTGAAAACAGAAAATTACATTTGTGATGTATAAACATGATTTTTGGTTAAATAATAATTTGTACTCATTATATGATTTTTTGTTTTTTTAATAAATCAAAGATATTATTTGCACATGAACTGTAGATTCGAATTGATGATACTTCCTCGTCAACCCTTTTTTTTTATATATATTTTTTTAAAGATTTATTTATTCAAGAGTGACTTTTTCTCAATACTTTATTTCAATTTTTTTTAAGAAGCCTATTACCTCAAGTGATTTTGTCCTAAATTTTTTTTTTTTTAAGATTGACCTTTGTCACAAGAGATTTTTTATTTTTTTTTATTTTTTAAGATTGACCTTGTTCCAAAGATATTTTTTTTATCTTTATTTATTTGTTTTTTGACTAACATTGTTCCATGTAACTTTGACCCAAGGATTTATCTCACGTGAGTTTTACCCAAGAATTTACTTTTAGGTAACTTTGTTATTTATTATTTTACTTTATTTTTAATATTTATTTATTCTTTTATCTTCTATTTTTTTGTTATATTTCTAACGTTTTCTTCTTACTGTTAGTTTTTATTTATTTTACTTTTTTAGTTCTGTGTTAGTATTGGTTATCTTGTTGTCTCTTTTTTCTTTTTTGATTCTTTATTTCTACATGGCTCTTCATTTTTTTTAAGACTCTTTAGTTTTTTTTGTGTGTGTAAAGTCCTGATAAGTCTTATTATGTCATCCAATTCAAGCCCACCAAACCATGTATGTTTTTATCTGTTGTTTATAGTCACGTTGAGTGTAAAACTTGTGGATTCACGAACTTTAATTTTCTTTTCTTTTCTTTTTTTAATGCTATTTCCTTATCTTTTTTTTAAATTTTATAATTCTTGGGCATTCTTGATTAACTAAATTATTTTTTTCAAATCCTTTCTTGCCTTAACAGATTCGTTCTTTTTTTTTTTCTTCTCAAATATGCTAATTCAATTTAACCTAATCAAAGGTATGTCTTGTATAATGGTATATTTATCCCTTTCTTTTTTAAAAAAAAAAATTTAAAAATTGTAAACTTTTATTTTATTCAATAAATATACTTGTTATCTTTTCTTTTTTTTAGCCAAAATTTGTTTTTTTTATCAAGATAGATTCTTGATTACAATTTGTTTGGTTTAATTGATTTGAGATTTTAATCGAGATAAATTTATTATGAGAATCTTAACTAGGATGTCTTTGTCCTAAAATCTTATTTTAATTGACTTTTTCCTCTACAGTTTTGACCTCATGTAATTTTTTATTTTTTATTTTGTGTTTATTGAACTTTTAAATTTTTTAAATTTTCTCACAAATTAAGAGAACAAGAATGATAATATTACCAAGATTGATTATTTTTTTTCTTTTTTGTTTAATTTCTTGTATTTTTTAGATGAATTCTTTTCCAAAAGTTAGATTAATGAATACTTTGAAGATTTTAGAACAAAGAATGATTAAGTGTACCTTGAGAAGGGTGGATTGCAGATTTAAAGATCAAATGTATCTTGAGAAGATGTGGATTACAGATTCCAAAGATCAAGCGTATCTTGAGAATAGGTGGATTGTAATTCCCAAAGACCTTGGTCTCTTAGCAGTTTTGAAAGCATCATAAAGCATCGAATGTCATACTTTTGAAGTTAGTGGAAATCTCCTCAAGACGGTGTGGAATGAAGAATTGATGGACCCAACAATTTTAGAGCTCATAACCAATCCTTGCAGTAGCTTAAAAGTAGCCTACACCACCAGATTCTTTTTTTGTAGCAAGTGGATCTCGTGACGTGGCAGATTGAATAATCAAAGGACACAGTAGTTTTTGAGCCCATGATCAATCCTTGAGGCAGATAATAAGTAGCCTACACCTCTAGATTCTTTTCTTGCAATAAGTGGATCTCCACCTTGAGGTAGATAGTAAGTAGTTTGCACCTCATCATCACATGCATAGACATATCAGAGGCCAAGAAATAATCACCGCACTTCTGCTTAGGAGAAATCTCAGAGTAAGATTCAATCCTCGAACATGTGTTGGAGTGTGTTGGGTAGAGAATCATCTAGTTTTTTCCTCCAAATCGATAGAAGAATAAGCGTGTTGTCTCTTTTTTGTTGGAAGAGCCTTCTTTTTACTTTGCCCAGAGTGATGCTCTATTGGTGACAAGAGTTGAGATTTGCCCATCTTTGTGCTACCGTGGGTTATGGCATGGACTCCTTGACCAGGTATGTTGACTTGTCGGTGGGAGGAATGACAATATCTTTGGCTGTTATTGTTGTCAGGCTTGTTGACTTTTTGACTTTGAGAGATGAAAAGAAAAGAGTGTCCCATTAAGCGTACCAAAATTTGTAATGACAAAATTTTGTGATGTAATATAACACAAAAGCAATGCCAAAATTACAATTGTTAAATGATTTAACTTGATTTAATCAAGTGGCGTTGACTCTATTCGACGTGCTTCTCACGTGCACTACCCTCTGATTCTCAATGAATTTGATAATGACGAGGATCTGATCGGCGTGTTTCTCAATCTTTGATTTGGTGTTGACTTTTGTGGATTTGGTGAAGACAAGAGCTTATCCAGCGTGTTCCTCAATTGCTTTGGTAGATTTATTGAAAACGAAGGTCAAATTGACGTGAATCTCATTCATCAATCTTTGACTTGACTTTGTCGAATCTTCTCACCGTTTTTTGTATTGAATGACTTGAAAACGATTTAAATCTTTTGAAGAACCTTCGCGGTGTTTCTTTTCCTTAGAGATGAATTTGCAAAACCTCAGCTGGGGGTAGATACCAGCAGAATTTTGCTGCTAATCTTCCCTTCTTCTCCAAAGATGAACCCGGACTGAGCTTTCTTGATATTTCCTCCTCCTTGGCTTCTCTTGACCTTCTTTATTGGCCTCTTTTTTGGCTTCCTTTACTTTTGGCTCTTCTCCAGGCCTCTATTTATAGTGCTAAGAGTAGTTACCCATATAAGAGTATTTTTACCTGACTACCCTTATATGGGTTTTAAGTAGTGGGCTACCCATAGATTTATAGATTTTAATTAATTTATGGAATTTAAGTCCAACCCACTTTACTTTTCAAAAGTTTGTTTAATTTGGACCTATGAAATTTAAGTTCATTTTAATTTAATTTAACAAGTCTTATTAATTACATTTGGGCTTATATTATTTGGGTTGTGACATTTAGGCCCAACTCAAATCTATTTGATTAACGGGTAAATTGTAAATGGTACACCAAATTAGACTTATTTGGCAAAAAATACACACTAAAAAATGTAGAGTTATTAAACACTTAATTTTGATACTTATTTGTATCCAAGTACATAATTTGAATTTATCTATTTTTATTGCGACATTTTTGCCCTCCATTAATCCATGTGTATTTAATGCACCACTTTTCTTTGGAAAGTTGTGCATTAAACATCTCCTAGTTTCATGGGAGAATTTTAATACATATATATTTATATATACTTATGTATGTATGTATATACTTATTGTTAAATCTCTTATTTAAATTTTGAATTATCTTTTAATACACCTTGATTCATGCATTTTTTTTTAGAAAGTGATTTTATTTTCAAATTAATTTAATATCTGAATAGTGTAATAGTGTAACAATAAAAGTGTAACAGTGTAATACTAACAATCTAACAGTATAACAATAATAGTGTAACAAACTATTTACACAAAATATTGTACTATTACATTTTGTCAAACATATAGTTTCATATAATTTCATTCAAAATAGTCCATCTTCGTTTTGAATTTGTTACCATATATACAAAACTACTGAACACTGTTTTTGTTACAATGTATTTGTTACATTGTTATTGTTATACTATTATATTATTCGGATATTAAATTAATTTGAAAATAAAACTATTTTCCAAAAAAAAAAAAAACGCTTGAATCAATGTGTATTAAATATAATTTGAAAACAAAATCACTTTTAAAAAAAAAATACGCATGAATCAAGGTGCATTAAATATAATTCAAAATTTAAATAAGAGATTTAACAACAAATATATATATGTGTGTGTGTGTGTGTGTGTAAATACGTATGTATATGTATTAATAAACACAGATGAATTAAGGTGCATTAAAGATAAGAGATTTTGAATTAAATGACCCTAAAATGGACATTTATGTTTTTTTAACTCACATTTTGTTCTATGTACTTTTGACCAAATAAGTCTAAAAAGGTGTACCGATTTCCAAAAAACCCTTGATTAACCTTTGACTTGTATAATTTGGGCTTATCAAAATTTAGGTCAAACCCAAAGCCTATTTCGTTAAATTTGGGCCTAGTTATAGATATTATTATTATTTTTAATTTATTTTTTAATGTCTAGAACCACATTGGAGCTATAACTTTAGCATACAAGGCCAAAAGATAAGGGTACTATTGGACCTTTATCATGAAGGATTGATTTGACCAGGTCAAGCTCTGTAAGGCTTGCCAAATGCACTCCAATATAATCAGGTACCCACTTGAGCAGCTCACCCCTGTCCTTAGTCCTTGGCCATTCCAGCAGTGGGGAAATGATATTGTGGGACCTTTCCCTCTGGACCTGGTTAGTGCAAATTAGCAATATTTTATATCAATTAATTCACCAAATGGGCAGAAATAGAACCATAAACAATAATCACCGAACAGAAGATAAAAAACTTAATCTGAAAATCTCTTGTTTGTAGATTTGGAATCCCCAAAGCCATAGTTACAGATAACAGTAGACAGTTTGACAACAATGGATTCAAAAGCTTTTGTTCAGAGTTAGGCATTAAGAACTACTATTCGTCACCGGCCCATCCACAAGCTAACGGACAAGTAGAGGTGACAATTACAACAATAGTAAAGGCACTTAAAACAAGGCTAAAAGCCTCAAAGACTCAATGAGTGGATCACCTTCCCAATGTTCTATGGGCTTACAGGAATAGAACTTAAACAACCACAAATGAAGCTTCCTTTAGCTTGTCTTTTGGGACAGAAGCATTCGCTTTGGTGAAGATAGAACTTTTGTCACCAAAAACAGAGTTGGTCAGACCTGATTAAAACGATAGGTTAATGCTCCTCAACCTTGACCTTCTTGATGATAAAAGAAATGAAGCTCTTCATAAGATTGCTATTTATCACCAGAGGACAACTTGATATTATAACCAAAAGGGCAAGAAGAAAAGCTTTAGAGAAGGAGACTTGGTCCTAAAGAAGGTTCTAGCAACAATGAAAAATCCTCATCATGACAACCTCAGACCAAACTAAGGACCATACTTGGTCAAAAGGGTAGTCATGCCTGGAAACTAAGAGTTGCAAAATGAGGAAGAACAAACTCTAGCTCACACATGGAATGCACAACACCTTAGAAAGTATTATCAATAGTTTGTTCAGGTTAGTTATTTAAGTTTACCATTGATGAAAACAATGTAGTGCTTTCAATTTTGGAGTTTTAATGTGCAAATTCTTTTTAGCATGAAAACAAGTTTGATAATTTATTGCATAGATTAGAACTCGAAAATAATTAAAAGGCATACGTAATCAAGCTATTTAGCCAAAAAAAATTCTAGACTACTCAATTAGAGATGACAAGCTTACCAAATGTAATTATGAAAATTTGTATCCCTCTTAGGCTACTCAACCTAAGGGACCGAACAACTAAACCTAGACTGTTCAGTCATTGGCAAGAAGCCTGCTCGGTGTAAACATGTTCAGCCTTCATAGACTGCCTGGACTAAAGGATTATTTAGCTCGACATAAAACTCTAGACTACTAAGCTGGGAATAATGGGCTTGCTTAGCGTAAGTGTGTACACCGTTCTAAGGCAATTCAACCTAAAAGATAATCAATTCAACTTAGCACTTTAGACTACTCAGTCAAAAACAACGAGCACACTAGACATGCTTGAGCGATTACTCACCAGACTAATTAAAGCTTTTAGCTCGGGTTGATTATTTACCAATTTGGGGAGGGCTCCGACTCCAATGGAGTCAAAAGACATGAATCTGATCTTCGACCCCTACTTCAGTCGGAGTGAGTATTCCCCTCCAACTCCGAATAACATTGACTTCACCTCCACCTCTGCCAATTGGATTCGGAGCGGAAGTCAGAGTGGAATCAGAACAGAATTTTAGAAATGGAAAAAATCCAAAAAAAAAAAATAGACAATAAAGTGCAGAGTATATATATATATATTGTTTGATAGAGAGAGAGAGAGAGATACTGTCTAACAGAGCTTCAATTAGAGATATGGTTCTTAGATCTTAGATATGAGACCATTGCAAGTGAGAGCTTTAATTGGAGACGAGTCCATCGCTGGTGAACCATCACTGCTTCATTGAGATCTCAAATCTGAGAATCTGTGGGCGATTCCATCTGAAATCTATCAACTGAGAGGGAGAGAGATGGAAGGGCTAGGCTACTCGTCTTTGAGAGAGAGAGAGAGAGGAATTGAGACTTGGGACTTGTGAGCAAATTGTGGGCTGCAAGTATAGTAATAACTTAACTGGGCTGGGCTTAGGGGCTGATGTATTTTGGTGGGGTTGGGCTTAGGGGATAGAGTATAATAAGATAAGATTTTTTTATTTATAATAAAGGAAATTTGGAGACCGGTCCTCTCATATAGACTTGTTTGGACTTAAGTCCGTCAAGGAAATTTATTTGTTATGAAATCTGTTTTTTGTCAATTTTATCAAATTATCCCTTCCCATTAGAAGTGAAATAAAACTAAAAATTAAAAACTCATAAATCTTAGGAGTTTGACTAACATTAAAATCTTTTATCTCTCATATTTATTTATATTCATATATAGGTTAAGCGTTTGACTAATATTAAAAATTTTTCTCTCTCTTATCTCTCTCTCTCTCTCTATATATATATATATATATATATATATATATATAGTAACATTAAAAATAAAAAATAGTAACATTCAAATAAAAAAAAATTATCATGTGAATACAAAAAATAATACATTTAAACATAAAAAAATAGTAATATTTAAACATTAAAAAAATTGAAACATTCAGTATTAATATTTTTTAAAAATAACAACAGTAACATGTTCAACAAAAATATTAATATGTTCAACAAAAATAGTAACATATTTAACAAAAATTGTAACATACTTAACAATAATTATTTCTCTCAAATTCAAACACAAAAAATAGTACCATTCAAATACAAAAATAGTAATATTCAAAAAAAAAAATTGTAACATTGAAAATTAATATTTAAAAAAATAATAGTAGTAACATGCTCAACAAAAACAGTAACATACTCAAAAATAAAAGTACATGAATAGTAACATATTCAACAAAAGCAATAACATAATAAAAAAAAATATTAACATGAATTTGAATTTTACTATTCAAATTCATAGTAACTTTTTTTTATATTTTTGAATGTTACTATTTTTTTAATGTTATTTTATATATATATATATATATATATATATATATATATATAGCAGCAAAAAATTTAATATTAGTCAAACTCTTAACCTATATATAGATATAAATATATATGAGAAAGAAAAAATTAACTTTCTTTTAAGAAATGGTATTTTTGAGATAAAAAGAAAAAGCGGGTTTAAGTCAATACATAAAATTTTAAATATAAATTTAGCCCCTTATAAGTTTTTTTGCAGGACTTATCTCCAAACAAGTACATCTAGGGGGACTCACTTTTAATTTTCACTTCTAATAATATATTATGTAATTTATAATTTATATAAAATTATTCATTAATAAAAATTTGAGTCATAGTTTTTTAGAAAATGATTTCAAACTTCGACTCTAACTCTGACTTTGATCAAAGTCTAAATATTCCTCTGACTTCGACTCCGTTAAACTCCGACTCCAAAGGAGGCGGAGTTGGTGTCAATTTTTTTTGATAGTTACACACCGCTATTACCAATATCACCCGACACAACTAAGACTGCGTAGTCCAAATAAATTCAGCGCTTTTACAAGGCCAATAATTAGACATTCTAGAAGAGAGAGGGGGTTAGGATATAGGTCCTAAGACTTTACAGTTGCATCAAGCATGCCCTAAAAATTGAGGCACCAAATACGCGACACGTTGTCATCACTGTGCAATGATGGGACAACGGTCAGACATGTCTTTTCAATTATGCAAGATCCTAGAGACATAACGGATGAGTATGAAATGAAAGCTCAGCCCCAACTAAGGGGCTTCTCAAGTCCAACTCAGGGCTAAAGGGCACCTAATGATACCAAAGAAAATGGATAGGTCAAATAATGTATCCCTAAGCTGACTTGAAGACAATTCAGGACAAAATGCACCTCCAGAACCACAACACCAATTAAGAATAACATTCAACATGGGAATTACCTGGAGGGGCAAAAGGGGTATTTTATCAAAAATCCCTACCTTGGGTAAGAGGTCACTGCTTCTAAAAGCTTACGTCATACCTTGATCAAAAAACCTCCCAACGGCCAAATATTCCCCCAATATTCCTTGACAAATCTGTTATAAAAGCAATAAAACAGTGTAATAAGGGGTAAGCAAACACACTGCTCCTAAGCCAAAAACCCTACTGTGTATCCTCTTCTTCTCTAAGCAATAAATGCCTTCAAGGATCAAGAGACTTCCTTGAACAATGGATTACTATTGCTCTTCAGTAGGATGAACCACTATAGTTTTTACATTCTCATCACTCAATTGTAGCACTCAACTGACTCAAACATCTCTGACCGTTAAACTAAAATAAAAAAGAAGTATAATCTATCCTATATTCTTTAACAAGGATTTTAAATTACAATATAATTTTATGAACACCGGTCACTTATTAAGTGCCATAGTATACGACAATAAGAATATTAAGACATTTTTTTTCTATGGGGAAATGTCAAAATGATAAGAATGTAGACTAAAAGATAATATATTTGGAGGTTGCGAAAATTGCAAGGAAATAGCCTCGTAACTTTGGGAGAAGGGGTGCCCTCTCACAAAGGCGGTCGTAGTGACTAGGCTTGGACAACTGTTTACCAAAAACATAGATTTTCGCAAAGTCTTACGACCATATATGGGGGTTGACACCTGCCTAATGTCGGAAGATCAAGGAAGTTGGTGACCTAATGATAAGAAACTCAGCGACCGAAGCCCTGATGAACGATGACCACAACTACATTGGTCCAAAGGTAATGAAATTATTAATTGATAAATTTTGATCCAAACAAAGGGCGTAATAATCTGGGTATTAAAATATTAGACCTTTTACTCTTGTACATCTCCTTCACACAAGTAGGTTATATCTTCTAAGAAAAAATAGTAGCAATTAAAACATGTAAGAAACGAAATAGCAATAAGACAGTAAAAATATAGTTTCCTTCCAGATAAAATAAAACTAAATACAATAGTAGACTTTACAGTGTTTGACACAATCCACCAATACGACACCCAATTGACAACAAGATATTGTTTAATTTTAATAAGTTTTAGGCCATATTTCAATTGATCTCAGACTCCTTTAGTAAATTTGTTGATACAAAATCTACTTATAGATAATACAAGACCAACTATAAACGACTCAAACTTGACAATTCAATTCCAATTATACATAATTATAAATGGTCGTATATGACAACTTCTAACACGATACGACTTATTTGATCATTCTAAAGTTAGAGACGATTGATTTTTAATCAAATTCTTTTATTGGTATCTTACTGTGTAACATTATTCAGTTCTAGAACAATTATATAGATTTTGTTTCCTTTCTAGATCACTTCCTTATCCACTTTAGGCCTCCGAAATTTATGCCATTCATATAAGTGAAAAATTAATAGTTTTTTGATCTTGCTTCCTAATGACCCTTCCATAATATGTTATTCAGTGTAATATTGGAACAAGGAAACAATGACATCTCCAATTGAAGAAGAGGGAACTGTAAAAGGAGTGAAATACAAGACAGCAAGTGGTCAGGATTTGAAAGAATTTGCTCCTCTTAGAATTGTACGTGACGGTTGCTTCTCAAATTTGTGACGCTCTCTATGCAAGCCCAAGGTGAATAGGTAACCTCAACTTGAGTGTGTAATTTTTTTCATGCTCTCTAGAGATACGTTTGAAAATCAATTTTGAATTCTAGCATGTGTACTTTTCGTTTATTTTGTTAGATGATAAAAACGATGTCATTTTGATTTTGCAAGTAGACATTCCCTCTTGTTTTGTTGCCCTGATCCTAAAGAATTGCAAACTTCCATACCCAAATCATTGACATGTTATTTTAGCAAATCCTTCACCAATCTTGCTGTACAAAATCAGCAGTACTGAGGTTCGCAGTTTAGTAGACATACCTGGTCAGAAAGTTGCCTTCCATTTCTAGCGGTGAAATGTCCTCTTATTTGAAGACCATGGTTGCACGTTAGGTATATGTAACATGCCTACATTGGTTTTTAGACACTTATTTTGATGTCACAATAGAGTGCATGAGGTGTATTTAAAGAGCAATGTGAACATTAAACAAATTCAACTTCTTCCATGTACAAAGCTGTTTTAACTTCTCTCCTTAAAATATGTATATTCATTCTCTTATATAGAGTTAATTCTACTTTATTTTGTGGTCATGGGACTTTGTTTGCTTTGCATGATGGTCAAATACATGTTCAATTATTCCATCATATCATGCCATCTTTTCACATCAATTCCTGCGTTTTGACTCACCATCTCAATGGGCCACTGGCTAAAAAATCTGTGTATTTCAATTTAGTATAATTTTAGCGTGATAAGAGATTTTTTGCATATTTCAGATGCCTTGTGAGCTATATAGTACCTTCATGTCAGCAATTGATGAAGGAAACATAAGATCAATGCCAAATAGAAGCATGTTAGCTGCTGCTCATCCCACTCCAGGTGCACTTTTACTAGGGGATGCCTTCAACACGAGGCATCCGCTAATCGGAGGAGGAATGACAATAGCTTTATCCGATAATGTTGTGCTTCGGGATCTTCTTAGAAATCTAAGAAACTTGAACAATGCATATGCTTTGTGCAAGTATCTTGAATCCATTTACACGTTGCGTAAGGTGAGTAGCATTATTGTGTACTAGTTCACGCTATGTGATTTGCTTTGACTTTGATGTGGAAAACATTCCCGCCAATGTATTTATTTTGGATAACACCGGCTGCAAACAAAAATGATGCAGGTTTGTTGGTGATGCTCCAGTCTAAATTTGAATTTAGCTTCTTTCGCTCTGATGCTTGATTTCTTAAACCGACCATCATTTAACTTTATATTGAACTACACTAATACTAAATACAAAAGACATACAAAACAACTATACTAAATACAAAACAACTATACCTCAGATCATTCATTCACCCAAAAAAGTTGTTACAAGAAATAAGAAAAACAAGAGGTGACTTTGACAAGTGAATCAATATCATTAAAACATGTGTGGAAGTGAGTCACTGGAAGTGTCAAGACTGGGACTGTGACAAACGATTTGGAAAAGATAGAACCTTTCCACTTGATGCAAATTTCCAACCCTTGAGTATGGATACAACATAAATTCACTAGTTATGCAAACAAAATTTGAGGAAATAAAGGGACAAAGAAATTGTGCAAAAAAAATGCAAGAGTCATGACAAACCTCAGGAAAGAGGTAACTAGCTTGAAGTTTAGCCATGTTTGCATTGCGGGACACCTTGGTCTTATAAGCTTTTAAAAATGCACCAAAAAATGTTGGCATTAGTATAGATACCATAAGAAATTATTTTCTCTACTACATCTCCCAAACTTCAAGTACATCACAAGCAGTTCACAACATTATAAGTACTTTAGACATGAACTACCAACTAAAAAAAAAAATTCCCTTTCTCAAATTTTCCTCGAATTTTTCCAGAACCAAATGAAAAATAGCTAAAAAATTTTGCATATTGAGAGCGAAAAAAGCAATATAAGGCAGAAATACCATTTTTCTCTACGGTAGGGGTGGCAATGCATCTACAAATCCCACTATTTTTCGTCGGAATGGAAAATTCTGGGTTCTGCAAAAGTGAAATAGTACACTATCAAAATTATCATTAGAGGAAAAATAAAGGATTATTTCAGCAGCATTACTCTCTGTTCATGAAAAATTCACATTCGAATTCTCTCTATTTTTTCCTTACATTCCACTTAGCAACTTGAAGTAGAGAGGATGGAGATATTAATTACCTGATGCTTAATTTGTTTTTGGCCTAAGAAACCAGAGGTTGATGAAGAAATTGAGGTTGACAGATGATAATTTACCATAAACATTTTCACAAAGAGAGATAGAGTGAGAGGCCTCGTCGCGTAGTGTGCTATAAACCCTAGCTCGCTAGTTGCTTGGATCTCTTGCCGTTTTATCAAAAGCGCGGTCCAAGGTTGGAGACTGCAACGGGCTACTTTGCAGTGGGTTGGGTTAGATTGGATTCGAATTCAAATCCAATCTAACCTGATCCACTCGTGTCGATCCAAACACCCCCTTGAGCGACAAGGGAACATCGAGGTAATTGATAGAAAAATGAATTTTGGATCCCTCTTCAATGATCTGGAATTTTTGCGAGGAGCTCTGTTTGAGAGGAAGCATCGGCTCTTATCGAAAAAAAAGAAGACCGAAGTAAAAGACACTTTCGACGATGAAACTTCATTTTTATATCAAAATTAGAACTGGACTTAAACGTCTTTGGATCTTGCTTAGGGTCGGCTTTCACTTACATATCAGTAACATCGACTTGCACTTGCAATATCGAATTTTACTTTCTGGAATCCTTCCTCCGGCTCATATTCACATAGACTGCTCATAAGAAGGATAAGATGTTCATACAGTTCACAATGACAATATCACATAACCTCTATAAATTATGATTTATATTCTACTTAGCCCCACAACTATCAATTATCTTATATTATCTTCTAATTAGTTTCATCTTATTCCACTATTGACTGTCCATTAAGTTTTGATGAAAAAAAATACCCACGTGTTAATGAATTTTGAAACAAAATGAAACTTATTTGTTAAGACGATGGTTCAAGGTCACGGGTATTGAACGATACGATCTAAAAAAATATTGAACATGACGAGAGATTCTTGTCATATCTCGACATCGCAGAAGCACGTCGGCCGATTCAAGTGACGATAACTTGGCAACTTGAGATTGAATCAAGTGCAACTCGGCTGATTTAGTCGAGCTGTGCGAGACTCAGGGTATATACGTATTGTGGAACAATATCAACTCATAAGGTGTCAAGTCGTATACTACTCGTATTGATATCGGGTAATACTTTGAATCATGGTTAAGACTTATCAAAGGTAAGCATTTACTCCGGTCACTAAAGATTTGTGTCTCTCAATTACAATTGCTTGAGAAATAGTAGAAGGTTTTTTTTTCTTTTTGATAAAAACAACAAAATTGATATGTTAATAGCTAACCAAACAAATCATCTTAGAGACGGGAGTACAAGAAGTCTAGACAATCTCCACTCCAACAACAAAGATCATTATAATTTGAAGCAAATTTAGCTAATTTATTAGCAACCATATACCACTTCCCCTGATCCAGGATATGAAAAAATTTGTCAATCATCGCGTGTATATGAACTTGATCAACAAAGTTCCCAATTTTTATGAGATTATGTGCTTTAGTGACAATCTAACTTTTGTAAAATTGGATATAAGATTCTTTTGTCTCAAATTCTATTAGTTGATGACTTCGTGAAAATATGAAATCACAATTTTAAGATAAATCTTAGTAAATAGGTGGTGATATATAGACAAATGTTATTATTAGTATGGCGACCACCCAAACATGAGACTTTTTTAGGTGATGTTTTCTATTGAAGTTCTCATTTCTTAAAAAGGGTGGCTAAACAATCGGACCAAACCGGCCCAAGTAACTAATTTGAACAACTTCAAAGGGCTCTCCAATCTCACTCAACTCTATTTTTGAGAGTCAACCACCAAAAATCATGTTCCAATGGCCTCTCTATTTAGACTAGCTAAAATAGAGAGCCTTATTTAACTCTTTACATTTGGAGAAACTAATTCACTGTATATTCTATTTTTAATGAATGACAAGGTGACACATATACATTATTTATTAAATGTTATTGACTATAAGACTATTTTTTTTTTATAATAAAGAGTCAATTGGAGTTGTTAAAAATATTTTACACTCTATCTTCAATTTTTTATGATACATGCTCTCTATTTGAAAAACTATGCTCTCTAAAATAGAGAAGGTTAGACAACGGATAGCAGAGGGATAGAATGAGATCAATATTATAGTGTGGGGTTGAAAGTATAATTAACCAAAGTTATGAATAGATCTAGATCTCATCTCCACCATCTCCAACTTATCTTCTCTGATTTTCAGGTAGCGCTCCCTCTCTCTCTCTACTCTTTGTAACTCTCTTCTCTGTTTAAATTAGATTAATTGCAATCTTGAATATTCACTTAAGTTAATAATAGGTCTTGCAGAGTTATAGTCATTACCAGTGTGATTATAGTAATGTCAGCGATGTCGAGGAGGCCTAACACTTCTCGACGGGTTCCTAATGGTGGAGGCATTCCATTTGTGAGCTCTTTTCACCCCAAATCACGCCCATCACCGATATTATCTCTTGTACTTTTGGTTGTGGTATATTTTTGTTTCGTTCTCTCTTTCTCTCTCGTATGGTTGATTAAAATTGTTCTTTTTTCCCAATTCTTATTCGATGCCACTGACTGTGACCACCACATTAAACATAATTTCTGATTTGGGTATCAATTTAGTAGTTGAAAAATGCAAAGTTCGGATGTTTTTTTTCTGTGAAATTTTCAGGATGCGATCCTAATAATTGGCTATATATATAGTGTTTCAGGTCTATGTTTGGCTATGTGTGCTATGTATGATTTATTCTTTGTTTTCGTGTCGGTTGATTTGTGTTGGTTTATCTCTTTTTGCAATAAGGAAAAAACTAATATTTTTTTCTGCCATGCATTCTTAACCTCTATAAGTGTCTTCGAAAAATACAGGTGGAACCGCCAGAAATGCAGAGGCTTTAAGTAAGCTTGAAGGTAACTAACTATCTATGATCATTTATTGAAGCACTTTACATCTTGCTTCATGTACCATTCAACAGTTCTAGCAAAATTTTGGCACGTTTGTGTACAACCTAATTGCTTTACTAATTTGGTTCTTCGTATTTTGAATTCGAAGATGAATTTATCAATCTATTGTATAGTGGGTCTGTTAGATGAAATATGTAACCTTTTGGCTGAATGCCATGTTTGCAAAAATGATGTCTAATTACAATAAAAAATTAAATTAAGGAAACTCTCTGACATTCACTAAGAATTGTTTTGTTTATTTCTCACTGCCACTATACCTATTAGATAATCATCATTGTTTTCATATTTTTTGATCTTTTACGCCTAAAAAGCAAGGACACGGACACGGACACGGGACACGGGACACGGATACGACACGACATGACACGATACGGACACGCCGACACAATATTTCTAAAAAAAGTAGGACACGAACACTCTAGAGACACACTACAAAAAAATTATATTTTATATATAACATATTTTTATTGCAAATGTAGTGATAATGATATACTATTCATAAAAAAATCAGTATTTTATGATAAAAAAACATAATGTTTAGTCATCTATGTGAATTATTAGACTAAAACATCCTCATTATAGTCAATAATCATCAATTTATTTTTGTAGACAATATGTACCTAAAATATAATTTAAATAATTACTCTCATTTTCTCAATTCTTCTTTTTTAAAACTTTTATGCATATTTTATTTTTGTTATTATATTTGGAGTACAACTTTAATATGTCTAGTATTAGTAATTATATGTTCTTAAATTTTTAAGTTTTGTTAATCACATTTCAACAAATGTCTATTGTTTAGTAGTAGACATGTTCTAAAGAAGTGTTGGACATGTCATCAACGTAGTGTACGACACATGTCCGAGAATGTCCGAAGAGTGTTTGTGTCCGACACGGATACGTCATGTTTTCGAGAGTGTCTGTGCTTCATAGCTTTATGCTATATCATCCAGATTTGATTAAGTCAGACTGTTATCGCATTGTCTCTTGTTTTAAACTGTTTTGACCGGTAAAATTATTTTCTCTAGTAACAATTTACAAGAGGTCTCATCTGTGTGATTTGATATTTGACGATGCAGATCATGTAGTTGGAAAAATATAATCTTACCATGTTAGGACAAACACTAGGCATGCTTGCTTTCAAGTGACATCTGATTCTTAATTGTTTTTATTTATCAGCATCTAAATGGTAGGAAACAAAATAGAGTATGTTCAATCACGTGATTGGACATGTTGAGCACCGTTAAATCCTTATTGTATTGATTTTTTTTGTGGTCCTAGTTTTATATATTATTTTACAATATGCAAAAAACTTCTTAGATGGAACAAAATTTTTCAACCTAAAGATATGAAGTATGCATATGCAAGTAGTCTTTCATGCACATCAGAAGTTCAGAGAGCATTTCCCATTTTGAAGAAAGCTTATGGCAATAGAATGCGTAGAGTACTGCACGTACGCCTTGATACCTGTTTAGTTGTCTCTAAATTATTACAAGAAGAGGATACTGAAGCCCGGGGTGTGGAGTCATATGAGTTAGATGACGATGGTGGCAACTGCAAGACTCTTGTGCGCAAAGGCATTGTGTGTGGCAGACATTAGGTTTCCTCTTCCCTACCGGGCAAAGTCATTTTCTCTTGTCATAGTGTCTGATGCGTTAGATTACTTGTTCCCAAAATACCTTAACAAAACTCTTTCAGAATTGGCAAGGGTATCTGCTGATGGTTTTTTTTCATATTTTCCGGTAAATCCGTTAAGAATTCAATTTTATATTTATTATTTTTGATAAATTTATGCATAGTTATTCTTATTTTGAATCAAAAACTAGTTGATGTCTTGAATAAATTGGATTTGGAAAAGTGCACACTTACAAAGTTTTATATTTAAAAAGTTTTATTAGTAGATTTTCGTACTTATTGCAAAGACCTATTGTATAATATTTGCTAACATGTCCTTTTCAGTTTTAGGGTATCCAGGTCAGCATAGAGCTAAAGTGGCAGAGCTTGCCAAATTTGGTAGTCCAACAAGTGATTTATCATTTTGGACTTCGTACTTTAGTTGTTGTTGTGCTATTTTGTTTGCCTGCAGATAACTTTAACAATGTGTTGTTGATGGGTTTTAACATTATGCTTTTTTGAACAATAGTTTTATCAACATCCAACTTTTGTTTGCTTCTTGACTAATTTAGTAGTAACAGCCTAAATGGTTTTAGCATAATTGCTTCAGTTATCCTTGGATAGTATGATTCTGGATAGATTCCAGAAATTCCTTTTGGAAGTAATGCATCTGAATGCTTCTAAACTTCTAATGCATAAAATCCACCAATGATCCTACTCTTAAAAGTAATGTCTAGCCAAGATCCTGAATTTCTTATCTTTTGCTTATCAAAAAAATTCTTCCCTCCTTGTGTATTTTTGGCAACTGAATGTAGTCGTGAGTGAAATATAATCTAACTTACATCACAAAGTGTTTTAGATGTCGTACGAAAGACGTGGGTGAAAGTTTAGGAGGTTGAAACTTGAATTCATTTTCCACCTCAAAAATGAAAAAGAACATAGTATTGACATCATATCATTGAGCGGATGTTTAGAAGAACGTTTTTAGATGTTATGAATATATCGTCTGCGGGGCTTTTTTTTTTGTTGGGGGGGGGGATTTTAAGCATAGTAAATGTTGCAATAAGATGTGGTATGTCTTGAAAACATAAGATTGGGTACATATGATTCTTGATTTGGTAAAACCCTATCAAGGGAGTGAAAATGGTGGCTTTTGCTACATTGAAAAAATTGATTTTGCTCCTGTTAGCCTTTGTTCCATGTCTAATTGAGGACAACCACCTTTGTAGTTTGCCTTTAAAAGTACACTCAATGTCCAACTCTTAACAAACTGCTCTGTATTTCTTGTGAAGCCCAAATTGCGGAGCTCATCTTGGTGGATAAGGTTTTTTTGTTCAGACCAGCTTACAAGAAAATGAAGCCTGCCACAAAGAAGTTTGAGCAGGCTGCAACCAAGATGTTATACAAGCCGGCTTGCCAAGTTTTCCACCTCAAGTCTTCTTGGTGGAAAGTTGCCAATTAGCTTCTTCGACTCCAATAGGAGACTAAATTATATTGTTGGAAATCAAACTACCTTGTTATATATTCCAACTAAGACACTAAAATTTTGTTGAATTGTGTACGTTAGTCTCCACAAAAATGTTTTCTTGCAGTTGCAAATGTAGTTCTTTTTGGCATGTTGAAACTCGCTATATTTTTGTGATAATTGTAAAAGAAACCTAACTATGTGAGAATTCTGAGTCAGTTTTGTCAAGGAAGCAATTGCCAAAGTGATATCAGTACCATATTGAAAGTTACGTTATGACTCATTAGGGATAATTATAATTTTTTTTTTTACATTTCAACTTATTAAAAGTCTAGGTATAACTAAAAAAAGTTAGAATTGATATTAAAATATTGAGATTAATTTTAGGCAACATCATCTTGACTCGATTCTATATAATTGAATTTGACTCAATTTTATATACTTGAATTATAATTTCATCAAATCTAATCATACACTTTAATTATCTTTTAAATTGTGCTACTTACCTTATGAGAAATGTTGGTCTTTTACTTATTTTTATATAATGGGATTCAATACCCTATCGAAAAAAGATTGTGATTATAGACTTTTAGTTAGTTTTGTATACATATTAATCGTGATAATAATTAAACGTGGCATAGTAATACAAAATTATTGTACTCTTCTCAATTTTAATTAATAAAAACATAAGGGTTAATATCACAAAATAACATCTCTTTATTATAGTTGTTATCATTTCTATATGTAAATTTCAAAATTAGTCCTTAAGCTTTATTCCATATTTAATAATTACCCCTGGGTTTTAATTGTCTCAATTTAGTCGTTCAACTATCAATTTTATTTCAATAAAGTTCTTTCATTTAACCCGAAGGGGTAATTTAAGTAGTAATAAAAATGGGCTATAAACTTAAATATCTTAAGTTCAAATCTTGGTTATCTTATGGGTCAGGCCATGAGAGCTGGATAATCTGTTTTTAACTGAATTGAAAAATAGATTAATCGAGATGCGTGTAAATTAATCGAAACACCCTTGACGGTTGAAAAAAATAAATAAATAAGACCTTGCGCTTATTTCAATCGTGAAAACAAATGAAGACACAACTTGAGCTGTGGATGACCACATAACAAACACATTGATTTGTTTACATTTGTTTTAACTAGTTGTTATACAAGTGCGTTGCACATAAATTATTTTTAAATTGTAGTTTTGTCTATTGAAAATTTATTCTTGTTATCTCGATCAATTATCTGCTAAGATATTAAGAAAATAATTTTCCTTGTAATTTTGAAAATGGAGATAACTAGCAAACATAACACAGAACAATCTCATGAATATTTCTCTTCAGTCTTTGGAGAGATGGAAATTTTATACTACAAGGAGAAAGTAGATTATGATTTACAAATTAAAAAATAACTACGACAAACTAATATTGGTGAAGTAAGGCACATAATTGAATTCGCTCCCCTTTTGTTTGTATGCATGTCTTCTATCCAAATTTTTTCAACATATATACCTTCAAATGCTTCAATGAGAAATACCATGGATTCATGGACACACGTACCGAGCAAGCCTTTAATGCGGTATTTATGACGCCCCAAAAATCAGGGGTCCCGTTGATTGCCCATCAGCCCGCGAAATGCCTGTAGATATCGTATAACTCGATACCACACCGTTGTGTCCTATTTACCAAGACTCATAATTTAACAAAATCGGACAGAATCTCTTTTGTACAGAGAAACTCTACCCAAAACACAACCTGTGCACCGTACCATCACATGACCCATCCGATGTCCCATATGCAAATGTTGACCATACTGGATCCATTTATAAGAAAACATTGACCACATCGGGTCCAATTATCCACACTTTCACCTCATGTGTTTATGCATTAAACATAGTTAATACAAGTTCAAAATTATAATTCATTTACAAATATTACATGTCAATACATAGTTTGAACAAAAGTCTACAAACACAGTCATGGTTAAAAGCCACATGTCGGCCCCTTTTCACCCTTGAGGCCCGAATGAGAGTCATCCGTCGGTACGGGCCTTGCACTTGAAATGTTTCCCGTATAGGGTAAGCCAACGCTCAGTAGAAAAACTCCTATAGAGGCTACTCCCCACCTAAAATGCGTATGCAATACGCACATGCCACAAACAACTTCTTCCATTCCAAATAAGAATATGTTATTCAAGATAGAATCTCATGATGTCATGCCAAGTAATGAGACGAAACTCACTCATGCATGCTATCCCGAGCCCACACCGACCCCACAACACAATGCGACGCATATGTGTAAAACAGACGTCTTTGATGAAACACATCCAAAGATCATTTTGAAATCAACCATATGTCATAAAACTAATTCATTCTTGAATATTTCCCATCAAATGAATAATTTATATATTAAAATCATGTGACTTTATTGGGTATCGGATTCAGGAATCACACCTCTGGCTCCGTACACCATTACACTTTTCTGAAATTTCACTGCCAGTAAGTGTATGAAACAAGTGGCCGAATTTTTCACCCGAGGGAGTGTCTAGCCTTACTTATTATACCCGACACAAATTTTCTTATGCATGTAACCGTGCGACTCAATAGGATGTTCCATCCTACTTTCCCGAGCCCACCACCAACCACCAAGTATGATGATTGACCAACCATGCAATCACACACCCATACTTGTGGTTATGGATGTGTTTACCCCGTGCATATGCAATGTAATGCATCATTTCAAACTACTGTCATGTTCAATATGTAATGAATGTCATATAAACAATTTTAACATATCTCATGATCAATTATATCTAAACATATAAATTTCATGATCATCATAATGCTAATATATCGTTAAACATACATCAACATAACATTACAATTGTAAATCACATCATAAGCATGTAATTTCGCTTTTACCACATTTTTCAAGCATGTTATTTCATCAAACAACAACTTCAATAACTCAAGGCATTTTATTAAACACCTTCATGACACAAATTATGTTATCACATAATTCACTCACATTCATCTTATAACTTAAGAAATCATAATAAGTGACTTCTACTGTTAACCCCTCCGTCAATCCACGAAAAGATCCATGAATGTCGCACTAACCAACATCACATCATTATTATCCCTTTGTTCGGGATTTTAACTTGCACATGTAACCCGTGTTCCTTTACTAATTTAATCCTATCGAGGTCTAATATACCCCAATATATCTCATTTAAAACCAAAGAACACATAGTGATGAGTGCAAAATATTACATATTTGAAGGCCTCATTACATGCATTTTAACTCAACTTTTGCATGTAAGCACTTAGAGTGAGCTAAAATTATGAATAATGTTGATATTTGGATGTTGCAAATATTTATAGCATTTATTAAGTATTTTAGAACCTTGCAACTATCTTGGATGTGTGATGAAAGTATGACTACATTACATAAGGATTTGGAGACTTAGAAGTTAAGATATCAATGAGGTATTGGTGTTTGGTAACAAAGGTACCAGCACTAGCTCCCTCTGGTGGAAGTACCTCTGTTTTTCTCCATTTTGACCTTGATCCACTCAGAATCTGGAAAAGTTCAAAATACAAAAATTGTAGATCTAGATGTCTTCTGTATTGTGTCAAAATTTCAGCTCAATCCAACGGTTGGATCAAAAGTTATGACGATTCTACGACAACTAGTTCGGAGCAGAAAAGTGTACCGACTTTTTTTCACCCAATTTCTATATCCATTGAAAATCCTTTCTTACAAGATTTATTTAGCACATTTAGGCACCCTTTTCCCACACTTAACACACACTAATGGTGCATTCAACAAGATAATTTATCTCAAGTCATGCCACCCATCCTCAATACCCTTTTTTAACTAAACCATTAATTTCAAACTAGAAATTGATTATATCATTTCTACACCAACTCCATAACCATAGGCAAGTGAATTACATAGTTCCATATACCTACCATTTTTCCATCCAACCAACTATGGTAGAAAAATTTTAAAGTACACAACAATCCATGTAAACCCAATTTTTCAAAAGTTTACACTAATAGTTTCCACATATCAAATGTGAGCTAAAACTTGATTTTTCTTCCTTCTCTTTTAATCTCCCCCATTTTAGGTTTCCAACAAGCAAAAACACACACACACACACACTGATATATGAGTTAAACACACTCAATTTTCTACATATTAAAGCACACATAATTTCCATTCAAGAAATTACACAAGTACTTCCACATAGCAAAACAAAGTAGGACTTGAATCAAACCTATTCTACACCTACTTCCTCAAGGCATAAAATAACATTTGTTATTTAATCACAATTCACAACACACATGTTATACATAGCTCATCCTACTAACACATTCAATTTTTCAGGGATTTCACAAGTGATTCCCACATATCACATACAACTAGAAATTGACCTAAGTCATTTCTACACCATTTTTCATTCCCATTTTATCTATTTCACATGCATAAATAAGTGATATATATATATATATATATATATATATATATATATATATATATATATATATATATATACTAATAACCTACACATTTCACATATACTATAGGTAGAAAATGAACCAAGGTAGAAAAACCCTACCTCTTTGAAGTGTAGAGATATATATATACTAATAACCTACACATTTCACATATACTATAGGTAGAAAATGAACCAAGGTAGAAAAACCCTACCTCTTTGAAGTGTAGAGACTTCAAAAACACCAAAATAAGCCCCGAGTTCTTGATTTTTTAAAAATTTACCTTTGAATCTTCTGTGAAAATCGTTGTTTTTGGTAACCATACGTAGCCCTCATCGCGTAGATTGACTTTAATTCTTGGTTCGACGAATTTCGACCAACAGAACTCCGAGAATCGGCGAAAGAAAACTTGAAAACTCTCTTTCTCTCTTCTCTTCCTCCAATGTCTAAAACCAGCCAGCAAATGGGTAAAAAATATCTGATTTTTCACCCTATTTATATTTTTAGAATGCTTGGCCAAGAATGTGCCACACGACCTTTTTTTTCGGGATCTATTTTCATTTCGAAACGATTAAATTTCGTCTCGGTTTAAGTTCAAAATATTTTTATTTTAACTTGCCTCAAATTATTTCCCAACTTTTAAAATTTTTGCCAAAATCCCATTTTTTTTGGTCACCCGAAACTCAACCGCCTCGAAAAATGTAAAAAATTCGACTATCTCAGAATTTCGATGAAATTTGACAGAATAACTAAATTTCGCGAGATAAATCCAACGGTGAACTCCGTTTCGTCATCCGAGTGCCAAAAAATTTTAGGTTTTCGACCCGTACTGTAGCGACAAAATCAATGTTTTGCCATTATTTTCAAAAGTTTAAATTTACCGGGTTTTACAGTATTACTCTATTGAAAAAGAGAGAATTTCCTCTAAGACTTCAACCTACTATGTTGACCCATCTTGATCAATGTAAAAAATGGGCCGACTATTCCTAGGACTTGGATTATGATACACTAAGCTAGCCAAGAAACATAATTAAGATACTTGTTCTCATTAGTCAATTTTAGCAATCTTGAAGATAAAGTCAAAGTCATATCTCTGCAAATTTGATAGTATTTCAAACTTGCCAATTTTTATTAAACTTCCATACATTTAAGAGTGAAATTAATAGCAAAAGATCTAATTTCAACCTCTTAAAAAGATTTAGAATTGCTCAACAAATAAAAAGCTAATAGTTCCATCGTTGGCTCATCAAACCTGGCAATCTATTATTCATTTCTCAAGCCTAGTCACCCCTACAGGTAGTCCTTATAGTATTTGTATAAAAAGTAGTATTCAGCTTAGCTATAACAAAAAATCATTAGTGACTCTAAACGACATTGATAACTAACGATGTTCTCGTCTTGCTAATGAAGTACCCCCAACCCCAGCAAAAAAAATGCATCGCTCATTCGATTTTAGAAATGATTCATTATTTAAGTACAAAAATTAAGTTAACACAAGTATTCCTAAACTAAAGAACTTTGTAATTAAGTGTGCATTTCATATGTGCAAACCCTTTCTGTATAGAGAAACAAAGAATGTCACAATCTGACATCAATTTAGAGAGTCGTTGCTATAAATATTTACTGGGAAAGTTAAAGCAGTAAGGAACAAGAGTTATACTTACCAATTGGCTATAAACAAAGAATGACCTCCATTCACCCCACCCAATCCCCTGTTTTCTGCAACTTCCAAATTGCTAGCTTTTTCATAACTATTTTTAACAATAGGGATTCAAGGTCATAATGATATGTCTTTGAACTATGAAGAGAGACAAAATATGGAAATTAAAAAGTATCAGAGTTTTTATCCACTTCTATGAATTGGGTCCGAAAACATTTGACACAACACTACTAATTCATATATAAGGGATATGCCTGTGAGGTTTCATCCGTAAATCAAATTATTAATCAAGTTACAAAGGAATGGAAGCCAGTTATGATCAAGAATCTATTCTCTAAGGAAGAAAGGAAAGCAATTCTGGATATTCCTCTAACAAAGACAGCAGGGAAAGATAGGAGAATATGGGGGATAAATTTGAAAGGGGTGTATACTGTCATATTTGGCTATTCGATGGCACTTAGCCAAAGTCAGCAACCCCCATTAGAAGCAAGCTCTTCGTACATACCTCATCCAAAACTATGGCATGTGAACTGGCATATGAAGACTCTCCCAAAGGCTAAACACTTCTGGTGGAAGGCATGTAGTAATGCTTTAGCCACCAAGGAAAACTTTTTTAAGAGGAAATATGCGTTGTCCCCAATGTGTACTCTGTGTATGAAGAATCCTCTCAACTGGATTCAATTGATGATTTATCTCCAATGGAAATTTTGGGGAAAACCGCTACAATTGGATGGACTATTTGGAAGGTTCAAAATCAGAAGGTATTCAATCAAGAAGATCCAAATGCTCTGGTCACATTTCTGCGAGAGGTAATATCTCTTGACAATAAATCTCAGACAGAAACTCCTTCTACATCAATGCATATGGGAAACCCAAATTCCCCAAAGGAGATTTGGTGTTTGTATTAGCTGTGATGGTGCTTTCAAGGGAGATAGAGCTACAGTGGGTATTATTGTAAGGGACTCAAATGGAATGATTGTGGATGGCATAGCCAAAAGCATACCTGAGGTATCAAGCTTGTATTCTGAAGCAGCAGCAGTATGGAAAGCAGGCTTGCTGGCACAGACCCTCCTTCTACAACAAGCTACAATTGAGTGTGATAATATTAAGGTTATCAAACTCAGCTCAGCAGAGGGAGTTCCACCATGAAAAATCCACGCCTTCTTGGAAGACATCAGGCATTATGCAAAATCTCTTAAGTTTTTTACACAAGCCACGAACCCAACATAGGGCAGCTCATTGGTTAGCAGCATCTGCTATGGCCAACTATCTTCTTTTGAGTGGGTCAGTTGTCCCCCATTCGAGCTTCAGGCTTTCATATATTTTGATTGCAATCATTATTTTCCTAGTTGAATGAAATTCAAATTTACTGTTCAAGAAAAAAATCCAACTTCAAGTATGCAAATTATATTGATCAAATTGAGGTTGTTTACATTTCCTTTGCTTAGAGCCTTAGACAACTTCATCAGATTACAACACAAATAAATCCATAGACAACATCATGATTCTCTCATTTCACATTATTCACCATTTCATGATACTGTTTACATGGAAAAAGAAGAGATATAATGCCTTCCGCAACAAAGCATCAACTTTTTTTAAATTCTTCTTCCAACTAATAAATGTACAAATCAATGACACAATGGTCAATTTTTTTTATATAAACATTAAGGTAAGAGGATCATAAATTCACCTGGTTGGAAACAATAAATGGCTCTATATCTTGGTCAGCAATATTATCAAGCACAATAAGGGCCCTACACTCTATGTCTGACAAATTGTGTGCAAAATTTAGAATCTAAAACCCATAATACATATGCACAAATTAGGATAAACAACCAACAAAGAAAAATTAAAGCTAATTACAAAAGAATAGCGAGAAACCTGCTCACTGCTCAGCTGCACCATTGCTGACCATATTCAGTTTATCTGCGCTGTCAAAATGCGGTTAGATCGAAGAGAAGGAACAACTCAGACTGAAAAAAATATGGAAGTAATAACTCTTCATGAATGCCATCACGTGTTTTTATATCAGATAGTTACCAATATAGTGTTTCCATCCTTCCATCCATAGACGATTGAGATTGACAAATAGTCTAACATACCAACAGTCCACATAACTAATACCGTAACAAATAATATTAGTGTTATTATTATGACTTAAAAAGGGTACTATTGACATTAGTAATTTTATAAAGGATTTTGATCTCTGAATAGCTGGGACTTGTACATCTCTAGGAACACTCGATGACTCCCAGGAATCTGTGGTACTAACATATATTGTTATGGTATCTCCATCTGCTACAACTTTTGCATCCACCTAATAATACAAATCATATTTCATTATGCTAAACCCTCTTCATGAAAGAGGAATACGATTTTCAAATAGTTCTGATAACATTGATCTTACCGGAAGTGTCTGCAGTTCAAACAATCAGGACGTGATAGGGCAACCCCATCAGCAAGTTCAACCAGAGTATGTGGAAGAGCGGGACCAAATAAAGCCAGTAGACCCTATAAAACAAAGAAACCAGAGACACTTAAACCCCACACGTATTTACTTTGTTGTTCTAAGTATTTTAGAAGAATCTCAACAATAGTTTTTTAGTATTTACCTCAACGTCTGTCTTTTGATGTCTCTTTAAGGTCTGAATAACAAACCTGGAAGCTTCCTCGAGTGTTTTTGGTGAAGGTTTTGCTTCTCTCCATGCCATTGAAAGTTTCTTATACCTTCATTTGTTGCCCAATTTTAAAATAAATCAGTGAGAAAAAATGAGTTTAGATTCCATAATTGAATTACTAAAATCTTTTCCAATTACCAAACCAAGCCTTATGTTCCAACATTTGGGGTCAACTATGTGAGTCAGTATTCGCCATTTATTTACAACATTCAATTTACAATTACAAAAAAAATAAAATATATATATATATATATATATATATATATATTGTCAAGCAATTACCAGTTACCATGAGCCTTCTTGGATGAGACCACAAGCTTATTGAGTCCTTCATGAACCAACACAGAAATTAAGCATAGTGTTGAAGTGGGTATAATAGTTAAGTTGCCCAAATCAATAATTAGCTAAAATACTTAAGATTGTCACTCGACTTAACCACGACATGAAATCGAATCAGAAATGATGCAATAAAAGGGGATGATACATACCTGATTGGTGATTTTGTAGAGATAAAGATCATGGGCAAGGGCTGAAACACCTACAGTGGCCGTGGTTATGGTGACCCAGGGAATCAAAATCTACGATTGGCTTAATGACTAAGAACTTATTACCTGATGAAGGAGTATAGTACCAGTCGACGTTTGACAGAGAAAGGCGATGGTAAATAGGATTTCGAAGGATTTTTTGGATAGAGAGAGGGGATGGTAAATATCATTTTGGAGGGTTAGAAGTTGTGCAGTCTTATGGATTCCCAACTGAAATCTGTAATGGCAAATAGCCATTTCTTGGTAATTGATTTCTGTAATTGAATACCCGTAATTAAAAAAAAATGGGGAGAGAGAGACGAAGAGGGTGACGGTGAAGGAGGAGCCATGATGGTCTTCTCTTGGCGGTTCTGTGAATAAGTAGGGGAGAAAGAGAGAGAGATTGATAGATAGAGAGAGACGCAAAGAGAAAAGGGGAGAAAGAGAGAGACAGGGAGGGGAAGGTGAATAGAGGGGTATGATGGTTTGTTGTAGAGTTGTTTGTAATTTCAGAGGGGAGAGACACAAACTTTAACAGAGGAAATAGGGAGAGAGGAGAGAGTAGCGACAGAGGGAAAGACGGTAACAGTTGAGAACTAATGGGAAGTAATTACAGATAATGATTAAGTTAAGTGTGACATTAATTTTAAAGGATAAGAATGATATATTTGTAGTATTAAAGGATAAAAGTGTAAATAAAATATTTTTCAAAGATGCTGGTATTTTAAAATAATACTCTCTCTTGTCCTAAATATTTGTTGTTACATGCTTTTACACAGGCATTAAAGAAATTATTAAATAGCTCTAATATGAGTAAAAAATAATTATACAAGATTAAAATAATCTTATTTAATATATATTGAGAATTAAAGAAATATAAAAGATATTTAACCTCCATCAATTATAATACATTAAAAAATTAAGGATAAATTTAGAAAAAAAAATATTAATTATGCTTTGATTTTATAAAACGACAGATATTATAGAATAAAAAAAATTGTGTAAAATGACGTATATTTAGGAAAGGAGTGAGTATAGATTAGTGAAATACATGGAATGATTTTATTAATATGAAATTAATAATTAAAATACTAAATTGAAATAATTAAAAGTCTAAAAGGAATTAGCGTTAATGTGCGCCGGGTGTGGCACTCAGCATCCTCCATGGCCACAAGCGAACACCACCGTAAGAAAGCTACATATTCTCTCTCTTCCTCTTCCTCTTCCTGCCTAATTTTCTCTCTCCTCTGTTTCGGCTCTCTCTTTTTCGCTTTCTCTCTATTCAAAACCTCTGTGTCACCTCCTCAGCCACACCACCGCAGGGAATTCGACTCCGAAGCCTCTGACGCATCGAACACACTGTGCGATTACTCCGATGGACAGTTGACGTACGATTCAACGATCAGATCCCCGCGTTACGATAACACTTGTAAAGAGATATACAAAGGTTGGAATTGCATTAGCAGTAACAAAGCTAATGCACTTGATATTGTCAAGTGGCGTCGCAAGCCCAATCACTGTGATCTTCCACAATTTGAGCCTCTTCGGTTCCTCGAGAAATACAGAGACATCAGTATTGGTATATCTCTTTCCCTTTTTCTCTTTTCTCTCTCACACACATACTCACCCTCTTTTCGTTAGTCTATTAATGAGCTGTTTGGTTCCTGAGGAAATGTAGAGAAAGGAAGATATCTTATAATCGCATATCTCCGCGTCTTTATTGATTTCTGACCTGATTATTAGAAAGTTCTACTTAAAAATGCCTAATACACCTGAGTTTGATATGAAAAAACTAACTTTTGAGTAATGCTATTCAATATTGTTTGTCTCTATCATTCTTGTTTTTCTGAGCAAAGGGTTACCTGTCATTGTGTTTTATTTCTTGTAAATGGCTTAGTGTTGTATTCTTTAATATCTCCATGTTTTTTTCCTCGGTGAGTAGAATTTATCCATGTTAGATTAGATTTTGCACATGCTTTATGTTTTTCAAAAAATTAATAAAAGGGAAAGTAATAATCTTGAATTTTTTTTGTCTATTCCCTATTAATATCTTCGGTTCTTGGTAACATACTTATATATTGACATATTTTCATGCGTCGGTGTTACACAATTTGTAGACCTTATAGATCTGTAATAGTGCAGGGTTTGTGGGTGACTCCTTAAATAGGAACATGTTTGTTGCACTTTTCTGCACTTTGAAACGTGTGCCAGGTGACGTGAGAAAGTGGCGTCCTGCTGGAGCTGATCGAGGATTGACCTTTTCTCCAGTACAACCTTACTATTGCTTATCATCGCACAAATCTTTTGGTGCGTTATGGTAGGTAAGCTGTGTTTGTTGGAAAATTGTACTTGTGTGATTGTTTAACGGAGTACAGTTTTATTAGTATTTGCTGCAATTACATTCTTATTGTTATTTTGCTTATCTCTAGGGGTTACATGATTGTGTTTACTGCTATCATGAAGGATCTATTTTGAGTTTTTGTTTGGTCTCTTGGTGTCTGCGATGGATTGATATATTTTGTTTCAAGCGTTGGTTACATGTTAACACAGGCTTGTTTCATTCCTATATTTTATAAATGGTCAGCCAATCCAAACGGTGGTATCTTAGAATCTCTTGGATACAAGGAGGGTTATAGAGTTGATGTTGATACACCAGAAGGACCTTGGGTAGAGGCTGCGAGTTTCCACGATATTCTCATCTTTAACACTGGACACTGGTACATTATTCCTCTGGGATCCTATTTCATGTAGACTACGTTGTTGGTTGCTGGCATGTTAATTAAGACCTTTCCTTTGTTTCGTTCTTTCTTTTTATTTTTATTTATTTATTTTATGAAGATAGAAATGCATACGTCTTGTTCATTGCTTAGTAAATTGAGTAGCTGATATATTTTAGCACCCAAGCAGTTAAGTCATAAGTGTGAATCTACCACTGTAAGAGAAAATTGTCTGTCATATTTTGTATTCTTCCTGTTCTTGGGTGAAAATGGCTGGGATGGTTTGTAAGGGCCAAAGGAGAATGAGGGGCTAGCATCTTACACAAGTGATGTACAACCTATTCATAATCAGATGATCATATCCTTGGCCACAGCAGTTAGTTTCATTTTCACGTGGCACTTCGATTTTTATTTTTTCACGTGGAACTTTGAATTTTTTCATCTTGATATTTTTGGGAGGCTTAGATTTTTCTGACTTATTGGCAATTCTGTTCTTTTCAAGGTGGTGGGCTCCTTCAAAGTTTGACCCTGTAAAATTACCCATGCTTTTCTTTGAAAAGGGTTGCCCAGTGGTGCCTACAATACCACCTGATGCTGGCCTTGATATGGTTTTAAAGCACATGGTATGAATGACCTCTCTCTCACCTACTTTTTCTCTAAATTCTGAATCAAATCTAAGAAATGCTTCTCAATAACATGCCAATTTGCGGATGATAAGTTTGTGCTACAAATAGACTTTACACCTCTGGTCCATATATGCCTTATTGATACATCAAAGTATGCAAGTGCTATTCATAGATGTAATGCCATAGTTGGATTTGTCTTCCCAAACTCAAGTATTTCAGGATAGGCTTCATGGATAAATTTGCCTCTGCATTGGAAGTGATTTAACATTTGACATTCTTTCTTCTATGTTGCTACTGCTTGTGGTATATAATCAAATGGAAAAAAACTATGCAACTTAATTTTATTGGATGAAAGTGGTCTAATATTATGCTTTAGAATAATTGTCTAATGACTTGTCAACGAAAGTGTAAAATATGTCCGGTCTTTTTCTGAAGTGTAGTGCTAGAGACATGCAACGCCTAATCAATGCCGAAAGAGCAAGGATGAGATAATACTAAAAATTCTCACCTCCCAAATATATGGATAAAATTGAGTGGTCCAGATTAACGTACTCTAATATGTCACTCTGTTGACCCCTTGCAAGGCCTGTGTGTCTGGTCCTAACTTGGTAGTTGACTTTCTTGAGGTCAAGGGTTCAAATTCTCCCTCTCCTTCCCCCCCCCCCCCCAACCCAAAATAAAATAAAAATATATTGCTGGCATTAATTCATTTTTCATTTGCAATGACTGCAAGAATATGAATCGGTCAGACTGGTACAAGATAATGGAGCATTGTATAACCGTAAGTGTGCAAAACAACTATTTTCACTTGGTTTCAGTTGCTATTTTGAAAATATCTGCAATAACTTGGTCCAAAATTGATGCATCAAATAAGTGGAAATGCAGAAAATTTCTGTCAGTTGTCTCTCCCAACAGCAATAGAAGAATGTTGTACCCATACATTTAGTAGGATCTTAGTTGTGCATATATGCTCATTTATTATTACATGCATTTCAATTATAGGTATCATTTTTGGAGGGAAAAACCTGATCGAATACTATTGTATTCTTTTGTACTCAATCACCCAGACATTTTGAAGGAGGTGACTGGGACCAAGGTGGTTCTTGTCTGTGTTTACAACCTTTGTCGCCTCAAAAGGTGAGTCTCCTTCTATGATTGAGGCTTTCAACAAGCAGTGTAGTTTTTCAATGAGTGGAAATCACATTGTACAAGATAGCTGATCCCAATGTGCTGGCTGAGTTGTTTACATGACTCTGCAACTTGTAAGCCAAAGTTCTGGTTTCATGCTTTGGTATTTTTTAGGGTGAGGAACTTTTCTCTTTGACAAATAATGGAACATATGTGGAGGCACGCCATGTGAACCAGCACCTGTACATGGCTCTTCATGGTTCTGGTTTCCATACATTGGAATAACCCACTTGAACGAGTTCAGAGCTGATGCGCATCCATCTACAGCTGGTGGAAAGAAACACGATGATTGCATGCATTGGTGCCTACCGGGAATTACAGATACTTGGAATGACTTACTCATAGCGAATCTAGACAACATCAAGGTTGGGAACTGAAATGTTAGTGTCATTTATTTTCACTTGGAAATTGTTTTATTTCTTTTCCATTGATATTGTTGTTTGATTCTAAGCCACCATGGTGGGTTTGGAATTCGGTCATATGTAGGTTGTACCTAATTCATGTTGCAATGAGGTATATAGCTGTTTACTTTATTTTGTGCCATAGCCAGTGTTTTACCCAGCGTATAGATTGGACGTTATGGAATTTTATTTTTAGGAATTTGGCAACATTTGGGCAATTGTTACCAGATCCAATTGAATTTATTCAGAATATCTCCAATAGTTTGTGCTATATTTTGTGTGCCAATGTTACATTTTGGTCTTCTACGGTGCCAAAAGCATGCAAAAACCGTGCTGTTTTCTTTTGGCACCACAAAGACCAAAAACATAGCATTTCGCAAAGTCTTACGACCATATATGGGTTGACACCTGCCTAATGCCGGAAAATCAAGGAAGTTGGTGATTTAATGATAGGAAACCCAACGACCGAAGTCCTGATAAACGATGATCACAACTATAATGGTCCTAAGGTAATGAAATTCTTAATCGGTAAATTCTGATCCGCACAAAAGGCGTAATGATTTGGGTAGTAAAAGATTAGACCTTTTATTCTTGTACATCTAGGTAGTAAAAGTTTAGACCTTTTACTCTTGTACATCTCCGTCAAACAAGTATGTTATATCTTCTAAGAAAAAATTGTAGCAATTAAAACGTGTAAGATACGAAATAGCAATAAAACTGTAAAAGTATAGTTTCCTTCCAGATAAAATAAAACTAAATATAGTAGTAGACCTTATAGTATTTGACACAATCTACCAATACGACACGCAATTGATAACAAGAGATCGTTTAATGTTAATAAGTTTTAGGCCATATTTCAATTGATCTCAGACTCCTTTATTAAATTTGGTTATACAAAATCTACTTATAGGTAATATAAGACCAACTATAAATGACTCAAACTTCACAATTCAATTTCAATTATACATAATTATAAATGGTCGTATATGACAACTTCTAACATGATACGACTTATTTGATCATTCTAAAGTTAGGGACAATTGATCTTTAATCAAATTCTTTTATTGGTATCTTATTGTGTAACATTATTCAGTTCTAGCACAATTATATAGATTTTGTTTCCTTTCTAGATCATTTCTCTATCCACTTAAGGCCTCCGAATTTTAAGCCATTCATATAAGTGAAAAATTAATAATTTTTTTTTATCTTTGTTAAGAATAATAGAGTAGTATGTGTAAATTATTAATAGTAAGAGGATGTATGTGTTATTATTATTATTGTAAGTTAACTATAAATACAAGTTATGTATGATAGTTAAGTTAAGTTCTTAACCTCACCTCCCACTGTTTCTCCCAAAATATTGTCTCTAATATTATTATGTTAATCTTCCAAACTTAACGCTGGTGGTCGCTATGGTGCTGCGGTGGTGTAGTGTGTGACGCCGTCGACGACCATTGACTGAAGTCTGGGAACACGCGTGGTGGTCTATATTACCTTGTCGCTGTGGTGCTGCGGTGGTGTAGTGTGTGACGCCGTCGAAGACCAGGCAAGCCAGCCACTGTCGTTGTTGTGCTGCGGTGGTGTAGTGTGTTACGCCGTCGAAGACCAGGCTGGCCAGGCTACTGTGTTACCCTAATTTTAACAAAGAAGAAATAGATCCAACGGGTTGGATCAAATCGGGTCAAGCTCAGCCCATTATTTTAAGTTTAACCCAAGATTCGGTCTAGCGCACCCGGTTCAATCCGGTTCAACGGTCCAAAGCCTCTGTCTAGTCCGGTTCAGTGGTCTAAAGCCTCTATCCGATCCGGTTCAGCGGTCTAGAGCCTCTGTCCGGTCCGGTTCAACTCTTTTTAGCCCAATTCAGTTCTGCAACACTTCTTATTTGCTATTTGCTGCATTATTATGGAACCCAAAAATTCCATGTTGCCTCATCATACTCTTATCAATGGTCTCATGACTTCTGTCAAACTCAATGGGACTAATTATATTTTATGGTCCCGATCTGTTCAAGTATTTCTTCGAGGCAAAGGATTTAAGAAATATCTGGTGGGTTCTAAACCCAAGGAGGACACTCCTGGGTATGATTAGTGGGAATAAGAGGATGCTCATATTATTTCTTTATTGTTGAATAGCATAGAGCCCAGTATTAACTTTTCTCTGCTCTATCTTGATACTACCAAAGAGATATGGGATCACTTGGCCACTATTTATTCTGGTACGGGTAATTTTACCCGTGCGTATGAGGTGTGCAAGGAGTACTTCTGGTTGGAGCAAAGTACTTTGAGCCTTGCGGATTATTACTCTCATGTTTGGGGAGTCTGTGAGGAGATAAAAACTTACCATTCGTTTACTATTGATGCAGCAGTTTGGCAAAAGCAACATGAAGACCTGAATGTTGTTCATTTTTTGGTAGGATTGAAACCTGAATATGAGGCTATTCGTTCTCAGATTTTGGGTGGATCTAGTCTTCCATCACTGCTGGAGGTTTTCTCTCGTTTACAGCGTGCTACACTGTCTACTCCTTCAGTCATTGATCATGGTGTCTCCACTGATCGCTCAGCTCTTGTAGTTCCTAATAGCCATAGTGATGGTCATCGAGGTGGACGTGGTGGTCGTGGTGGTCGCGGAGGTCGTACGGGTGGTCGTGGAGGTCGTAGTGGATCATGTTCCTGTACTCACTGTGGACGTGGAGGACACACTGTTGATTTCTATTGGGATTTACATGGAAAACCTTCTGGTACTGCTAATCAGGCTTCTTATCAGGATGACACCTCTGTTGTTGCTTCCATACCTCGGTCAGCTCCACCAAACACTGGGTCAGTTACTATTATACTGGGTCGAGAGGAGTATGCTCAGTTCCTGTCCCGGCAACAAGCTGTTTCATCTCCCTCCACTGCTACTTTTGCCCAGTCAGGTACTGCTTCCACCTGTTTATTGTCCTCCATCCGCAGTCCTTGGATCATAGATTCTGGCGCCTCTGACCACATAACTGGTGCGTCTGACGTTTTCTCTACTTATCAGTCTGCTACTTCCACACGTAGTGTTACTCTTGCTAATGGTACTTGTTCTAAAGTTTCAAGTCTGGGGACTACTCACTTGAGTCTTGATATGTCCCTATCTTCCGTGTTATTTGTTCCTCAATTTTCTTTTAGTTTACTTTCTATTAGCAAGATTACCCGTTCTCTCAACTGTTCTGTAATTTTTTATCCCTCTTATTGTGTCTTTCAGGATCTCAAGACAAAGAGGAAGATTGGTACGGGGCATGAAGCTGGTGGCCTATATTACCTTGACTTTGATTCATCTACCCGAGCTTTACAGACCTTGTTGTCTCCTTTTCAATGACATTGTCGTCTTGGACATCCTTCTCTTCAGAATCTGAAACACCAAATTTCCAGTCTTAGTTATGTGTCGTCTTTGTCCTGTGAAGCTTGTCAACTTAGTAAGCATCACCGTGTGTCATTTCAGTCTAGAGTCAATAATCGTGTGTCTAGTCCATTTGAATTAGTCCATTATGATGTATGGGGTCCAATAAAGAATATTTTATCTAATAAATATCCTTATTTTGTGACATTTGTGGATGACTATTCTCGTGTGACTTGGTTATTTTTGATGAAAGCTCGATCTGAATTATTTTCTATATTTGAGACTTTTCGTAAAGAAATAAAAACTCAGTTTGGTTGTCGTATATGTACTTTACGTTCCGATAATGCTCGTGAATATGAATCTGATCTTTTTTCAGCTTATCTTACTAAAACTGACATTATTCATCAGACTTCTTGCGCTTACACCTCTCCACAAAATGGTGTTGCTGAACGCAAGAACCGTCATTTGTTGGAAGTCATCCGTGCCTTGTTATTCCAGATGAATGTTCCCCGATATCATTGGAGTAATGTTGTTCTTACTACTTGTCATCTTATTAATCGTATGCCCTCCTCTGTGTTAAATGAACAAAGTCCATATTCTGTTCTGTTTCCTAGTAAGCTCTTATTTTCCCTTACTCCTAAGGTTTTTAGTTGTGTCTGTTATGTTCACAATTTAGGTCATGGATTTGACAAACTTAATCCTCGCGCTACCAAATGTGTTTTGTTTTGTTACTCCCGCACACAAAAGGGGTATCGTTGTTACAGTCCTTCTCTGCACTGATATATTACTAGTGCGGATGTCACATTTGAAGAATCTGTTCCATATTTTCCAGCACCATCTCAGCCTTTGGATCTGGACTTTGGCTCCTCTCCTATACCACCATTAGATATTCCGCTGCCCACTGTGTTACCATCTACTTTACCTCTCTGTGTCTATTCTCGCCGTCCTCGCCCATTGACTAAAGTGCCTGTATCGTTTTCCTTGCCGCCTTCTGATCCAGGAACATCAGGTAATTTAGATTCTTTACCTATTGCTCTTCGCAAAGGTACTCGTTTGTGTGTTACTAATCATCCCATTTCTCATTTTATTTCATATGATGCCTTGTCACCTGTCTTCTCCTGTTTTACTTCTCAATTATCTGCTATATCTATTCCTAAGCATTTACAAGATGCATTATTTGATCCGGGTTGGAGGAAAGCTATGGAGGAGGAGATGGATGCCTTACATCATAATGGGACTTGAGATCTCGTCCCTTTACCCTCTGGTAAACAAACTGTTGGATGTCGTTGGGTGTATACTGTTAAATTTCATCCAGATGGTTCTGTGGAGCGTCTCAAAGCCCGACTTGTTGCAAAGGGCTTTACTCAGACTTATGGTGTTGATTAGGAGGAGAATTTTTCTCCTATTGCCAAAATTTCATTTGTTCGTATCTTGATTTCTTTGGCTGCTAATCTTGATTGGCCCTTGTTTCAGTTAGATGTCAAGAATGTCTTCTTACATGGTGATTTGGTTGAAGAGGTCAACATGGAGCAGCCATCTGGGTTTACTGCTCAAGGGGAGTATGGTAAGAGTGAGAGTGTATGTCGGTTAAAAAAATTTTTGTATGGTTTAAAGCAGTCACTGAGGGCATGATTTAGTAAGTTTTCAAATGCAGTTTTAGAGTTTGGTCTTCTTTGATGTCAGGCTGACAGATGCTGGGTATGTCCTATTGGTGGTCTATGTCGATGATATTGTGATTACTGGAAATTTTAAGGGGATTGCCAAGTTAAAATTATTTTTACAAGATTGATTTCATACTAAGGATTTGAGAAAACTTAGGTATTTCTTGGGTATTGAGGTGGCTCGATCTAAACAGGGTATTTGTTTATCTCAGAGGAAATATGTACTTGACATGCTTGAGGAAACAGGTTTGCTGGGTGGTAGACCGATTGATGTCCCTATGAATCCGAATCAAAAATTATTGATGGATGATGGTGTATTGTTTGAGAATCCGGGTCGGTATCGCAGATTGGTTGGGAAGCTTAATTATCTCACTATTACTCGACTGGATATTTCCTATGCAGTCAGTATAGTAAGTCAGTTCATGGGATGTCCTAGAGTACCACATTGGGAGGCAGTTACTCGTATTCTGCGATATCTCAAATGAGCTCCTGGACTTGGACTGTTATATCGAACTAATGGACATCTTAGAGTGGAAGGTTTCTCAGATGCTGATTGGGCTGACTCTCCTAATCGGAGATTAACCACTGGTTATTGTACTTTCCTAGGTGGTAATGTTGTCTCATGGAAAAGTAAGAAACAACCCGTGATAGCAAGATCCAGTGCCGAGGCTGAGTATAGGGCAATGACATATACGACGAGTGAGTTGACTTGGCTACTACACTTCCTCTAGGAAATTGGGTTTGTAGTTCAACTTCCTTTACAGTTGTTCTGTGACAACCAGACAGCTATCCATATCGCTGTCAATCCTGTGTTTCATGAAAGAACCAAACATATTGAGGTTGACTATCACTTTATTCGGGACAAGATAGTAGTTGGGGAGATTATAACTCCATTTGTGAAATCTGAAGATCAGCTTACAGATATGTTCACCAAAGCATTGAGTCGTACGCGTCTTATAGCTATTTGTTCCAAGTTTGGATTATATGATATATATAGTCCAGCTTGAGGGGGAGTGTTAAGAATAATAGAGTAGTATGTGTAAATTGTTAATAGTAAGAGGATGTATGTGTTATTATTATTATTATTGTAAGTTAACTATAAATACAAGTTATGTATGAGAGTTAGGTTAAGTTCTTAACCTCACCTCTCACTGTTTCTCCCAAAATATTGTCTCTAATATCATTATGTTAATCTTCTAAACTTAACAATCTTGCTTCCTAATGGCCCTTCCATAATATTTTATTCACTGTAAGATTGGAACAAGGAACAGTGACATCTCTAATTGAAGAAGAGAGAACTGTAAAAAGAGTGAAATACAAGACAACAAGTGGTCAGGTTTCGAAAGCATCTGCCCCTCTCACAATCGTATGTGACGGTTGCTTCTCAAATTTGCGAGGCTCTCTATGCAAGCCCAAGGTGAATAGGCTGCCTCAACTTGAGTGTATAATTTTTTTCATGCTCTCAAGAGATACATTTGAAAATCAATTTTGAATTCTAGCATGTGTACTTTTCATTTATTTTGTCAGAAAAAGATATCATTTTGATTTTGCAGGTAGACATTCCCTCTTGTTTTGTTGCCCTGATCCTAAAGAATTGCGAACTTCCATACCCAAATCACGGACATGTTATTTTAGCTAATCCTTCACCAATCTTGCTATACAAAATCAGCAGTACTGAGGTTAACTGTTTTGTTTAGTAGACATACCTGGTTAGAAGTTGCCTTCCATTTCAAGTGGTGAAATGTCCTCTTATTTGAAGACCATGGTTGCACCTCAGATATATGTAACATGTCTACTTTGATTTTTAAACACTTATTTTGATGCCACAATAGAGTGCATGAGGTGTATTTAAAGAGCAATGTGAGCATTAAACAAATTCAACTTCTTCAATGTACATATTTGTGTTTGTCTTAACTTCCCTCTCTAAAATATGCATATCCGTTCTCTTATTTAGAGTTAATTCTACTTTGTTTTGTGGTCATGAGACTTTGTTTGCTTTGCATGATGGTCAAATACATGTTCAATTAATCCATCATATCATGCCATCTTTTCACATCAATTCTTGCGTTTTGACTCTTCGTCTCATGGGCCAATGGTTAAAAATTCTACATATTTCAATTTAGTAAAATTTTGGCCTGATAAGAGATTTTGCACATTTTAGATGCCTCTTGAGCTGTATAGTACCTTCATGTCAGCAATTGATGAAGGAAACAAAAGATCAATTCCAAATAGAAGCATGCCAACTGCTCCTCATCCCACTCCAGGTGCACTTGTACTGGGGAATGCCTTCAACATGAGACATCCTTTAACCGGAGGAGGAATGACAACAGTTTTATCTGATATTGTTATGCTTCGGGATCTTCTTAGAAATCTAAGAAACTTGAACAATGCATATATTTTTGTGCAAGTATCTTGAATCCTTTTACACGTTGCGTAAGGTGAGTAGCATTATTGTGTACTAGTTCAAGCTATGTGATTTGTTTTGACTTTGATGTGGAAAGCATTCAATGATCATATCTGTTACTTATAGAGGTTTTTTAGTACTATTCATCAAATGAGAATAAGAATTTTCATAACACGGGAGTTTAATATGAAGTTAAATGATGGCCCGTTTAAGAAATCAAGCATCAGAGCAAAAAAAGCTAAATTCAAATTTAGACTGGAGCATCACCAACAAACCTGCATCATTTTTGTTTGTAGCCGGTGTCATCTACAATAAATACATTGGCGGGAGCCCTATACAAGGTGTTCAGTGCTTCACCAGATCGAGCAAGGATAGAATTGCGCCAAGCATATTTTGAGTATCTAAATCTTGGAGGCATTTTTTCAAATAGACTCATTGCTCTGCTTTCTAGTCTGAATCTGCGACCATTTAGTTGGTGCTCCATTTTTTCGCTGTCACTATCTATGGGGTTGGCAGTCTTTTATTTCGGTTTCCCTCACCTAATCGTGCATGGATTGGTGCAAGATTGATTTATGTATGGAACTCTCCATTTCTCCAAATGTAGGAATTTAATTTTAGTATTTTTAGTTTTTTCTCCTTGTCTTATAATAGGTATAACGATTGTTATATAATCTCTGTAATTTTGATCTTTCCTTTTTCATGTTTATGCTCTTTTAGGATGCGTCAAGTATCACTTTTCCCATTATAAAGGCTAAAGGAGTCCGACAGATGTTCTTCCCTACAACAGTTCTAGCATGCTACAGAGCTCCTCCCATGCATTAAGTCAATGAACACAAAGTTCCTCTTTGTTTGGAAAACTTTGCTCTATGTGCACTATACATCAGAGAGAAACTATACTTGATTGATTGTACACCTTCTCATGTTAAAAAAGGAGGGTTGGGTACCAGCTTTAGCTCGAAAAGACATTGTGGAGCATTGACTGTACTTTTAGATTGCTAGGGTTTGTTCTTGGTGGCTGACAAAATCTCCATTATTCATTTTTTCAATGTGTAAAAGAATTTTTTTGCTTCATGCTTTTTTCACCGATAATGTAAATAACGTAGATTCTTCAAATTGTACTTTATATTCTAAAAGATTTAAGAATTTTTACTTGATATTTTCAAAGATAAAAATTTTTATATTACATTTTCAAAGTATTAAAAGTATTACTTCTGTTATTTTTTGTTATTTTTTCCATCAAAACCTCCCCATTAATAATGAAAGAAAAAATAACAAAATCTAAAAGAAAAATCACATTATAATACTTTTAATACATTAAAATTATTATATAAAAAACTTAATATTTAAGCGTACAAAATAAAAATTCTTAAATCTTTCAAGTACAAAATAAAACCCTCACAACTTAGAATAACTTCATCCTATAAAGTAACTTGTCAATAGGCAATGACTTGATTACTATGTCGTAGTGCACAATGTCATAGGGTTAAACTAATAAACGAAATTCAAACTTCATTCGTTTAAAGTCTGAGTAGCTCAACTATTTTACCTATAAACGAGCCAAACTTTTTAGGCTCGTTTGTTCAAGCTCAACTCGTTTAAAACGCAAGTCAAGCTCGAACCGAGTTTTATCTGAGCCGAACCCTAATAAGTTATCTCAATTAACACCTCTAATTATATTTCACCACAAATGTCTAAAAACAAGCATTACCATTTCTAGCTCTCCAAACTCAAAATCAATAATCATTACCTGATAGAATGCTTTAAATTTCTTAAAAGTAGAAGCTTCAACGAAGCTAATGTGCCACCCATGATTTATGGGGCCTGATAAGATCCTACAAGACCAAAACATGCAAAATAACTGAGCTCTTTGGCTAGGAAAACACAGAATGTGATGCAGACAAGTGACATTATTCTTTCACTTGTAAAACTGCTTGAATCGTTCGCATGCTTCCAACACATCATTCCTATGACCAAAGGCGCTAACTCGAATGAAACCTTCACCACCAGGTCCAAACCCGCTGCCAGGAGTAGTAACCACATGGGTCTTCTCAAGAATCTCACCAAACACATCCCATGAGCTTTGGCCAGGAGAGTGCACCCAGACATATGGTGCATTTTTTCCCCCATAAACTTTAAAACCAAGCGAATTAAATGTCTCCATGATAATATTAGTATTTTCTCTGTAGAAACCAACCACCTCTTGCATAGCCTGCATAAAGTAGAGATCCAGAAATAAATGTAAACCAGCCTGTTATAATTTGTTGTTCTATCTAATTGCCAAGATGGGGAAAAAATAGACTTTTAACAAAAACTAATTTTAAATCATAGTTTTTGTTATAAAATGATGTTCCATCTAATTGCCATGACTGGAAAAAATTGGACTTCTAACAAAAACTAATTGTAAATCATAGGTTTCTAATTTTTCATCCATCATGGCTACTAAGTGAAGAAACCGAGACCAAGGAACTGACCTTCAAACCATCTGGTGAAAGGCATGCCAGACCACCCGCTTGGGCAATGTTAGATGCACCATTAAAAGAAGTACAAACAATGCGGTTGAAGTCCTTTGCAACTGGAAATCCATCAGAAAATAGGAGTTCTTTTGGAACCACAGTCCAACCTAGACGAACTCCTGTGAACCCAGCATACTTAGAATATGACGAAGTTTCAATTGCAACCTGCAATACCCATATGTAGATCAAGATGTTATGCATATCTAGATGTGAACACTGCCACAAAACCTGAGTCCAGACTTTTCTGTGCCCATCACAGATATTCTGTACTAAAGTTTGCCTAAATCTAGACCATTCTCATCTTTTCAATGGTGGAATATATGCGAAAGAAATTCCTCCAAAGGGAAAAAATGCATAGAATCCTGTACAAACCAAATCACAATTTTCCATGAGACTAGATGTGTTCAAGTATAAGCTGTGGCTCCTGTCCCCAACCACAGGTGTTGATTATTAACAATTAAAGGCAGGAGGAACAAAGAAAAGAACCCAAAGGTCCCAAACCTCGCGGAAAGAATTTTGAATATAAATTCCAGGCTTACCTCTTTGGCTCCAGGAATTTCAAAGATGGATCGTGGATTATCATCTGACATATACAAAGCATAAGCAGAATCATAGACGATGATTGACCCATTGTCCTTGGCAAATTGTACCAATTTTGTCAGTTGTTCCCTTGATGCAGCAAAACCAGTAGGATTGTTGGGTGAACAAAAAAATATGATGTTTGTAGGAGAAACAGTGGATAAATCAGGAAAGAAACCATTCTCTGGAGTACACTTCATGTATTCAATATTTTCATATTTCTCAACTCTAGTCTGAAACTGACCAGTCTGACCCATAATAACACTTGAGTCTACATAAGCCTGAGATAAGAAGCAAAAATTAAACATTTCCCGAGCACCAAAAAAAAGTATCAGAGATGTAAAAGCTTTCCAAAGTAGCCACTTCATTATGTCCCTGTTCTATGATTATTATCACCTTGCTCTTGTTGCACACTCAATTAATAAGTTTTCTACGTAAAATTTACCATACAACCATCCCATCCACCCTACCATGCACACATATGAGCAAACAACAGATCCACTATAAAAAATAATTCTCTCCTATTTAATTAGCTACAATCTAGCTAGTTGATGCGTATCAAAGACACCCCAAATGAGAACCCATACAATTCCCAAATCGACCAACTTTCCATCAGATTGGGAGTCTTTTCTCAAGGCCAATAATTTTTGTTTACATAGTTGAAACCATCACCACATTGTCTATTAATTGGTAAAATTCCCAGATGAACACACACTTCCCAAATATACCCAAAAAAATGACCACATCTATTTGCATGGGCATAGAAGGAAAGAGAAAAAGAGAAAGGGGGACAGATGCACTGAAGGATCATCATTTGCCTCATATACAACATGGTCATTGAGAGGAACATTATATGGCCATAAGCTTTACAAAAATTATCAATAAGATAAAGTTCATACCCTAAATGAATAAGAGTTTGAGATAAACTGAAAATTTAAGGAAAACTCAAGGAATATATTGAAACACCTGTATTATAAAACCACATTGTAGAGGAAAAATAAAATAAAATCTACCAATCATAGATGATGACATCAACTCAACCTTTAAACATGAGATGTTGATATGAATAAGAATAAAAAAAACCATGACAAGTTAATACTACTAAAGACAAGTGTGTTTTTGTTTTCCTTTGTTTGTGGTAGAAGTATTGAGATATCTACCGGGTATGATGGGTCTTGCACTGCCATTGTAACATTCGACCCAAAGAGGACCTGCCACATAGGAGAGGAGACAAAGAAAAGTCAAGTGACCTTGATAACATTAATTAATGGGAATGGGGATGCAATAACATTCTGCTAGTTTCAAATAAGATAACACCTAGCAAATACAGATGCATACAACTAAACTTGAATAGAAAAAAGAAAACAATAATCAATAGTATATTAATAAATCAAAACAACAAATGAGGAACCACACCTGGAGGCGAGATATGTCACTTTTTGCACCATCCGACACAAATATGTCATTTGCCTCTATTCCAAGGTTTGCATAAAAAGTTGAGGCAATCGCGCTTCTCAATTGCTAAACACAAAATTTACTTTTGGAGTTAATACACAGTGAATCAAGTCTCAGATGATTGGATAATCCATAAATTAGAAAGAGGGAAGAAGGAAACGAAGGGAAGAGAAATAATTGGCAAAGGCATAATAATGTTGTCATACTAATATGCATGCGCAGTTATATACCATCATAAAAATCGCAAATGTTCACGAACTACGTAGATGTAAATAGTCAATAAAGAGTCAAAGGACACCACATACTTTTTCACCTTGCTCAGCTCCATAACCAGTGTAACCCTTGATTGTTGACAATGTATATGATCTCTGCCAATAAGAAAACCCAAGGATATTACATATAGTTTAAACAAGTTGAAAAACAAAGGCAGGCTGTCATTTCAGTCAAAACTAACAGGAACATAGGTTGTCCAAAAATGTACTTATGAAATTCACATGATTATGCATCTGAAATACAAAACACCTTCCTCTGTTTCCTTAGTTTAAAATACGCACTTATAGCACATTGTATATACAATGGCTTTAAATGATGGCAACGTCTAACTTGATGGTAACAATACATACAAGTCATCATGTGGTTGTAACCGAATCCGGAGGGCACAAATTTTCTATTTGCATCCCCCCAAGAAAGTTGAATAAATTCATGTGTAAGTTTAAAATCGTACAAATACAAATTCTCATGTATCTATAATGGATTCAATTATACCATATACAACAACCAGACATGTTAAATGAATTAGGTGATATTGTACCAAGGTGGGACGAGCTACGGTCACACACATACACTTACAATAAAGGTAGCAAGAATAAAATATCCCAATCTCTTATTAATCAACAAAAATATTGTAAGATGATCGAACTACACTTGTATGAATGATAGAACTTCACATCAAAATGAATACCATTACCTTTGCCATCGCAGAAGTTATAATTTCTGGAATGGGCTCAGTGGTGTCACCAATTCCAAGGCTTATGACTTTTGCATTGGGATACTTCAACTTGTGAGCCTCTGTTCTTCTAGCAACCTAATTTCACATGAGAGAATCTATTAAACTCAGCTCGTTGATATAAGCAAGGAAGAGTGATAATCAGCAATCAATTTTTATATTATGGGTGAAGGTTGGAGTATGAAATTGAAACCAAAGGCTACAACCATCGATCAACACACTTTAACAAGGTAGCCAATCCTAAATTCTCAATGAAGATGCTGCACAAAATTCTCTGTTCTCATTCGTGAGATCTTAAGGCCTCCGTACACAATTCATTCTTCAAATAAAAGATTTTCATCTTTAGGTGGGTTGGGGGTTGGGGAGAATGAGCCTAGGGATTTGTCTTCAGTTCACAAAAGACATCCAAAACAACTATACTAATTTTTTCTACTACAATTGAAGGTATTCTATTCAAATAACTGTAACCTCAGATCTTTCATTCACCCAAAAAAGATGTTACAAGAAATAAGAAAAACAAGAGGTGACTTTGACAAGTGAATCAATATCATAAAAACATGTGTGGAAGTGAGTCACTGGAAGTGTGAAGACTAGGACTGTGACAAACGATCTGGAAAGAATGTAACCTTTACACTTGAAGCAAATTTCCAACCCTTGACCATAAATATTACATAAACCCACTAGGTATGCATGCAAAATTTGGGGAAATAAAGGGACAAAAAAATTGTGCAAAAAATTGCAAGAGCCATAACAAACCTCAGGAAAGAGGTAACCAGCTTGAAGCTTAGCCATGTTTGCATTGCGGGACACCTTGGTCTTATAAGCTTCTAAAAATGTACCAAAAAATGCTGGCATTAGTATAGATACCATAACAAATTATTTTCTCTACTACATCTCCCAAACTCCAAGTACATCACAACATTATGAGTACTTTAGACATGAACTACCAACTACAGAAAAAAAATCAATTTCTCAAATTTTCATCGAATTTCTTGGGAACCAAACAAAAAATAGTTAAAAAAAGTTTGTATTTTGATAGCGAAAAACGAAGTATAAGGCGATAATACCATTCTTCTCTAGGGTAGGGGTTGCAATGCATCTAGAAATCCCACTGTTTTTCGCCGGAATAGAAAGATTCTGGGTTCTACACAAGTGAAAAAGTACAATATCAAAATTATCATTATAGGAAAAATAAAAGATTATTTTAGCACCATCACTATCTGTTCATAAAAAATTCACATTCAAATTCTCTCTGTTTTTTCCTTTCATTCCACTCAGCAACTTGAAACAGAGGGGATGGAGATATTAATTACCTGATGCTTAATTTGTTTTGGCCTAAGAAACCTGAGGTTGATGAAGAAATTGAGGTCAACGGATGATGATTTTCCAGAGACATTTTCACAGAGAGAGAGAGAGAGAGAGAAGCCCCGCCGCGTTGTGTGCTATAAACCCTAGCTCACTAGTTGCTTGAGTCTCTTGACGTTTTATCAAAAGCACGGTCCAAGGTTGAACTTGAAGACTGCAAGGGGTAGTAGCACAATCATGCCCAAGGTGCGTTTTATTCCTTCATGCAATTCATAGTGGCAACATCATATGAAAAAGAGAGGTGGTTTAATTATACTTTTTGACCTCTGTTAAAGCACCCATAATCAGCAGCAAACATTGCAGCATAAAATTCAGAGCACACAACTACACATTACACCATACCGAGCAATTTAGTGCGCAATATAATAGCAAGAAGACTCACAAATTAAGATTCAGTAGCAAATACGCATTGCACAAAACTAGAACTTTATTCATCAAGAGCTAAAACTGCCAATGCAAACTTCCTTTGGCCACTAGCCTTAAAGACATCTTGAAGACAAACACAAACCAGCAGAACCGAAAAGAAAATGCACACACATATCTCATCACAATAATTAAATGAACCATAATAAAAGTTATAATCTGATCTCAAAATTTTAAATTTCCTTTTATGGTGTAGACAAACTTTAAAATTTAGATTTCAACCCATAAAATTTAATGGTATAATACTAAAATGTTTTGTTGGGTACCCAATTCAAGAATGAAACTTATGTTCCTGAGCCTCTACCAAATGTAAAATGGGTACTAGCAAATATGTTCCTATCACCCTCTGTTCGTCGTAGATCTATTATGATCTAGATTAGTAAAGATCTAAATCTGTTCATCAAACTCAGATCCAGACCTGTTCGTCAAACAGAGGGTGAACGAAAGCAAATCTAGTCTTCGGTGTGTGTTCTTCGTTCTATCCAGAGAGATACAGATAGAGAGACATAGAGATAGAGAGAGTGATGAGAAACTTACCTTAAGAAGAAGCTGTGTTCTTTGTTCTGTCCAGTGATGTCGTCTTCTTCGTCGACTCTGTGAAGAAGCTCTCACCCACAGATGCAAAAAATTGGAGGACCTCCCCAACGCCACGATCATCTTCGCCTTGTTGCGAACCCTTGGACGAGCTCAGTTGACAAGAGAAAGAGAAAGGGATTCATCGCTGAGTGGGTGGAGAAAGAGGGAGGGGCAAATACGTCTTTGGGGGGTAAACCATTGCTTGTAACCCATGAGCGTGTGTTTGGATACTTGGAGTGGATTGGACAGAATATAAAAACGACAGCCTTGCCTATCCAAACCAAACCCGGCCAAGTTCATATTCGCATTGGAAATGTGTCCATGCTGATGTTTGGTAAACTAATTTTATATCTCCGTGGGGTCTACTAACAAAGGTGATTTAAAAATATTAAAATAATATGTTTTGACTATTACACCCCTTAATCAATCTAATCCGTTTGGATAAAAAAATATGTGGAACTACCTTGAACATTTTTTTTGCCAAAAATTTATTATCCTTGGATCTTGCGAACGCCACTCCTACACCCAAAGCAAATTTTTTTCTTTTCAATCTCAATCTTACACCTCTCTCGGACTCCTATAAATCAACAACCATATTTGACCTTCCCTAAATAAATGGTGCAGCTCATCATCCATACCACCTACCAACCGAAACAGCCTAACATAGCATCCATATAAAAAAAAAATGCATTCACACACCTGACAAAATAATCAAAACATAATACTTCACAATGGACCTAATTAACAATGAGCCACAAAAAATTGCAAGAATACCCAATTTATGGAAACAACTCTGAAACAATGGGCGAGTATGATGATGCTTACTTAAATCATCATTGTATAAAAGAAGAAAACAAGCACCCATTGACATGAACTCTAAAACTTGGATCCGGGAAGCATAAAGTAAAAAAAAAATGGCTAGTCTCCCAGGGCAATTTATTGAATTTGAAGCCAAACTTCAAGAATTCAAATATTTAGTTATTCAAATCCCCATTTGAAAAATCCTTGTGCAGTCTCCCAGGGAAATTTATTGAATTTGAAGCCAAACTTCAAGAATTCAAACAGTTAGTTATTCAAATCCCCATTTGAAAAATCCTTGTGCAGGTAGGGTAGGGATATATCATAATTTAGAAGCTACAACAAAACCCCTCAAGATCCCCAACAACATTCATGGATCTGCTCGTGAGCTCTTCCGTTATTCGTTCGGTCGACAAAGAGAAAGACTCATACCTCCCAGTTGGTTCGTTGCCTTCTGTGATGCTCTCAACCCAACAACTGGCTTTGATTGAGAGGTAAAAGCTCTCCCTTCTCTCTTGTTTTTCTCTCTCTAAAAGCGATCTGAGAAAGTTTTCAAAGGAGTGCTTTGATCCTTGTTACTATCCCACTGACCTTTTTCTTTCCATTTCAATAATGGAAAATAACCTAATGGACCCACCACCTCGATTGACGGAAGAAGACGACCATCTGCAACGAAGCACAAAGAAAATGAAGGAATACCACCTGGCATCGACAGAAGCTGAAATGCTGGTGGACCCATCAATTACTCCCAGTGCTGATGGAGCAGAGTGTGAAATGCCAGAAAACCCAGAAAAAATGACAACTTGTAAGCAGAAAAATTATCTTTCAGCTCTTATGGAGGACAGAAATGCAATTTACTTTGATGAATCGGTTTATGGGGAAACGTCAGAGGATGAATCTCTAGAGGATAAACAGAACGGACAAAAAGGAGGCTCGAAGGAATCTTTTATTGATACATCTGATGAATCCTGGCCACAGATCAAGCTCTCCCAAAATACTTTGTTACGTATTCGCAATAGGTGGAAAGAGGGGCACCTTGTGAAGCTGCCCGACAAGAATATTGGTTATAAAATGCTGTGTATGAAAGTCAGAAATATTTGGGCTCACCAAGGAAACTTTGAAGCAATCGATCTCGATAATAGGTTTTACTTATTCAAGTTCCACATGAGGGAGGCTTGCATCAAAGTCTCCACTAGAGGCCCTTGGATAGTTATGAACCATTATATCACAGTTTGTAAATGGGAACCCCATTTCATCCCATCTAGGGCGTCGAAAATCACCACTGGTATCTGGTTAAGATTACCAAAACTTCTAGTTGCATACTATGATGAGAAGACCTTATTCCTGATTGCATAGGCATTAGGGAAACAAATTAAAGTTGACATTAAGACAACTATAATGGAAAAGGGGAAGTTCGCAAGGGTTTTTGTGGAAAGGGATCTTAGCAAATCTCTAATTTCACAATACAAATTGGGCAATAGGATTTTTAGAGTGGAATATGAGTGCCTCTATATGATTTGTTTTGGTTGTGAAAGAGTAGGACACATGGAAACATATTGCCCCCATTTGAAGAAAAAAGATTCTCCGATGGTGGTCAAAGCGCATGCAGCAATCGGAGAAGAATCACATAACCCAAGGCAAGTTAACTCTGACACCCAAAAACGGTCACTTGTTAACTCAGAGTCAACCCAGGTTAGGTCTGGATTCTTTAGAGGCTAAGTTTGGGCCTTGAATGAAAGCCCAACCTAGGAGAAGAAGAATGCAGAGTAATAAGAGTCTGGTTTCTTCAAGGGGCCAATTTCAACCCAATCGTTTTCAAGCCTTACAAAACCAGCCCTAGGAGGATTTGAGAACTCAAAACCGTGGCCAAGCCCATACAAAACTAAATCAACGCCTCCCTAGCCCACTTACTAAGACAGGAACCCAATCTGGGTCAAGAAGAACTTGGGATCAGATATCCCAACAGAATATAACCCGAACCAGTACCCATAACCCAAAGGAAAAAGTCTCTGACGCCTCAATTTCTTCATAGGCATCTAAGGGTCTCCAAGGTGCATTGGTTCTTGGCCCCCATCCAATGGACATGGATAGAGGGAGGAATAGGAATGAGAAAAGACAAAGTTCAGATGATTTACCCATTGCCTCTTGAATGCAAGGAACCCTAAATGCCTCTACCTCTTCTTCGCCTACACAGTTTCCTCCCCCAAACCCTTTGTCCTCCTCATCGATTATCGATGGTTCCCTCCAGATTAACCCTAAAACCCCCTAACCCATGTTCTTATAAAATAGGAAAACGCGATGGAAACCTCCCTACTAAAGTCTTTTCATCTGAACAACAGTTCAATGGGACTTCTCTTCTTCCCAGAGGAGGAATGCAAGTGGATATCGTTGGTTCACTTGGCGATAGAAACAACCACCCTAGTGGTGGAACCATGCAATCTCAACTCATCGGAGATTCAAGCCATTGCAGTATCGTTGAGATCAACAATACCAATTGAAGAGTGCAACAAACTTGCAGCAAATAAGTTGGATATGGATGTGTCTCATATTTTTTTACAGTTTCTTATGGTGTCCTCCATGAAGATGCTTGCTTTGGAATTGCAGAGGTGTTGGTAATAAGAAATTTAGAAGTATCTTTAATGACTTCTTTAGAGCTCACAAGCTTGATGTGGTTGTTCTTTCGAAAACAAAAATTCATAGCTTTCAAATGGGAACCTTCTTTGAGCAACTAGGCCTTACTGCCTCAAAAACTATGGAACCTGACGGAAGAAAAGGGGGCATTTGGCTCTACTGGGACCCATCTAATATTGATATTAGTATTAAGGGTTGTTCCAACCAAGCCATTCATGCCACTATTTCAAGCAGGGATATTAATGAATGGTTGTTCACCGCTGTGTATGGGAGCCCTAACCCCAGTGTTCGGGATCAGCTTTAGGATGATCTTAGTTGCACAGGTGATAATTTTAATTTTCCTTGGATGGTGGCTAGGGATTTCAATGACTTTTCTAGCCACTCTGAGGGAAGGGGAAGAATGATGGACCACTCTTGAATCCAGAAGTTCCAAGGAAAGAATGAACAATTGTGGTCTTATTGATCTAGGATGCAATGATCTTAAACTCACATGGAATAAGTAGAGAAAAAGCCTCACTAATACCAAAAGCAGACTTGATAGAGCTCCGGTGAACTCAGAATGGATTGTTCAGTTTCCTAAGGCGTCTATTGCTAACCTTCCTAGAACCTATAAAGCACGGATACTTCGTTGAAATCGACGTATCCGTATCGGATACTTTATCAAATACGATACTCGTCGGATATTAAAAGACACGTATCGAATACATCTCCTACATATCCGATAATAATTAAATATTATGATACTTCATCGATACTTTTGTGTTCAAGCAATATATATAATTTTTTAGTTGAGTTTTTAACATTTTCTTTCGAATTCACATACCATACAATACATTTACAAAAATTCACACTACTTCAAAGACACATGAGTATTTTTTAAATATTATCTATAATTACATGTCAACAAAGCATAAAATAAATTTATTATATTATAGTCTTAGTAAAAATTACTTCTAAATAAACTGACTTGGTAAAGATTAACTTTGATTCCTTTAATTAATCAATTCACTTTGTGAATATACCATAGTGATATGATATATATTTTCTTCAAACTAAAACGAATTACTAATTTTTTTTATTGTGTTAAAAAATTACCAAAATATATAAATATTATATTGATTAAAAATAATAAATATATTAAATATATTTTATTATAGATATATATTAGCCGTACTCGTACCCGTATCCTTCTTTTTTATATTTTGTCGTATCACCGCATCCGTATCGTATCCGTCAGTGTTTTGAAAAGTTCGCCTAGGCGAGAAGCAAGGCGAACATGAACGAAGCGAGAAAAAACGAAAAAACGAAGAAGCGAAAAAAACGAACACTTTATTATAAGAGACGATTCTGCTCCCCCCCCTTTTTTTCTGATCACAGGTTAGTAGTCTATTTTATTTTTTAATCACTGATAACTTTTTTTTTAGACTATCGCTGGTTTATTTTTTTTATATTTTTTTTTCTGATAAGTAATGTTCCGAACAAAACAAATTCCTTTTTTTTTCTTGTGTTGTTGAATTCATTTAGAATATTTGTGGAATGTGGGAGTCTGGCGACTGCATGACAAAATTATGATAAAGAAAGGAAGCAAGAGTATCAAGAATGAGGGTAAATAATAGAGTCTTCTACAAAGAAGTGTCTCTGATATATCTTGGTTATACTTTTCCCTTTTCTTATATATATACAAATGGTACCAAAAAGTGGTCTATGCTTATACCATGTTTAATTATTTTAGTACATGTGAAATGTGTCTCTGTTCTGCTTTTTTTATTCAATACATAATTACATATGAAATTGTTTACAATTAATTCTGTTCTTGTCATGATCATTGTGCTTTTGTTTTTTTTTTAGCTCATTCTGCTTCTATTTTTTTTGTTGATTCTGTTGCTGCTTCGGTTTTGTTGTCCTCTGCTGCTTCTATTTTTTTTTATCCTCATTCTGCTTCTTCTTTTTTTTGTTGCTGATTCTGCTACTGTCCTAATCCTACTTCTTTTGTTGTCCTACCCTGTCAATATGAATATATATACAATAGTATTTGTTTGAATTTAAATGTTTAAACTATGACTATTATTAAGATTTGAGATATTATTAGTGTTTGTTTTAATTTAAATGTTTTATGTTTTTACTTGCATTTAAATATTTAGTATATATAAAATTAGAACTTAAATTATTTAGAAGTAATTAAACTAAAATATATTTTTTTTAACTGTTCGTTTTGCTTCAGTAAAGCGTGTCGCTTCGCTTCTCGCTTCTCGTCTAGGCGTTAGGAGCCTTGGTTGCTTCAGTTCGCTTTACGCCTTAAATAACATTGGTATCCGTGCTTTAAAGCCTAGAACATACTCTAATCACTACCCCTTGTTGATCCAGGTGCAAGGTACTATTTCCATCCCCAATTCTATGAAACCTTTTAGATTTGAGGCCACGTGGATTTCTCATCCAGAGTTTAAGGATGTTATGGCCAACACTTGGAGAGAGAATAATAATTCTCTCTTACAGGCGTCGTCTGCCTTTGGGAATAATGCTAAAATATGAAACTAAAAATCTTGGAAATTTATTTAGAAGAAAAAGGAGAATTTCGGCTAGGTTAAAAGGCATCCAAAAAGCTCAGGACCGACATTATTCTCATAATCTGACGCGTCTAGAGGATGATTTACAACATGAGTATGATAAAATCCTTAAACAAGAAGAAGTGTTATGGTGCCAAAAATCTAGATCAAAATGGATTACTCTTGGGGATAAGAATACTAAAGGTCTATTTGATTTGCGTTTCAAAAAATAGAATCCAAAAATAGTTTTTAAGAAAATGGTTTTGATATTGGTTTTGATATTTTTTGAAATAAAAAACTTGTTTAGTTAGATGATGTCAAAAATAATTTTACAGTACAGAAAATAGTAAAACATGTTTGGACAGCCTAAATATATGTTTGAACAGTAATTCATACATTAATAAAAAAATATAAGAAAGTTATTTTTGGATTGATAATTTCATAAAAAAAATTCAATAAACCAAATTTTAAAATAGAATATATTATAATAATATTATAGAATATAATATATTATATATAATGTAGATGTATATGTATATTATATTATATATTATGAGAGAGGAAGACGTAAAAAGAAAAAAAAGAAAAAAATGAAGAAATTTGCTGCTAAGGAGACTCGAATGACATATTTCATTAAAGTCCAAAATTATTCTCCTTATTTTCAAAATTTTCAAAGAAAACTCTGAAAATAAGTTAGTTTTGTTTTCTGTTTTTTTGACTCAAATCTCATTTTTTTCTCAAAATTTTGAGAACAAAAATACTAAACAAACAGGTTTTGGGTGTTTTTGAAATTTTGAGAACAAAAAACAGTTTCTGGAAAGCTATCCAAACATGATCTAACTTTTTTCATGTCTCAACTATTACCAGAAGAAAAAAGAATAGACCTCGTACCATTAAAAACACTGATGGCATCTGGCTTACTGACCCTAATGATATTACTAATGCTATCCAACAGTATTTTCTTAAATCTTTTCGAAACAAAAAATGAGGTTCCCTTAATTCAAAGAGCTTTTAGTTTTCAGAATAGATTGAGTAATGAACAAAGAGACCTTCTCGAGGTCCCCCTTTCAGATTCTGAAATTAAATATGCTCTGTTTTGTATGAAACCTCTTAAAGCACCATGACTTGATGGCCTTCAAGCCCTTTTCTTCCAAAAATACTGGGAGGTGGTAGGATACTTTGTTTGTCAAACCATTAAGGAGATGGTCCGAAGTAGAAGTTGCACAAATGAATTGAACAAAACTTGGGTTACTCTCATCCCTAAAGTTGAGAACCCAACCCAAATCACAGACTTTAGACCTATAAATCTTGCAATGTTCCTTATAAAATCTTAACTAATTTATTGGTGTTGAGGCTGAGACTTTTTCTGGACAACCTAGTTAGCCCTAATCAAAGTAGCTTTATTCCAAGGGGACAAATTGTTAATAATATTATCATTACCCAGGAAATTATTCATACATTTAGGACAAAGCATGGGAGAACAGGGGGAATGGTTATTAAAATTGATTTGGAGAAATCATATGATAGACTTAGTTGGGATTTCTTACATAATACTTTGATTGATTTTAATTTCCCTCCTTTTTGGATTGATATTATCATGAGCTGTGTTATAGGGGCTTCCCTTGCTATTCTCTAGAATGGGGTGCCTCTTGACCAAATCAAATCTAAAAGGGGTTTGAGGCAGGTAGATCCCCTTTCTCCATACTTGTTTACTCTTTGCATGGAGAGACTAGGGCAATTAATCCTAGAAAAGGTCCAGAATGGGCCTTGGAAAGGGATTAAAGCCTCTAGAAAAGGCCCTGAAATTTTTCATTTAATGTTTGCTGATGATATTATGTTGTTTTACAGAGCCTCAGAGAGAGACTACCTCATGATTAAGGATGTATTGGATGATTTATGTTCTATGTTAGGCCTAAGAGTGAATCTTAACAAGTCAAAACTTTTCTTTTCATCCAACATTTGTAGAAGTCATGCACTCTACCTAAGTAGGATGTGTGGAATCACACCCACGGAGGATCTAGGAAAATACCTAGATATTCCAATTATGCATAAAAGATCTTCCAAGGACCATTTCAAATTTATTATTGAAAAAACTCATAGTAGACTTAGTGGCTGGAAGGCAAAAACTTTGTCCTTAGCTGGTAGAGTCACACTTGTTAAAGTTGTTACTTCTACGCTCCCTAATTATGTCATGCAAACTAATTGACTTCCACAATCAACATGTGACCAGCTGGATAGGCTTAATAGGGACTTTCTTTAGGGTGACACACCTGACAAAAAGAAATTCCATCTTATTAACTGGAACAATGTTTGTACCCCTAGGGAAAAAGGAAGGCTGGGAATAATAAAAAGTAGGGATAACAATGTGGCACTCTTATCCAAATTGGGTTGGAAATTGAAAAATAAAGAAAAAGCCCTTTGGGTTGATTTTGTTATGAGCAAATATGTTGGTCATGATGAGTAATTCTGGAAAGCTAAGGCAGTGAGTTCTTCCACATGGAAAGCTATTGCTAGGACTAAAAGTTTAGGACATGGGGTCAAAATGGTTAATTGGGGATGGGTCCCATACTAATTTCTAGATTAATTGGTAGATTGGTAAAGGCTCACTTGTTGATCAGGTTATTGTTTCTCCTGCTTTGAATCTTAACAGAAGGGTGGCAGATTTCATTGATGAGGATGACAACTGGAATCTCCAGGAAGATGTTTCATTCCTCCCTCATTCTTTATGTTTTGATATCTTACATACTTCTATTCCTAGGTCTGGTGACTTTCAGGATACTCTTTGTTGGGGGTATTCAAATAATGACAAGTTTTCAACTAAGGCTGCCTTTAACCTTTTAACTGGGCCCTCTGAAGTCAGGTACCCACCAAACTTGGATCGGAGATGGATCTGAAAATTGAAACTCCCTCAAAAGCTTAATTTCTTCTTATGGCTTGTCCAACATGATAGAATTCTATCTAATAGTCTCAGGGCATCAAGGAATATGACCAACGATGCATCTTGTTGTAGATGTAATGATTTGTATGAATCCACCTCGCATATTACTCGGGATTGCCCAAAAGCACAAAATATTTGGAAGTTGTTTCTGATTAATCAGGAAAGTGAAGTTGACCAATTGGGGGATTTGCATTATTGGTTGAATCTGAATTGTAAGAAGAGAAAGGCAAAAGAGTGGAAAGGTGTCAAATGGCCTGTGCTTTGGACATGTATTGTCTGGAGCACATGGAAAGACAGAAATCGACAAAGCATCTCCACAATTGCTTCCCTCTCCCCCCAAAAAAAATAGTGGAAAGGTGTCAAATGGTCTGTGCTTTGGACATGTATTGTTTGGAGCACATGGAAAGACAGAAATCGACAAAGCATCTCCACAATTGCTTCCCCCTCCCCCCCAAAAAAAAGAATTGTTGCGAGGGAAGCATGGCTTCTTGCCCTGGAGTCCACCAAAGCTTTTCAGGTTGTTCATTTTGCTGAGGATAGGGCCTTATCTAATTTGATCGGATGGTCTTTCCCTTCTGCAGGATGGAATAAGCCCAACACAGATGGATGCTCCAAAGGCAATCTTAGACCGACATGAGTTAGAAGAATTATCAGAACTGACCAAGGCAAGTGGATTATAGGCTTTTATGGGAGAATAAATGACACAAAGAGCATTCAAGTGGAGCTTTGGGAGATTTTAAAAGGGCTGAAACCTCTACTAAGGCTTCAGATCACCCAGGTGGTTGTGGAAACTGACTCGTTGAAGGCAGTTAAGCTGCTGTCATCTGATCCTGATGAGGTCCGCCCAAGCAGAGCCATCATCCGGAGCTGCAGAGATATGATGGGATCTAACCATATCCCCATTCTCCATACCCACAGAGAAGGAAACCAATGTGCTGATTTTGTGGTCAATCTTGTGGTCCAACAGACGGATGCTTTTGTGGAGCTTCAGGATCCTCCACCCCAAATGGGTAATGTTCTTATGGCAGATATGACTAATGTGTTTTACTCTAGGCACTCTATTTAGTTTAGGTCTTTTATTTTTCCAGTATACCCAAAAAAAAGAAAAAAAGAAAGTGAAGGGTGGAACATTGATTGAGAAAAGGGTAAGAATGTCTTACATGTTTTTAACCTGCCTGCCGGGTTTGTAACCCATGGGGAGAATGGGTTAATTTTAACCGGTGTATGAGGGATACAAGACACTGTAGCTACCGGGTCATGGCTAGACCTGGGATTTGTATCTAGACTCAAATGTTGCTTCCCAAACAAAAGATTTGTGGGACTCATTACTTTATTAACCTATCCATGCGGGTGTTAACCCACTCTATTCCACTACCCAAACACACCCTGGGGGGTTATATTGGACCAGCCTACGGGGTTAAATGGTATTGTAGCAACCAGGTCAAACCTTGACCCGAGATTTGTATCAAATCTCAAAAATAACTTCTCAAACAAAGATTATCTGGGTCCCACTTCTATTTTATCCAATCCAAAAAGTGGATAACCACCTTTAGGGCCTATTTGGTATGTGGGTTTTTTTGGGGGGGTTTAGACCTAGAAGTGGCAATCATGCCGTATCGCGTCGTGTCACGTCGGATTCGGGTTGAAGACACGTCAACCCAAACACGACCTACGAGTTAAACGGGTTGGTTCTACTTGATATGAACACGACCTGATTCAAAACACAACACGGCTAACCCGACACGACCTGTGACCAAAGATTTTACACAAGTCGTGTCCCATTAAAGACGACCCAACCCGCCCATAACTAATTTAAACTTGTACCAACAAAAAAAAAAGCAATTTAAACCTTTACCAACTAATTTTGAACTGCAGCAAGTTGAAAGTGGTGAAGCTTCAACAAGTCCAATGATCAACCCGTGTTCAATTCAAGTTCTTTGTCATTTAGATTTGCTCATATAATTTTCTAATATAAGCTTCTATTTAGTTTATGTTTTTGGCACAGACCCGTGTTAATGGGTCGTCTTCTATTTGAACCCTTATTGAAAACCCTTATACCAATTTTTACCATTTTTTCTTTTGAAACCCTTATACCAAGGCTGAAATCTACTTTAGAAAAGCATAGAGTATTGCAGAAATTTTTGCTTATACTAGTTCGCAGTGGTTCGATCGAGAGAGAGAGAGCTAACCTTAGATGACCAGACAGAGGGAGGCGGCGGTGACTGGTGAGGGAGGCGGTGGGGACCGGTGAGGGATGTGCTAGCGGATGGAGAGGCGAGAGAGAGGCGGAGACGTGAAAATTCAAAATTGAAATACTGAAATGAATTCAGGGTTAGGGTTAGGGATCCAAGCATTTATATACTGCCGGGTTATCCGGGTGGAAAATGGGTTACACGGGTTCATGTCAACCCGATTAAATACACGGGTCAATTGGATCACTTCAAGTTGATCGGGTTGAATCCAAACACAACCCATTATCATTTCGTGTTGACAGGTCACATCATACATGGGATTGTGGTAAAAAATAATCAACTCAAACTCAGTTATTTGTATCGTGTTCATGTCGTATTATCCTATCGGGTTAACATTTACCACCCTTATTTGAAACATGGGTCGGAGAATTAATCCCTTAAATCTATGTTTGACAACTATACATTTAGCCCAGAGTTTGAAATCCAACCCGGTCATGAAAACCATGGGGTGTGTTTGGGTAAAAAGATTGGATAGGGTAGGATTTATTTTTTTATATCTTAACTTATTCAAGTCAAACTCACTCATCCAAGCCATATATCAAATCATAACCTTTGTTTGGGAAACAAAGATGTAATTCAATGGTCCCATAAGTTACTTAAATAATTTTGTAATAATTTATCATTCTATCCATGACTCTATCCATTTCAATTCAAACCAATCCGCTACTATGTTTTTTTATTAAAAAAAAAAATTATTTATTAACAAAGCAATATTTACAAGAAGCAAAAGAAAGGCACAGATGCCTAAACAAGAAAACCCAAAGCAACCTAAGGCACAGACACCTATCAAAAAAACCAAAAAGCAATAACTCAAGAAGCAATTTGTAAGGCACAGACGCCTTTCATAACAAGGAAAAACAAAAATCCATAGAAACCAGTCAAAAAAGACTTCGGCAGCATCCTCCAAAACCTTTAACAGCAACAAAGTTTGCTAAAACCCATCAAGACAGCAGTAGCATTTCCCATTCCAGACTTAAGCCTCAAGTCTGTTTCAAACAAATCAACACTATTGTTAAGAAAACAACATAGTAGATAGATTGAGACAAAAAGCCCCAATCTAACACTCATAAGCCCAGTTAAAAGATGCTAAATCTTCCTCAATATTTCCAAGAAAAGCCATGGACACTCACAAAGACCCAAACTGCATTCACAATAATTAAAGAGTCACATTCAATTATTAGGCTTCAACATTTCTTGCATTCAAGCGTCTTTGAAGTTGAATGCAAGAACATACTCACAAACCATTCAGAACATACTAAATTCAAATAGTACTCAATTCAGAACCTCGACTTCAACCTGACAAAATAAGAACAAAACAAATCTTTCCTATGCAAAAGGTTAAAAGAACCTGAAAGAAATTAGAGGGTGAAGCAGTAATTAAGAAGTAGAAAGGGTGGAATAAAGCAAGTTGCCTGTCCCTAAACAAAGACAAATTGCATTGCCGCAGATTCCAGGACAGCCACCGTTTGGACCTTGACATTAGAAGCACGTGCTGCCAACTTCAAAGGCGCTTGAATGCAAGAAATGTTCAAGCAATTGGGCCTCTACACATCACTGCCGGAGAGAGAGAGAGAGAGAGAGAACAGAACTCAGCTTTCCATTCAATTCAAGCTTATTCCACAGAGGAGAGAGAGGGAGGGAGGGAGCGCACACACACACGCTCACACTCTTCCGCCATGGCAGCTCGGAAAAGAGCTTCAGGAGACGACATCAACTCCACCAAACCACCGCCATCAGACTCAAACCAACCCAAATCCAAACCCCAAGAAACCATCTCAACAGACCCACCAATCCTGCAGACCTCAGGAAGCTCTAGAGGATCAAGAGGCTCAGGACCAATGACACAAAACAGAGTATCCCTCCAATTAGCAGACCTTGACTGATACAGATCGAGAGAGAGAGAGAGAGAGACCTATTCGTCAGAGGGGGGGAACACATGTGCCACTGACCTTCGTCGGAGAACAAAGAGAGCGAGAGACCTCCGAGAAGCTTCCCCTTCGCCTTCATCGTCGCCGTTGCTTGGGTGTTTCTCAGCCAAGGATCCCGACGAATGGTTGGACGAAGTGAAAAGGATAGGAAAGTTTGGCTATGTAGGGTAAAAATGTCATTGTGCCTCTTATCCTCCTGGCAAGCTTTGTAACCCAGGGAAGAGGCGGGTTACATATAACCCGTGTAGCTTGAATAAAAAACACTGCAGTATCCGGGTCCAAGTTTGACCCGGGATTTATATCCTCACCCAATTTTTCCTTCCCAAACAAGATTTTTGTGGGACCATGACTTTATTAGCCTATGCATATGGGTGTTAACCCACTTTATACTACATACCAAACACACCCATGGGAGTGGGTTACATATGTGTGGGTTAATGGGTTTAATATTCAAATAATATTTATACCCTCCATATATTTATACTTATGTTTGGATTAAATTAGTTAAGGGACACAATAATCATTTATAAACAAATATATTATCATAATAGTTATACATCCCTCTGCATACTAAACATAGGTATAAACAATATTAAATATTGAATCCCATCTTTGAGTTTTGAAGAGTTTGGACAAACCAATTCAAATTTCTCCCAAAACACATTACAAACAAGTCCTTAACCCACTATCCAACATCACCGAAGACTGCAGGGGTAGTAGCGCTATTGTGCCCAGGGTGCGTTTTACGCCACGGGTATCTTTCCTCCGTACAGTTCATAGTGGCAACATCAAATGAAAAAAGAGAAGTGGTTTAATTATACTTTTTGACCTCTGTAAATTATGATTTATATTTTATTATAGCCCCTCAACTATCAATTATCTTACATTTATCTTCTAATAATTTGAATAGTGTTGACCGTCCATTAGGTTTTGATGAAAAAAAATACACAGGTGTTAATGAATTTTGAAACAAAATGAAACTTATTTGTTAAGACCATGGTTCAAGGTCACGGTAATGAATAATACGACCTAAAAAAAATGTTGAATATGACGAGAGATTCAGGTCATATTTTGGCGTCACGAAATCGTATGACTTGATTCGAGTGACAATAACTCGGCGACTTGGGATTGAATCAAATACAACTCAATCGACTTAGTCGAGCTGTGTGAGACTCGAGGTTTATACGTATTGTAGAACGATATCGACTCATAAGGTGTCAAATTAAATACAACTCATATTGGTATCAAGCAATCGTAAGTATTTACTCATGTCACTAATGTTTTGTATCTCTCAATTACATTCGATTGAGAGATAGTAGAAGGTTGTTTTTTTTTCTTTTTGAGAAAAATAACAAAATTGATATATTAATAGCTAACTAAATAAATCATCTTGGAGAAAGGAGTACAAAAAGTCCGGACAATCTTCTATTCAACAACAAAGATCATTATAATTTGAAGCAAATTTAGCTAATTTAACCATATTACCACTTCGCCTAATCCAGGATAAGGAAAAATTTGTCAATCATCGCATGTATATGAACTTGATCAACAAAGGTCCCAATTTTTATGAGATTCACGTGCTTTATTGACAATCTAACTTTTGCAAAATTGAATATGTGAAGGTATTTTGATAAGATAAAATATTTCATTTTGTCTCAAATTCTTTTAGTTGATGACTTTAAGAAAATATGAAATCACAATTTTAAGATAAATCTTAGTAATATGGTGGTGATATATCGCCAAATGTCATTATTAGTATGGCGACCACCAGGACATGAGGCTTTTTTAGGTGATGTTTTCTGTTGAAATTCTCATTTCTTGAAAAAAGTGGCTAAACAATCGAACCAAACCAACCCAAGTAGCTAATTAGAACAACTTCATAAGACTCTCTAATCTCACTCAACTCTTTATTTTAGAGAGTCAACCACCAAAAATTAGGTTCTAATTGACTCTTGATTTAAACTAGCAAAAATAGAGAGTCTTATTTGACTCTTTATATTTGGAGAGCCTAACTCACTGTATATTCTATTTTTAATGAATGACAATGTGACACATATACAATATTTATTAAAAGTTATTGACTATAAGATTTTTTTTTCTATAATAAAGAGTCCATTAGAGTTGTCAAAAATATTTTACTCTCTATTTTAAATTTTCATGATAGATGCTCTCTATTTGAAAAACTATGCTCTCTAAAATAGAGAGTGCCGTTGGAGATGATTTTAGTATGGTAATTGGAGGATAATGTAAGACAACGAATAATAGAGGGATAGAACGAGATCTATATTATAGTTTGGGGTTGAAAGTATAATTAACCTAAGTTACTAACAGATCTAGATCTCACCTCCACCATCTCCAACTCATCTTCTCATATTTCCAGGTAGCGCTCTCTCTCTCTCTACTCTTCGGAACTCTCTTCTCTATTCAAATTAGGTTAATTGCAATCTCTAATATTCACTTCAGTTAATACTAGGTCTTGCAGAGTTATAGTCATTACCAGTGTGATTATAGCAATATCCACGATATTGAGGAGGCCTAACACTTCTCGACGGGTTCCTGATGGTGGAGGCATTCCATTTGTGAGCTCTTTGCACTTCAAATCACGCTCATGACTGATATTATCTCTTGTACTTTGCGTTATGGTATATATCTGTTCTGCTCTCTCTCTCTCTCTCTCTCTCTCGTACGGTTGATTAAAATTGTTCTTTTTTCCCAATTCTTATTCAATGCCTCTTACTGTGACCACCTCATTAAACGTAATTTCTGATTTGGGTATCAATTTAGTAGTTGAAAAATGTTGAGCTTGGATTTTTTGCTGTGAAATTTTCAGGGTGCGATCCTGATAATTGGCTATATATATAGTGGTTCAGGTCTGTATTTGGCTATGTATGCTATGTATGATCTATTATTTGTTTTCCTATGGGTTGATTTGTGTTAGTTTATCTCTTTTTGCAATAAGGAAAAAAAAGGAAAAAACTAATATTTTTTTTGCGATGCATTCTTAACTTCTATAAGTGTCTGCGAAAAATGCCGGTGGAACCGCCAGCAATGCAGAGGCTTTAAGTAAGCTTGAAGGTAACTAACTATATATGATAATTTACTGAAGAACTTTACATGTTACTTCATGTAGCATTCAATAGATTTAATTAGGTTCCTGAGCAAAATTGTGACAACGTGCGTTTTCAACCTAATTGCTTTGCAAATTTGGTTCTTTGTGTGTTTCAATTTGAAGATGAATTTATCAATCTATTGTATGGTGGCTCTATTAGATGAAAGATGTGACCTTTTTGGCTGAATGCCATGTTTACAAAAATGATGTCTAATTACAATAAAAAATTAAATTTAGGAAACTCTCTCACATTCACTAAGAATTGTTTTGTTTCTTTCTCACTACTGCCATACCTATTAGATATAATCATCGTTGTTTTCACATTTTCTGATCCTTTATGCCATATCATCTAGGTTTGATTAAGGCATACTGTTATCGCATCGTCTCTTGTCTTAAACTATTTTGACTAGTAAAATTATTTTCTATAGTATCAATTTACAAGAGGTCTCATCTGTGTGATTTGATATTTGATGATACAGACCATGTAGTTGAAAAAATGTAAATCTTACCATGTTAGGACAAACACTAGGCATGCTTGCTTTCAGGTGACATCTGATTCTTAATTGTTTTTATTTATCAACATTTAAATGCTAGGAGACACAATAGATATGCTCAATTCGTGACTGGACATGTTGAGCACCGTTAAATTCTTGTTGTATCTATTATTTTTGAGGTCCTAGTTTTATATATTATTTTACAATCCGCAAATAACTTCTCAGATGGAACAAAATTTTTCAACCTAAAGATCTGAAGTATGCATATGTAGGTGGTCTTTCATGCATATTAGAAGTTCAGAGAGCATTACCTGTTTTGAAGAAAGCTTATGGCAATAGAATGCGAGAGAACTGCACATAGTCCCTGATACCTGTTTAGTTGTCTCTAAATTATTACAAGAAGAGGATACTGAAGCCTAGGGTGTGGAGCCATATGAGTTAGATGACGCTGATGGCAGCTGCAAGACTCTTGTGCACAAAGGCATTGTGTGTGTGGCTGACATTAGGATTCCTCTTCCCTACCGGGCAAAGTCGTTTCTCTTTTCATAGTGTCTGATGCGTTAGATTACTTGTCCCCAAAGTATTTTAACAAAACTATTCCAGAATTGGCAAGGGTATCTGCTGATGTGTTTTTCGTATTTTCTGGTAAATCCCTTAAGAATTCAATTTTATATTTATTTTTTTTTATAAATTTATGCATATTTATTCTTATTTTGCGTCAAAGACTAGTTGATGTCCGGAATTAATTGGATTTGGAAAAGTACATACTTAAAAAGTTTTATATTTAAAAAGCTTTATTAGTAGATTTTTGTACTTATTGCAAAGACCTATTGTATAATATTTGCTGACATGTCCTTTTCGGTTTTAGGGTATCTCGGTCGGCATACAGCTAAAGTGGCAGAGCTTGCCAAATTTGGCCATCCAGTAAGTGATTTATTATTTTGGACTTCGTACTTTAGTTATCATTGTCCTATTTTGTTTGCTGGCAGATAACTTTAACAATGTGTTGTTAATGAGTTTTAACATTATGCTTTTTTGAACAATAGTTTTATAAACATCCAACTTTTGTTTGCTTCTTGACTAATTTAGCAGTAACAGCCAAAATTGTTTTAGCAAAATTGCATCAGTTATCTCTGGATAGTATGATTCTGGATAGATTCCAGAAATTCCTTTTGGAACTAATGCATTTGAATGCTTTTAAACTTCCGATGCATAAAATCCACCAATGATCCTACTCTTAAAAGTAATGTTTGGCCAAGATCTTGAATTTCTTATCTTTTGCTTATCAAAAAAAATCTTCCCTTGCTATGTATTGTTGGCAGCTGAATGTAGCGTGAGTGAAATATAATCTAACTTGCATCACAAAGTGTTTTAGATGTTGTACGAAAGGCTGGGTGGAAGTTTAGGAGGTTGAAACTTGAACTCATTTGCCACCTCAAAAATGAAAAAGAACATGGTGTTGATATCATATCATTGAGCGGGTGTTTAGAAGAATGTTTTTAGATGTTATGAATATATTGTCTGTGGGGAATTTTTTTTTTTGTGGGGAGGAATTTTAAACAGAGTAAATGTTGTAATAAAATGTGGTATATCTTGAAAACATAAGATTGGGTACATATGATTCTTGATTTGGTAAAACCCTATCGAGGGAGTGAAAATGGGGGCTTTTGCTACGTTGAAAAAATTGATTTTGTTCCTGTTTGCCTTTGTTCCATGTCCAATTGAGGACAACGACCTTTTGTAGTTTGCCTTTAAAAGTATACCCAATGTCCAACTCTTAACAGACTACTCTGTATTTCTTGTGAAGGCCAAATTGTGGAGCTCATCTTGGTAGATAAGGTTTCTTGTTCAGACCAGCTTACAAGAGAATTCAGATTCCACAAAGAAGTTTGAGCAGGCTGCAACCAAGAGGTCGTACAAGCCGGCTTGCCAAGTTTTCCACCTCAATTCACACCATTAAAAATCTCAGAATCATACAGGCTTCTTGGTGAAAAGTTGCCAATTAGCTTCTTCAACTATGATAGTGGACTAAATTATATTGTTGGAAATCAAACTGCCTTGTTATATATTCCAACCAAGACACTAAGTTTTTCTTGAATTGTGTAAGTTAGCCACCACAAAAGTGTATTCTTGTAGTTGCAAATGTAGTTCTTTTTGGCAGGTTGAAACTCAATCTATTTTTGTGATAGTTGTAAAAGAATCCCAACTATGTGAGAATTTTGAGCTAGTTTTGTCAAGGAAGCAATTGGCCATGTGATTTCAATACCATATTGAAAGTTACGTTATGACTCCTTAGGGATAAGTTATAATTTTTTTCCCCAAATTTCGTTTGATTAAAAGTCTAGGTATAACTAAAAAAATTAGAATTGATATTAAAATATTGAGATTGATTTTAGGCAACATCATCTTGATTCGATTTAATATAATTGAATTTGACACAATTTTATATACTTGAATCATAATCTCATCGAATCTAATCATAAACTTTAGTAATCTTTTAAACTGTGCCGCTTAGCTTATGAAAAATGTTGGTCTTTTACTTACTTTTATATGATGGGATTCAATACTTTCAATACCATGCCAAAAAAAGATTGTGATTATAGACTTTTAGTTAATTTTATAAATATTAATCGTGATAAAAATAAAACGTCGCGTAGTAAAACAAAAATATTGTACTCTTCTCAATTTTAATTAATATAAAATTAAAGGTTAATATCACAAAATAATGTCTCTTTCACCATGAATTTTTAGAGTAGTAGTATTTTAGTTCTCTTAGAAGTATGCTAGTAAAGAAATGGGCCCTCAATAGGCCCTCAATAAGAAAATATGAAATCACAATTTTAAGATAAATCTTATTAAACAGGTGGTGATATATCGACAAATGTTATTATTAGTATGGTGACCACCAGCACGAGACTTTTTTCAAGTGATGTTTTCTATTGAAGTTTTCATTTCTTTAAAAGAACAGCTAAACAATCGGACCAAACTGGCCCAAGTAGTTAATTAGAACAATTTCAAAGGGCTCTCTAATTTCATATTGTACCCTTAATAAAAGTGTTACAATATCAATGTGACACTTTCGTTAGTTTCTATTATTTTTTGTCAAAAATCAATTCTATTAATAAAAAAATTAACAAATATTTAATAAAAATGTCGCATTATAATATTTGATATAAAAATGCCTCATTTTTTCTCTCCTCTGTTTGGCCTCTCTCTCTCTTGCTTTCTCTCTCTTCAAAACCTTTGTGTCACCTCCTCAACCACACCACCGCCGGGAATTCGACTTCGAAGCCGCTGACGCATCGAACACACCGTGCGATTACTCCGATGGACAGTGGATCTACGATTCAACGATCAGATCTCCGCGCTACGACAACACTTGTAACGAGATATACAAAGGTTGGAATTGCATTGGCAGTCAAAAAGCGAATGCACTTGATATAGTCAAGTGGCGTTGGAAGCCCAATCACTGTGATCTTCCACAATTTGAGCCTCTTCGGTTCCTCGAGAGACATCAGTATTGGTACATCTCTCTCTCTCACACACGTTCACACACTCACTCTCTCTGTGTTAGTCTATTAATGAGCTATTTGGTTCCTAAGAAAATGTAGAGAAAGGAAGATATCTTATAAACGCTTATCTCCGCGTCTTTATTGATTTCTAACCTGATTATACAGAAAATTCTACTTAAAAAAAGCCTAGTAAACATGAATTTGATATGAAAACACTAACTTTAGAGCAATGCTATTCAATCTTGTTTTTTCTGAGCAATGGATTCCCTATCATTTTGTTTTGTTCCTTACAAATGGCTTAGTGTTGTATTCTTGAATTTCTCCATGTTTTTTTCTTCGGTGAGTACAATTTATCCATGTTAAATTAGATTTTTGAAGGTTTTTTGTCTATTCCCTATTAATATATTCGGTTCTTGCTAACGTACTTATATATTGACATATTTTCATGCGTTTGGTGTTACACAATTTGTAGACCTTATAGATCTGTAACAGTGCAGGGTGTGGGTGACTCCTTAAATAGGAATATGTTTGTTGCACTTTGAAAGGAGTGCCAGGTGAGGTGAGAAAGTGGCGTCCTGCTGGAGCTGATCGAGGATTTACCTTTCTCCAGTACAACCTTACTATTGCTTATCATCACACAAATCTTTTGGAGTGTTATGGTAGGTAAGCTGGTCTGTTGGAAAATTGTACTTGTGTGATTTTTTAACGGAGTACAGTTTTATTAGTAGTTGCTGCAATTACATTCTTGTGTTCTTTTGCTTATCTGTAGTTGGAAACAGCTGCTAGGGGTTGCATATGTTTGTGTTTACTGCTATCTTGATGGATCTATTTTGAGTTTTTGTTTGGTCTCTTGGTGCCTGCGAGGGATTGATATATTTTGTTTCATGCGTTGGTTACATGTTAACACAAGTTTGATTCATTCCTATATTTTATAGATGGTCTGCCAATCCAGACGGTGGTGTGCTAGAATCTCTTGGATACAAGGAGGGTTGTCATAAGTATTAAAAACACTTTTTAAAAGTTATCTCAAATGTTTTCGTAAGTAATGACCTTAGTTAAGGGTATTTTTTATAAGTTATGATTTTATGGACTTTTGGCCTTAAAAGTATTCAAGCTGAACCTAAAGCCCAAAAAATCTCCAAATGTGGACTTCTGGCATGTTTTCCCTAAATAAATCTTCCTAACTAGTCAAATTGCAAGGCCATAATTCATCACTCACTGTACATGAATAAAAGTAATGAATTATAATAATACTGACGTATGCAATGACATCAATGTAAATTATTAAAGTTATGAACAATATAAAATTGTGAATAGTATAAGTTAGTTTATAATCTGGATTTCTAGTCCAGCTTTTGTATAAAGGGGTGCGGGCTCGACCTGTGGAGCACTGCATCTTGACCACATCTCATACCCTCTCTTTCCTACAACCACTCCATCCTCTCTCCTTTCTTGCACCCTCTCTGAACCCTTTTCTTTTGTAAAAAAACTCTATCTTCTACCTTCCACCACTACTACTGTAAGTGTGTTTTGTGCATAAATTTGCATTAAATAAAAGATTTCGTTGATATTTTGTGTATTTATCGTTCCTTTATTTGATTCTCCTTTATAAATCAGATTCCCTTTTATTTGATTTATCAACTTTATTTGAAGTGGAGTTATAAATTCAAATAATATTTGTTAACCATTTATGATAGTTAATATGCCTTTAAAATCTACTAGCAATGCATCACGTGCATTGCACGTGAATAATTTTTGTATACAAAATATTAATAAATAGTATTATGTAGATGTGGTTTGTTCAATTTCGGAGAGGTGTTTGAGAGAGAGAGAGAGGGAGGGAGAGAGAAGATAAAATTTTTTCAAACTGGATGGTGAGAAAGAGAAGCTAAAAGGTTTTCTAATTGATTTGTATGACGATTGGAGGATTTTTGTCCCATTTTCGGAGAGAGAGAACTTGTTCAAAAACTAAGTTAAACAAAAGAAGATTAAGAGACATAAATGATATCGTTGTCTGCTCAGCTTTCCCAGCGGCAGACAATCATATAGTGGAGGATAGAAAAAGGTGAAAAGTATATTACTATGTTATAAACGATGTTATAATTCATAGTTAATACATAGTGAAAGAGTCATGACCCTCGGTCTATCTATTTTTTTTTATTGTGAATAATAATTAATATCAATGTACATATTTTTTTGATCTTTTTATCTGATCTGTACATATAATTGTGACTTATAGTTATCTTATTCTATAGTCCTTCATTGAAATCTATGATTTTTTGTCCGTAAAATATTTTAATTCTTGTTTAAATGGTCCATAACAAGGTCCATTAAGTTTTTTAACGAAAGTGATTTCGTGTCATTCTGTCGGACAATATCACGTGACCAACACGTAATCACTTATGTCAAAAATTTAACAGGCTGTCTACGCATGAATTATTTAAACATTAATTAAATACTTTAGGGACCAAATTGATGAAATTGATACAATAAAGGCCAAACTGTCAAAACATGCATATTTTAGGGACTAAAAGTGCTATTAACTCTAAATTATAATAAATTTATAATATATATTTTAAAAGAATATTAAAATTATAAAATTCAAATTTTACTTAAAAATACACTATCATGTTTTTTATATAACCCCTTAATAAAACATGAAAATGTTACTTTGATTGAAGAATTATGTTGATTTAACATAAATTATTTTAAAAAATATGTAAAAAATTATTTTTTGTCTAAAAAATAAAATAGTTGAAATTTTGAATAAAAAAATTACACATTTTGAAACATAATGTTATCTTTATATTTGAAATGAGTAATATTATATTGATGAAGTTTTTGAAAAAATTTTGAACGTTTTATTGAAAATTATAGTGATGCATATATTTTTTAAAACTAACGAAATCAATTAAAAATTTTCATGGATATTGATATTTATATATAGTAAATAGAGAATTAATAGAGATGTCAAGGATAATTTTGAGATTTAAACACATAAATATATGATGGTAATTTAGATATTCAACTACGGAAGGATAATATGGTATTTAAAATTCTTTATAAAAGTAAAATAGTGAATCAAAATTTTTTCATATTAAGGCAAAAGTTTCATTCTTTATTAGTAGTATATATGGAAAAAAAATACATGTATATAAGCACAATGTTATCTTCTTATTTGAAAAGAGTAATGAAATATTGATGAAGTTTTTGAACACTTTATAGAAAACTATTATGATACATATATATTTTTGAGGGTAATGTAGTCAATTAAATTTTTTCATAGATATTGATATTTATACAAAGATAATAGAGAATTAAAAGAGATGTTAGAAGGTAATTTGAAAATTTAAATACATAAGGATGTAATTGTAATTTAGATATTTGACTATTGAAAGATAGTATGGTATTTAAAATTTTCTATGAGGGTAAAATAGTGAATCAAAAGTTTTTCACTTAAGGTACTTTTATTAGTAGTATAAATTCTCTCTATAGGTTCAATCATAGATAAGAATGGTGTTCCCAAAATTATAAATTGATTTAAATTTGTTATCAACATGAAAGTAGAAGGAATGTAAATTCCTTTATTACATATATAAATATTTGAAAGTTTAAAGTTTATATTTAATTTTGAATCATCAGTTGTACTTACTGACTGAGTAGTTTTTTCAAAATATTTAGTTGTAATTAATCTTGCCTTTATATAATTCATATATGCTCCGCTGTCAATTAAAGTAATTGTTTCGACAGTAAATTCTTGACTTATTACAAGTACAATTTTAACATACCATTTTGATAAGTCATTTTTTCTAATACATTTAAGTATTCATTATTGGAAGAGTTTGATGCTTTTATATCATCTTCTTTAATTGGTGCTTTTTCCAAAACTGAAAGTTTTTGTTTTATGACTTTTATGTCATCTTTAAAATAATGAATCTCTTTTCTTAAGTCTTGTACCGTTGTGGGAGAAATTTCTTTTAGTTGGAGTGGGTTATCAATTACGCTTTATGTCTTATTAAGGACTTCTTTTAAAGAATAAGACTGAGTCAAAGAAGGTTTCTTTTCTTCAGGAGTAACTTCTCGATATTGTTCGATAGCCTTTCTTTTAGATACTGGATCTTGTATTTGATCTATAAGATCAAGGATTAATGTTTGTGACTTAGTCAAAGAATTTATACTTAATCCCTTTATAGCTTTATAATTATTTTGTGCTTGATGAGATAAACAGTTTTTATTAGCTAACTGATTATTTATTTTATGGTCTTGATCAAAAGCTAAATGTATAATTGATTTATTGTTATGCCTTTTAATTAAACATTTAGATACCACAGATCTAACTTTCTTCCTCTTAAAGCAAATAATAGACTTTTTCTCTTTATCTATAAATGATTTAGTGGTGTTGGTGAGTTGTCTTTTTTTATTGACTTTAATATCATTATCCCTTTTATGGAATCTCTTTTTCTCCTTAAAAGTCATATGAAAAGAATTAGTAAGGAAAGACTTTCATTTTATTAACTCTTCTTTATTAAATGCCTTAGCATGTCTTTTTATAGAAGAACATATCCGTAATAGTTAAAGTTTTCTCTTGAAGATGTTCATCAATAATTGTATTAATTTGTTTAGTTTTAGTTTCAAAATAATCTTTAGGTTTAGTCTGAAAGGATGCATTTAATGACAAATTTCTTAATTTATTTTTAAGTTTATTTATGAACTCTATTTCTTCTTCATCATAAAGAGGAAATTTTTTAAGTTCAGTTATTTGATCCCTGTTAGATGGAGCATAATAGGTTAGAAACCAATTAACAAAAGGAATTATCCTTTTTTCTCTTTCTATATAAAGGTAAAACATTTTTTTTATATCTTTTAAAATCATCCTGACTCATAGTTTTAAAATACCAATTTTTAAATTCTTCATATTTAGGAAGATAAAATTCTTCATTTATCTGTTGTCTATTAATCACAAATTTTGTTTGTTGAGGAGAAATATTTAAAAGGGTTTTATCCCTTAAGAAATATTCGAGCAATGATAATTCATTATTAAATTGATTTAACGTCATATTGGTATCTCAAAAGTTGTTATGTTGACTTATATATTTCTCTATTATCTCTTCTAGTTGCTATTGTAATTCATCTGATATTTTTAGCTTTGCCTCTACCTTGCACAATATGTAAACCCCCACATACTTATCTTAATATAACAATGTAATTATTTTTGAAATGCTAATATATGTGATAATGTATGCATGAACTACGTAGATTGTAAAAGTAGAATTAAAAATGTTAGGCGAGGTAATAGGGTATGGATTGGAAGTTAGGAAGTAGTCCGGAGTTCAAACACATTTTAGATATAATTTGGGTAGAAAGGATTTTAGACACTTCTTAGTATTTGGATCATAACATTTTTCCCTTATGTCTGTTTGAGTTGAAATTTTTATAGTAAATAGTAGACTTCCAAGGCTACAAAAGTATATTTCATGAAATTTTTTCAAATAGACCTCTAAATATGCCAAAACTTCACTGGAAGTTTTAGCAGAAATAGGAAGTTCGTTCGAACGTGAAATGACGTTTGAATGACCTACGTTCGAACGTGAAAGTCCGTTCAAACGACAATGAGTTCCAGTACTTTTTTTCTGATGGAAAAACAAAAATACTGGGAGCAAAGGAAGTTCGAACGCTAATGACGTTCGAACGTGAGCTACGAATTCTGATTTTCAGATTTTGCACAGGGGACCATTTGACGTCCTATAAATACATAAGGACACCTCCTTAAGCCCCATTTCAACATTTCTAATCCTAGAAGGCTTAGAGAGGAAGAAAGAAGAGAGAAAACAAAATATTAAAGGGTTGATTCAAGTTTGGCAAAAATCAAATCTTCAAATTCTTCACATAAAGTCAAGGAAGAAGAAAGGTAGGAGTTTTATTCCACTACTTTTCATTGAGGTTAGGACTTATATATACATATGTTTTGAATCTTAATCATATATATTTGTTATGGAATCCTTGATTCTTGATATTCTTACAAACCTTACCATGTTTTGAAAGAATTTATGATTTGATAACCCTAGAAATTCATGTTCTTGACGTAAAAACCTAACTTTGGGGAAAAATAGATTTTTCTTCTTGATATCCTCTTGTTCTTGATTCAAAAACTTTAGTATTTTGCTTGGAACAATAAAAGCCTATCTTTTGATGATCTTTTGCTTATTTTATTGAATATGTTGGAAAAATACTTATGAAATTGGGGGTTTTGAATTTACTTGTGATTTGAGAAAATGGTTGGTATTTCATCTCTTGTATGATTTGTTGTGATGGACTTGAATTACATTTGAGAATTGCCGTAGAGTGTTAGGGGTTAGTCTATTCCAGTGGGGGTGAGATGGTTTCCTAACACTTGTAGTGGATTGTTGTTTGTGAGAGCAACCATTATTGTTCACGTAAGTTCGAGGCTGAGGGATGGTATACCTTTCCTTGAATGGATTCGTCAATGCCGTGGGAGATGGTATACGCCCTTCCTAAATTGGTTTGTGTGGTTATGATGGGTGAACGAGGTAGAATGACTGTGTAGATTCATGGAAAGTAACCAACATACATGAGAATATGAGATGATGTTATTGAATGATTAAATTAATTTCTTCACATGTTTATTCCTTTCATTTAACTTATTGCTATTGCATTAACTTGGGATCAAATAAATTGTCACTGTTTATTTCAAGTTATATATGATATTTTGGAAAGGGAGACCGACCTGTTTTATATGTTTCTAAACCCTGTTCAAGTTTGGAAGGATGTTGCTACAGAGCTTAGTGTTCACCCCCTGTAAATACTATTTATTCTTAGATGTCGGTTTAGATGAAGAGCTCGGAGTGGATGAGCAGGTAGTTGGGAAGCGCAATTGGATGAAAGCGTGGATTCTGAGGGGGATGTCTAGAGTTGATCACTCCATGTCCTAGACTAGGAGATCTATTTTGATAAAATGGATAGATGTTATTTTGTTTATTCCACTGCAAGATTAAGTGTGATTTTGAGATGTAATGGTCATAGTTTGACATATTCTTTTTGGATGTAGATGCCAAAGTTTGACATATTCTTTTGGATAATATTGTAGATATTATGTATGATGAATGAAATTTGCCTTATTTATGGACTTTATTAGTTGCTCTCATGATGTGAATGATTTTAAATAGTAATGTCGTCCAAGGTGAATTTTGGGGCATTACACAATAATTACTACAAGGTCTCATTTTGGTGTCTCTATTGCATTGTTATGGAAGATCAATTAATTGATCATGTCCCTATCGTAGTGCATTGGTTAACACCTTAAGGTTTTAGCTCAGTGGTAAGCACTTGTACTCGAAGTGGTATAAGAGCCAGGGGTCACAGGTTCGAACCTTGTGCCCTCCACGGGGATGGTAAGGAGTAGGGGAGAGTTGGGTCTGGGAGTGATTGGCGAGGAGCTGGAGCTAGCCCTATCATACTGGATGGTAGAGAGTGGGTGCCCAACCATTGTGGACCAGGCAGGATCTATATGAGTATTAAGTAGCGCCTTGGTTAACACTTTAAGGTTTTAGCTCAGTGGTAAGCGTTTGTACTCGAAGAATTATCATTACCCGAATATATCTTAAGGGATAAAACCTTTTTAAATATTTCTCCACAACCAACAAAATTTGTGATTAATAGACAACAGATAAATGTAGAATTTTATTTTCGTAAATATGAAGAATTTAGAAATTGGTATTTTAAAATTATGAGTCAGAATGATCTTAAAAGATATAAAGAAATATTTTACCTTTATATAGAAAGGGAAAAAAGGATAATTCCTTTTGTTAACTGGTTTCTAACCTATTAAGCTCCACCTAACAGGGATCAGATAAATGAACTTAAAAAATTTATTCTTTAGATGAAGAAGAAATAGAGTTCATAAATGAACTTAAAAATAAATTAAGAAATCTGTCATTAAATGTATCCTTTCAGACTAAACCTGAAGATTATTTTGAAACTAAAACTAAAACTAAACAAATAAATACAAGCATTGATGAACATCTTCAAGAGAAAACATTAACTATTTTGGATAATTTCTTCTATAAAAAGAAGCACGCTAAGGCATTTAATAAAGAAGAGTTAATAAAATGAAAGTCTTTCCTTACTAAGTCTTTTCTTACGACTTTTAAGAAGAAAAAGAGATTCCATAAAAAGGATAATGATATTAAAGTCAACAAAAAGACAACTCACTAATTCCACTAAATCATTTATAGATAAAGACAAAAGGTCTATTATTTGCTTTAAGAGAAATAAAGTTAGATTTGTGGTATCTAACTTTTCTTTAAGAATAATAATAGCAAGGTTCATTGTACCCTGTAGCAGTATTGTAGAAGAATTAAAAGACGAATTACAATAACAGTTAGAAGAGGTAATAGAGAAACATATAAGTCAACAGAACACCTTTTGAGATACCAATATGACGTTAAATCAATTTAATAATGAATTATCATTACCCAAATATATCTTAAGGGATAAAACCTTTTTAAATATTTCTTCTCAACCAACAAAATTTGTGATTAATAGACAACAAATAAATGAAGAATTTTATCTCCCTAATTATGAAGAATTTAGAAATTGGTATTTTAAAACTATGAGTCAGGATGATCTTAAAAGATATAAAGAAATGTTTTACCTTTATATAGAAAATAAAAAATGGATAATTCCTTTTGTTAATTGGTTTCTAACCTATTATGCTCCATCTAACAGATAAATGGACTTAAAAAATTTCCTCTTTATGATGAAGAAGAAATAGAGTTCATAAATGAACTTAAAAATAAATTAAGAAATCTATCATTAAATGTATCCTTTCAGACTAAACCTAAAGATTATTCTGAAGCTAAAACTAAACAAATTAATACAAGCATTGATGAACATCTTCAAGAGAAAACTTTAACTATTACGAATAAGTTAATCTATAAAAAGAAGCATGCTAAGACATTTAATAAAGAAGAGTTAATAAAAGGAAAGTCTTTCCTTACTAAGTCTTTTCTTATGACTTTTAAGGAGAAAAAGAGATTCCATAAAAGGGATAATGATATTAAAGTCACTAAAAAAGACAACTCACCAACTCCACTAAATCATTTATAAATAAAGACAAAAGGTCTATTATTTGCTTTAAGAGGAAGAAAGTTAGATCTGTGCTATCTAAATGTTTAATTAAAAGGCATAACAAATCAATTATACATTCAGCTTTTCATCAAGACCATAAAATAGATAATCAGTTAGCTAATAAAAACTGTTTATCTCATCAAGCACAAAATAATTATAAAGCTATAAAGGGATTAAGTATAAATATTTTGACTAAGTCACAAACATTAATCCTTGATCTTATAGATCAAATACAAGATCCAGTATCTAAAAAAAGGCTATCAAGCAATATTTAGAAGTTACTCCTGAAGAAAAGAAACCTTCTTTGACTCAACCTTATCCTTTAAAAGAAGTCCGTAATAGGACAGAAAGCTTGATTGATAACCCACTCCAACTAAAAGAAATTTCTCCCACTATGGTATAAGACTTAAGAAAAGAGATTCATTATCTTAAAGATGACATAAAAGTCATAAAGCAAAGATGTTTAGCTTTGGAAAAAGCACCAATTAAAGAAGATGACATAAAAGCATCAAAATCTTTCAATAATGAATACTTAAATGTATTAGAAAAAATGACTTATCAAAAATGGTGTGTTAAAATTATACTTGTAGTAAGTCAAGAATTTACTATCGAAACAATCGTTTTAATTGACAACGGAGCAGATATGAATTGTATAAAGACAGGATTAATTCTAACTAAATATTTTGAAAAACACTACTTAGTCAGTAAGTATTGCTGATGGTTCAAAATTAAATATAAACTTTAAACTTTCAAATGTTTATATATGTAATAAAGGAATTTGCATTCCTTCTACTTTCATGTTGATAACAAATTTAAATCAATTTGTAATTCTGGAAACACCATTCTTATCCATGATTGAACTTATATAGAGAATAGATTCTAAAGGCATATTAACTACCATAAATGGTCAACAAATATTAATTGAATTTATAACTCCACCTCAAATAAAGTTGATAAATCAAATAAAAGAGAATCTGATTTATAAAGAAAATCAATTAAACTTTTTAAAAGAAGATATAAAAATCTTAAGTTTATCTGATAAGCTTAATTCCCCTGAAACTAAGTGAAAAATAAAATAAATTGAAAGTAAGATAATTCTATAAATATGTGATACAATTCTTATTGTCTTTTGGAACAGAAAAAAACATGTGGTGACCCTACCTTATATCAAATAATTCAATGAAAAAGATATTCGACTAAGGCTAGGCCAACTCAAACGAATAAAGATTACTTAGAATTTTGTAAGAAAGAAATTGACTCATTATTGGAAAAAATTTTAATTCGGAAATGTTATTCGCCTTGGAGTTATGCGACTTTTTATGTTAATAATGCTACTTAAAAGGAGCGAGGAGTTCCTAGACTTGTTATAAACTATAAACTTTTAAATAAGGTTTTGCAATGGATTAGATATCCTATTCCTAATAAAAAGGATTTATTATCTTGATTGTATAATGTTAAGATCTTTTCTAAGTTTGACTTAAAGTTAGGTTATTGGCAGATTCAAATTGCTGAGAAAGACAAGTATAAAATTGCTTTCACGGTACCTTTTGGACATTATGAATGAAATGTTATGTTATTCGGTCTTAAAAATGATCCATCTGAATTTCAAAATATAATGAATGATATTTTTAATCCCTATTATGCATTTTGCATAGTTTATATTAATGATATACTAATCTTTTTTGATTCTATTGATTAGCATTTTAAACATCTGAATAAATTTATTCAAATTGTCAAGAACAATGGACTTGTTCTTTCTGCTATTGAAATGAAACTATTTCAATTAAAAGTAAGATTTTTAGGTCATTACATTGAACATGACAATATAGTCCCAATAGAAAGAAGTATTGAATTTCCTTCCAAATTCCCTGATGAAATTAAAGATAAAAAGCAATTACAAAGATTTTTGGGAAGTTTAAATTATTTAATAGATTTTTATCAAAATCTTGCACAAGATACTGCTATTTTATATCCTAGACTTAAGAAAAATCTCTTTCCTTGGGCAGATCTTCATACCGAAGAAGTTAAAAAGATAAAACTTAGAGTTAAATTTTACCTTGTCTTTCACTGATAAAACCTGAATGGTACAAATATGTTGAAACAAATGCCTCAGATAAAGGTTATGGAGGTATTTTTAAATAAAAGGATCCTAATTCCAATAAAGAATTACTGGTAAGATTAACTTCAAGCAAATGGGGATCCATTCAATTAAATTATTCTACTATTAGAAAAGAAATTTTATCCATTGTTAAATGTGTTAGTAAATTTCAAGATGATTTACTAAATCAAGATTTTTTACTAAGAAATGATTGTAGCTCTGCCAAAAATATTCTTGAACAACATGCTAAGAATATTGCTTCAAAACAGATTTTTGCAAGATGACAAACTATTCTATCTGTTTTTGATTTTAAAATTGAATATGTTAAAGGAGAATTAAATTCTCTTTCCGATTTCTAACTAGGGAATTTTTGCAAGGTCTTCATGAATCGAGGCCAGAGTAGTACTCGCGGCCGAGGCCGCGGAAGAGGAAGGCCTGGAGAAAGAGCTCAGGTCAATGCTTATTATCCTCCTTTAACTGAATCACAGAAGCTTAAAGCTGTTAATAATCAACTTCTTAAATAAAGATATTCATCTTCACATAAACATGATGATAAAGATGATGACGGTTATACTGTCGTTAGATCTAAAAAATCTTTTAAAGAGGCTCTAATAACCAAACCTAAACTAAATTACACTGAGTTAAACACTCTGCCTGTTTATAGTAGTATAATGACTCTTGATTATGAGTAAGTTAATTGGATGACTGATCCATATTATATTGTTGGTCGATTTATGACAATGGATCGAGTATTCTTATTTTTTGGAAATAAAGACAGAGAATATTATGAACATATTTTTATTGAAACCGACTCTTTTAAATTCCAGAGATTCTTTAATTATAATCAGATCATAAAGATCTTCAATATAATAAAGCCCTTATATTAAGGGTAATATCAGCTAAAGACTGGGGTCTTAATCTTATTATCCCTCGTACACTAAGAAATCCTCCATATACAAAGTATAGCTATTTTAATTATATTGAAGCTTGGAATAATGATTTCTTATATGAGGCTATAAATTTAAAGCATTCATAGTTCTTCCAATTCACTGAAACCTATACAGAACTTCCTAACTGGTTTTATGATTGGTTGGAAACCTTTGGTATTATTGACAGGATATATCCTGAACCTATGAAAAAATTATTTGACTTGTATAAAGACAAAAGTCCATCCTTAAAGGATAATGATATTGCGGCCAAACCAATTATTAAGTTCTCACTCAAATTCTTTGTTTCATGGATTTGGGTGTGGACATTGGCCTGTGATTTTATTCACAATGGACATCCTTGACTAATCAGGAAATATCATGTTCGATTCTGGAATAATTATCCGCTTGAATCTAAATGTCAAATCACAACGGAATATCTTAAAGACATATTAATAGTAAGGTTGCTATTATTAAAGTCAATAGAAAATCCATTGGTTATCTACCAAACATGACATTAAGCTTATTTAAGTTAAAATTTAATCATAAAGATGATTATGTTAAAAATATGGAAGAAATATAATTTTTTGATAATGAAAATAAATTGCAGAACTGGGATATACCCTAGTACCCTACTAAGAAAATTTATAATATTGGTACTTTTGATTTTAAATTGAGTTTAACAATTAAAACGATTGAAAGAACTATTTTTTTTTTATCAAAATGAATATATTTTATAACGGTTAACTAAAAGAGAAATCTTAAAGATTGAAGAAAATTGTAAATTTTTGTATATTGGATTAGTTCAAGTTGCTCTAAAACCATTAACTCTTCATGAATTAAATGCATTTTTATGTTAGCATTAAGAGATGTAAATGTTTAGATTTTGATCAATCTTTAATGGGAGTTATACAGTCCAGTTTAAGTACTTGCCCTGTCTATTTTAATTGCTTTCCTAACCTTTCTGTATCTTTATCAGATAAAAGCATTTTGGATGTTTTAACATCTAACATTAAAACTTATGGTTATAATTATAAAGACGACACCGATATAATTGTTTTTATTTATAGAGTATATTATAAAGTTATGAATACTCTATGTCCTGAAGTTAAACTTCTTAACCTTAAAGGTTAAACAACTTTAATTGAAACCAACACAATTAAAAATAAAATTGAAGTCCCTAAAACTATTAAATGGTCTGAAATCCAATTTTCAGAAACTTAGCAATTGGAGTCAGTAGTTCCTAAAAAATCATAAATTAATGAAGAAATAACCCAAATTTCTCAATCATCACAGGGTGATGTTATGATAAAATTTGCTAGAACTAATTATTTAAAATCTTTTGATAAATCAGAAACTTCATTAGTTTATTATACTTCTACTAGGAGATCTACTTCTTCGGTCCCAAATCGAAAAAGAGATAAAAAAAACCCATAATTAAAGGAATTAAAATTTCTAAAAATAATATTCTACATGGAATCTATAGACAAAATAAAGAAACTTTTAATGAATCTTCTCTAGAAGAAGATATTGATCCAACTCCATCTGAAATCAGATTTTAACTATAGTTTTATGGATTTACATCCAAGAGAATTATAGTTAATTAAGACAATAATTAATGTAGAATTTTATCTTCTTAAATATGAAGAATTTAGAAATTGATATTTTAAAACCATGAATCAGGATGATCTTAAAAGATATAAAGAAATGTTTTACCTATATATAAAAAGGGAAAAAAAAGTTATTTGTTTTTGTTAACTGGTTTTTGACTTATTATGCTCCAACCACTATGGATTAATTAACTGTGATAGAGAAATTCTAACATAAATGGGAAACATTGGATGGTAAAACTATAAATAGCTTTTATCCCTCAACAACTGCGCTGTAAAATTAAATTCAACTGATAATGGAGATATACTATTAAATGCTTGTTATACATCAAAAGATGATGATATAGTTAAAAACATTTCTATAAGACAAAATAATTATACAAATGGTTGTCTACGGGTTATAGAACAACACTTGACTAAAATTGTAAATTTAATAAAAAATCAACACTTAGAAGCCTCGTCTTCACAGTCCTTTAAGGATAATGATTTTGAATGAGTCAATATAAAACCACCAATTGATACTTCCACATTTAATCTGTGTAAGAAAATGGAAGATGAGTTCATAAATACACTCAAACAAAAATTACAAAATTTATCATTAAATGTAATATTTCAGACAGAAAGCATAAAACAATCTGAAACTGAAATTAACCAATTTGACAATTCTTTACATCAAATTCAGTCTGAAGAAATAAATAAAATTGTGTTTTCTAAAATAACCCCTAATTCATATTCTCAAATGCCTCCTCTAAAGGCTTATTATCCCATATTTACCCCTCAAGATATATTAAACGAAGAAATATTCTTTAATGATCAAGTTAGCTATGCTGCTTATGCTATATATGATTGGAATATTGATGGAATGTCAGAATATTTAATTCATCAAGTTTTACATCGTATGCTAATGTATGCTTATATATGCAAGGCTAATCGAAATACAGATCATACAATTGCTAAATTTATAACCGCGGGATTTACTAGCAAATTAAAGGGATGGGTGGGATAATTATTTAAATCAAATCCAACGAAATGAAATTTTACATGCAGTAAAAATTATAACAGCTGAAGATGAGAGTATAACTACTCAAGAAGATGTTGTTTATACATTAATACAAACTATATTAAAACACTTTGTTGGAGCAAGTTTTCAAAATACTAATAAAAGCAAAGAACTCTTAATGAATTTAAGATGCCCCACTTTAACACATTTTACATGGTATAAATATGTATTTTTGACAAAAGTTTTATCAAGAACAGATGCTAATAATGAATTTTGAAAAGAAAAATTTATATCAAGATTGCCTAGTTTATTTGCTGAAAAAATCAGAATTCGCTTAAAACAAAGGCAGGGAGAATTTAAAATCCTTATGAAAATTATATTTATGGAGAATTAATTTCTGAATGTATTTCAGAAGAATTAGCCCTCTGTAATGACTTAAATCTTAACATTCAATTAAAAAGACAAAAGTTAAATGGACAAAAAGAACTTGGTGAATTCTGTAACCAATTTGCTTAGCAATTAGATATACCTAAACAAAAATCAGTAAAAGAAAAGTCTCCCCTTGCGTCTTTCAAGAAAAAGAGATTCTATAAAAAAGATAAAGACAAAGTCAATAAAGAAAAAAGCAAATCTACCAAACCTACTAAAGACAAGAAGTCTTTCACTTACTTTAAGTGTGAAAAGATCGGACATGTTGCATCCTAATATTTAACTAAAAACCAAATCAATGAATTAATTGTGGATGAGAAACTTAAAGAGAAAATTTTAAAAATAGTGATAAATTCTGAAAGTGAAAAAGAATTATCAAAAGAATCATCTTCTAATAATATTAATGAAATAAATAATTCGTTATCTTCAAAAAACGAAAAATCATAACAAGATAAAACTTATTCATCTTATTGTAAAGCCCAAAATAATTATTACAAAGCCATTTTAGATATGAATGGATTAAGTATAAATATTATTTCTATTGAAAAGGAATCAATGTTAAATCAGTCAAAAAATTATTTTATACATACACCGATGTGTGTAAATATACCAGACGAACTTGAGGAATGGAATCGAACACTTGGTGGCTGATATAAGCTAAAATGGCATCAATAGAGTATCATGAGTAAGACAATCATCTTGAAGCATTAATTTAATATAGATTGCTTGATGTTGTGCTTATTAGTTTATCAAATTAGCTTCTTCAGAAATCTCATACCAAGGGCAGACAATCGGTTTGATGTAAAAAGCTTTAAGACACCGTTACCCAAAACGTATTTGGATAAAAAGGTAGATGTATCCTTTTTTTTGTTAACAAAAAAAGAAAAGAAAATAATAGAAAGTGAATTTGACTCTCCATATGTAACGAGTCAAATTGATAGATGAGTTCAGGTTATGTCATGAATTAAGCGATAAGAGAAAGTGGATTCTTGAGTCTTTGGGAATATTCTCATGTAAATCATTTTTTGATAAAACGATTGATGATCCTTCACACTCTGTATTTTCTCCCTCTGTGATAATTTGGAAGGTTAAGGTGCCCATAAAGATGTAGGTTTGTGCAAGAAATATAGCTAATTGTAGGATAAATAACAATGATGTGTTTCAAAGACGAGCATCATTTCTTTACATTTCTGATGAGACTTTTCTGAAATACCCTATGATGAAGACACGTGTCCTCGGTTTACTAATACACTGTTGCTTGGATCAAACACCATCGGCGAACGAATGTCCTCGCCCCCGAGGTACCTCATATATAGGATCATGCATTCAGTATATTTTACAACCAACACGTGTCCTCGGTCACCCATGTACCTCGGTCGCATATCTCCCTCGGTGCCCGAGAGGAGCCTTTCCTCGGTGCCGAGAGTTACTCCGTCCTGGACGCTTCATCTACTCCGAGATAAGCTATTGACGTATAGGTCACTAGCCTAGTCTAGTCTAGGCTGCTCATCATGACCTCGTCTTACACAAGTAATGTCAGAACATACTGGAATACAGAGGTCACAGCCAATACGGGATGGACGCGTGGCAAATGATGTCACATCAAAGACAGACAAACCGCATGCCGTTGCTGACACGCGGCTTGGGAAAACAAACAATTAATTGCACCCTTCTGTTGATGAGACCGCATTCAATGCGGTAAGGCTCGGAAATGAAAGGCAATAAATGCTCCCATTACAGAGCATTTATTGCATCCTCCCCGAGAGAAGCGTATTGTACCGTCGGCATCCCGACGACTCAGCATTGATTGCTCGGGACCCCGAGCAGTCAATTAGAGAAGACATTCCTCATCAGAATCAATACACACGCTACCTGTACCTAATGATCACCTACTGACCACACTGACAGCAATCATGAGCTTTTAAGGTATAAATACTCCTCCCAAAAGGCAAGACGGGTATGCAATCAAAAACTCTCCACTAGAATAGATTTTCTCAGTGTTCTCTCCTTCCTCTCTCTCACTCAAAGACTGACTAGATCGTCGGAGGGGATACGCCGGAAAACACTCCGGCGCCCTTCTAACCTGTTCCTCTTTGTTCCAGGATCCTTTTTTAGCCTTACTGGATCGTTCTCCCTCTCACCCAGGATCTCCCGTTGCCGTTCCAGTTTACCATTTGACCTCGCAGGCTGTTCCAAAGCAGCGTGGTTAGTCACTCAGCCGGTTCACGCAAAGTTCACCAAGGGAGAGAGCTGTTCCCGTTTTTTATATTGTGCAGGATCTTGCACGCACAATCTGGCGCCGTCTGTGGGAAACGAGTAGTTTTCCTAATTTTTTCTCTATAAAGAACAGTGACCATGGTGAACACCAGACAGAAAGGGAAAGGACCCCACCAAAGGAGTCATGAGTTACAAGCTCCCTGCCATCACGGAGGGAGGGATCGCACCAGTACGATTAAAAGTGCCTCTACTCGGTCAAGGGGGGTAACCCCTCAAACCAGTATGGGGATCAGGTCAGGAGGATCAGCCCCCTTGGCCCGTCAGCTGGCAGAGGTGATTGAAGAAAAATTTGGCGATAGATTACGTCAGCTGGAGAAGGACAATGTAAACGTCCTTAGCCGGCTCGACGAGTTTGCCGCCTCAGGCGGAGGGTCGAGGGATTCATTCCTTTCCCGAGGACTCCCCGTCCATGAGGCGGAGACAAAGGATCTAAGAAACCACCTAGACCACAAAGCAGAAAGCTCCAGGGCCCCGAAGCGACCCAGAGCCGGCGAATATCATCTTGACAACCATTCCAGGAAAGCGAGGCCATTGGCCCTGGACGACCTCCGGCGAGGTTTGTCCAGACGGAGGAAGGGAGATGAATCCGAGGAGGACTCAACCCAATCTACACGACGCCCAGGAAACGAGGGGCTTACCGATGAACCCAGGGACTTCAGGAGGCATCCCGTAAGGGAAGAAGTAGATCTCAGAGCCCGATTAGACTCCAGAAGAAAGGGTAAGACTGTCCAGGACGAGGCCGAGGACGAAGTCATGCAAACACCCTTCACGAGGGAAATCAGTGAGATGGATGTCTCAAGAAAGTTCGTCGTGCCACGGTTCAAAACCTATGATGGGCGGTCCGATCCCGAAGCCCATATCAGACAATATAAGCAGATGATGTCCCTCTATCATTCGGACCAACGGTTTCTATGCCGGGTGTTCCCTATGAGCTTGGGGGACTCTGCGATGAGGTGGTTCGAGACGCTTCCCCCAAACAGTATTGGGTCCTGGAAAGAATTGACAAGGCAGTTCCTAACCCGATTCATCACGGGGAGTAAGCGCCCCAAGGACATTGGATCATTGTTGACCCTCAGACGGAGGGAATCCGAGACTCTTCGCCAGTACGCCATCCGATACTGGGAAGAGGTCAATGAGGTCGAGGGATGCTCGGAGGTCATGGCAGCAGCATCTTTCCGGCTCGGCTTGGCGAGGGACACGGACCTGTACCGATCCCTGACCAAGAAGACTCCCTCGGATATGGGGGAACTGATGGCCCGGATCAACAAGTACTCGAGGGTCGAGGACGAGATGGGAAGCAACAAAGGCCGAGCCCTCCAATCCAAGAGAAAGGAGAAAGAGCGCGAAGATATTCCCCGAAAGGGATTGCTACCCCATCCAGGGGGTTCGTCCAGAGGAGTTCACACCGTCTTCAAGGAACCCATCTTCAGGTTGCTCCATAAAATCAAACACGAGCCGTTCTTCAAATGGCCGCCCAGGATGCAGAGCGACCCCTCCACCCGTGATCAAAAAGTTAGGTGTTCATATCACCGGGATGTCGGGCATCGCACCGAGAGCTGCAGGGTGTTCAAGTCATTCTTGGAAAGCTTGGTCCGAGACGGACATTTGAAAGAATACATAGAGCCTAGGCCAGAAGAGAAACGAGCCCTTGCCCCGACCGAGGAACCGGACAACGTCATAGACGTCATCCATGTATGTCCGCTGGAGCGCCCCACGTCCAAGGAGCTCGAATCCGACCTCAAGAGGGTAGCTTTTACAAGAAAGGTAGCCGAGGGAGATGTGGGGCCATCAAGTAAAAGGGCCAGGATGGGTGAGCTTGGCATTACGTTCTCCGACGCGGATTTGACAGGCGTGGTGATTCCTCATAACGACGCCCTTGTCTTGACCCTAAAGATAGGGAAATTCGATGTCAAGAGAATTTTGATAGATTCAGGGAGCTCCTCGGAGGTGATGTACTTCGAGACTTTGAAGCGGATGGGCTTTGGCCCCAAAGACCTAACCAAAATCAGGACACCCCTCATCGGGTTCAACGGCTCTTTCGCCTTGCCCGTGGGGAAAATCACATTACCGGTCGCCACTGGTCCCTTCGTCATCGACACAGAGTTTGTTGTGATCGACACGGACTCTCCTTACAACGTGATTATGGGGCGAACATGGCTGCACGCGTTGGGAGCGGTGCACTCCACTCTCCACCAGAAGTTAAAGTTCGCCACGCCAGAGGGCATCATGGAGATCCGGGGGGACCAAGCGTCTGCGAAGAACTGTTTTTATTCGGCCGTCCGAGCCGGGGCGTCCAGCCAGGAGAAGGGGCGAGCACCGGAAGAGATCATGGAAAAATAGCAATTACAGTCCGGGCGTCCGGGGATGGATGACCCCCGGGTAGACCCAGCTGAACGATCGGTTGAAGACCTCCGGAAGGTGCCCTTGGTTGAAGGAGAAGAAGAGAAGTATTTCCTAGTTGGGACCTCGATGCCCGCAGCCGAACAGGAGGAGATGATCAGGTTCTTAAGGGGAAATACAGACGTGTTCGCCTGGAACGAAATGGAAATGACAGGAGTAGACCCTGAGATAATCACTCACAGGCTGCATGTTGACCCGTCGCACAAGCCAGTAAAGCAGAGGCCACGACGTATGGCCCCGCATCACACCAACGCGGTCAATGAGGAAATAGACAAACTCCTGAGAGCCGATGCCATTCGAGAGATACAGTTCCCAGAATGGCTGTCCAATACAGTATGCGCAAAGAAGAAAGGGGGGAAATGGCGTGTCTGCGTAGATTTTACGGATCTGAACAAAGCATGTCCAAAGGATGACTACCCCCTGCCAAAGGTGGATCAGCTAGTAGATGCCACAGCCGGGTATGAACGAATGGACTTCCTGGATGCCCGAGCAGGATATCATCAGATCCCTCTCTATGCCCCGGATCAGGAGAAAACGGCATTTATCACTCCGAAGGGAGTTTATTGTTACAAAGTAATGCCGTTCGGACTGAAGAACGCCGGGGCAACATACCAAAGGCTGATGAATCGGATGTTCAAAAAGCAGATCGGCAACACCATGGAGGTCTACATAGACGATATGCTGGTGAAGAGCAGACGGAGTTGTGATCATCTGGCAGACTTGGCAGACACCTTCTCCACCCTCAGGGAGTATGGGCTAAAGCTTAATGCGGCGAAGTGCGTTTTCGGAGTGGAGTCAGGAAAATTCCTCGGGTATCTGGTTAGTCAACGAGGAATCGAAGCCAACCCAGATCAGATTAAAGCAATCCTGGACATCCGAAGCCCTCGCACTGTCCGAGAAGTCCAGAAACTCACAGGGATGCTGGCTGCACTTAACCGTTTCGTCTCACGCTCCTCGGATAAATGCAAACCCTTCTTTGGAGCAATCAAGAGTGCTGGAAAGAATATGTGGAGCCAGGGGTGCGAGGACGCCCTGGCTGGGATCAAAGAATACCTAAGGACTCTTCCAACCCTGTCCGTCCCCATCCAGGGGGAGATGCTGTTCCTGTACTTGGCAGTTTCAGAGTTTGCGGTGAGCGGGGTACTTATCCGTGAGCATGAGCACCGCCAGAAGCCAATTTACTATATAAGCAAGGCGCTCCTAGATGCCGAGACGAGATATCTACCCCTGGAGAAACTGGCTCTGTCCTTGGTCACCACTGCCAGGAAACTACGGCATTATTTCCAGGCTCACCCGATCACTGTCCTAACTGATCAGCCCTTGAAGGCAATTTTGAGGAAAGCTGAACTCTCCGGAAGGATCTCCAAATGGGCAGTAGAGTTGGGGGAGCACGACATTCATTTCAAACCCCGAACTGCAATAAAAGGACAAATACTGGCAGACTTCATAGCTGAGTTTTCGGGGGAGCATCCTGTTCTAGAAGGACCGCCTCCTCCCAACTTAGCGTCTCCAACAAATGTTGAAGGATCGCCATGGCTTTTGTGTGTGGACGGTTCGTCAAATAGCAAGGGATCTGGAATCGGTGTCTTGCTGACCTCTCCAGATGGGATTATTGCGGAGCAGGCCATCCGGCTGGGATTCAAGGCATCGAATAACGAAGCTGAATATGAGGCACTCATCTCAGGACTTCAGTTAGCTGAGGCAACAGGAGTTACCAATTTGATCGTGCATTGCGATTCTATGCTGGTGGTCAATCAAGTCAATGGAGAATTCGAAACGAGGGACCCTAGGATGAAGGCGTACCATCACCAGGCAACGACCCTAATCCAAAGGTTCGCCCGGTTTGAAATCAAGCAGGTGTCCCGCGACAAGAACACACATGCCGACGCCCTGGCTTGTCTAGCCTCGGCGGTGGACTCCTCCCAGTCGCGCAGGATCACCATTGAGTATCTTCCCACATCCTGCATAGACCATACTCTCGAGGCGATGGTCATCCAGGACGCGCCCAAGCCGCTCAGTTGGATTGATCCCTTTGTCAAGTTCCTAACAACGGGAGATCTCCCGGAGTGTCCAAAGGAAGCTAGAAAGATAAGACTCAAAGCTCCAAGATTTTGGGTCTCTTCGGATCAGAAGCTTTACCGGAGGTCTTTCTCGGGGCCGTACTTGCTATGTGTCCAAGAAGATCAGGTACAAGACCTTCTGTATGAGGTACATGAAGGAATATGTGGGGGGCACTCTCGGGGGCGATCTATGGCGCACCGCATTATGTCTCAGGGATATTGGTGGCCGCGAATGCAAAGGGATGCGCGCGCATATGTCCAAAAATGTGACCAGTGCCAGAGGTTCTCCCCAGCAATCAGGCAGCCCGCGGGGGACTTACACCCCCTCACCAGCCCTTGGCCATTCGCCCAATGGGGACTCGATTTGGTTGGACCCCTACCTAAGGCTCCGGGAAATAGAAAGTTCCTCATTGTGGCGACAGATTACTTCACCAAGTGGGTAGAGGCGGAGCCGTTGAGCCACATCCGAGACATAGACGCCAAAAAGTTCGTCTGGGAGAACATAGTCGTCAGGTTTGGGATTCCTCGAGCACTGGTATCGGATAACGGGACTCAGTTCACTGGCGGGCGCTTCAAGTCTTTTTGTGAGCATCTCGGGATCCGTAACTTCTACTCCACCTCTGCATACCCTCAAGCCAACGGGCAGACGGAGGCCTCCAACAAGACAATTATCAATGGGATCAAGAAGAGGTTGGAGAAAGCCAACGGAAAATGGGCCGAAGAGCTGTTAAACATTTTGTGGGTGTACAGGACTACCCCTCGGTCATCAACAGGCGAAACCCCCTACTCCCTGGCATACGGGATGGAGGCGATCATACCCCTCGAAGTTGGGCTCCCGACCATAAGGACCCAAGCTTTCGATGAAGGGGGAAATGATCATCAACTGGAATTGGATCTGGACCTACTGGAAGAAAGAAGGGAGGAAGTCGCCTTGAGGATAACCAAGTATCAAGAGAAGATCTCCCAACTATACAACAGGAGGGTCAAGACTCGAGAATTCCGGATAGGCGATCTGGTCCTCAGAAGGGTAACGGCCAATACCCGGGATCCAACAGAGGGAAAGATGGGACCTAACTGGGAAGGGCCTTACAAAGTGATATCAATCGGGGGCGCCGGGTCGTATGGATTAGAAGATATGAGTGGAAAACTTGTAATACGACCATGGAATGTTATGAATTTAAAGAAGTATTACTTTTGAAGTACTCTCTCCCTCAAGAGCTTGCCAAACGAAGATAAAGGGTAAGGCCCTGGGGACAGAGTTCAAGGACTCTCGTCCCCGAAGCACATACAGGAGCAAGCCTCCTGTAAGGGTATGGCCCTGGGGATAGAGTTCAGGACTCTCGCCCCCGAAGCAAATACAGGAGCAAGCCTCCTGCAAGGGAACGGCCTTGGGGACAGAGTTCAAGGACTCTCGTCCCCGAAGCACATACAGGAGCAAGCCTCCTGCAAGGGTATGACCCTGGGAACAGAGTTCAAGGACTCTCGTCTCCGAAGCAAATACAGGAGCAAGCCTCCTGCAAAGGTACGGCCCTGGGGACAGAGTTCAAGGACTCTCGTCCCCGAAGCACATACAGGAGCAAGCCTCCTGCAAGGGTATGGCCCTAGGGACAGAGTTCAAGGACTCTCGTCCCCGAAGCACATACGGGAGCAAGCCTCCTGCAAGGGTACGGCCCTGGGGACAGAGTTCAAGGACTCCTGTCCCCGAAGTAAATGCAGGAACAAGCATCCATGAAGGACAAGGCCTTGGGGAAAAGGTACAAGGACTCCAGTCCCCGAAGCAGCACAAGAGCTTGGCTCTCAAATAGGCGAGCAGCCCCGAAGATGATTCAAAAAAAAAAAAAAAAAAAAAAAAAACATTACTAAACACAGCAGAAGGAAAGAAAAACTTGTTATTTATTTTCAAAAATAGGGGCTTTGCGTCCCCGAAGGCTACAAAAGGAAAGCAGAAGGGATACAATCAGAAAATACAAGGCACCTTCATCGGGCTCCAGGCATCTCCAGAACTTCAGCCGAGGGCGAGTCAGCGATAAATGGTTGAGAAGCTTCTGGAGCAGGCAAGAGAAGAACTTCGGCAGCGGGAACAGCTTGAGCAACTTGAGGTTCAGGAGCATGGTCCGACGGAGCGTCCTCGGACAAGTCCACTATCACCGCCTCGGGAGCATCAGCCGAGGTCTGCATCGGCGTAGGGGCTTCATCCTCGGCAGCAACCTGTGCTTCTGCCTGTGCCATCTCTGCCGAGGGCACATACTTGTGCACTTGGAAGAGAGGGGAGTCTGGTGGGACTCCAGCAGCCTGGAGCGCCTCGTCCCACCCTTTCTTGAAGAACTCCTTGCTGTTTTCTTCAAGAGCGGGGGCACGTCATCGGCAAACTCCTCCAGGAGTTGTTCCTCCGACTTCCGGTTCAGCTGCTCGGCCCTGATCCTGTCTAGCTCCTGGGTAAGGGCCAGACAGCTTTCCTCGGAGCCCACTGCCCTCTCCTCCGCAGCAGAAAGCCGCTGCGTTTGCTCGGTAATCCTCCTCTCAGCATCGGCAAGTGCGGCACTTAGTTTTTCAGCGCCCACCTTGGCCGATTCGGCGTCCTTGAGGAGCTGCTCTATTTGAGCAGCCTGCCCCGCCAGGGTAGAATCCCGGGCAGCTACGTCCTCCATTGCCCGGGCGAGGGCCGCTTCCGCCTCCTCCTTCTGACCTCGGGCCCTCTGAAGGTCCATCCTAGACCCGTGGTACCGAGCAGCTATGACGGAGATCTGCTGGGTAGCCTGCAAAGGAAGGAAAAAGTGTTAATCACAAAAGTAGAAAACAAGAGTGAAGGAACCAAAGCAAAAATAAACTCACCACCAGGGAGTTCTGGATGATGGAGCGGAACAACACGTTGGTTGATCGCCCCCTATGAGCCTCCATGTCAGCCTCGAAGTGCAGTGTCTCACTCACTGCATTAGCGACATGAGGATCCGACAGAATAGAATCGTCGACCCTGATCACTCGGCTCATGTGATCAGTGGCTCGGGGATTCCACTCCGCGGCCTCCACCCGAGGCGGAACGGGAGGAGGGGTCTGCTGCTGTTGTTGTTGTTGTTGCTGTCGGGGCTGCTGCTGCTGCTGCTGCTGCTGTTGCGGAGGAGCAGGCGGTAATCCACGACCCCTCCCGCTTTGCTGCTGAGCGGGAGGTGCCCTGGATCCTCGGCCAAGACCGTCATGCCGATGCTTGACCCTTCTTTCCTCCTCCACCTGAGGGTCCCGGTCTCGTACCTGACCCCGACCAAGGACCCTTGATGATGGGGTGGAACTGGTCCCTGCAGAGGGGGTGCCTCCGGTCGTTCCTCGACCTCTCCCAGCTGCAAGGGCCTGCCTCTGCCTTAAGAACCCGAGGTCAATACGAGGAGTGTTTGACATCGTGACTTCAAGCGCGTCCTCGGCGTCCAGAGATTGAAGAATTTGAAAGTCAGGCCACAAGTCACCTCCCGGAGTCCCCACCTCGGCGTCCGAAGAAGCAACGTCCTATCTGACCCCGACCTCTTTAGCAACTCCCTCGACCTCTGCCTCCGAGGCCCGGTCCGGGTCTTCCTCCAAGTTTTCCTCAACCTCTAACCTCGCCGCCTGATCGAAAAGTTCAGACCACTGCGAAGGCTCAAAAGGCTGCGAAAGCTGCGAAAACTTCTTATACCCGGGGGTATAGTTCAGCAGGATATGAGCAGCACGGCCAAACCCGGTGTCACCCGTGAACCTCCAAACCGTGATTAGGTCGGCAAAGTTTACCAGCGAACGAGGAGGAGGAGCTGTTTCCCGAGCAGGAATATCTGCACAAACAAAAAAATTGTCATAAACATGAGAAGTCCCGAGAAACACATAAAGAACCCGAAGGAACCGACGTACTTGTCGTTCTCCATTCCAGAGGGCATAATAAGTCATTGTACTCGGGACCAACACCCCTCTGCCAAGATCCCTTGAAGATTAGGATATCGTCCTTGTACCCCTTGTCCGAGTCGGGAAGATGGGTTACAAGGTACATGGAAGGGTCCCTGGCTTTGAGGTAGAAGTGTTGGTGAGGCATGACTCTAAGGAGGGAGTAACAGAAAAGGAGATCATTGAGCCCAATATTCACCCCGAGGCGCCTATTGAGCTCTAAGACCCCCATGATTATTCGGAAGACATTAAGGCAGCATTGCCCGGGGAAGAGACGAAAGCGGGAGAGGAACTGAAGAAGCAGGGGGGGTAAAGGGAACCTAATTCCACCCTCTATGATGGCCTTGGTATAGAAAGGCATAGAATCCTCGGCCCTGAGGATAGATGAGTGCACCGATGGGTCAAAATCCACTACGTCTACACACGGAGGAATGCTGTACTTGGCTCTAAACCTATCGATCTGCTCCTCCCCTTTCACCTTGTATTTCCCTGACCCCGAAGAACCAGCCTGAGGATTCTCAGGAGCAGGGCGGCGACGAGGCATCTTTAAAAGAAAAGGAAGAAAAAGGTATTTACTCTTGAAAACCCCTAAGGAAGTTTCCCGAGGGTTTAAATCACGACGTGCCGACCGGATGACACCACCGTTCAATCGGAAAACAAAAAGGCTAGGAGGACGATAATAAAGAAGGTTCTGAAACTCACCCGAACGTCAAAAATGGAGTTTTTCAGGAAAAACTTTAAAACAACTCCCTCCAGAAAGTCCAGGAATCAACAATGGGTTTGCTGGCTCTGTGATTTTGAGAGAAAGGGCAGTCGACGATGGCAGAAGAAACGAAGAACTCCGGCGAAGATCCAAGAAGACGTACTCTGAGGAAAGTTTGAAATGGCAAAACGTACGAAACCGGAGAGGAACCCCCTTTATATAGGGGCAATTTTCATCATTGGGCGCGAAGACCGAAAACGGCGCATTTAATGCGCACGACATCCCAAGCCGGGGAAAGCGGCTCGAGGCCATGATGAAGGACGGGTGGTAGTTGGGAAACCCTTCGTCTCCTTACAACGCGTGTCCTCGGTGTCAGAAGATCGAAGGCTGGGGGGCAGTTGATGAGACTTTTCTGAAATACCCTATGATGAAGACACGTGTCCTCGGTTTACTAATACACTGTTGCTTGGATCAAGCACCATCGGCGAACGAATGTCCTCGCCCCCGAGGTACCTCATATATAGGATCATGCATTCAGTATATTTTACAACCAACACGTGTCCTCGGTCACCCATGTACCTCGGTCGCATATCTCCCTCGGTGCCCGAGACGAGCCTTTCCTCGGTGCCGAGAGTTACTCCGTCCTGGACGCTTCATCTACTCCGAGATAAGCTATTGACGTATAGGTCACTAGCCTAGTCTAGTCTAGGCTGCTCATCATGACCTCGTCTTACACAAGTAATGTCAGAACATACTGGAATACAAAGGTCACAGCCAATACGGGATGGACGCGTGGCAAATGATGTCACATCAAAGACAGACAAACCGCATGCCGTTGCTGACACGCGGCTTGGGAAAGCAAACAATTAATTGCACCCTTCTGTTGATGAGACCACATTCAATGCGGTAAGGCTCGGAAATGAAAGGCAATAAATGCTCCCATTACAGAGCATTTATTGCATCCTCCCCGAGAGAAGCGTATTGTACCGTCGGCATCCCGACGACTCAGCATTGATTGCTCGGTACCCCGAGCAGTCAATTAGAGAAGACATTCCTCACCAGAATCAATACACACGCTACCTGTACCTAATGATCACCTACTGACCACACTGACAGCAATCATGAGCTTTTAAGGTATAAATACTCCTCCCAAAAGGCAAGACGGGTATGCAATCAAAAACTCTCTAGTAGAATAGATTTTCTCAGTGTTCTCTCCTTCCTCTCTCTCACTCAAAGACTGACTAGATCGTCGGAGGGGATACGCCGGAAAACACTCCGGCGCCTTTCTAACCTGTTCCTCTTTGTTCCAGGATCCTTTTTTAGCCTTACTGGATCGTTCTCCCTCTCACCCAGGGTCTCCCGTTGCCGTTCCAGTTTATCATCTGACCTCGCAGGCTGTTCCAAAGCAGCGTGGTTAGTCACTCAGCCGGTTCACGCAAAGTTCACCAAGAGAGAGAGCTGTTCCCGTTTTTTATATTGTGCAGGATCTTGCACGCACAATTTCTCTACAGTGTGTTATTTGCATGTGCAAGTGAGACTACTGATCATTTGTTTTTGTAGTGCCCAACTACTTTGTTTTTGTGGATCAAATTATTTCAATTAGCATATGTGAGTTGGGTGATTCCTAAGTCGTTTTCTTTTATGTTGGTGGAGGAATTTGAGGGACTAGAAACATATAAGAAAAAAGCGATTCTATGGCATTGTGCAATTTTAGCCACTATATAGGTAATATTGATAGAAAGGAATTCAAGAATATTTGATGATAAACGAGTGTGGATAGAAAGTTTATGACATCACATTTATTTTTGGGTGTCATTGTGGCCTTCTATTTTCTAGGAGTTTGATGATATTCCACTTTTTTGTATCTCGACAAATTGGAGAGTCTCATATGATACATAGTTTTTTATGAGCTAGAATTTGTTTTTTCATAGATGGATATCTTATCCATCCCTATTTTCTTCAATGCATCATTTGTATTATTTTAAATTAATAAAGTTTTCTTGTTTCCAATAAAAAATTGAACTCTTTATTTTTACAGAGTTTAAGTAGAGAGCCGATTAGAGATTAATTGAGTAGGATAAAAAGCCTGACTTGATTCTCTAAAATAGAGAATTGAGTGAGAATAAATAATTTAATATAGATGTTTTAGTGAAGAATGTAGTCTATCTTTTCATTCATTAAAAATAGAAGAGACAGTAAGTCAGTCTCTTTAAATATAAAGAACTTATTAGAACTTAATTTTTAATAATTAATTCTGGAAAATAAAAATAAAAAATCTAATGAAAATGTCATGGGTACGTGTATTTAATTATTTATTATCACTACGGATTATAAACAGATTGGATTTTCCTTCTTAAAAACACCTCAGTCCCTCATCGCCATGAGAGACTCTCTCCTCTTGCTCTTACGGCTGGGATCTGGAACGACATCTCCGGCTGAAATTTCACATTAAATATCTAATCTCCGCATCATTCGTGCTTCCACAAGTGAGTTCCCTTCGACTATTGATTGAAATTTCCAAAAACGTAGTCTCGGTACTTCCAATAGCCCACTTTTTGTTCTATCTTAGCATTATCTGTGTTTTTCTTTTGAACCGGAAGTTGTGTTACTTGAGTTGTGTCAGTTTAGATAAAAACCCAGTTTTGACACATTGCCCACAATGTGTTTGATGAAAGGCGTAAAAGCTATAATCAAATTCTTCCTTGTTGGATCTAATTTTGTGAGATTCACTAGTTCATTTTGATGTAGTTGGATGTTCCAATCCACTTGGGACTTGGGAGTTTAGTTTCATGTATTCTAGTTACGTGTGGACTTTTTTTATTAGTTAGCTTAGGACTTGAAGTCTTATTGGTTGATATCAATGTCCCGTAAGAGTCTTCTTGATAGGAGTGCTATTCTTGATTTTCAAGAACTGTGTGACAGGCCTTTGCTATTGTTTCTTTGCTTTGTCTTCTTGTTTTCTTTTGGATATCTGTGTTGAATTGTTTGTTGTGAGTACTTTGTGCTTGATTAATTTATTTGAGGGCCTACATTCCTTGTAAATAATAATCCAAATATGAAACATAAGTCCACATAGTTCATATCCTTGCTTGAATCGGAACAATATTAAAGGAATCCGGTTTTAGATTAGCATTTAGTAGTTTTTTGTTACTACTATTATATTGTATCTATTGCATGAAACTGTTTTATAGAATTATCATCCTCTGGTTATTCTAAGTACTTAGTGACATGTACTGTGATGATTGATTTGTGGTTCGAAACTGACAGGGTGTACTTTTAGAATGCTTTATTATACATTGTTTTATGTTTATTTTTAATATGTGTATTTTGTTTTATTATTGTGTGTGTTTTGTGTTTTGGTATATTAGTATGTGTGTTTGTTTTGGTATGTTAATGTGTGTGTTTTGATGTATTAGGGTGTGTTTTATTTGGTGTATTAGTATGTATTTTTTCAGTGTACTAGAGGTGTGTGTTGTTGGTGTATCAGTATGTGTATATATCAAAAGTTTTGATTATTTTACTAGTTAATGGGTCTAACCCAACCTATTATAACCCCTTTATTAAGTGAAAATGGTTTGGAGTTTTGCACCGAACCCATCCAACCCGTCCGTTTGTCAACTCTAATTATTACCTGCATATTCATAGCCTAGACATGTAGACAAAAAATTTCATTTTTCTTTGTAGCTTTGCTTGAATTTGCATCTTTGAAGCTATAGGAAGCACGGATACTTCTCGGGGGTGCCGTGGAGGTTATAAGTGTCTTGAATAGTGGACTCAATCACATCCGACCATGTTTTTAACAAAAAACACTGTTAAATTATTAAGAGGAATGTGATTTATTTATTTATTTATTTTTTTGTGTTTTTTATTATGTAACTTGTAGACTATGAATGTTAATAGATATAATGATGTTTGGTGAAAATAGTGGATGTTTATTTTGATAGACTATTAAGAAGTGTGTGATTACTTGATAGTGTTTTCTTATCTTGAAGTTCTTTGGAAAAAGAATTTGGATAAATGATCATTCAGGTGAATTTTCTTGCAAATCCTACTTTGAATCCTTAATTGATAATTCCTCACTTCCGTTATTTCTTCCATCAATTACGATTTTGAGAGTTGATGTTCCTTTAAAGGTGTAAATTTGTGCATGGATAATTGCTAATGGTAAGATTAATGCTAATGATATACTTCAAAGAAGGAGACCTATGATTTGTCTTTTGACACAATGGTGTGTGATGTGTAGAGGAGAATGTGAAAGTGTAGGCCATTTATTCTTGCATTGTCCTATAGCTTTATCTTTTTGGAATAAGTTGTTTGCATTAGTTAGCATTTGTTGGGTGGCTTAGAGATCTATGTCATCTATGTTTTGTTTAGATTTTTAAGGTTTAGGAGGAAACAAAAAAGGAAAAACACTTTTGCATTGTACCTTTTTTGCCATTATTTGGGTTTTATAGATGGAAAGAAATGCAATAATTTTTTAAGATAAATTAGAGAAAGTTGATGATTTGTGGAATCAATTTTTTTTCTTGGCCTTTTTTTTGGCATCCGTGACTAAGGATTTTGAAGATGAGCCACTCTTTGGTATAACAAGAAGTTGGACAAACATTGTGTGGGCTGTAATCTACTGTTAATACAATTGTTTATGATTCTTGTTTTGTTCATTACAATCGTTGGGGGTGGATGACTTGTCCACCTTATTGGTTCTTGTAATACATTTTTATTTCTATTATTAATAATATTGACGTTTCTTATCAATTTTTTTTGGATCTATTTCAAAATTTTAATTTTGATCAAAAAATTAATATTTTATAGGTCTTATTATTAATATTGTTATAAAATATTCTTTGTTTTTAATATATTATAATTTTATTATTATCTATAAAATATATAATATTATTTTAATTAGTTGTATCCTTGCCATACCGTGTCTTATATTTTTTGAACTTAATTGTATTCCTGTGTTTGTATCGTATCGGATGAATATGTGCTTTTAATCTACTTATAATTAAGCTTTGAACCTAAGAAACACGAATACTCATCAGGGGGTTGCCGTGGCAGTGTCGGATACGTGTCCTACACTTGTAGAAGTGTCCTGAACATTGACTTTGATTTTTTTTGGTCGAATACCTAAGGGACACGACAAGGAATATGCGGAGTATTTTTTGTTATTTTAAAAACTTAGGTGGCCGAAATGAAAAAAAAAAGGGTTTCATATGTTATTTGGCTTAAAAAGAAAAAACTAAAGGGAAAAAGCATGCGGCATTGTGAACGACCAATTCGTGTGTGTGTGTGTGTGAGAGAGAGAGAGAGAGAGAGAGAGAGAAAGAGAGAGGAGAGAAGAGAAGAGGAGAACGATCGAGAGGACTAGAGAAGGAGAAGGAGAAGGAGAAGAAGAAGGAGAGGAAAGAGGAAGGGAGACTAACCTGCGACTGCAACTGCGAGTGCGATGCGACCTGCGATTAACAGGTTCTGCTTGCCTCAATTTTTTTTTTTTCCAGATTTGCTACTGCTGCTCTTACCTTTTCTAGTCTGTATGGAGTTTGGACTTTCAAAAAATTTGATTATGTTAATTTGATTGGGTTAGGATTTTAGGGTTTTTAAAATTTGGGAATTTTAGGGTTTTTAATATTCTTGTTGTGTTGCTGCCTTTAGGGTTTTTTTTTTTTTTTGGATCTGGTGCTGTGTGCTGCTGCCTGCGAGTGCTGGTTTTAAATACTGCAAATTGCTTTCTGTGCTGCCTGCTGGTTTTTTTTTTTGGTCTTGGTCATCTATGCTGCTGCCTGCTGATTTTCTGTGCTGCCTGCTGGTATTTTTTTTTTGGTCATGGTTATCTATGCTGCCGCCTGCTGATTTAAGTAATGTTTGCTATGTCTTCGTTGTTTGTTATTATTAATGTTGTAATATATAAAAAAATATATAATTATTTTAACTAGCCGTATCCTCGCTCTACCCATATCCTATATTTTGGGATTTTGCTGTCTCGCCATGGCCATATTGTATTGGATACGATACTCGTGTCCGTATCCGTGCTTCTTAGCTTTGAACATAATTAAATCAAGTAAAACCATGTCATACTAATAGCTTCTTGTAATTAAATCCTATAAGATAGTTGTATAACATCCACAGCCATAATCAGTTAGTTTTTACATAATATACAAACTTGAGAATTGGTAGGCTGGTTTGTTGAAATTCCTATGCTTAAAACATTAAATAACAGAAAATTTAAGGAGATTACAGATTAGCTATAAATACTGTTTCAGTTTTGTAAGTATCTATCGCTAATTATGTATTTTGGATGCGTAACAGTTAGAAGAAACAAAATTTCAATTTGTTTTGAGGAAACTAATTGTTTTTTCTTATCCTAGACAGTAAAAATGAAAGAAGAAGAAGTAAACAGATGTCAGATTCAGGAGTGGTTCCCTAAATTCAAATCAGTCTCCATCAAAACCGTAATTCAGGAACTCCCAGAAGCCTTCATCCAGTATCTTCTTGATGATTCTGGTCCCTTTCTTCTTCCCCTTTCCATTTCAAACGATGATGCCCTACCCAATAGAATTCATAAGCCTGAAGAGGAAGAGGATTACGTCGTATCAGAAGGATCTGAAGATGAATCAGAACGAGCTTCACCACCCCCTTGTTTCCCAGAACTGGAACTGAAAATCAAGGAAGCAATTGAATCTCTTGGGGGTTCTGTATTCCCTAAGCTGAATTGGAGTGCACCTAAGGACTCAGCTTGGATCAGTTCGACCGGGAACCTAAAATGCACCTCTTTCAGCGAGATTGCACTTTTGTTTCGGTCATCTGACTCGCTGATCCATGATCTGTGTCATGCATATGATTCATGTATTGATAAGACGGGATCAAGACCCTTGAATTTCTTCCTTGCCCTTCGCAAATGGTATCCTTCTCTACGGCCAGAGATGGAATTCCGTTGCTTTGTGTGGAATCATGTACTAGTGGGGATTTCCCAACGTGAGGTCACTAGTTTTTATCCCGCACTTCTTGAGAAGAAAAGCATTCTGGAAGCTATGATTTTGGATTTTTTTGAGGAAAATGTAAGGATGAGGTTTGAATCAGAAAATTACACGTTTGATGTTTATGTCAACAAGGATGGGCGAGTTAAGCTGTTGGATTTCAACCCTTGGGGTGCATTTACATTGCCTCTGTTGTTCACTTGGGAGGAATTGGAGCAGAATTATAAGGAAGAGGGGAATGATTTGGAGTTTAGAATCGTAGATAGCCAATGTGGAGTACGGCCAAGTTTGAAGACTGCAGTTCCTTATGATTACTTGGATACCAGTGCTGGGAGTGGTTGGGATCAATTTCTAAGGAATGCAGATGAGGAGTTGCGGTGGCAGACTGAAGCTGCTGAAGCAGGTGCTTAAGTATTTGATTCTATGAGGTTAGTAACTAAGTTATACTCATGTCCTTAACATTTTCTTCCAAATGATTGGTAAAATTTTTTATTCTGGTATTTCTCATTCTAGTCACTCTGCAAAACCTTCTAGCATTATGATAAAATGGCATTTTCTGCTCAGTTTGCCTTTTTTTTTTGTTTTGCTATTAATTAACTAGCTAACCCCAAATAGTTGGGATTAAGGCTACGTTGAGTTAAGTTGTATTAGTTGACTGATTTTGTGGCTCTTTTGACACCTTTTGTGATTTGCTCCATGATTTCATAGTAGATGGGTATAAGAAGTGATTGCTCAACGATTAATATGGGAAGAGCTCAGGCTTTTTGACTAGCCCAGACAAGTGGATTATGTTTGGGGGAAGTGCAAGTGTCAAGGTGTTGGCTAAAAGGATTATATTGAAAGGGTTCTTTGTCATTTCAATAAAATGCAAATTGGTGGTTTCTCATCTTTTTTCTTGATCTCACTAGTCCAATCGATTATTGCACTCCGGTCATTTTATGAGCACTTCTGCAGCCAAGCAATGCTCATTGCCAATATTGACTTCAAGCAAATAATCCAGTATTGTCAATAAAATGGTGATAGCCTTACTACTTTGTATTGAACTGCTAGCACAGTGGTTGTGGCTGTGATGTTGCTTTGGTTAAAGACAGGAAAGGAGTTGAATCAATTACCGGGGATAGCACGTCTATCCACACAGATATTGCTTTCCAGAATTTTAGACAAATCTGTCTGATGTCAAAAGCAGGGGTAGGTACACTGGGTCAGTGATTAAAATTCAGGTCCTAACCTTGAGCTTTTGTGTTCAAACCCTAAGCGATACGGTTTGTAAAAATAATGCCAACGTTAAATTTGTACTTAATCTACCCCTCCCAGACCCCATTAGGGGGACTAAAGTGGTGTTGTTTTTAGTCTGATTTTCTGTAATTGTTGTTGCAGCTTTGAGGTCATGGCTTGCAATGTTTCTAAATATCATGCTCAGCATCTATGTGACCCTCTTTTTCTTCTCCTCTCAGAAAAAGGAAGAAAAGTAAAAAACCTATAGCCCATTTGCTCGCCAGAATAGAGCAATCTTGCCTGATCTGGTGTTGAGCCGAAAATGTGGCTGGAAAAGTCCATTGTAGCTTCAACATGAGGATCTTTTTATTTTTCTGCAGGCTCTTTAGTTAGAATCATTATCTTAGGCTCTTAGCCATAACCTAACCAAGTGTTTTAACCTGGTAAATTCCTTTTTTTACAATGCATGCCTTTTGATTTACTGGCAGTTTGTTTGATATAGTCTGATAGTTTCATTTTTCCTTCAAAGTATACTTTGTTTACAGCATAGTCTGTTTTAGATTTCCGATACGTGGGCATCGGATTGGCTCACATAAGCTTTGAATTTATATGTCTGCAAGATTTGGAGAAGTATGGTATGCAAACCTTTAAATGTAATGAAAACTGATTCTTTTTTCAACTTTTTGGTTATTTTTGCATGCTCATGTTTTCCGTGATAATATATGTATAAGCATTAAGCTCTTACTTATACATTTACTCGATTCTTTTTGAATTGATTTGGTTTATACATCTACAATGTAAAAATGGTTGGATGTTTATTTCTTTTTTCTTTTTGTTTCCTTTCTAGGCGACAAATTATTCAAACATCAGGCCTGCTACGTCTGACATCTCGAATGCATCAGACAAGATTGGGTGAGACTATGGAGGACACGAAAGGCGGTATGTATCGATAATGAGCAATGCTATAAAACCCAAATAAAATTCAAAAACTTGCAACCCAAATGCATATCATCTTTTGGATATATATATCCCATCAACTTTTTTAGTGGAACTCATTCATCCAAGGGATGATATGCATTTGAGTTTTAACTTTTGGGTTATGTAGCATTTTTCATCAATAATACTTCAGGGTAAAATAAGGGGGTTCCAGAGCACTTTAGCAAAACATGTAATTGTTTTTTTTTTTTAATGGAGAATAACTAGACTTCCTATTTAAATCCATGATGGAGGTGTTGCTGACCCCATACTTATTCTCATATAGTTTTATTTCTGCAGTTTGGACTTAATTTACTGGTTGGAAGGAAGACCTCTCTAAATTCTCGAATATAGTTGTTCTCAGGAAACTGTTCAAGTTATTAACATTACAGTGTTGTGGTGTAATTCAAATCTTGTTTGGATGATTTTAATTGATTAATCATACTATGGGGTAGGGAAATAAGAATATTAACTCCTTGTTCATAACAAAAGTTTAGATGCATTCAGGGGGGTGAAGACTTATTGAGCCACTAGTAATGACCCATGCTTAAAGGTACATTGAAACATAAAATTTGAGCATGTAAAAACTCGATCCCATTATATAAAAATAGTAATTTTTCTTTACTTTTTTCAATTATATAATTTGAAATTTAATTTTTACCTATTATTTTTTTAAAAAAAATTACAAAATTTTATCAAAATACAAGACATTAAAAAATACTTAAATGTGTATATTATCGTATATGATAATGTTTGAAATAAAAATTGTATTGATCTACCAGTTAATCAAAATTTAAATGATTCAACTTGTGATAGAATGAGTAACGTGAAGGAAGCGGGTAGAAAAATATGTGGGGATAAAATTTAAAGTGTTAGCTATCTTATTAAATAAATTAATACATACTCTTGGTCTAGGAATTTTTAACATAGTTAAGTGATTCGATATGAAATTGATATATTATTGGGTTGGAGTTGGTTTTAATGAGTTGAGATCATAGACAGGATGATTAAAGAGTGTTGAAATAGAACGAGTGACGTGAAAGAAATGGGTAGAAAAATGTGGGGGTAAAATTTAAAGTGCTAGATTTCTTATTAGATAGATTAATACATTCTCTCGGTCTAGGAATTCTTAACCTAGTTCAGCGAGCGATTCGATATATTATCGTGTAGGAGTTAGTTTTAATGAGTTGAGATTATAGTTAGGACGTGTGAAGAGACCCTCTTAATAAACTGGTCAGTGGGAGTATAATTATACACAATACAAACGTAATTACACTCCATAAATATGGGTTGAGCAAATATTAATAAAATACAATTTAAACACGATATAAATCTAATACGAAACGACCTTCACCAACCCCAGGACAACAATGTCCTGTCGACAAATTGGCTGGATGATGTTCTTTCACTAAGCAACATGACTTACTTGAGATACTTGATGCCAGATTGCTGGTAACAAGCATATTTTTTGGTGGTGTGTTTTTGTTTTCTATTTTTGTTTTTTGGTCTGGATTGCTCCCTTCCTTCAAATTCAATTGCATGTAGATTATTATGCATATAAATAATTTTATTTAAGAGTAATAAAACATAATTTTATGTACCATTTTGTTTTTTAAAGTTAATTATTTGAGCAAAAAAGCAATTTCATCAAAACGTAAAAGCATATGTAATTACTTTTACAAAATTGAGCTAGATTGATTTCAATATATATATATATATAATGAAAGTTAGAATAAGGTATTAAAAACTAACAAGGTAAAAGCAAAAATGAATGTTATTTTTGATGACATTATTTTCTACTTAAAAATCTCTTTCTACCCTTGTCAACAGGGGTGGAGTTAACATTTTATCTTTGTTGGGGGCTAAATATTAGGCAAGAAAATCTTGATCAGCAGAAATTTGAATTTATATTAAACAAGATAATATAGTCACTACAAATTAAGTTACTGATAGAAAAATAAAACAAACAAAAGTAATATTTTTTAATAGATATTTACTCAACTGTCTATTAAAATGGTGCTCGATGTTCTTTTTTATCACCTAATTCGGCTATGATTAAATCCGTATTAAACTTTTTAGTAATCTCTTTTTCTATATATGTGACACCCAAAATTTGGGGTCCGTTGATTATTCATCAATCCGTGGAATATCTGTGGATATCGAATAATTCGATATCTCAACGTTGTGCTTCATTTACCCTGGTCCATCCTTTATTAAAAATTTGGGCAGAGTCTCTAAAGGGAACTCTACTCAAAACACAACCTGTGCATTATATAATAACAAGACCCATCTGAAGTCCAATATTTAACAATGACCACACCGGGTCCATTTATAAGTAAACATTGGTCACACCGGGTCCAATTATCCATACTCATACAAACATGCAAGACTATATTAAAACGGTCCATATAGACTCTATTACAATTCCTTTACACATTACATGTCAAAATTTAATTACAAGTCTAATTTTACAAAAGAAATGGATTGAAAGCCACAAGTTGGTTTTTCTTCCTCCTTAAGTGCCCGAGTGAGTGCCGTCCTTCGGCATATGACCCGTACCTAAAATGTTTCCCGTATAGGGTGAGCCAACGCCCAGTAAGGTATATCCTACAAGGGCTACTCCTTACCTAAGTGCACATGCAATACTCACATTTGACAGTTCATATTCATATCAACATTCTAAGTAAGAATATGCAACTTTATATTGGAATTCACCATGCCATGCAATGAAATGAGATGAAACTCACTCATGCAACTTTAACTCGAGTCCTCACCGACTCCTCCAACACAATGCAACGCATATGTGTAAAACAACGTCTTTGATGAAACACATCCAAAGATCATTTTGAAATCAACCATATGTCATAAACCATTTCATTCTTGGATGTTTCCCATCAAATGAATAATTTATATATCAAAATCATGTGCCTTTATTGGGTATCGGATTCAGGAATCGCACCTCCGGCTCTGTACCCCGTTACACTTTTATGGAATTTCACCGCCAGCAAGTGTATGAACCAAGTGGCCGGATTTTTCACCCGAGGGAGTGTCTAGCTCTACTTGCTATACCCAACACAAGATTTCTTATGCATGTAACCGTGCGACCCAGTAGGACATTCAATCCCACTTTTCTGAGCCCACCCTTCAATCACCTAGAATGATACTTGAATGAATCATGACCAACTCACACACACACACACACCCATACTCAGGATTTATGCCCATGAATGTGATGCCTCTATGCACAATGATACAATGTTCAATATGCTATGAATTACATATGAACAATCTCAACATATCATGGTAAGTTATGTTCTAAGCATATATATATATATATATCATATTTGTCACAAATTCAATATATCATAACATGCATATACCAACAATTACATGTCCAATAATAAATCATGTCATAAGTCCATAATTTCACTTCATAATCATAGGCAAGTGATATCACAACTTTTAGGCTAATAACACACATAATCATTAAGGCATAATATAACACATAACGACCCATGTAATAACCCACGTAACGGCTCTTATCTAAACCACAAAACAACCCATACAAACCACCATATAACAGCTCGTATATAGCCCACAAAATAGCCTAAAAACAGTCCGCAAAAATAGTCCAAGAACAGTCACAATTTCAGCCCAAGAACAGTCACAATTTCAGTCCATAACATGGCCTAAAAATAGTCCATAATTCAGCCCTTTAACAGCCCCTTAAACAGCTCAAATTCAGCCCCTTAACAGTCTCTAATTAGTACACAAAACAACCCTTAATTAGTGCACAAAACAGTCCCAATTTCAGCACCAAAACAGTCCAAAAATAGTCCATTTGGACAGCCCTTGGATAGCCCACATATAAACCAATTTCAGCAACTAAAAGTCCACTTAAGGTAAGAATAAAACTAAGGTAAGAGGAACCCTACCTCAATAGAAGTGTAAGAACTTCTATAACACCAAACCAACCTCAAAGTTTTGATTTTCTCCAAAGTCTTCTCTTGGATCTTCGGTAAAATCTACTCTTTTTGGTACGTACGCGTAACCCTCATCGAGGAGATAAACTTTGGCTCTTGGTCCGAGTTGATTCGAGCGACGGAACTCCGAAAATCGGCGAAGAAAGATTTGTTTTCTCCCTTTTCTCTCCCTCTTGCTCTCACACGTTGGAACCAGCTGAAATGCAGAGATCCTTTTGCAAAATATCTGATTTAGCTCCTATTTATATTTTCCAAGGCTTGGCTCTCGCGCGCCAAGTGTCCCCCACTTGTTCGGGTCCGTTTTTTGCTCCGAAACGATTAAATTTCGTACCGGTTTAAGTTCAAAATATTTTATATGAAATTTATTTAAAATATTTTCCAAATTTTAATTTTTTTTATAAAAATTTCGTTTTTGGGGGTCATGAGACACATGTCACCTCGAAAAACGTGAAAAATCTGACTATCTCGGAATTCGACGAAATTTGTCTGGGTAACTAGATTTCGTGAGACGAATCCAATGGTGAGGTCCGTTTCATCATCCGAGATCTAGAAAAATACCAATTTTTAACCCGCACTATAATGACAAATTACCATTTTACCCCCCTTTTTTTTTGAGAAAAAGTTCAAATTTTTTCCGAGTTTCACAATATATACACAATCAAAGAGTCTGTGAGAAAATCATCGTCCATCTTGTTGCGAAGCCTTGTTTTGATAATATTCATCTATATCTATATTATTAATAAAAGTACACTATCAAGAAAAAATTTTGATTGACTATTTTACCCCTAAAACAAAGTATAAAGACAATACTAGCCTATTTAATGTAAAACTCATATTAATAGGACTTTATTAATACTAAACTTTTACCTGGACAACTTTACTCTCATAATAAAGACAATACTAACATTATTAATACGGAATTTATATTAATACAACTTCATTAATATTACACACATCCAAGCCTTTCATATTATTTCTTTTAAAATATAAAAGTTAACTATTAAAATATTTTTTTTATTTATGTATCTATTTTTATTAGTTGATGACAAGTTTCTAAATTTTCAAATGAAATTGTATAAAGGCACTAAGATCTTATTTAATATAAGATTTATTTTAATATAACTTGGATAATATTATCAAATCCTAACTTTTTATTTTCTTCTCTTTTATGTTTTAGTTTCAATACATCCTTTTTAGTTATGTGTGCTAATATTACAATCCATTTTTATTTTTATCTGTTAACAATGCCACGAATATTCAGTATTACATTAATTTACTTACCACAACTTAACTTCTTAAATTTTCTTAATCAATTGTTTATAATTAGATAACCACCATAACTTAAAACAGTTTCTCTTTAGTATTATTCATAATTTAATAAGTGATCATGATACTTTTTTGTTATATATACTCGAATATCACAAAATATATTTATACCATTACTATGATATTACAAATAAAATTAATCAAAATTATTAGCTTCATGTGAAAAGTTCTAAACCTTAAGGGTAATAGTTTACATTAAAGTAATTCATCAAAACATTAAGAGTTAGTAAAAATAAAATAAAAACTAATATTCATTCTAAAAAAATATAGTACACGTCTATTATAAATTACAAAAAATTTAAAATAGGTATATTTAGATTGTTTGATTTATAAGTATGTAGTTGCTATTGTATTTATTTGATGGTTTCATATTAAAATCTTAATTGATTAAAAAAAAAAGTTAAAATTTTAATTAAAATAAAATCATAATTCAAAAAGCCCACGTGCAAGGCACATGTGCATGATTTAGTAGCTGAAAAAGCACGCTCAATTGTTATAGTAGAAATGGGGAGTACAAGCACTAGTCTGACCAATCTATCAAAAAATGGATAAATTATCGACTTTTTAGTCATAACCAACTACTCACATAATTCAAAAATACTCGACAACTTCAAAAGATTAGGATACATATGTATATCATACTCAAAAAGTTGAAGTTGTATTCTCAAAGACACTTTCTCCTCCCCCTTGAAGTCTTGAGGGTAAAAACTTTATGCTAATTTGCAAATGTCATCAATTTTGAAGGAAGCATACGCATTTCTAGGTTTCAATGCTAAGCTAAGGGTGAGTAGCTCAACCATATGCTCATTGAATTTGCTATTTAGTTCTTGCAATTGAGTATCTGTTGTAGCATTAAAAATATCAATTTGATAATGATGTTGAATTGTAATCCCATTTTATTGGTTTTGAGCTCGGCCTCGTTTTGCAACATATCAAGTATTCATATCTGAATCTTCTATGTTGTGCCCTTCACAAAATATCTTCGCCTTCATTAGCAAAGTATCACTACATCTCTTAGTTTTTGGATCGAGACATTTGTACTTGCAACAAGATGCATTGAATTTAGAATATCTTGATATTGACGTTGTAAAACTTGACAAAGCATGTCAGTTATCTCCATAATCTCCTTCATAAGATGCAAAATAAAGACAAACTCAAATGAATTTATAGTTTCAAAAACAAAGTCTGCATCTCCACGCTAGGAAGGAGTGGTTCCTTCATTAATGCGGTACACATGTTGCATTAAACATTTTTATTAAGCTAGAAATTGATATCAAGTGAGAACTGCAACGACTATCTCCTACTCGTTGTAGATTGCCAATTTGGTTAAGTCCTCCATGTGACGTCCCAAAATTCGAGGGTCCGTTAATCATCCATTAACCTGCAGAATACCCGTGGAAATCAAGTAACTCGATATCGCGCCGTAATGTCCCATTTACCGGGATCCATAATTTAACAAAATTCGGGCAGAGTCTCTTTTGTACGGGGAGCTCTACCCAAAACACAACCTGTGCAATATACATTCACATGACCCATCCAAGACTCAATATAAAATAATGACCACACCGGATCCATTTATCCATACTTTTGACGCCCCTAAAACCGGGGTTCCTATGTCAATGTATGAAGTGTGACATTAAATTGTAAAAGTGTGACATTGACGTGTAAAAGTGTGACATTGCCTGTAAAAGTGTAACATGGCCTGAAAAAGGGTAACATTGTCATGTACCATTGTGAACTATAAACATCACACCTATGCGTCAAACATAATTAATATAAGTTCAAATTCCAATCCTTTTACATTCATTAAATGCCAAAATTTAATTACAAGTCTAATTTTACAAAAACAATGGATTGAAAGCCATAAGTCGGCTTTTCTTCCACCTTAAGTGCTCGAGTGAGTGCCGTCCATTGGCGTATAACTTGCACCTGAAATGTTTTCCCGTATAGGGTGAGCTACGCCCAGTAGAGTAATTCCTACAGAGGCTACTGCCCACCTAAGTGCACGTGCAATGTTCACATTCAAATATTCATATTCACATCAACATTCCAAGTAAGAATATGCAATTCTAGAATGAAATTCTACCATGCCATGCTATGAAACGAGATGAAATGAGATTCACTCACGCACCTTAACCTGAGACTTCACCGGCTCTCGCAGCATAATGCAAATGCCAATGTGTAAAAAACCTGTCATTTATGAATTTCATCCAATGATCATTTTAAAATCTCCGGGTCTTTCGTGGGGTGAGTATTTATGGACTTACACCAATGATATCCAATCGACACGGAATTCATGGACATCCACCAACGGTTCCGTGTATACCGACACACTTTATGGACTCTTATACCACTGGAGTGCGTATCCAAGTCATCGGGTCTCTCACCCAAGGGATTTTCTAGCTCTTCTTGCTAACCCCGACCCCATATTCATGCGACTCAATTAGATTTTTAACCCAACTTTTCCGATCCCACCCACCAATCACCAAGTATGGTGTTTGATCACCCATGCATATACACACACCCACACTCATGACTCATGCCCAAGAGTGTGATGCCAACATACATATGCAATGAAATGAACCATTGCACTATCAATGTCATGCTCCACATGTAATGAGTGTCATATGGATCAATTTAACCATACATTTCAACATGACCCATCATCCACCAAGTATGGTGTTTGATTAACCATGTACACACACCCACACCTATGCCTCATGCCCATGAATGTGATGCCTCCGTGCATATGCAATGTAAAGTATCATTGCAACACTATCCACATGTTCAATATGTAATGAATGTCATATGAACAAACTCAACATAAATCAACATGTCCATGGTAAATTATATTATGAGCATATAAATACCATAATTTATCACAATGTCAATATATCACAAGCATGTATATATCAACATTTCATAACAAGCATGTTATGTCCAAAACACACTTTACTCACAAGAGCACACTCAAAATACATAGCATGCCCACACAATACCAAATTTCAAGAAGTTTCACAAGGAACTTCCATATATCAAATTCAAGGTAGAACTTGAATTAAACCATTTCTACACCCATTTCTTCATATCTATAACAATAGACAAGTTTGCATCCAACACAATATCCAAGCATGCTATACATAGTCCATGCAAAACATACTTAATTTTCACCTAGGCATTTAATCAATCACCTTCAATGCACCACTCATGTAAACACATAATACACTCAAATTCATCATATAACTCAAAAAAATCAGAATAAATAATTTTCACATGCCCAATTATCAAAACATCAAAGAAATCACAAACTAGTAATTTCTAATTACCAATTCACACTAGAATTGAGTTTACCGATTTTCATTAAACCAACTATAATAGACAAATGTTAAAAATATCCAAAACAGCCCACATAAATCCTATGGACACCTTAGGTTAGAAATAAACCAAAGTAGGAGCGAACCCTACCTCTTGGAGCATCAAATCGATGTAGAAAACCTCCAAGAGCTTAATTCAAAGCTCAAACCCAAGCTTCTCCCAAAATCTTGTTTTTGAATATTCGGTGAAATTATTCGTTTTTGGTATGGTTGCGTAGCCCTCGCCGAGGAGATTTACTTTGATTCTTGGCCCGAAAAATTTCGACCGACGAAACTCCTTGAATCGTAGAGACAAAATTAGAATTTTCTCTTTTTTTTCTCTCTTTCTCTCCAACGTCTGAAACCAGTAGAGAACCCAGCTGAATAAGTGGAAAAAATCAGATATTTTCCCTTATTTATAATTTTTAAAGCTTGGCCCACGTCGTGCCACACGCCCCTTTTTCCCGAGTCTATTTTTGTCTCGAAACGATTAAATTTCGCTCCGGTTTAAGCTCAAAATATTTTATATGAACTTTCTTTAAATTTTAATAAAATTTTAGAATTTTTTATTTTTTGGGCCTATTTGAGGTCACCCGACACCCGTCATTTTGAAAAATATGAAAAATCCGACTATCTCAGAATTCGACAAAAATTATCTGGGTAATTAGATTTCGCGAGACGAATCCAATGGTGAGGTCCGTTTTGTCATCCGAGGTCTAGAAAAATAAAAAATTTTAACCCGCACTATAATGACAAATTACCATTTTACCTTTTTTTTTTTAATAAAAAATTCAAAATTTTCAGGGTTTTACATTATTTCCCCCTTAAAAGAATTTCATCTCCGAAATTTTCACACACATGCACATTCAACTACACGCATATGCAACAGTCATATAATACTAAATGACTATAATAACGTACCTTCATCTTTGAATAAAAAAGGATAACTGGTACGAATAGTGTCATCGCACTCCCATGTCGCCTCCTCCACTCCTCGGTGCTGCCACAGCACCTTTACTAGCCTCACGATCTTGCCTCACAAAACCTGCTCCCGGTTATCTATGATATGCACTAGTCCCTCCTCGAAGGTCACATCCGCATCAACAACAAGCTCGCCCCAATCCACCACATGAGTCGGATCTAGGGTGTATTTTCGAAGCATGGAGACATGGAATATCGCATGAGACATGATCTCCCACCTAAAACTCTAAAGGTCATCACCGTCTGTCGGCGTAACTCTTCTGTCGATTTTGAGCCGTGAGAAGACGCTTCTGTATCAAGTCCACCTTCTTTGAGGTGTCTCTAATCAAATTCGGACCTGTAGATGATCTCTCTCCCACCTCCGTCCAACAAATCGGAGATCAACACGCCTCCCATATAATCTGTATACTCGTCTGGTAACTATTGTTGTAGGCGAACTCCACCAAAGGTAAGTAATCTTCCCATCTACCCTTGAGATCTAGGACACATGCCCGTAGCATGTCCTCTAACGTCTGGATGGTCCTCTCAGACTGACCATCCATCTGGGGATGAAAAACAGTGTTCATCATCAACTATGTTCCCATAGCTCGCTGAAAATTCTCCCAAAAATGAGCCGTAAACCAAGGATCCCGATTCGATACTATAGATACGGGCACCCCATGCAACCGAATAATCTCCTACATATATAACCTGCAGAATTCCTCCAGTGTGAAGGTCATCCGCACCGCCAAAAAGTGTGCCGACTTAGTAAGCCAGTGCACTATCACCCACACCGCATCAAGCCCCCACGATATCCGTGGCAAGTGAGTCACAAAATCCATCGTGACATGCTTCCACTTCCACTCAGTTACCTCCAAAGGCTGGAGTAACCCTGCTGGTCTCTGGTGTTCAGCTTTCACCTGCTGATATGTGAGACATCGACTAACAAAATTCTCAACGTCTTTCTTCATCCTGCTCCAATAATACTAGCGACGGAGATCATGATATATCTTCGTGCCACCTAGATGCATAGCAAATCGAAAACAATGAAATTCCCTAAGGATCTCCTCTCTGAGCACCGCAGGCTGGGGAACCACAATCTTTCCCCTAAACCGAAGACTACCATCCGAGTGAATGGTCCAGCCCTCATCACCCTTACCTGCCTATACCTAGGCCCTAACGGATGATAACTCTGTATCCTGACTCTGGGACTCAATCGCCCTGCTTAGTAGAGAAGATGTAGCCGCCAAACTCCCTAAAGTACCCTAAGCCTGCCTCATGTAATGTAGCCCGAACTATCCCACAGTCTCAAGCATCTGCCACTATCGGAAGCCACACTAGCTAAGACTCCCCGTGACTTCCTGTTGAGTACATTAGCCACCACATTTGTCTTGTCGGGATGGTAATGCAAAAGTGAAGTCATAGTTCTATAGGAACTCCATCCACCTGTGCTGCCTCATGTTGAGGTCCCACTGTGTGAAGATATACTTCAGACTTTTGTGGTCTGAAAACACCTCAAATTGTTCACCATATAGATAGTGGCGCCAAGTCTTTAAGGCAAAAACAATGGTCACCAACTCCATGTCGTGTGTTGGGTAATTCTGCTTGTGATTCTTTAACTGCCGAGAACCATAAACCACCACCCTCTCGGATTGCATTAATACACAATCGAGTCCGTCCTTCGAGGCATCACAATACACTGTGTACCTCTATCTCTTTTCTGGAACTATCAGAATATGAGCTGATGTAAACTTCTTCTTCAACTCCTGAAATGCCTTCTCACAAGCCTCATTCCACTCAAACTTGACCTCTTTCCGGGTCAACTTGGTCATGGGAGCAGCTAATCCAGATAAGTCCTCAATGAACCTCCTATAGTACCCTGTCAATCCCAAGAAACTGCGTATCTCGAAGACTGACTTCCGTCTTCCCCAATTCATAATTGCTTCCACCTTTTTCGGGTCCACGGATACACCCGAAGTCGACACTACATGTCCCAAAAATTTTACTTCAGTAAGCCAAAATTCACACTTGCTAAACTTGGCGTACAACTGATGATCTCTCAACATCTGGAGAACAATCCTCAAGTGACCCTCATGCTCCTCCTCAAACTTGGAGTAGATCAATATGTCGTCAACAAAGACGACGACGAACTAATCAAGGTAGGGTTGAAACACCCTATGCATGAGATCCATAAATGTCGTCGGGACAATCGTCAATCCGAATGGCATCACTGTGAATTTGAAATACCCGTACCGCGTTCTGAATGCCGTCTTAGGGATATCCTCCTCCCTAACTCTCAACTAATGGTAACCAGTGCGAAAATCTATTTTGGAGTAGACCCTTGCCCCTTTCAGTTGATCAAACAAGTCATCAATCCTCGGCAAAGGGTATCTATTCTTGATAGTAACCCGGTTCAACTGCCGATAGTCGATACACAACCGAAGAGTCTTATCTTTCTTCTTGGCAAATAGCACCGGAGCGCCCTAAGGTGAAGTGCTCGGTCTAATACCTTTGTCCAATAATTCTTGCAATTGGACTTTGAGTTCCTGTAATTCGGCTGGTGTTATCCTATGTGGAGTTATAGAAATAAGCGACGTACTCGGATGTAACTTAATGTTGAAGTCCACACTCCTATGGGAGATAATCCCGGTAGTTCATCCGAAAAGACGTCCCCATACTCACATACAACCCAAAGTAGACCCAATTTCTGTCTCACCTCGTCCTCTAAGGTAAGGCTCGCAAGCCACCCCATTAACTGCCTGTACCATCGAGAGTCATACACGACTTGGGGCCCTGGAACTTAAAACAAACACCCTCTGGTGTATAGGTAGTGACCCTTTTACAAGCACAATCAATGACGACTCGGTGTGTCGTCAACCAATCCATACCAAGGATAACATCGAACTCCGACATGTCCATGACCCTAAAGTTAATGGTGAGTAGAATCCCCGAAATCTCTAACTCACAACCCCGACATATCTGATCAACACTCACCCTAACTTCTAGGGGAGAACTCACATGCAATGACTCTTCCAAGGTTCCAACCTCTAAGTCCAAATCCCTGACACAAGTCAAATCATAATAGAGCACTAACTTAATATCCCAAAGTAGGGATCAAAATTGAAACATTGAGAATTCTCTCATTGTCTCACTAATAATGCGTGTGTCACCCATTAATAGATATCTACACAATGAACTATCCCGTTCATCCCTTTTTCCAAACTCCCAAGGTTATGTTTTCTAACCCTAGTGTTTATCTTTTCCATATACACTTCGCCATGTATATAATTCACACAACAAGTAGCACATAACATGGAGCAAGTTAAGCACATAACATGAAATGCACAATGATGCAATGGTCTAAACCCATGCCCATCAAGCCTTATGTAAGTCGTATACCTAAGCTTTGATACCAAGGTATGACGCCCCAAATTTCGAGGGTCCGTTGCTCACCCATCAACCTGCGAAATACCCGTGGATACTGAGTAACTTGATATCGCGCCGTAATGTCTCATTTATCGGGATCCATAATTTAACAAAATTCGGACAGATTCTCTTTTATACGGGGAGCTCTACCCAAAATACAACCTGTGCAATATACATTCATATGACCCATCCGAGGTCCAATATAAAATAATGACTACACCGGGTCCATTTATCCATACTTTTGACGCCCCTAAAACTGGGGTTCCTATGTCAATGTATGAAGTGTGACATTGAATTGTAAAAGTGTGACATTGGCCTGTAAAAGTGTAACATGACGTGTAAAAGTGTAACATGGCTTGTAAAAGTGTAACATGACCTCAAAAAGGGTAACACTGCCATGTACTACTGTGACCCATAACACACACACCTATGCATCAAACATAATTAATATAAGTTCAAATTTCAATCATTTTACATACATTACATGCCAAAATTTAATTACAAGTCTAATTTTACAAAAATAATGGATTGAAAGCTATAAGTCGGCTTTTCTTCCTCTTTCAGTGCCCGAGTGAGTGGCGTCCATTGGCGTATAACCCGCACTTGAAATATTTTCCCGTATAGGATGAGCCACGCCCAGTAGAGTAATTCCTACAGAGGCTACTCCCTACCTAAGTGCACGTGTAATGTTCACATTCAAATATTTATATTCACATCAAGATTCCAAGTAAGAATATGCAATTCCAGATTGGAATTCTACCATACCATGCTATGAAATGAGATTCACTCACGCACCTTAACCCGAGCCTGCACCGGCTCTCGCAACACAATGCAAATGCCAATGTGTAGAAAATCTGTCATTTATGAATTTCATCCAATGATCATTTTAAAATCTCCGGGTCTTTCGTGGGGTGAGTATTTATGGACTTACACCAACGACACCCAACCGACACAGAATTCATGGACTTCCACCAACGGTTCCGCGTACACCGACACACTTTATGGACTCTTATACCACTGGAGTGCGTATCCAAGTCATCGGGTCTCTCACTTGAGGGATTTTCTAGTCCTTCTTGCTAACCCCGACCCCATATTCATGCAACCATGCGATTCAGTCGAATTTTCAACCCAATTTTTTTGAGCTCACTCACCAATCACCAAGTATGATGTTTGATCACCCATGCATATACACACACCCATATTCATGACTCATGCCCAAGAGTGTGATGCCAACATACATATGCAATGAAATGAACCATTGCACTACCAATGTCATGCTCCACATGTAATGAGTGTCATATGGATCAATTTAACTATACATTTCAACATAACCCATCATCCACCAAGTATGGTGTTTGATTAACCATGTACACACACCCATACCCATGCCTCATGCCCATGAATGTGATGCCTCCATGCATATGCAATGTAAAGTATCATTGCAACACTATCCACATGTTCAATATGTAATGAATGTCATATGAACAAACTCAACATAAATCAACATGTCCATGGTAAATTATATTACGAGCATATAAATACCATAATTTATCACAATGTCAATATATCACAAGCATGTTATTGCACAATTTATGTCCAAAACACACTTTACTCACAAGAGCACACTCTAAATACATAGCATGCCCACACAATACCAAATTTCAAGAAGTTTCACAAGGAACTTCCACATATCAAATTCAAGGTAGAACTTGAATTAAACCATTTCTACACTCATTTATTCATATCCATAACAATAGACAAGTTTGCATCCAGCACAATATCCAAGCATGCTATACATAGTTCATGCAAAACATACTTAATTTTCACCTAGGCATTTAATCAAACACCTTCAAGGCACCACTTATGTAAACACATAATACATTCAAATTCATCATATAACTCAAAAAAATCAGAATAATTAATTTTCACATGCCCAATTATCAAAACATCCAAGAAATCACAAATTAGTCATTTATAATTACCAATTCACACTAAAATTGAGCCTACTCATTTTCATTAAACCAACTATAATAGGCAAATGTTAAAAATACCAAAAACAGCCCACATAAACTCTATGGACACCTTAGGTTAGCAATAGACCAAAGTAGGAGAGAACCCTACCTCTTGGAGCGTAAAATCAATGTAGAAAACCTCCAAGAACTTAATCCCAAGCTCAAACCCAAGCTTCCGCCAAAATCTCGTTTTTGAATCTTCGGTGAAATTATTCGTTTTTGGTATGGTTGCGTAGCCCTCGTCGAGAAGATTTACTTTGATTCTTGGCCCAAAAAATTTCTACCGACGAAACTCCTTGAATCGTAGAGACAAAGTTAAATTTTTCTCTTTTTTTTTCTCTTTCTCTCCAACGTTTGAAACCATTATAGAACCGAGCTGAATAAGTGGGGAAAATCAGATATTTTCCCCTATTTATAATTTTTAAAGCTTGACCCACGTCGCTCCACACACCCTCTTTTTTCGGATTCGATTTCGCCTCGAAACGATTAAATTTCGCTCCGTTTTAAGCTCAAAATATTTTATATAAAATTTCTTTAAATTTTAATAAAATTTTAGAAATTTTCATTTTTCGGGCGTTTTTGAGGTCACCCAACACCCGTCGCTTCGAAAAACGTGAAAATTCGACTATCTCGGAATTCGACGAAAATTGTTTGGATAACTAGATTTCGCAGGACGAATTCAACGGTGAGGTCCGTTTCGTCATCCGAGATCTAGAAAAATACAAATTTTCAACCCGCACTATAATGACAAATTACCATTTTGCCCTTTTTTTTTTTATAAAAAAATTCAAAATTTTCAGGGTTTTACACTCCCTGTCTCCAACTTATTAATGAAAATCATACAGACAACTTCATCAGCTTGAGTAGTTTTTAATTCATCAGTATGCTTATAAGAAGCTCCAACAATATTGACATTAAAAGTCAATTTGAAAAAAAAATTGGTGAATAGGAATAACTTCTTTGAAAGTTGCAACTAGTACCAATTGTAAACGATGATCAAAACAATGAATATAATATGCATATGGACAATCATTACACACTAAAGCTTGTAATCCATTCCATTCACCCCTTATATTGCTTGCACCATCATATCCTTGTCCTCATATATTTTCAATTGCTAGATTATGATGAGAAAGTACAAAAAATAACTTTTTTTTCAGAGTTGGTGCCAAAGTGTTGGAAACATGAACAATACCAAAAAAAGGCTCCTACACAAGACCACCGACATCCATGAATCTCAAAACAATAGTCATTTACTCTTTATTTGACGCTTCACGTGCTTCATCAATAATTATGCAAAATTTTGCATCTCCAATTTTTTCTTGAATTGCTCTCTTCACTTTTAAGGATAAAACTTGTAAAATTTCTTTGTAAATTTGTCTCGATGTGTAAGAGGCATTTTGGGTGCTCTATCTAGAATAACTACTTGGACCTTCTCATTGAAAGAAGCCACCAACTTAAGTAATTCAAGAAAATTACCATGATTTGTTGAGATTTTGCTTTCATCATGGCCTCTGAATGCACAACCTTGAAATGTAAAATTTCGAACGGTATCAATCAAGGCTTAAAGTTTCAATCGATTGTTTGCAATCTGCTGTGAAATATGATTGTCCAAAACTCTCTGAATATGCTAAGATTGATTCATAAGATCCTCACATGATCTTTCAAAATATATGTACATGGAATTGGGATCTTTACCCACATGATTCAAGAAAGTATAATTCTCTTGATTCTTAACTTTCTTCCAATTTTGAAACCCTTCAATAGTAAATGCATTCTGTGCTGGATGCCCACTTGGCTTATTAAAGAGATAGCATGGCAAACAAAATACAACATCTTTTGTTAGAGAATACTCTAACCAAGATGGATACAAGTTTAACCACGAAGGTTGGAAGCGATGCAAATGATTATCTAATCTAGATTTTGGATAGTTTGATAGAATACACTGATAAGGACTAGATTTGATATAAGCTCGTCGAATTTCATCATGTTGATCAACATGATATTCCCACATTTGTAGATACAATCTTGGATCTCGCTCTAAAGAATGGATATTAATATCCATAATTCCAACTCTTGAAGATTTCTAAGGATGCTCCTCGACAACTGAAATTTTGACATTAGATGAATGCAATGATTCACTAACTTTTGGGTTTGTAATATTTTTTCTTTTGAAGAATGCATCAATTGTAGATGATTTTTCCCATCTAAAGTTGAAAAATATGTATAAAAAAACCTTGACATAAATAAAATAAATCAATGCAATTGTACACTTAGAGGTGAACAATAGCTATGAGCTCAAATAATATATCATATGTTTATAGGCAAAGAAATAATAACATAACAATGTGTAGCGTAGTGGATACTCATCTCGATAAACTTCACAAAAAAATAAATATATCATATATTGTATTTTTTGAATAAAAATAAACTTTACTAAATTTCACATAAAAATAACTATATGATAGAGTTTATCTTCACAACTAGAAATACACATTTTAAAAAAAATAATATTACATTATCCTATTCTTAAATATACCGCATAAATCAACACATGGATATTGCACTTCTTCTAATTCAAAAACTTGTCATAATCTGAAAATTTTTAACGGTCAAAATTAAAAACACTAACTTGCTAATTAATGGAGGCAAAATAGAGATTGAATTAATTTTGGCTTGATCTTGAGCAAAAAGACAGATGACTTCTTCGCAGAAGCAGTTCAATCGTGAAAGGGACTGAATTTTTAAAGAAAAGGTTTTTGATGGAGTTAGACTTTCAACCGTAAAAGAAAAAATAGTCTTTGAAAGAGATAATTATTTTGCCAAGTTAACTTTTCAATGGAATATAGTTAAGAAACTTTCCAATTACCAATCATAAAAGGATTGGTAAGTGTTCGGTTGAATAGTTTGTTAGATTAAAGGGCTCACAAATAGTCATTATATATGTAAAGAAGATTTCTATTGAAAACTAAAATACTACTATTTTAGGGGTTCTAAAAATTCTAAGGGGCCCATGGTCCCCTTAGTGCATAGTGATGCTCCGCCACTGCTTGTCAACCATTAACTTTGCAATTGGATCATTGTCAATCAAGAAGTTAAATGAATTCTTGACAAATGTAAGTAGTAATTTTAATTTCTCGTTTGAACTTACAACTCTTATTTTTTCTAATGTCTTTATAATGAAAGTCATTTAAATTATGATATCTTGTATTTGATTTAGTGATCTACCATTGCATATGAAAAAAAGGGATCCCTAAGAGTTTTGAATCAACATTGTTTCAACACAACTTTGGGCTTTTGTTGTAAATTTGGGTCGGCAATAGACCGTCTTTCAAAAATCGTGTCATGTTAAAGTTCACTTAACTTATACCCAATCTATTTACGTGTACAATTAAAAATGTCATTTCAGTAAAACTCACTCGACGTTCCTTGAACTGGTGATATCTAGTGCTAATGACTTTCCCATTAACAAACAACCTCCTCACTGCAGCTAGGCAAGATCATGAGATTGAAATCTCTATTTTTTATTTTTTTTTTCTCATCTGCACCGTCTTTGTCAATGATAACATTTTTGTGTAACATAATAATCGCTCGTACTCCATAAGGATGTTATATCTAGAAATTGAATGGTTTCCTCATATTCTTGTATTTTGGCTGAACAAATGGTTTACTTGATATCATATGATCTTCCTGTTCAACAGTCAAATTTTAAAGTTGAATGCAATGGTTAACGTAGACATTGACAATTGACTTCTTTTGTTGACTGAGTTATCTTTGACAATTAAAATTTACTAAACATAATGAACTTGCCTACTTATCGACCGCCTCTAATTATGCCCCCAAAATTCAATATTAATCGAATAAGTGAGATTCTTTCTTATCTCCCGAATGTGAAATCTGGTTCCATCTTTCTTTTGTTACTTAGCCTCCCTTTTTTTAAAAAAAGGAGTTATATATGGAAACCATTTATTAAATATTATGATAATTAACGGAAGTTTTATATGGAAGTTACATATTCTGATAGTTATATATGGAAGCTTGATATACGAATAAATCGTTGGTTTATTAAGTCAAAATCAGATTACAAAATTTCCTTAACAATTCAAATTTTTCTTAACATTAGTGTTACTATAGTGACACTAATTTTACTATAGTTACATGAATGAGATTATTTTCTTTAAAATACTCAATACCCAAAATAAAGAATTCCACAATTTTAAATAGTAACACAAACTCGACCCTAATTTTCACTTATACTACCAATTGAAAATCTTTAGACGTATATTATGCAACATACACATTTAATTTTCATAAAAACATCAAAGATTTGTGCTCCGTAGCACATCTATTTTTACAAAATACAAGACAATAGAATTTTCATCGTAACGTCAATTTTCAAAAGATTTTATAGTGAAAATACAATCCACAAATTAAAATTTTACAAAATTTCTAATAGTAATAGACCGTTGACAGTTGAATTAGGACACTCAATACCAATCAAGAACATCAAGACATTGAAATTCTGAAATCTATTTTTCAATTATCACATAGTAATATGATCTATTTCATAGACACACAACCAAGGTATTTTGAATGTCTTGCACAATAAAGAAAAATAAGAAAATTGAATTATATAACACTTTAATTTAGTACTAATGAATCTCAATTTTTAAATTAGGAATGCAAAAAAAAAAAAAAAGGACAATTTGAACTATATATTATGTAGAAGTTTTTTAAAACCCTACAATAAACATCAACTTTCATATAAAATCACATACCTTAACTCCATTTCTAAATCCCAAAATTGTGAAGATATTTTGAATGCAAAGAATCGACTGTAACTTTGTAAATGAATTTCACAGTAAACATGAAAAGTAAAATCGAAATTGGGGTTGAGTTTGTATTACTATTTGAAACAGTGGAATTCTTCATTTTTGATATTGAGTATTTTAAGAAAAACAATCACATTCATGTCACTATAATAAAATTAGTGTCAATATAGTAACACTAATGTTAAGGAAATTTTGTGATATGATTTTGACTTAAAACACCAACAGTTTATTAGTACATTAAGCTACCATATATAGCTATCAAAATATATAACTTCTGTTAATTATCAAAATATTTAATAAACGATTCCTATATAATTCAATCAAAAATTTTCATATATACCTCAATGATCTAACTTATTCCATTACTGTACAAAACTAACACCGTTATGAATAATTTTGATATTTAAAAAATAAATGAACTTAAATACCTACATATAAGTTTAAATATGGACTTGTCCCAAAATAAATTTCTTTCCAAGACTCAAATCATTATAAGTCCATCTAAGAGAATTCATCTTCAATTTTCACTTTTAATTATTTTATGAGTTAATGAATTTAATTCAACCCATTATAAACCTAATCTATTATAATTCATTTAATACGTGAATGAAAAATGAATTAAATTTATTTTAACCCAACCTAATTTAACTCAATCCATAACCAACCCAACTCATCCATTTGCCACATCTAATTATAACACACCCGTCCCATAACAGCCTGGCCCGGCCCGGCCCAGTCCAGCCCAGCTATATAATGGGACAGGATCTCTAGAAGCTCAAAAAAAGAAAAAAACGAAACAATGATTTCCCAACTGACGTGTCTTTCATTCACACGGCGATGGAGAAACGGGAGGGAATTCTGACTGGGCCGTCGGAATAAATACAAAAAACTTGAATTATGCATACTAGCTTAGAAAGGCCAACTGTTTTCGCAAATTATACTCTTTAAGAACATGTTAAAGTTATTATACATACATACATAAACAAAGTCCTCACCCCATATACGAGAAAATCACAAAAGCTCCGAAAAAGTTTTATAAAGTTAAAAAGATTGGGGGAGAGACACAAAAAAGAGTGCATTGTTAATGCAACCTTGTCAATTCTTCTACTCTCTTCATAAGCTCCTCAACTGGAACACTCATTGCCTTCGAAATATCTTCCATTCGATTCCGGCCAAGATCAAGGAACGACTCGATTAGATCTCCATCCAAGAAATTTTTAGCATCTACGGTTTTCTTCTCATTGTAGAAAGACCTCCACTGCTCGTGACTCAATCCTCCAACACCCTTTATCACCTTCCTCAGTTGTGTCTGCAATTTCTCCAAGAACGCGTACTGCTCGTGAGGAAGTGAGGCAATGACCCCGATAACACCATTGACAGTGCCAAAAATGACGGTGGGAATCTGGCCAACATCAGAATCTGGCAATCGCATGACAAGAGAACCATGTCTGAATCTGTTGACAAATTCACCAAGGTGGTATTCACCAACCACCTCAAGACGGCCCCGCTCCTCATCAGTGGCACCTTCACTATTTTTTCGGACTGTGAAGAGGTTGAAATTATTCTCAGCACCAAGGTAAATGTCATCATCAAGAATTTCCACGGCTGACATCCAATTTGCATTGTAGTCACGAGCTCGCTCCTCGATTGCACCCTCCTCATGCTGGATTTAATACCAAATCAAAGGTATAAGCAGTGAAAATGGAGTAAAAAACACACTACTTGTCCCAGATTCGTAGATCAGACTTCCAACCACATGGAGAAGATACACCCACATGAAAGTGGTCTTAAGAACTAAAAGGACGATTTAACAATAGAGGTTTCTGATGTGTGCTTTGAGAGGGTTGACTGATTTACCTTGTAAATTAACAGAGAAATTGATTTCATCAGATCACCTACAACAATGAAATCTCCCCGCGTCTGTACATAAAGGGCAAGTATGTGCCCATGATGGCCGCATTCAGACTGCAACTCACGGGAACCATCTTCACGGAGCATCCACTTGTACAACTGAATCTTTTGGTTGATGGCAGCGAGCAGTTTACCATTGAAGGCATTTAGCGAGTAAACAGCCCCTTTAGTTTCCTTCTCAGCAATTAGCTGCAGCTTCCCATCTTCGACTACAAAAACCAATATTCGGCCCTGTAGTTGTTCACCAAAATACAAAATTTGAAGTGATTAGGCAAATAATTGGCAACTGAGGTTCTAGGATAGCCAAACTGCAAGTCAAGTGACTTGGCAAATAGAATTAGATTTAAGGACAACACCTGAAAAATTGTTGTCCATGAATTTCATTGGAATGAAGCATATCAAATGTTGCGTAGAACAAATAAAAACAAAAAATTGTTGTGCAGAACAAGGTGACCCAAGCCAAATGGTTAAAAAACACAGCCTTGTCTCACTCAGACCAAGATACAGTTCTACTAATTGGAGACATGCAACAGGACTGTCAGCCAGAAAGGTTCTGTTTGTGGATATGTGCACCCATATAGGGGTTTAACAGGTGTACCACAGATAGGCCCCACTAATTGAAGATGTTTTCACTCGTTTATCATAAGATCTCTAGCTCTACTTGCTTCTGCTCTCATTGGGCCAGGTAGGGGAAAAAAGTACACCCTCCCCCTGGCCCGCAAAAAAAAATAAGCAATAACAAATATGCCTAAGGCAAAAATGTAACATGTTGAATCTATAATAGGAACCAATCAGCTCTCTTTTGCCTTGTGTATGGTTTCTGTAGATTCAGAGACAATAAAATTGCTGATCATATTCAAGAACTTACAGCTCACATCCTACCGGTAAATAATGAGTAAATTAAGTCATCTAAACAACAGCTGTATTTGATCCCACCCATCCTACCAAATTTGTATACTGGTTGTTTGGCTACTAATCTCCAAGCAACTTCATCTTTTAGTGGCATGGTGACAGAGAAACATTATCTAATGGTCAGTTTCACATAATAAGGGTCCCATTAGAACGTTGTTGAGAGGTATAAAGAAAGAAAGTTTTCCTTGAAAGTGAATTGGCCCTCACTTTGCCTGTCAGATCGTGGTGTGCAGATATGTGAGTTAGATATTGGTCCCAAGTTTGAATACTTAGCCTTAAAGATGATAAAACAAGTTCGGTGTTCCATTTTATGACACTTGAAACACTGCCTCTTCAATTTCTCATAAGATTACAACAGCTATTTAGGCTTCTAAATCAGAAAATTCAGTGTATAACATCTCACCTTGGTTGGTTCGTTCTCCTCTGGCATAACATAAGCAGTCCCAACACAATAATACACGTTAGTATCATCAGAAAAGGAGCAGCTAAGTATGGAACAACCATACTCAAATTGGTCGAGTGGGTAAGTTGATATGAATTCAAAAGTTTGATCATCTAACAAGCGGACAAAATGCATTTCAGACTCTTCTGTATTTGACTGGTTATACTTCAAACTACACAGAGCAAAGGTCCGGGACTGCTCCTGATGGCAGATACGACGTGCATGCTCTCCTAGTGGTATAGAACGGATGTGAAGCTTCTGGATATCATCAATGGTGCCAATCGTTAACTCACCTTCTTTGGCAATTGCGAGGCTGTTGACCAAAAAAAGAGTCAGGCATGAAATCATGATTTAAAAACATAATAAACAATTGAATTCTTAACCAGAAGAATCTTTGACCTTCTTCACTCAATCCACTAGTGATGGATCTTTTATAGGTAAAAGATCCCTAGAATGTGCATGCACTTTGTTTGGTGGTGAAAATCATATAATATAACTAAAATTTTCTGACAAACCGATATTATATAGAATGTAATTTATAATTTCATTCCTTGATATTTTCACGAATTGTTTCTTGTATGAATAAAGCTAATGAAAATCATATGCAGCCATGTTTATGTATTTCTTGGAAGAACTATTATGTAATTCCTCTATAAAAAGGCTATAGCACTTTTTTAAATGAAGTTTTACTTGTCCCAATTTTTTTTCTTTTGGGATCCGGAGGACAACAACAAAATTTTGTCCCATCAGCCATGTAGATGTACAAAACAAAATATAGCAGGGTTTGGTTGAGCCAGTTTTATACACACAAGCATCGGTAGATATCATATTCAAACATAGCAGTTCAGACTTGACCACATTTTTAATTGCACTCAAATTTCTTTACTACTTGCTAACTAAGACTACTTATTCATCTGTTGTATTATTTCCCACACCATGTTCCAAGCCATACACTGCTCATGGTGTAATAAAAAAAAAACCCTGACACACATCAATCAATACGTCAATACTGCAGCAGTCATGGTGGTGAGATATACCACACAAGCCAAACAGCAATAGGATGGAAACAAAAGAGGCAATGAGCTTGTCCAGGGAGACCAGCTAGTTGCATAGCATAGCTCGTTCTATGGATAAGCTTTAGTTAGGCATTGGGTGAAGAGCAAACAAGAAGCCCAGATGAGGTGAACATATGATTGAGTTTCGAGACTGAAATTAACGATAATGAGGAAAGGAGTGACAAGAATGAGGAGACTTCAATTAAGAACAACGAGTTACCTGTCTGGAAAAGCAGCAGAATTGAAAGGGCACATATGACTGACTTCTTTCAGATTTACATTGCTGTAGAGTAGTTTCTTGTTACTGCTGTAAATGACAGTTGGTCTATCTGAAGCAGCAAACACGTGTGTGGCATTCTTTGATGAGAAAGTACGCAGTGTTATAGGTTGTGTCCCAAGAGACACCTTTTTCCTATCTGTTAGCTCACCCGAGCTCAGGCTCAATACAAAGTTTAAGAGATGACCGTCTCCAAGGGCACATAACAAGTAAGATATCTGAAAGAGAACAAACAACCAAAATTCAACCAAACAGATACACAAGGAACTTAGGAAATAAAATGGAAAAAGTTTATCAACACATCTTAGTGAGATGGGCACACATGCAAGTTCAAGAGCCATCACTCATTCAATACTTTGAAGCTAAACTGCTCCACAAGTCAATCTGATCTGGTCCACAAACATTCGTCCTAATTCGATGCCACACTAATCTTTCCACTCCAGTTTAGAGTTATTCTTTTCACTTCTGGATCTCCCAAAAGACATGCCCATTACAAGAAGTCAATGTATTGTTTCTTCCTATTCCAACCTTTTTTTCAAATTTTGAGAAGTTACACGGCAAGCGAATATTTAGATTTTACGTGAGAAATGTTGAAAAGTCAAATTTCTAACATAATGTGAATGCCTCAGATGCTCTTGCCTTAAAAATTGGCTTAGGAGATTGGGAGTCTTGGCACGAAACAGAGAAAGCACAATGGTGTGAGTCATAATGTGTGGAATTTCATTCCAAAATGGTTCATTCCAAAAAAATTCTAATGAAAATCCAGTCTACACCTGCATCCTCTTCTTTTTTTTCTTTTTTTTTTTTTTCTCTTTTTTTGGCCAGCCTTTGCAACATTCTGCCCCTATTGCAAACTTTAATTTTCTATCCAACAAAACCAAAGCACAAGCAAGAGAGGTGGTAGAAACGAAACTATGAGGTCAAAAATCCAGAGTAGAAAGCATACCCCTTCAAAGGAACAGAGAAGAACAGAGCGAGGTATTATTTCCCCTCCGAGATTCTCCTTCGTGATGAGATTCAGGTCAGGAAGTGAGAATATCCGAACACTTATATCTGTCCACATTCCAACTGCAGCAAGGTGACTGTAGTTTGGATTGTCACCAATTGGATTGATGTCGAGGCATGAGATATCATACTCCAACTGTGCATGTTTTAATTCTGTCAATATCCCATCACCGATTTCCAGATAAACCAAGTGGCCACCCCCAGTAGCCAATAAAACCTGTCAAAGAAATTGTAAAGCAATAATTCAGGTGTTTGATGCTCCAAAGAACATATGAAAGGGGATGTGAAACCATCCATCAAATCGTACAGTATATTAAAATATGAAAGAAACGATTACACTTGATTGCACAACCTAGATCCATGCTTTCAACACATGTAACGAGTCCAAAGCCCTACCGAACAAATATCTTGATAACCTTTCAATTGCTTCATTTCAATGACAAATTGGGCATAGGATCCTATGTTCATGGATTCGAGGGTCATATAATTATCGTGACTACTAATTCAGAAATAGGTCAAAAATTCACTTCTTGATCCACTGAAATATCAAACAATTTCTGCAATTTACACCGTAAACCTCCATGAAAATTCATAAAGCCGCTGATGTCATGTGGGCATCAAGTTTTCGTATGAGCTGGAAACAACACATTACGATACTGTTTGCGACATGCATCCATGACAACTTCCAACAATTTTAGTCTAGTGTTTGCAAAAACACACTTGTCATCTTCTCAATCCCCAAACTCAAGGTTTCGATGTTAACCAAGAAAAAAAAGCAAATTTTCAAATAAAAAGTTTAGTCATGATTGTTTTATGCTGTTTCCTTTGCAAATCCAGTTAAAACGTCTCGGAAAAGGATATTAACATTTGTCCTACAGAAAGATGGAATTAGAATGTTCTTCGGAAATACAACGCAAGTTGAAATTGATGATGCATCCAAGTGGAAACTTAAGAAAAATGAAATTGAATAATTAATCAATTCAAAGAATTCCTGAAAACAGAAAATATTATAAGCAAGGGTCAAGGTCGTGATACTAGCAATTGACTTGGATGCACTAAGATGTCTTGATGGCAGCGTCACGGACCAATATTGGAAGATACACACAAAATCTACATAGGAGAAGATGAACATGACAGGAGATTCAAGAAATATCACAACTTGGGTTGATTCAGAGATGTCTTGAAAAATTTGGCCGACACGCATGAGACTTGTAGTTTACATAGAACATGAAACGGTATTGAATCAAAAGGTGCCAAGTCGGAGACGACTCGACCGAATCGTATCAATAGCAACCGATACTCTGAACCAAGTTTGTCAAAACATATATCGTAGTGCATGTTGTTTTCTTAAAATAATGTGTTATGCCTCGTAATGTATCGTGTATGGCAAAATACGCATAATCTTTTTAAAACAAATATATATACATTTATAGTTTCAGGAAGTAAATTATATTTTAACTTCAATTCCATACAAGATTAAAAAAGACTCCATGCTTCATAAGACAATTTAACAATTCAAGTTTACGACATGATTTATCAATATCAAAATTTAAAGATTAGTAAAATTCAAAACAATCCATTCTTATAGTCTTATGTAGGAGTGTCAAAGGGTCGAGTTGCTCACAGGTCCCATTACCCAGACAAAATAAATAGGCCCGATAGTTGGCCCACCCGAGTTCGAACCCAATATCCTTCAAGAGAGGGCTTAAGCTTACCCCAAACCCATTACCCGGTTTGAAACCCGGCCCAATAGTCTGTCCGCAAAACCCGGCCTAAGAACCTGACCACCTGCTCGCCCATTCCTTTGAAAAAAAATTAGACTGTTAGACCATACAAGGGTAGGTGGGAAAACTTTGATAGTTAGGAGGGAAAAATGTTAAGTGCACAGTGCACTCAATGCACAATTACTCTTGCAGCCTTGCACAATTACTCATGCAATCTTGGTATGCCGTTGAAGCAAGAGATCAAAACATAGAAATAAGTCCCCTCAATGTCAAAATTCGAAATTTTAGAAATTTAGATATTATAAATAATGTTTTATTTTCTTTTATATGAATTAAACATACACGTTTTAAAGGGTACAATGGTGCAAATGATGGATAGGTAGATTTCAACCTGATTGGGATATGCTCATTCTATTGTGATACAGTTCCTCCCCTATTCATAAATAAAATTATTAATTATTTACTTTTTGTCCATGTTGACTTTGCTGTCGCAGTCCTCGCCTAGCCCGACCCGGCTCATCCCATGGACACCCCTAGTCCTATGAATCACTTTTCCCCAAGATCTTCAGTTTATAGACGACATCAATATCTTCACCATTAGATGCCAACAAGTCTTTACCTCCTTTGTCTTTTTCGACCTTTTGGATGTTTTCATCCTCTTCAATTTTTCTTTCTCCTTTAGTTTTCTTATTTGCGAAAATATATACCAATTATATGTGATGTTTATCTTTCTCTTTTTGTTGCTTTCTCCTTTTTGAACCTATATGACTCTTGTATTGCCAAATTTTTAAAATCGGAATCCTATTTTGGATCAATTGGGGGAAGCTACTAGACCGAAATCGTTGAATCGAATCGAAACTCGTAAGATCCTATCAACTAAAAAACTAAGACGAAAAACATATGTAACAATGTAAAATTGTCAAAAAAATTTAAACAAGCCTAGTATACATGCAAATAGAAATGTTATGACAGACATAGAACAAAAGATATTATTGAAATTGATAAACTACAATTTCAGCATTGAAGTGGGTTTAAAATAAAAAATGACTGCTAATCCTATAGTATTTTGCAAAGAATAATAAAAGAATTGAAGTATTTTGATTTAACTTTCAGAGAGAGATACAGAGGAGAGACTACAAAGTTGAAAGGCTATTGAATAATAATATTATTATGATTACGTGTCGATAGAGAAGATCAAATCTAACCGTTGCTTCCAATTTTTCAACGAGAGACGAACAAATAAAGAGACTTTTTCTATAGCTTTTCTCGTCCATTGAAAATTTTCATTTGGATTGAATCTTTAACTACTAAAACAAAAAATGTGCGTTGGATTGCTCAATAACTAAATGTGTTTAATAAACAAACCCAACAACTTGAATCAATAAAACCACAGTTCAAATCGGGATCCTATAATCTGGATTGCTTCTTATGAATTTGGAATTTTATAATTGACTCAGATCGATTTGCTTGTAGTGGATCATAGGATTGTAAAATCCTAAGATCCGGATTGATATATTGATAACCATCTTATGATACGTTATAAAACAATAAACTTATATAAAACGTATCATTTATCATTAGACTCCCACATTAAACGTATCATATATATCGTATCGTGTGTTGTAAGATACTAGAAACCATTCTTTGAACTATGACTATATAGTACTTCTAGAAAAATGCTAAACAATTTTTTTTTTTAAAAAGTTCAAAACTGACACAAAATTAAGGAAGTGGTCATGGTACACAGAAACAAGGAAACAAAATCAAATATTTCATGGCACAATGACATGCTCAAGGACATTAACTTGAAGACTTCACACAAGTAAAACACTTGCAGAATTCCAAGCTAAAAGCAACACATGAAAACTAAATGTGAGTTGTGTGATGACCCATAGTGCAGGATAAGTATAAAGGATGACTTGCCAACAGAAACAGCAGAAATCAGAAATCAGGTCATGTATAAGGCTACAGCCAGAGGATGCCATATTTTCATAATGTAAAAGAACATGGAGAATCTATTACAACTGAAAAATGGGGGTATATATACCCGAACAAGCTTTAACAATAAAAAAGGATAAGCTATTACCAATGTGCAGGCAATGATTGTGCTACATCATTGGCAGTGTTGTTCAAAAGGAATAAGAGATATGGGTGCAAAAGAATATTTGAGAATACAGCCTTACTGAATAGGTTATGGTTGGACAAAATGAAACTTCAATACAGAAACATATGGAATAGGTTATTGCCAGGCACCATGAAACTTCCAGAACGAATAGCTAGCCTAACATCTAATATAAGAATAAAAAAAGGTTGACCATGAATAAATGAAAACAGATTAAGAATATTGACCATGAAGGCCAACAGCCTCTCCCAATATTAGTAGAATGGTGAAGAAAAAAGTCAGCCTCCATCCGGACTTTGCCATCTGTGGAAATAGTGTAGGATAGTGCATCCAGAAAGCAGTGGTTCGTTTCATAAAACAGAGTTTAATCAGCCGTATTCATGTTGAAAGCGGCAGACGATGAAAAGTTCAATTTCTTGAAGGTTTTTAGGTAATACGAGTGGGTAACAGTGGGTTTCCAACTTTGGAGCATATGTGTAATATGTCGAGAGGGACCAGGAGTGCGAGCCAGGCACTATGCCCATAGATGGGTAGAATCCATAAACACATTCTTAGCTTGGATTGCCTCCACACATGTAGTCAAGATATTCTGACCCTTTATAATAAACGGCATATAGATCAGATACACCAACAAATTCCCGAGCTAATAGACACCAACAGGAATACTGTGATTGTATCTCTGATGCACCTTCTAATAAAATAAAACCCGGAGATAATGGAATGAATGAGAGAAGTGAAGCTGCAAATGGCCCAAAGAAAATACACCCTCTGTCCCATTATGAGTGGACAAAAAATGTAATCCGCCTCATCAAATGGTGCCATTATATTAAATATATCATTTTCCCAATTAGTGGGGTTCCTTCTGCTTCTTATGTACAGAATATATTTCATGAGGAGGGTTTGAAAGGATAAAGAATAATGTTTTACACTTTGAAAATGGACATACATTTTGGGATGGATTGCACGAATAATAGATAAATCAAGAGAATTGACTTAAATGATTTGCATATGTTTACAGAAGGCCTGATAGTGCACTAAAGAGGAAGAGTGGTGTGAAATCTATTGACTGTAATGCACATCGTATAAAGGAAACTGAAGTTAATAGTACAAAAGATATCAAATCTTGTAGTCGGATAGAAAATATGACTTGATGACGTACATTGGTGAAATATTATTCTTTTAGCCAACCCCAGATGGTTGGGAACAAGGCCCTTCTGAGTGGACTTGAGTTGAGAAGCGCACAAATTTTGTGAAAGACTAAAAAGGAAAGGGCGGTCAAACTCGGACGGAGGGAGACAATTTCAGGAAAAATAGCCGTAAAGAAAATAAAAACCGTTTGCACTAGGAAGTTAAAAAAATATTTAAAACTCTCAAGACAAATCTATAGCTGTATGAGTAGCAATAGCCGCACTTAACCATCCCACCATTCCGAAGGAATAGAGTAAGGGATGACCAATCTCACTCATAGCAGTCAACCCGTAGCCCTCGAGCGTAGGGGAAGATCACATACGAGGAAGTGACGGAATGGTTACTCCATCATGGACTTGAAACATCATTTTTTAGGCTTCTTGCTCACTCACACACCTGAGGAGCAGTCCGTTCCCATGGAATAAGTCTCACGCTTGCTCCTATCCACTCTTTGGTTATCTATCGGAAAGAGACGTAATCTTTCCTCTCTGTCCACAAAGAAATGATTTAAATGTATTCCTGCAAATCTGGAATCTGTCAAACAGTCAAAGCATTCTCATAAGGGGAGAAGATAAATGGTGATGTATCCAAAGACAATTCTATACCTAAATGATGATGCAACCCATTAACCATGAACTTTGCACTTGGAACTAATATTCCATCACCCCAATAACTGAACAATCCAATTGAACACAATAGAAGCCACTAAATCATAAAAGCCAAGGTTCATCAGTATGACAGAAAGAAAAAATGAATTCCTGTTGGAATCACTTAAATATCAGCATATGCTGTATAGGATTATTAGTACCAGTGAACCTCCCCAACCAACATTGACAAAGATAAAGGATTATTAGTATCAGAACTCCTCTTCAAGCAATGCTGACAAAGATATAGGATTATTAATTCGGTAATACCAGTGAACCCATTCACTTACAAGCAACATTGACAAAGAGAGTCAGAAATGAACCTGGGTAGCATTAGCAGTGGCAACATTGATTGAATATCCTTGTGGAGCTGTCCATTCATGTCGTAGTTCTCTCGACATAGAACTGACTAGTCTCACAGAGCCTGACGTAACCTGCAATGTTGATTTGTCAGAAACTGCACATCAATTGCAGTACTTGACTTACGGATCATCCTCATGTTTTCTATAATTTCTAACATGACAAGATACAGTTAATAAATTTGACCATGAGATCATCCGAAACAACATTTGATTTCAGGTTGCCTTCTTGGTCACCGAAGATGTGTGAAAGCTAAACTCTATAAGGGGAAGTTTGCAAAAGTAGAGTAGTCGTATTAAATTTTTTGTTGTCCGATTAAAAACCATAGTTAGCAAAAGCTGCGCTCGTGTAAAATTAAAATAGTTAATTTTGGTTTACCTCTGCTTCTCGCATTGCCCTGATAGACACTTTAATTATTGGTCTTCTACATACATGTCCAAACCATATAAGTCAATTTTCTCTTAATTTATCTTCTATTAAAGTTACTTCAACCGTTTCATGTATATACACATTCCTAATTTTATCATTTTCAGTTTTATCACATGTCTATCCTGTCATTCTCATTTCCATAGCACTTAGTTTTTGAGCATGTCATTTCTTAGATACCCAACATTCCATACCGTAAAGTATATTATAGGCCTAACGGTTGTTTGATAAAACTTAGTTTCGACTTCAGTCCTCAGACGTATGTGTGGATTACATAATACGCCAGATGCACCCTCTGCTTAGTCCAACATGCTTGAATTTTGTAACTAACATCATCTCCAATCTCTTCCTCCCTATACATAATCGATCCCAAAAATCAAAAGCGTTCACTCCTTATTATCTCTTGGTCCTCAATCTTTACAAACTCCGCAGTTGCATTTCTACTATTACCAAAATTGTATTCTATATATTCAATTATATTTCTACTTATCTAGAATCCTTTTATTCTACCGTTGCATATTGTTAATTTCTACTTTAGTTTCATCAACCAACACTATATTATCGGCAAATAGAATAAACTATAGAACTTCATTCTGAATGTGTTTAGTTAATTCATCCATAATCAAAGGCAAAAAAATACAAGCTTAATACAGAACCCTAATATGGGGCCTATAGTAATTGGGAAATCACTTTTTTCCTCGTACAACTATTCTCAATAAAGTTACTGCATCCTCATATATATCCTTTGTATCATATCTATTTGTAACTCTATACTTCTCTAAAATCCTTTGTATTATATCCCTGAGAACTCTACCATCGGCCTTCTATACGTTTATAAATACTATTTGGAGAATTTTTTTTCTCTGTACCATTCCATTAGTCTCCTAAGTAAGCATTGTTAGAGCATTCAACTCAAAATCAATTAGTGATGAGTGTAAAGTCCCCTTAAGCATATAAACCAACCTTGGATGGCCCAAATTATTCGATGTGGAATACAAGCACTTTTTACACCTTCCTCAAATGGGATTAGGGCTCGCACGAAGGGCAAACAAACATATAGACAAATATTCATATCGAAAAATTCAAATGGATAAAAAGACTTGGCTCACTGATCACACAAGGCTCAACTCTAATGCCACATTAGAGAATTCAGCTCAAAACTAAATTGGCAATAAGTGGAGAGAACCCTTAAACATATAAATCAACATTGGCGATCCTAATTATTCAATGTGGTATACAATCTCTCTTTACAAGTATATAGCTTCTATGTTGACCTACTACGTAAAAATCCAAATTGAATCTCACACACTATTGTTTCAAGTCTTATTTGTTACTCGATCACTATCTCAAAAAGTTTCATTGTATAGATCATTCCCTTCATACCCCGATAATTCATGGAACTCTAAATGTTCATTTTTTTCTTATATACATGTACCAAAATATTCTTCCCCCATTCATTCAACATCTTCTTAGTCATTGTAATTATTTTAATTTGTCAAGATACTTTTAACATCCGATAAACACTTCCAAACCTAAACCGACATACCATTCGGTCCTACTGACTTTCCATTTTTTGTTGAAAAAAAAACTTGTTTTTGCTTTTCTCTCCATAGTTATATTTTCTAAGACCAAAGTTCTCTCTATTTTTCATTTAATAAATTCTCAAAGTAATTTTTTCATTTTGTACTAAGACCCTCAAATCCTTACGTTTAATACACTCAGTATAATTAAACTCACAAGTTTTTATTTCCCTAGTTATTCTTTTACTAGATTTAGCAAGTTCACATATACTTTCTCTTTATCAAACTTATGTTACATTTGATATGATAGAATCTTCTAGCCCGCCAAAATTTATGCCCATAAACTTGGCCGAAAAAGTGGAAGGAAAGATAAACAAAAATATGTGTTGAAGTTTTCTTTATCTTCTTTTATATCCCTTACCATATATGTATATATTTTATTGGCCTTTTGAATATGATGCATAAGTTACTTCTATTTTCCATTCGTACTAAACATTAAAAAAAATTCATCCCTCATAATTTTAAACACTTTTACCAAACACAAAAAGAACAAAAAAAGAGTTCTTTCTATTGCAATAGAAATTGTATCTCACCTATTTTCGTTCCTATCATTTTTCCATCTATCCTACCCAAGCCATTGTAATAAATATCCTCATATGATTTATACTAAACTTTGTTATTGCCTTTTAACTTCCTTATTTGCAAGCTTATATTGCTTAAAGTATCTTCGTTTCCAGTTTTTTTACCATGTTTCATAACACGGTTATTTGCATTGCGGTTTACTCCATATCATTCCACCAAGAAGTTTTTCAGCTAATGATCTATTACATTTTGATTCTTTGAAAAGCTCTATTGATATTCTTTTAATACATTCTACTATCTTATTACCCATTATATTCAACATCTAAATTCCATGTCGATTCTTTTAGCATTCTATCTGTAGATACTATTTTTTCTCATTTAAATTCCACCACCTAATTTTTGGATTTTTATATTATTTCTTTGTTTTATATGATTTTGAATATATACATCTAATACAAGTCTCCTATGTTGCGTTGTCAACCTCTATCTTGAAATAGTTGATAAACGATCTAATTTTCTAGTCAAGGAAAAAAAAAAATTATTTGGCCTTTATTTAATTCACTTTTATAGATTACCAGATGTTCATTTTTTTTGTTAAGATAATCATCTCATATTACCAACGAGTTGTTGCCCAATGGATAAGAACACAGATTTTTTGGCTCTATAGTTATGTTCGAGTCTCCATAACTACAACAGTTCGTTGGAGCTGAATCTACTCTTTAGTGACCAGAGCACGTGGTGAGACCTTAACTTCGGCCCCGATGTAGGTGCGGTGGGGTCCCTTGTAGATAGCTGTGTAGTGTTGAAGAACAATGCTCCTTGACAGATATGTGGAATAGCCTATTTACATATACATTTTCATGATCAAAAAAGATAACCATCTCATATTTTCTCTGATCTTGTCCTATATGGCTATTAAGATCTCCTATGATGTCTTCAACACATTAGATCATATATGTGTGAAAGGATCCAAAATAGAGTTTTCATTTATTCACAAATCCTACTTGAGGTAAATAAGCATTAATAATGTTCAATATATTTTCTCCTATTTCCTTTCCTAAAAAAAATTAGTCTTTTCTTGATTTTTCTCTTAAACCATTTAATTTCATGTAAGCATATTATATTAATGTTTCTCCTAATTAGGATTTCAACTAACTCAATTTTTTTTACTTAGGATTCGTAAACCCCAAGTCACCAACCTAAGTTCACTATACTGAACTAGCTTTTTTACCTGTGTTCGTCCAGAGTGACATGACAACCCTTGCAACTGAGCAACTAAAATGTGGCATCCCTAGCCCATTTTTCATCTTTTTGAAATACCATGGTGCGAATGCAACACATTTCTTGAGGGTATGCCCTAGAATTTACGCGCCTATTCTTAAGACTTACGTTAATATTGGATCTGAAAAGTTTTGCGTTGACTGTCACTGCATTCTTTATCCAAAGAAAGAAATCAGGTTTCCCTCTTGTATTCATGGGTACAGCCTTAGGTATCAATCACATGTAAATATCGCTAGTTGTGCAGTTAAAAGAGGGCTATTTAGCCCAGAAAGTTGACTGAGGAAACAGAGTGCAGTGCAAATACACTATTTGACTGATCCAGCTAGATTTCTAGTTTAATAATATGTGTTTCATGAAACATTAATCTGAATTTCTATTGTTTACACCATTTATCCGTATGCATGAGCGTGAAGAGAGAGAAGTATGAAAATTAAATTTACTGAAGTGCTACACAAGGTCCAATTTTAAATTGATATTACAAAATCTATATAGAACTTGAGACGAACATTCATTTACATGGGTTGAACTGGAAAAACATCCATCTAGAACTATAAGCACCAAAAAGAATTTAAGCAGCACACCAATACCTGTACAAGTTGATTGTATACAGCATCATGGCAGAACAATGTCTGTACTTGGGAATAAAAACCCTCTATCTCAGTTTCTTCCAGCTCATCCTCAAGATTCATCGCCAAAATCCGAGTCTCGCTTATAAAACTTACAACCAAGAAAGTGTCATATGGATCATCAGTAGCTGATCTTAATGACCACATTCCTTTGATGCCTTGAAGTTCTACTGATGCCTACAAGGTGGCATTTATGTATAGCTTGAGTTCTACGAGTAACAAATCAAAGGTGAGGGCGAATTTGTCCGAAATAAAGTATGTAGTGGTTTAAAAAAAAACAGACCTGTTCATTAATTCCAATTCCATTTCGAACTATGCGCAGAGAACCATCTTTGTAGGCTCCAGAGCAAGTCACAACCTGACCTTGACCTTGCCTCTCTAGGTCAACCACACAGAAGTCAACAATTGGTCCCAGATTGACATATCTTTCCAGAACTTCTACATAAGAACCTTTAGCATCCGGACGAAGATTAATTTTTACGAGCTGGATTAGAATGTAGAAGCAGAAAATAGAGTTAATATTAAGTATCACTAATGAACCATACATCTAAGGAGACCAAGAGGAGATTATAGTTTAAGACTCACCATCTCACAGATAAATAGGCAAAAAAGACAGTAAGCATTCCAATATACAATCTAATATCAGTTTCAATCATGAAAACAGGGACTCAGCAAAACAAGAAACTTACAAATTTCTTGTTAAAAGCAAGAACAAGGTGTATCTATACTACTTCTAAATGTACTTAAACATGAAAAACTTCTGTTTTCTCATTTTAACCCTATTTAATCTATTAAATCCAATTTTGTCCTAAAGCTCAATTGCTACAAAATGTTTATTGACCCTACAGACTCTCAGAATAAATATCAGTTACGTTTGGCACTTATCTTCCATAACTATTGGAGTGATCGGTGAGCTCTAGAACGTCAAACACTCCTCGCTCCTAGGGCATCGAAGAGACCCTTCACTATTCTCATGTAGGGGGCCAAAACAGTTCCCAAAATAAAACTCTTGCTGCTTATTATCTCGCTGTGGTAGAGGAGGAAGACAATTTGAGGATCGAAAGGATGACAATCTGAGGGTGAGGAGGATCAAATTTTACACGTTATGAGCAGTGGTGATTTGATGGAGGATAGCAAGAAGATTGTAGCTAAGCTCAAGAGGCTTGTAAAAGGGGCAAATTGGGCTAATGCTGGGATTTCTTCGACTCAAATTTGTAGAGCTCCTTCTGGTTTGTGATTCTTTGCCTTCTAATGTTTAATCTTATTTCATGGAATATTAGGGGTATAGGAATGAAGATTACCAATCCCGTTTGAGACGGTTAATTAGAAATTATGGTGCATGTCTGGTTTGTGTTCAAATCTTGCTTCTTCTAAATTATAAAGGTTTAGTAGACTTCTTAATATGAGTTCATATAATAGAAAATTGTGGATGTTTTGGGATCACAGAATTTTGGCCTCTGTGATTGACTGCGAACAGTCCATTGCGCTTTCCCAGCGTCCCAGCCTTATCAGGTCAGGTAAAATTCATCTTCAAATGATTGTGTTATTGTTAATCATGTATAGGTGGTTTGTGTTATTTCTTATTGTAACTATATTCCTGTTTAAACCGATGTAGGCAAACGTTTATTATTTTAAAGATCTTGATAAAGAATTCATAATTTTTGTTAGGACCTAGTTTTGAAAATTTATTTGTACCCATTTTGAAATTTATTTGTGGTACTAATTTTTTCTTTTGCTCCTTTATTTTCTTTTTATTTGTTTTAGATTTCTTAATCAATTGTAACTTTGTTAGGTATTCTTGGTTTTAGGACTTATTTTTTGGATTTTTTTTACACTATACATAATCCTCTTAACCTTTAACCTCTATCTCAATCACTATTCCAGATATGTCTTTGTTGTTTTTGGATTGAACCTACTGATTGGGAAGTCCAGATGCAAAGAATCATAGATCATCAGGTGGTAGCAGTGTTATTTAAAGCGTAAAGCGAATTGAAGCAAACCAGTCTCTTGAGAGCCTAGGCGAGAAGTGAGAAGCAAAGCGAGCATTTCATTAAAGTAAAGCGAACAATATAAAAAATAAATAAATATTTTAGTTTCATACTTTGATTACTCCAAAATATTCAAGTTTTAACTTTACAAATATAAAATATTTAAATGCAATCAAAATAATAAACATCAACATATTTTAAATGAATAAGATATTAAAAATTGAATATTATTGTATTCTAAAAATAATCAATTGACATAATCACGTCATCTAAATGTAAAGTTAGCAAATATGAGTTCGACTTCCACTGTGATTGATTAATATCACCACTAAACAAAACACTCACAAATTGATTAATCAAATAGAGCATATAGCAATTGATTAATCAAATAAAGCATATAGCAAATTGATTAATCAATTTGATTAACCAAGCAAATTGATTAACAAAAGCATTCACTTCAAAACAAGTATTCAACATTATCTAATCATAATAAAATAGATTATCATATGATACTGTTACACGAATCAATTAATTTATTTTATACATATACACATATAACATCATCTCTGTTAGGATTTGGTTAATGTTAAAAAAGGAGGAGGAGGAGGAGGAGGAGGAGGAGGAGGGGAGAAAGGGATGAGAAAATAAAAAAAATTGCAGTTAAGCATTCGTTTTTCTCGCCTGGCTCGCATCTATACTTCGTTGCCTAAGCTCGCTTTTTCCTCGTTTTACTTAACCTCGCTTCACCTTGGATGTTCAAGGCGACCTAGGCTCGCTTTGCTTCTCGCCTAGGCTCGCTTTTCACAACATTGGGTAGTAGGATTGAATAATATTGTAATTAAAAGAGCGGATAGGATTGAATAATTGAAAAATGGGTGGTCAAGAATCTTTTTTTAAATTTATTAAGGCATTTTAAGTTTCAATGTCTATCATATAATGCTCAAGAGAATACTGGATGACAACGCTAGGAGCCATATGACACAGAAACTTTGATTTTGTATCGAAGTTTAAGTTTCTTAGAGAAAGTCATCAATTGTGGATGCTAAGCAAGCAAAACCCAATTTATATTGAACGAACAATGTAGCCATGGGTGAAATTTACTAATCACCAAGAGTCTACTGCAAAGCTGCAGAAACCAATATTTGAATAGCAAAAAAAAAAAACAATATTTATAGGGAAGAAGAAAAAAAGCATAGAACCTTGCATCCTATTTTTCGAGTTAAATCACTCATGAAAATAATAGTAGTTAATGTTGCATGAATAGTGTTGTGCTACAAAACTGCTGCAGTATTCACTCTATGCTCTCCAGAAACTCAAGAGAAGTGCTTGGAAACAAGTTTTGGGACTGGTTCAAACGTTGCTCCTGGAAGCATATTTCAACATATGGTCATTTTTGGGAAGTATCGGATACGCATTTGAGAGGATTTAGGTGAGAGTGAAATCTTTTCGTGTCGAATGATATCACTACTTCCTAGAAGCATTCCTATTACTCCTACCGATGAAGCCATTTATGAATTTGGGTTTAGGAACACAATTGGTAGGTTTTGTGAACCATGAGCCTGAAGTTTTATTAGAATTGTCCACTACAGTTAATAGGATTTACTTGAATATAACATAGGCTTTGATTATGATGTACTATGATATAGTGGCTGATAGATTTGAAGCCGATAATTTGAGTTGTTGAAATATTGCTTGGATTTGGTCGTTAAAATTCCATTGTAATCTTGACAATCGATTAAAGAGGTTTGACTTAGTCTTTGCCTATTCAAGATTTTACAAATATCAAACTCAAGCCCCACTCGCTGCTATGACTTGGGAATTGCTTTTTAACTTTATCTTGATCCTATTAAGACTGCTGCCTACTATTTTGTTTTCTATTTTGGAGGGCTGCAAAATTTTCTTAGAATGAAGCTACTATTTTAATGGTGGACATGTTTGTGATACGAGAAGGCACCCATGGGTGTTTTTCTTTGCTGGTAAGGATTTATGAGTAAAAGGAATGAGATATCTTCGTATGCTAGTGATGCTGATTTAACCAGCTAAGATATTAGCTGCATGTACAAACTTCTTTTTGGGAGTCACTTCCCTGTGAGAGACACCACACAACTTTTATTGTTGTTCAAAATATATAGTAAATGATAACAAATTACAAAGGTTTTAACCAAGAATCACAATTTTATTTCGGTGAATTGTTTCGGTCACCTAGGAAACGAAATGTTTCGACGTGTTTCGGAAACATTTCGACCCGTATTGAAAATAGAATGAAAAAAAAAATAAAAAAATTAAGAATTATTTTTTCAAAACATTGATCAAAATATACCAAAATATCTTGAAATACTTTAAAACATTCTAAAATAATTGTGCAAATGCATTGAAATATAACAATATTTTGAAATATTATGTAACACCTCGAAATATAATTTCGATTCATTTTGAACTCCTTAGAAACGGAAACGTTTCGAATGTTTCGACCATTTCGAAACGATATTTTGATCTTTGGTTTTAACATGACATTTCTATTTCAGCCCTCAATAGTCCTTAAAACTAATCCACATTTATCGTTGGGTCTACATTGGACTAGCAAATCATATGGATCTTATAAAATGTCTTCTCAAATGCTTGATAATTTATACTCCAAATATGGGGGTTCTATTGGGCGTGTCAGATAGGACCATTAGATTTTGGCTAAAATCTTAATATGGTTATTTATGGATAAAGGTTGCATTTATCATTTAGAACTTACCTGTCACATTCTTGCTATTTTGCAGGCTCACACGTAAAAACCTTTGTGGTTTATCCATTCAACCACTTTTATCTCCCCTCCCTTTCCCACACACCAATTTGCTTGAACAGGTACTAATTCTATCTTTTCCTTGGTTTGTCCTATATACGGTTTCCTTGTAGTTCTACTTTTTCTTGGTCAGCTCGAACATAACTCTTATATCTCTTCCTTGGTTTGTTCTATACTTCTATATATTGTTTCCTTGTAGTTCTTTTTCTTGGCGTGTTCTATATGCAGTTTCCTTCTTTATCTTTCTAGGCTACAATCTAATTATTGGGGTTAGCAGAAAATTATTTCCTACCCACAATTGATATGCTTAAAAATGTTGCTCGCAAGAACCATATATCTTGTTTTTGAATCCCTGTGCATTTGAAAAGTTTGGAGTTTGACAACAAAAAATTCTAGGTACTTGGTTATGTTTGAATGTATAGATTGAACTTCTAGCTTGGGCTTTAGTTTGACAGCATATTCATCTATTCTTACTGATATTATGTCTTGCTAGGGCTTTAGTTGTAATTTTCATTTCTGTCATGTCTATCTTTGCTGCTACCGGCTTCACTAATATTTGAGGTTGTGGAATTTTTTTACTTCCACCAGATAGTTATACCTTTACTAGATAATAATAGCTAACTTTGAAAATAAGTTATGACTAAGATCAAGGTACCAAAACGGTTTGTTATAATCAATTTTCCAAGATATAGCTTTTATGCATGATTGTTTCTTGGTTTTGAAAATGCTCTAAAGGTTAGGCAAAACAAGATTGTTTAAAAGTGAATTCTTTTGATGAAAATTTTCTGTTATGTAACAAATTTTTGGAGATAACTTGAAAAAGACATCAAACAAATGATATCTTTAATCCTTATTATAAAATTGGAGCATAAATGTGCTTTAGTAAATATGTCAACTGATTCCAGTAGATTGTGTGAGATATAGTTAGTCCTGGAAAAAATTCTTGCACTTTTTTCCCTTGGAACCTGTTTCAGGTCAGTACTAAGAGATTGAGTGAGTGAGACACATTTTTCTTTGATTTGTTATGTATCACTTTGATATAAGAAGAAGATTGTGGTAACAGTGACACACTACGACATAATTGAACGAAAAAATCATAATCCACTGGAAAAATTTTGCTCAAATTAATTAATGCAATCTAAGTTACTAAAACCTAGGAGAATTTACCAAACAACTTGTGATTTTAAGTGATTATTTTATACTTTCATAGACGGTGTTTGGCTTTGTGTGTGATGCTCTTGTGCATAATTGCATGTGAGGATGTGCTATTCTACCTGCAAAAACGTCTTTACTAGCTTCGGTATAACTTTCCATTCCTTAGGAGTAGTAAAAACATTTATGTGAGATTATTGGGGTTCTATTCTAGATTATGCATCGAAACACATCCTTGGATACAAATGCCATGTTAAAACAATTACGAATGCTTATATGCTATGTGTGAGAGGTTTTGTTTTTGTTGACTACAAGTTATTTATCATTATGGAACTGCACCATTGTTTCATTTGTGCCTGAAGCATTTGTGGACCACGGTTATCAGCTATTCTGCTTGTAACTATTAGATTTTGACGAGAATTGTTTATAATGCCATGATGGTTCAATGCTTATAATATCTAGTATGAGGTGGGAGGAGGATGATTACCATTCTATTAGAAAAAATATTTGTTTTTTCCTTTATTATTCAAATTTAATACCATGCTACTTAACCAAAAAACGAATTTAACTCCATTGTTTCTAGCGGGTTGTTTGTTCCCCTTTGGACAAAATACTTTTGGTTTGCTATTGGAATCAGATTGCCGCTCACCTTTTTGCACAATAGTTTTTGGTTGTAAAATTTGATTTCACTAGGGGTAACTCGATGTGAGAAGTGATGGATTTGGAGGGGAGAAAATTCAATATGAATGGTTTTGATAAGGATGTTGGTAGCCGTTGGATGAGTTTATTTTGAGACCGTCAGATGAGCTTATTAAAGTCGGCCCTGTTTTATATTATAGATGACTAAGGGGTATGGACCATTAAAATACTTATTGTTCGGGACTGTGGTGTTCACTTATTGTTAATTTCAAGTTTGATTACATTTGTTAGTATAGAAGATTATGTTCACTTGTGTTGACAATATAGGAAAAAGGTCTCAAGTGTCAAGTTCTTGATTCCCTCCATATCAATTTCTGGATAGATAAATGGATCCTATCTTTGTCAAATTTCTCTTTGTTATATGGTAAATCAGATGATTATAAGACTGATACAATTGGTGAGATATTATAAGTTGTTGAAACAGGGTAACGGAAAGAGGAGATTACTACCCCTTTAGCCCCAAGCTTAAGAGAAGGCAGTCATTTTTTCCATTCAACTTGCTAAGCTACAAGAGGAAGATATCAAAGTGTTATATTATGATAGAATATTATCAGTCAAGTTTAGATCTCTGTTTTCTGGAACACAATAGCAAGAAGAGAAAAAGGAAACAAAAAACTACCGATTAGTTTTACAAAACCCATGGCCTTTATATCTAAAAATTGAGTGCACATCCTAAGATTAAACTTTTTTGGTAAGGCATGTACATATACTTACAACGCTCACTGCAACTCTAATATCAAATATGTTGAAAAGAAAATGAAACTATAGAATGCATGCTCATCTGAGTTGGTTTGCTGCCAATATGGGCTATGAAGTTGATTAATACTCAAAACATCTCACAGATTCAATACATTTTTTTTTGATAGGAAACAAAACTATTATTAAAATGAAAAAGAGAGTTACAAAAGACATGTTAAGAATGGACAAGTTGTCCTAACTAAAGACACATACAGATTCAATGCAGAATAGTTCGCTCTCTTAATGATCCACATACAACGCACGCATGCATCAACTAGTTAACTCAAAGATGGACATGACACGCATGACATATGAGGGAAACAAAACCTGGTTTAAATTCAATAGTACAAAACAAATGGATATAATTGTCTTAAAAACCTACCATTGCTGATTATACCAAACTATTCACTAAACAACAATATTCAAAAACAGGAATGCAGCTATGCACTTTTTTCTTTTTACTATAATGAACATTTATAATTCCCTCCATTCAGGCACATGAAACACAACAACCCTCAATACAAATTATTTAGTCTTGTGATATAGATTTGTCTCTCCCTTTATCGCTTTATAAAGTCATAGCTGAGTTTGATCAGATTTGGTTATTTTCTCTGGTAAAATTCAAGGACAGCCATGTCATTTTTTTCAGGTAAATCCAAGCCAATCATGGACTCCCTAAAGGGCCCAATTTATATTGTTTTTTGCCTTTCTCTCAACTTCCTCTATTTTTTTTTTTTATAAAGAAGGATTTTATTACAGGAGGAAATCAAAAACAAAATAAATGTTAAGTACAAGATACCCTTGACAAAAGCAAAAGCAAAAGCAAAATACATGTCAAAGAGAAGACACTAAAAGAAGAGGAAAGAAACTAAAGGAGAAGAACTGCCCCCTAATTCAGCTGAAGATACAACAAAGGCAACACTCTAGAACTTCCTGTGGCTTTGGTTAAAAATGAAGCCATGAATACAATTCTTTCCTATACTAACAATAATTTTGAAGGAAGATAACAACTTTTGACAATTCTTAACCTCCTCTGTATCCAAAGACAGCAAAGAAGTGTCATCAACGCACAATTCCAGAGTACCATTGCTTCCTTTTTCTTTGCAAAACCACATAACTTAATCTAAAACTGCTTCTCCCTTGTAGAAGGACAAACCCAAGCCTCACCAGTCACCTTGAATACATTATTCCAAAAACCTCATGCAAATGAACAGTACATGAATAAATAAGTATCCTATTCTTGAAACTTCAAGCATCTCCACATAAATAAAGCTATTACTCCATGACACCACTTCAATCAGTTTGCATTACACAGAGCCAATCCATCTTAAAAAACTTCCCTCATTTCACCTTTAATTGGTGACAACATAAAGATGAAAGAATATAATAGATAAAGAGACAAAACACAAATATCTTAAGAGATAAACAATAACAGGAGAAATCTCGATCTATGCCCGCAGGAGCATAGGAAGGGTGGTAGCAAAGAACATCACGTATCAAGAATGACACATATTGATGCATGCCACCCCCAACAGCCATCACCTTAAATTCTATTATTAGTCTTATCTCCTTCGTCTTATTATCTCAAATGTAATACCTTCTGAGCAATAACCTATACTACAACCTGGAACTATAAAATGAAGCCCCACCCAGCTCAGGCGTGAGCATATTTGGGAGAAAAATACTCCGAGATCATGAATCCTCAACCCATCCAACAGCTGCCCCATTTCTAACTTGCTTGTGACAGAGAGAATCCCAAAAATCTTATCACTTGAAAAAACAAGACTTGTGAAGTGGGGAAAACAAGAAACCAGCACTTTAATGACAAAGGCAATATCATTTGTAGCATCCAGAAACAAGCAGATACAATTGGATGGCGAATTCTTACGGGGTGCAAGAAAATCAAAGGCACTTGTTTCTGTTAACTAAGTATATGGGGAGGAGTTGATGTTGTAAAATCCAAATAAGGAAAAGATAAAATCAAGAAAATTCTGTATCAAACACAACAATGAAAAATAATGAAGATACTAACCAGGAGAGACGAGTTCAAGTTAAGAACACTCCAAAGACGAATAGCTGGTAAATGGTGTATGGTGAATTGCCACACAAAAAATGCATGATTGTCAACTAATCCGCTAGAGCAAATTTTATTAGGTGACTACAAACATAAACACTCCCAGGCAGAATTTAGTTCTTTCATTGGCTGTGCTTTGTTGTGAAAATATACTTCCATTACATTCAACCCAGCAAAATAATGGGCGAGTTGGGAAGCAATCTAGCAAATATTAAGAAAGAAAATATCAAATAACTATCACACAACTGTATTGGTGTTAAATAGAAGTCTATAGAGAACATCAGGTCAACAACTTAAATGAAGAGAAATTGCAATTGTTTTTCATCCCTTTCCTGCTTGGTCAAAGCTTGTAATATTGGCAAATATCCAGTTCTAAGACATCTAGCCAGTTACTAATTCATTCTGTCCCCCAACATTTTCAGAAATTCCATGTTGGCAAGCCCAATGGCATTAAATGCGTCCCCCACATCTATGCCACAGTGAGAATGTAATATACCTTATCAAAAGATCTAGATACAATCCAACAGAGATGTATGTTTTTTACATCAAATAACCAATTTTCAAGAAATGCGCATTACACATACCTGTGAATCTCCATAGCTTGAGCCAATATAGACGAATGCATTATCAAGATATGATATTGTTGATCCAATAGAAGTTTCCCCCAAGAGCTCAATTTTGAGTCCAGTAACTCTAAAAAGACAACGCACATCAGGAAAAAAAAATGTGTTTAAGCAATGCAAATTGCACACAGGAATAAACTCCTCCTGTGAGTAGAGTTCTACATGGATAAATGTGCAAGGATAGGTTTGCCCTTAAGCATTTTTACACTTCAAAGAAACTAAGTAATCATAAACACAGCATTAAAGAACTCACACTCACTTTTCTTTCTCATGGGTTATAACGAGCAGGTGAAGCAACCCGTTGTGATCACCAAGTAAGTACCGAGAACCATCAGCATCAACCCTTCCATAGGCTCTTGTGATGGACTGGAAGTTCACATCACATGGAATCATAATAAGTAATCATAATTTAATTACGAAATTTGCTTATATTGTACTCTCAGACAAAAGAGAAGGGGCAGAAGGGATTGTAGTGTGTGTGTGTGTGTAGTGTGTGTGTTTGTGCTTGAGTGACTTACAGGTCTAATTGGGATTGCTTTAAATGAAGAAGCACTACAATACACAATCGTTTCTTCTCCAATAATTAGGACACCGCAAAGTGGTGGGGGTACTGGTATTAGCAAATCGGCACCATTATCAAGATTGTTCTGAGACCATGGACCCTCAACAAAATCTTTATCCTTCAAGGCAACCTCATATGTTTTGACATGGCGAGCATCCTTGTTATCCTGCCAATTATGACATCCAAATACACAGGGCAGAGCCAGGATCTTTTGTTAGTGGGGCCAAAACAAAAATAAAATAAACACCAAAAGATAACAAACAAATTACATGTTTAAGCATGAGAAATATATTACAATTCATGATTAATTACTCTATGACAAATTTAAAATCAAAATCTCAAAAATTGTCTATAATTGATTCATGATTAGGTTTCTCAGTGATTTCCTTCAAAGAGTTCTTCACAAAGTGATCACTAATTTTATTGCAAAGCCTAATTGAAATCATCCGAAATGTATTCTTTGAAAATGAAGAAAACACTCCTTTGGGTTGTATTAGAAAATTTTACAATTTACATCTCTTTACTCACTTACAAGCCATTAACTCACCGGGAGGGGGGGGGGGGGGGGGAAAGTCAGGCAACCATACAATTATTTTAACAATCAAAGAAGTTTATTAAACAAAAGAGAAGTATTATCTTTGATAAACATGTATAAGGGTTGGGAATTTTCACATTTCTTTCACAAAATCTAAACATAAAATATTTTTTTTATTGGTTAAGGGGACAATACTGGACCACTAACTTACCGGAAAGCGAAAGATATGGACCATTACATTAAACTTTCAAAAAATCAAGGGGAGGCAATTTACTAATTCAAAGAAAATCACGGTCTTTTATACAATATATACATGTGGGCTGTTGAAAGGTGAGTGGGGCAACTGCCCCCCAAGCTATAAGAGGTAGATCCACCCCTGCAAACATGATAAGCTAAGATACTCCACAAGAAGCACCTGTGATGCCAAAGTTCACAACCATAATGTTAACACATTTTATAGGTTGAGGTGTAGAGCACAAGAACAGCCAAAAGTGAAAACAACCAACACCTTTCACAAGTAGGTAAATGTATCCTATTACCTGGAAGGTGCTGTAAAGGACTTACAGGGATACATACAAAATATAAATCAACCTAGATCTGTTAAGGCACTGTTATCAATTGCCAACTATAAGGGAAAATGGTACATAAATAACATTTGAAGCTTTTAATTTAGAACAATTGCAACTCCTGGATAAAATAAAGATGTCAAAGCAAAACTGGGACCTGGTAAAGGACAGCAATTGTAGGTTTTGGGCAACTATAGAGAAATTTGATATCCAAAACTTGAAGCTCCTCAAGCCTGAAACAAAGTGACCACAAAAGAAGCAAAGTTGAAGACATGATATTAAATCCACCACCCAATGCAAGAGCAAAATAAAGCCAGAACTCTATACAGTGTGCAAAACAAAAAAAATCGTTTTCTTTTGTTAGATAGGCAATGGTCAAACCATTTGCCGAGCTAAAACATGGACAGAACCAAATCAATGGTAATCGGTCTATTATATTTTGGAGTCTATCTCACATATATTCTTGGCATTGACCTCATTCAGGTGCTCATTTACAAACTCAGAGACACACTGCAAAAAAATTAGATAAATCTTTTCTACTGGTGAAATTGCTGGTTGAAGATATAAGACAAGTGCCCAAGTTTTGATAAGAGATTATGAATCGAAAAATTTAGCAGCGGCTGCCCTTGAAATGAAAGATTTCAGTACTTGAAAGAAATTTCATTCACCCCCTCCAAGACTTGAATAAAGGTGGAAGATTCAGCCTTCCAGCAGTTGAGAACATCTAAGAAACAGTCAAAACAAAAATATCACAAGAAACCAAAATCAACAAGGAATCAAAACTCAAAGCTCAGTCAAACAGAAATCATAGGCAGGGCTGATACAGCATCCGCATCCCTCCAATAGAAAAAATGCTGAGTGACACACATTCTTAGAAGATTAGATTACAAGTCACGAAAAATCTCCCTGCCATCATTTTCTATCAGAAAACAGCTTTATACAAAAAGGGCCCATAGATTCAATAGTAATATGTATCGTAACACAATAGAGATTAAAACAAGAGTTCCACCTAGATGGCACTGGTGAAAAACCAACAGAAGCCTGTCAGAAAATAATTGGCAAACCTAACCATAAACACACTTTGCTATCTCATCACCACCACTTCTAACAGAGTTCTCTGTTGTCAATGATTTCATTGAAGAGCAAGAAACCTTCTAGCTAACACTGACCCAGAGATTATACTGAAACTAAGGTTTCCCAAAAAAAACAAAAAAAATTACCACCTGCTATAATCCTTGATTGTAACGTTTCCCAATGTAGACCATCTATCCACAAAACATGTGAATCCAAAAGACGCCATCCATTAATTAAAGCATCCACACAATGTATCTCCAACATCCTCTACTGCACCAACCTCAAAATAAATTTCTTTTACTTTTTCAATAAGTTCCTCAAAAGCAAACAAACACTTTCAGACCTTCCATATCCTACATAAAACAATAAACAGAAAACCGAACACTTTTTTTCTTTGATGAAATCATATTCCTCCACATGCCCTTTTCTTGCAGAGCCTTCCACAGCTACCTTTTAGGTAGATGCCAACTCTTATGAAGCATAAAACAAAATGCAACCAATACTAGAAAAGCACATCCAATATATATGACCACAATATCCAATAAAATGAACTTTCATACCACCCACTTTCTTTATGTTAGGCCAAAGGTGCTTCCTATTCAGCTTTTTTTATTTTTTGTTTCTAATAAGTTTCTCTCAGCCCATTCTATCCCCTACATTCCGTCATTGAATAGAAAATATAGGAAGCCAAGAGAGGAATACCTAATGTTGAATGCTTCCTTGAGTTGCCCTTTATTATCAAAGGGAATAACCTGATGAAAACAGAAATCTTGGTGGATATTAAGCAAACCTTAATAAAAATTTGAAAAACCAGAAACTATGGGAGTCAAACAACAAAGGCAAAAGTACTGAATTAGAACAGAGATGCATCAGCAACAATACCTTAAATAATCCATCATAAAGATGGAGTCCAATTAATCTGCAATCGGGATCAATTATTCCAATCTGCAAACAATCACAAAGAAAAGAAGGGAAAATGAAAGATATCATAGGATGGAAACAAAGCCTCTACTATGCAAAGATTTTGCAGGTAACGAAATTCAACACCTGAATTTCAACATGATAAAGAAATTTTTCAAACAACTAGAAGAAATACCTGACCATTGTCTGTAGGGCGGCCTATACGGTCTGAGACATCCCCCATTGCTCTACATGAGAAACATCTCAAGTTCAAGGATTCAAGAATGTTGTTCAAATAAAGAGAGAAAATTAACAAGTAGTAACATTTTATACAGTTTCACAAGGACTATGGCAATATAAATAAACTAACACAAATCTTTCAGTTTATTTTGGCTAGATGTGAACATATTATTCTCTGTAGATGTCATCATGTCATACAAACGAACTGTTACAATAATCCTTCTCACACATCCTTTTTTCCATCCATTTCGCCATTGTCACAAGGCAAGCCAAGTATAGTAAAAAAGGGGGCAGGGCTTGCTAACGTCCCTATAGTGGAGTAGCTCAAGAAAGTCTGCAGCTTTTATTTCAAAGATAACAATCTGTTTAATTTTTAGGTACACACAAAAAGAGACCACCTGTGAGGGCCTCCTTCCAGCTCTAGTTCACCACCAGGGGTTTTAAGGGGGACACAGCTCATCTTTGAAAGAAAACATAGGATAATGTTAAAAATGGAGGACCTTGATCCAAATGGGGGCTGCTTGCAGGTGAGGATAAGTTCGTAACAACTCTTTGACGTATCTCTTGAAGTGTAATAGAAGTATCTAAAACAAGGTGTAAGAGGAGTGTAGAGAGGATTCCTAACATCTATTTCCTTTCTCTACCGTTTACGTTGGGCCTGTATGGGCCGCCGGTGCCAGCGAGAGATTGCACAGTGACCTAGAAAATTGTTGATGCCAGGCCATTGCCCTCTTATCCATATTTAGTCAACACCCAATGTCCAAGGCCACAGTGTGCTAATGCCACAAACGGTCAACAAACCTCCATCTTCACAATTTCACCACAACATTATTCCCGCCCCACCATCACCAGCAACTCCGCAACAACCTCCATTAAACACCAACCAACAACCAGCTTCTTCAAAAAATAATAATAGCAATTAAAAAAATTGAGATTTACCTTCCCTTCAAACACAATGACTCAAGAAAGAGAATTGCTAGAAGAGAATATCTACAGCATTGAGACTTGGACCCATTGTTATCACGTACCTGAAGAAGAACAGTAACAAAATGGAACACAGAAAAATATGGAAGTCTTGAATTCCCTCCGAATTTAGTAAATCAAGCACATTGGTGGCAGAGCCACGTAGGGACTCTCCCCCCCCCCCCCCCCCAAAAAAAAAAAAAAAAAAAACCCACTTTTGGATCACCTCTGGTGAGGACCCCTTAATGTTATTCAACATACTACAATACTTGGCCCCCTAAATTTTTGTAATTTTTCATAATGGCCCTAGCCTTTTTTTTCCTAGTAAATTAGTGGTCCATTAGCAACCTGCAACAAATGTTTTATTTTTGGATTGAGTAAATCAATTGGAAATGTCGTGATCTATTTATACATATTGAACAAAATACAATACTTTCTACTATCTAATACAATGTTTCCTATTTTTTAAAAATAATTGTGCATTTGTCATTTACTATTTTCGGTTAGTTTGTAGTCTATAATCCAATAAAACGTGATTGGATGCAAAAGGAAATGTGTTTTAACCCAAATGCATTTTATGCTAATTCAAATATGCAATTTCTCAATGAGATCAAGAATGATCTCAACTAGGTTTCGCAACTAAATGAGGAATGATTTAACTACGGACCCAACAATTGTGCGCATTGATAGAAAATTAGTGAGAAATCTGGCTCAGAATTAATTAACTATAAATATTCTCAGAGATTTTAAAGAATGTTGTATTTCAATGTATAGTTATCAAATAGTGTATCAGAAGGTGTATCGTTTTTTAAAAATAGTGTATCGTATCGTATCATGTATTGTGAATCATAAGATACGACGCAATTTTAAATCATTAATAATAAAATATATATGCTTTTGAAAAAAAATTATAAACTCATAAAAATATAACCTTTCATTAATATTTCACCTACTATTCAAGTCACCAATATAATTTACTAATATTAAAAAAATAATGAAGGGTATCAAATTAAATTAATGGTACTTATATATACTTAAAAGTAAAAAGTTATAATGTAGTAGGGTAGTAAGTGTAATTCTTCATACTTATATAAAAAAAAAACACAGTTGTGAGTCTTGTGACCCACGACCGAACAGAGAGAGAGAGAGAAGCAGGGAAAAGCGAGAGGTGAGAGGCGTTGGGCAATGCCGATGCTGGAGAGAAAGAGAGAAGGAGAAGAAAAATAATATAACTGGTGGCTAGTACCTCGTGGTCGCAGCTCACAGCAATGAAGAGAAAGATTGTGAGACCTAGGGTTTCATCCGAAATTTACAAGTTAGTGTTGCAATTTTTTCAATTTTAAAAATTTATTTGATTTGTTTTTGCTTAGGTGTTTTTGTTGATTTGTGTGTTTGGTGGATTGGTTTGTGGGTTTGTCTTCATCTCTATTGCCTTTTCTTTGGCATTTTCTCTGTTCTCTGAGGCTCAACTGTGCGTTCTATTCCAAAAAAAAAAAAAAATTAAACAAAGACTTCGCGAATCGTTTGTATCGACCGATACGTATCGTATCGTAAAGACGTATCGTGTATCGAACGATACTATACAAAAACAATACAAAACTTTGATTTGTATCGTTTTACCTATGTATCGTGACGTATTATACGATACGTATCGCACGATACTAATAACTATGTTTCAATGTAATATATGATTGCCCGATTGAGTTAAACTATACTTCGAAAAATTTTGTGTCTTATTGTTCAAATTTTGTTTAGGCAAAATAAAAACGGATTTTACTAGTAATTTTGTCATAAAACTTAATTTCTTTTGTATTTAATTTCTTTTGGTATCAACTACTAAATTTTTTATTTATATTTTGCCCCCCCAATTGTTATCAAAATCGTACAATTCGTGATTTCGATTCGATTGAATTCCCATTCGATTTATATTTTATTATAGAATCGTTTTTGGCCAAGAATCGTATAATTTGATTCGAATCGAAGGAATCACACGATTAGTTTTATTATCTTTTTTTAACTCTATTTCTAGTAAAATGACATCGTTTTGCTAGAAGAGGCTCACCCTCAAATAGGGGTGTTAATCAAGACGAGCAGTTCGACTCGGACTCGAACTCGACTTGTTTTTTGGCTCATTCAAGCTCACTCATATTAAAAAATGAGCCGAATATGAACAAATTTTGAGGCTCGTTTTGAATCCAAGCTAAACAGAGTCGAGCTCGAGCTATTCATGAGCCAGCTCGTTTATCTTTCTATATGTTTTTACATTTTTAATAATTAAAGAAAAATAAAACTAAGACCCAAAGGATATTTTTGTAAAATTATCTAAAACAAATTTAAAATCTTCTCCATGTTCTTATAATATCACATTAGCCTGCCACCCACCCACGTGATGTCTCTCTTTCTCTCTCTCTCTCCCAATAAAGTGAATATAGACCCCCAAAACCACCTATCCACCCACCCTCTAACCCTAAGTTCTACATCTTCTACCCGTTGGTAATCAGTCCGACTACTTCCTCCTCCCCCTCCAACTTCAGTTAATGGCTCCTCTCTCTTTCTCCCATTGTTTCTTCCTTTGTGCTTTGCAAACAGAGACTCTTCTTCATCAAGTATGTTGCAGCTTTTGGTGTTTCCAGATTTTGAAGATGGAGTTGGCATGAGACCTGGAACAATTAATCAAAAGGTTGTGTGGCTCCTGTGGCATATAGTTTTATTGACATATATTCTATTTGTAAGTTTTTTTTTCTGAATTAGATTTTTTCAATGTTTTTTTTTTATGGAAAGTGAATTTTTCAATGTTAGGGCTTGTATTTAGTCTATGTTTTGAATAAGTCAAACCTGAAACCTATGAATATGAAATTGGCATTGGTTATTTGGGTTTGTGGATTTGAGATTTGTAATTTATACGGTGTGTATTTGGGATTGTTTTTAAAAGCTCGGTTTCGGCTCGAGCTTGTGGCAAGCCAAACTTGAACAAAAATATAAGCTCGATATCCGAGCCCGAGCCCAACCCTCCAATAATTCAAGCTGAGCCTGAGCACACCAAGGCTTGCCAAAGCTCAGCTCGTTTAACACCGCTACCCCCAAATATAAAACTAGTGTTGCTCTCAGTACCTCAAGCGATGATATCTAATTTGCAACTTTAATTTGCAGGAGGTGGTCCCCATCACAGCCTAATCTAGATAGGACCAACACTTCTATGTGTTTAGTATCTTAAAGGGGGATCAGCTGAACCCAAAGATGACTTTTAGAGCAACTAATATAATGCATGTTTAACGTTAAGAGTGGTCCACCAACACATAAATAAATCGACTACCACACAAGATGCATGCATTAGGTGGAAGATTATAGAGTGATATTTAAAATTGAGTACTAGTACAAAAACTACAAAAGAAGCTACTTGTACAAAAGCAGTGAAGAATTAAACTTCGCATCATCTCAATTCTCAGACCTTGTAATAACCTCAGCTGCTTCAGCATCCCACTGAAGAACACAGAATTTATATCTTTCCGTCGCAATGAACAAAAGATCTTGTGTCTCACCCTGTTGGGTACCAACATGAACATATTTTAACTATACAACTGTTGGAAATATCTATCATTTCCTGATTGCAAGGTTACAACTTCAAGTTGAATACTCACATGAGGGCGAAATAGTTCAAGTGTAGCAATTCTTCCATATATTGGCACATCCAGCATAGGCTGCAATCAAGTGTAATTTATGTCAACTTATTATCCGTAGGAAAATGAAATATATTATATTTAAGGAGAATGAACTCAGATTTGCAGTGCTTGTAAATAACATAAAAGGGAAACCAGAAATGGCATAGTTGTTTCATTCTCATAGGTGAAGCAAGATTGTAACAACCAATGCATTCAATTACTACAAGTGTTGCCTCGATCCTAACAGCCAAACCAAGTCTCCATTCATATGTACATAGTATGTATGCAGGCAGATTATAGCAATTAGGGGGGTCAATACAACCTCTGGCAGAATGTACCAAGATATTCAAGTCACCAATCTAAACACTTAATCCAATATTGCATTCCATGAGCTCATTGGAGAAAGATAACGAAATCAAGTGACCAGTTCATCAAATCAAAAAGATCCAATAAGTGTAACAGAGACACTCAACCCAATGTTGCCATGTAAATGAAAAATAAGGAATTCACACTAAATAAAGCTATAAATAAAAGACTATTGCAGATTTCAAAAACACGTTCGACAGAGAAACAAGAATAAGAAGTTCATGTTTATCAGTATGCATAAGTGAAGTAGAAAATCAGATCCACCCCTCTTAGACCCCAATAATGGATACTAAACTGGACGTTATTTACATGGTTGCCTTGCTTTGATATTGATAGTATGACATGCACACTGATACTAATTGTGTGACATGCACAGTGATAGAAGATTGGAATGCACGCCTAGAATTCGTGGTGTTTAATTCCATAAATTTACCACAACTATGAGGATTATGTATTTAATGACAATGTCACACACCTACATAGAACTATTTTTGTTTTATCTGGAAAATAGAAATAAAATTGAAACCCCCCACTATTACAACATCGCACAGATTTGGCTTTGAGCATTAAACCTCTTGAGCACATTTCTATTTTTTTACATGTCTGTCATGCCGAATCTCATGAAAAGTTTATCTGCCTGGTTAACTTGGATTGGAGGCAGACAAAACAATTTATAGCACATTGTCAGATGCATGGCATAGTGGCATTTTACTCGCATTTTCTTTTCGATAAGAAACAACAATTTTATTAATAATAAAAGGAAAAAAAAAAGTGGTACAAAAACCATTCATAAGTGGACAATCAAACGATGGATAACAACAAAGTCATGACCAAAACAACAACTAGAACATTGAACACTCTTACTATTATCTCCACTGAATACTCATTAATTGTTTGAGGCCGTGACTAAGGAAGTTAAATGCAATTTTACCTAGAATGTAAAATGTTGAGGTACACATAATGGGATCCAAAATGTGGTACATCATGTTAGAAAATTATTCATTGATTGGCTAATTTCGTGAATCCCTTGCTATAAATCTCAACTTAAGTCCATGACAATGATGCTTCAATGATCAAGTTCTGAAATCCAAAAAAAAAAAAGAGTTCAAGCTTCAAAGCCATATCCAAAACACCTCCATTGCAACTCCAAAGCTTATGACAATGTAATGACCTAGTTACCTAAAACCCTTGGTATATTTTAGACCTTAGTGCATTAGATTAATAAATTATATTTAGGATTATCCATGAATAACTCTTAGGCTTTTTATGAAAAAGTTTTTTAAATATTGAAACTTATTTTAAAAACATAAATTGAGTCATGTATCGAAACCTTTTTGAGCAGCACTCCTTAGTACTCAATAGGTCAAATTTTTGCTTGGTTTCTATCTTACAAACCAGTTAGAACTGCCCTCTTGCTCGCTCACCTTTGACTAGAGCGGTCTCTAAAAACTTTGAAAAAAATTAGAGAAGGCTAACGAGTTGGACAATGGAGACCTCCCTCTACGTCGTTCAAGCGACCTAATAATAACTTGAACAATCTATGCTTTTTTCGACCGGATTGAATCCTTTACTTATTCTAGTACCACCCGCCCCCTCTCACCGCTCTTTGATGGCTTGAGCGTTCCTTCACGAATTTAGATTTTCTTTGTCCCCCAGTTTACTCGAATTCCAAGAATATAAATAGGATAAGCCTCTCCTAACTAAGATATCTCTGATAGAAGCCTAAAAGTTGCCTCTTACACTAATAGAGAGGCAAAACCAACCGTAAATCCCTAAGATCTTGTAAGACCCGGCACTAGAATTAAGTAAGAATAATACTATATTAATAGTTCTCCTAAGATGAATAAAAAGATTATAAAAACCTCGAATTATTATTAAAAGATTGATCATGAAGTTTAAGTTTCGGACGGAATGACTTTCAGATCAAACTTAGTTTTGAAGGTATTTAAACCTGAAAATGCTGATTAGGTAAGTTTTTAAATATTTTTAGGTCACAATAAGGCCTCCATTGGATCCGGAAGATCGAGAAACCTTGGGAGAGGTAATATGGAGTGTATTAGAAATTAAGAAGTATTATAGAGTTAAAGCGCATTTTAGAAAAAAATTGTGTAGAAAGGAATTTGACACTACTTTAATATTTCAGCCATAACTTTTTACTCCAAACTCCGATTGAGCTGATTTTTGGACAGTAGAAACTAGACTTCAAGATCTACAAAAGTGTATTTCACGAAAATTTTCCGAATCGACTTCTAAATAAGTGAAAATTGCTCCTGAAGTTGGAACAGAAAGTTGGCACCATCTGGACACCCCAAGCACCATTCGAACAATACTCCCTACCAGAAAAACTTTATTTTTCATAAAAAACAATGACTTGGCACCGTCCCGACGTCCAAGCACCATCCATACGCCACCCTAAAAAATGGCCCCGATCAATTTTAAAATTTTTCTCCATTATTCATTCTATAAATAGCTATGTTTTATCAGTTTTTAACCCTAGACAACCCTAGAAAGCGCGAGAAAAGGAGAAAACACACGATTCGAAGGAATTCTCGTGTTGAGATTGATTCAAGCATGTTACGGCTATCTTCAAACATCTGATTGAGATAGAGGATTCTTCTTAAGTTCTTTCATTGAAACTTAGGGTAAAATTATGTATGTTTTAAATCTTCTAGATAATTATATGCTAAATAATCTTCCGTTCTTGATTTCTTTTGATTAACATACTGTCCGTTCTTCATTCTTTTTCGAGTAATATGTGGTTTTCAACGAGATACATGTCTTGTATCCAAGAAACATTGTTCTTGAATTTTCAAAACCCTAGTTTTCGTAAATACATGTTTTAAGTGAAAGACCTATTGATTTTTGAATTCTAAAATGCTTATTATCAATTAAATTAGATTTTCAATCAACTACTTGTTCTTGTTCCAAGAAATTGTGATTTTTAGTAAAATATTAGAATTTTGATATCAAAATTCTAAATATTTTCTTGATATGATTTCTTACATATTTTAATTCATTTATTACTATAGTATATTGAGAATGGTATAATTGTGATACTTGAATTGTTAACGAAAATTGTGACCGGTTAAGATTGTGGTTGATGAAAAATTTGTAGTTTCATCTCTTGTATGGTTTGGGTGTGACAAAATTAAATTGTCTTCAAGAGCTGTCGTAGAGTGTTAGAGATTAGTCTATTCTAGTGGGGGTGAAATGGTTGTCTAACATTTGTAATAAATTGTTGTTTGTGAGAGCAACCACTATTATTTACGAAGATTTGAGGCTGAAGGATGGTATACCTTTCCTGAAAAGGATTCGTCAATGTAGTGAGAACAGTATATGCCCTTCCTAAAACAGTTTATATTTGGCCCTGCGAAAAATGATTGAGATTGTTTGGTTTGTAATGGATGAACAAGGTAGAATCATTGTGTAGATTCCTGAGAAGCAACCAACATACATGAAAATATGGGATGATGCTACTGAGTTATTTATTGATTGCTTTAATGTCTTGCATGTTTATTCCTGTCATAGATTTACTGTATTCCGTACACTTGAGATCAGTACAACTATCATAATTTTACTCTTAAAAATGTATATATGCTATTTTTCAAAAGAGACTTGCCTTATTTTTATTGTTTAAAAACCTTATTGGAATTTGAGATGGATTTTCTACAGGCTTTTGTTCACCCCTACAACAACACACTTACAATTTTTGGCATAGAAGAGTATGTCAATGTGGATGAGCAGGTTGATTACGAGTCGTTGAAGGATCAAGATGTGGACCCTGTCTTAGAAGAATAAAATTGTTTATTTTTAGTTTAGAGTTTGAGAGATGTCTACGAAATAATGTTCCAGCTAGTTTTAATTATTTCGTTGCTAGATACTATTTAGTTTTGAATTGTAAGTTGGAGAAGTTATAATATTTTATTGACTTTAATATTTATTCTTTATCAGATGAATAATTGATTGGTTGTTCTAATGGTTTGCTCTCATAATTGGATGGTTTGTAGATAATGCCTTCCAAGATGGATTTTAGGGCGTTACAAATCCAAAGGTCAAACAATCTTGATCCTTCCTATTCAATGTCACACATTGAACAAGAAGATATTAATTGGTGATTCAGTTAAACTCACATTGATTGTATGCATCCCAAGAATCATGGGTGCGTCCTAGAAGATTGCTCTAGGCCTAGAAGATTCATTGCAATGATCACTTCTAAGAGAAGCTACTCAAGACTTTGGTGCATCTATCCACCATGGGCGAATTGGTTGAGGTAGAAGACTTGAATCCTTATTTTTTACTATAGTTAGTGGATTAAGAGATTGGTTCTGTGATCTTTCGCGAAAGGGTTTCCATCTAAAATTGCTTGTGTTGGAGATGTTCTTATTCTTGCTTTACTTTTGCACACACACACACTTGCAATTGCACACACAATGTGTTTGATGAATTGACTCTTACATTGCATTATTCAATTGATTCATCACTGTGATTGGGGTTGTGGTTGTGATTTGGTGGAGTTGGCTTGTTGGAGGAGTTGTTATTGTGGTTTGGATTGTTGGATTTATTGATAAACACAAAGCGGATTGTTCTTGTTGTGGGTAAAAAGGGTTAAGCATTCAATTGATAAATTAATCAATCAATTTGGCAATTGAGGTCAATAGATTAAACATAAGTGTATGTTTTAAAGACGAAATCGTAAATTAATCTATTCACCTCCCCACGACCATTCCACCTGTATAATCACGTGAGAAGATCCTTACACCTTTCTCCGTATTCTCCACATCAAGTGCACAAACATGCTATGCTATAGTTACCTATACACATCCCATGGATAGAAATAAGTTGAGGTACTTCTAAATACACCAGGTTTTCTTTTTAAAGGTATATCTCTATGAACAAATAATATAATTACAAGGCATAGCTCTCCATTTGCTCATTAGCAATTTATCACACTGTAAATACCCATGTTGCAACTATTGGACCACCAAATTCAATGTTCTCATATGATAATGTGCCATATTTCGGAAAGTTAGTTCCAATAAGCAATTCCCAAGGAGGTATCAACATTTTGTCATTTTCTAGTAACTAAGTTTCCTCCTTCCACACATATTAGTAGCACTATTATACTGGACAGATCTGTTCTAGTCTTGTGGAAGGTACTAAAGTTTCTTCAATGTATGCATAAAGCAAAGAATAATTCACTACATAGTGAAGGAAGTTTTGCATCTATAAAGATGCAAACAAAGGGAGAAGTGTAACTCCTAAAGATAAGCATGTATATAATCTATCCTACTGATAACTCGTCAAGAACAAATAGAAGTCAATAGGGAAAACTGCACTACCTGCAACCCTTGAGGTGTGAGTAAATGAATCTCGATGCGAGTGCATTTCCTACAACAGAATGCATTGCGAAAACAAAAAATAATTAATAAAAAGAATTTCATGCATGAAAATATCTAAATGGATGTCAAAAACAACATAGCTGCAACAAAAAAAAAAAGAGGGAAAAATTGAATTCAAAGTCAGACCAAATTAGCACGAGAAAAGACATCAACAATTATAGCAAATCAAAAAATTCTTAGAGGAAAGCAATAATATGACTGCTACTAGTTCACCACATTGGCCATAAAGGAATTCACATAAAAAAGGGCCAGCCTGTGAACACAGCTCACAACATTCAAATTTTGTTAAGATGGCATAAATAAGACAAAAAACCCAGTATCGGTACTCTTATGCAATGAAAAAACACATATTTTGCTCCACGAACCACATCCTGTCAAAACAAGAAGAATAAAAAAACCTATTCCAATTCCCAAAATAGCAATATTTCTATAGCTTTCTCTCACAGAATTGCCACAAAGAATTTGCATCCTCCTCTCACTTATTCCTGGATTTCTCAATTAAACACTTTTCAATTCATTTCTCCTGTGTTCTATGTTTGTGTGTGCATCAACTTACAAAACACACCATTAATGATGATATCAAGATAAGGCAAAAAAAGTCAGAAGATCTAATTTCCCAAAAATTACGAAAAATTCAACATTCCAAATCCCCGGAAACACATAAGAATTCAGCACACACATACAACAGCAGTATGCAGACTGACAGAGAGAAAAAAGTGAGATAAGCGCCTACACATACACATACACACATAAGTATCCATACACATAATCACAGGTATATACAGTAATAGGTACAGGAATCTCAGCAAAGAGCACTCTGTGTGAGTGTGTGTGTGTGTGAGAGAGAGAGAGAGAGGGTTCGTACGCAGTGATTAGGTTGAGTTCTTGAGGACCGGTGAAATTGCCGACACAGGAATGCGTGACGTTGGTCGGCTTGTGAGCCGTCACCACATAGTTCCATACACTCATCACTCTCTCTCTCTCTCTCTCTCTCTCTCTCCCTCACACACACACACACAGAGAACTGTGAATCACTGCACCGCCTCGCTGTGCTTGAGTTCGATCAGAGCTACCGCTGAAACTGCTCGAATATGAAGCAGAGTATATGCATTCAAGTAGTGACACGGCGATATCAGCTATAGGTGGGTGTCGGGCCCCTAAACGGCGTCGTACTCGTGTTTAGGGCATAGTAGTGTGGGGAGTTGCTGTTGTGAGAGTTGGGCTTACTAGAGATTAGACAAACCAAAATTTAGAATGGATTTATGTTGTTATTGATGGTATTGGGATCTGAAATTTTGATCTAATAATATTATTTTGATTAAAAAATGTATACTTCTACATTGAGACTATCAATTGACATATTTTTATATCATCAAATTAGTTTAAAATTTTAAATTTTGAAATATGTCGTGCCATTTAAATCTGTGTTAAATTTTTACCAATTTTAATAGAATTTATTTTATTAATTGAATTAGATGATTTAATATTAGATCGGCCTATTCTAGAAATGTAGTCGTATTTTAGCATACTCCAAATAAATTGAAATAAGATTTTATTAAGTTGAGTCATTCTTGAATTGACATACATTACATGTCACCACAAATGAAGAATTAGGACCCCATCTTTTTGATCGAACCAATCATCATAGATTTTCTTTAAATTAGAAATCGACTCGACTCCATATGCTTATATAATCAAGTACAAAATCATCTAATCCTATTATGATTCAATCAATAAGGAATAAAAAAAGTAATAAATTGAAAGAAATATTTAAAAAATTTATACTAGTTAAATGGGTTTGTCAACTTGAATTATAGGTTGTGTAGGAGGAAAAACTCTTAATTTTGACTTGGTCTTTTTCATTGTGTTCTTCTCACAAACGACACCAATTATAGGAGGAAAAATTCTTACATTCTGATAATTGGAATTTGACTAGAAGAAACAAACGAAGGTTGCACTGTTTCTCCTCTTACAAAATGAGTAAATTGTCAGAGATCGGGGTAGGCTGGTTGGAGGCACATTGATGTTTAAGTCAATAAGGGCTCTAAAAATAAACAAAGTGAATTGTAGGGAAAGAAGCGTGTACCTTTGACTCAAGCATTACCTGGTATTTACAATGTTACATGGTGCCTCTTCTACTAGAGTTTTTGTCATTGGATATACTAAGTAGAACACCTAATCGTTAGCCGAATTATTCTTGATTGATGCTAGGATCTCTCCCAACTTCCTTTCTCATTCGTCTATTTCTTAGGGCACGTTGATAATGCTTGCCTATGATTTAAGCAACTTCCTTATCGATTCAACATCGCCTTTGATTTCTCGAGATAGTCTCGTTTAGTATGGATTGACTTTGCAAAAAGGGCTCTGACTCTAAGCTCCGCTCGATTACATTATTAGCTCAACCCATTTTAGCCTGACATTTCTGCTATTTGCTCGGTTAATTTTAGTTTGGTTGACATGTTTCTTTCGAATGTAGAGGCATTATAATTTTCCACGTGTCTTCCACGTGTGAACTTCTTTGTCACGTGCTTTTAGAACACATGGCTTCATTCACTGTCCTGATCATGTGCAGTCATTTCATGTCCTTTCACTTTCTCTTTAGGGGATGTATGCCTCGTGGCACAAGTCAGCTGACATTCTCTGACCCTTCATCATTTCTGTATTTAATGTGTCACTTGGTTCCTCGCAAAAAGTACATTGTGCACGTCTTTTCTTTCTATAGAATGTCTTACTTCATTCAATGATGACATCTATTCATTTAGCGCCTTTTATTACCTTTGTAAAGGGGTTATCTATTTTCTCTTTCTTTTCCACTGCCCTTCATCAAAGCTTTCCAGAGTTCCTCTTTCTTCTTTGCATCTTTCTACAATTTACACATTTGCTATGGCTCCCTTTATAAAAGAGGATATTCCCGCCTTCAAGGCCACTTAGGTATCCCAGACAATGTGGAGATGATATGTTGTCCCAACTTCTTTTGAATAGTAAAAGGAGTTGTGACCTTGAAAAACCTCCTTGGCACCAAACTTGGTCTCTAGGAGATTTTGTATTGCTACATTTTCAAGCTTCCTGGAGATGACAGCTATTATCTTGTAGTTAAGAACAACAGTCGTTACCTCATCACTCATCTTCCTAACGTGAATAAGAACCATGAGAAAGACATCGTGTCCATAACAGCAATTGGGAGTTCAAGGTTACGGAAGTGCCTGACTATCAATGCCCCTATGAGAGTAGTGTTTTAGGCATTTCCTTTAAACATTTAAATTCTTTTCCCTCTCATTTTTTTTAGAGGCCTAAATAAGGTCTCTGATTTGCTTTCTCTTTTTACATACCGAGCAATGAAAAATGTGAAGAAGAGGGTTTCAGAAAGATTTGTCAACATCGAGGATATTAAGAAGGTGTGGTCTTTTAACACGGACCTCTTTTGCCGTGATGCACACCAATTGCTTGGTTATAAACCCCTCATCCTATTTTTTCATAGTTGTACTAGATAACCCTAACACTCACCTCGCCTGGCCGAGGAACGAGAAGCACTTAAAAACCTCAAAGCTTCTACTCCAAAGTCCCGTAAAAAATCTGTCATCTCTAGTTGAGCTTGGCCAGTGAAAAACTTCATTGACCTTGTCCTCAGTTCTTCATATGCATCCTTAAGTGCTATCTCGTCTACTCTTGCTTCTCAAACTCTTATGTCTCTTCATGTTTTTACTGGCCCAAGTGTGGTCGATGTCGGCTAATGATATGTCTATTACTCCTAATGCTGACTAGTCCAAAGTCATAGATACCCTAGGCGATGATGCTGTTAGGGATTTTATTGACACTTCTCCCGAGGTCCATCAAGCAGATGAGTATTCTCCCAAGTCAATTAGGGGGTGAAAGCACACCGCCAAGAAGAGGAAGGCTTTGAAGATCAGTGAACCTAATCAAGGTGAGGAGGTGATTTCTCTTTTCTGCCCCATCCTAAAGGCCAAAGGCAGAAAGATTACCGAGAAAAACTCTATTGTAGCCAATGTGAACGTTTCTGTTGGCATAGGTAGGGGAGTGATCCTTCCTCTAGATTTGACTAACAATGAAATGATGAATGGCCACAAGATCTCACAAAGTGCCCTTCAATCGATGTTGCTTCTAAGTTAAGTTTTCTTTTTCCTTATGCAGTTTGATATTCTAAGGAAATCTACTAAGTGTTTGTTATAGGTTCTCCAACAGGTTCATGAGGTTTGTGTCTGTATTGCTTGAAAGGACAAATCTATGAAGAAGGTCGGTTATGACCAAATGACAAGCCTAGAAAAGAACGAAAAACTGGATGTTGAGGTCTTCAAGCTTTGTGAGGAAGTCCTAGTTCTCCAAGCCCAAATGACTGAGTTGTAGGAAGAAAGAGATCATTTGAAGGTTTCAAATGACGAGTTGAAGTCTTTAGAGACCGAGGCCTTTCGTGAGTTGTCCTAGACTTAAGAAGAACATGCTACCCTCTTTAAAAGAGTTTGATAAATCCAATTCTAAGGCCAATGAGGATGCAACCTTTGAAGATGGGACGGAGAAGGCCAAGAGGAGCTGGCCCAACAAGTTAGTTAGACTGGGAAGATTAACTTCAAGAAGGATTGGGATGAAGTTTTATGTACTACTAGTGTTTCGTCAACCTCCTTGCTCTTCTCTCATCATGTTATTAGAGCTTCAAGTTCTGTTGCTTCAGATCTTGTTGTTTCCTTAGTACTGTAGTTTGTCTTTTTATTTCAGACACGTAAATCTTTGATTAATATAATGAATCTTTTTTGTTACCATTGGTTGGCCTTTGCATAAATTTGTGCCCCCATTCACCTATTAGAGAGGCTCGGCCCTAATAAAAGGCTCGGGCCTTTATACTTTGAAAAAAATCATGCCCCATTCCTCGAGAAAAGAGGATCGGCCTCAATAAAGGGCTAGCACCTTCATACTCAGTCACTTATTGTGACCATTGCATCGATCTTTTGATCTTTCGATCTGTTCGGGTTCAAATCTTTACCCGTTGGCCTTAAACCATCGTGTCTAGCCTTAGGACTAAGGGGTTTTTGGTAAAGGCTTAGCTTTCACCCACTTCGTGAATTAGTCAATTCTTACAAGGAGGTAGTTCTTGTTTCTAGGGGTTTTTGACATAGGCCCTACGATTTTCCAGCCCCATTGCGTGAAAGGCCATGGGATGGTTAGTGGGGTTAGATCTTGTGTCAGTTACCTTGGAATGCGAGAGAATTTTTGACAGTTCTTGCATTACCTTATTTATCGTTGTGCATCCTTCTGCATATAGGGCCACTTGAGATAGTGCTCGGCACACTAGGGATCTTCCTCTCATGGGGGCCCCACAAACTCCCTTGTGAATTTCAAAAAGAAAGTCCTAAACTTTGGTCGGGTGCACATAGAGTAATTATGGGCCTGTGAAAGATCATTAGTAAAGCTCATATTTTTGTGACAACTAGAAGCTGACTACTTTTAATCTTTGCTTGTGGGCCTCCTTTTTTCTCTTTAGAAAGTTGTCCATTCTTAAGGAAGTCGATGATCGGGTCCATCTAGCTGGGACCCAATTCCTCTTTGATTGTTTGAAGCTAGGTGTTCAGTCTATCCTAACATTCCACTAATATCGTTTTGGTTGAATTTTCCCTTAGACAGCGTGCACATTATTTGCCCTTATAACCTGATGAATTATGACCTTTGGGATCTATTCCATCTCTGCAATGGCTAATTTATGGTATGCCATCATTCGCTCATCTTTTGCTAGGTACTCCCCTATGATTTTTTACAATGAGCTTTGAATCAGAATGGATGTTCAATTGCTCGACACCCAGGTCTACTATGAGCTTTACACCAGTTCGTAAAGCCTCATACTCTACTTTATTGTTTGACACATTAAAGTCTAGTCTAATTGCATTCTCCATAACATTTCCCTTTGGGGATTCTAGAATTATGCCCATTTCAGCTCCTTTCTAGTTTGATGAGCCATCTACGTATAGCTTCCAGGAATATTTAAGTTCCAAGGTCTTCTTCTTGGGCCAATCTCTCCTCCTTACTTTATATTCCAAGGCACTTGGACTATTTTGAAGTTTGTTGTAGGATAAAACATCTAATGGGGTGAGTTCTACTAGAAGTCAGTCATAACTTGCCTCTTCATTGTAGTTCGTGGCTTAAAAGTAACATTATACTCCCCTAGCTCCATTGCCCATTTTGATACTATCCCCAAAAAATCATTCATTCTAAATAGTGCCTTCAATGTTTGGTCTGTTAGCACTGTAATCGCATGAGCCTAAGAAGTAATGTCTTAATTTCATAGCTAAGCTGACCCGAACCAGGGCCAATTTTTCTAGTGGCAAATACCTAGTCTCTATGCCAAGAAGTGTTTTGCCTACATAGTAGTTCTATTTCATCTCCTTCTAAGATTTTTTCATCGGTGCTCCACTCACCGCATGCTTGGAAACAGCTTGATAGAGATATAATCACTTTCCTTGCCCGGGAGTCACCAGTAAGGGAGGCGCTGTCATATATACTTTAGATTATTAAAAACATCTTTGCATTCTGGGGTCCATACACCTCCCCCTTTTTGTTTCAATGCTTGAAAAATGTTCTACACTTGTCGGATGATCTGGAGATAAATATGTTGAGGGCAACATCTTTATGATTGTCTTCAACGTTTGGAGTTCTATTAAGGCTCTCACTTTGTTGGGATTGGCTTTGATCTCTTGCTTAGTGATTAGGAATCCTAGGAATTTACTTGAATTGACCCCAAAGGCACATTTTGAGGCATTAGGCGTCATCCGATAATCTCACGATACATCAAATGACCTATGGAGGTTAACAAGGTGGTCAAAAGTTCTTCGAATTTTGACCATCATATCGTTAATGTATACTTCCATGGTGTTTCCTAGCATTTCTTTGAACATCTTTATGACTAACCTTTGATGTGTTGCTCTAGCATTTTTAAGTGCGAAAGGTATCACATTGTAATAATACACCTCTTGAGGTGAATGAGTTTTTCTCCTGATCTAGGCCAAAAAGTGGTATCTTGTGCCAACCCCTATAAGCATCGAGAAACCTCATCTGCTCGTGCCCCAAGGTGGCATCAACAAGGTGGTTGATCATTGGCAAATGAAAGCTATCTTTAAGACATACTTTGATGAGGAAGATGAACTCTACGTAGAGCCTTCACTTATTATTTTCCTTACACATCATCGTGTTTGAGAGCTAGGTTAGGTACTATACCTCCTAATCGAGTGTGCCTCCAAAAGTTTTTGACCTTTTCGTTGACAACTTACATATGTTATGGTTCCAACCTCCTTTGCTTTTGCTCGATCGGCTTGAAGTTTGGATCTACATTTAGATGGTGGGATATGACTTCTAGATCTATGCATGACATCTTACATGGAGTCTAGGCAAATACATAAATTTTCCTTCTAAATAGGCCCTTTAGAGCCTCTTGTTCATGTTATAGAAGTGAAGATCCAATCAATAAGAACTTTTTGATATTCTTTTCCTAATATATGGTCTTCAGATCTTCACAGCACACTCAGTTGGGCTTGTTATTGGCTCTTCTAAGCCCAATTGCTGAAACTTTGATTGCTATTTTTGGGTTAGGTTGGGTTAGATGCTGAGTCGACACCCCAATTTTCTTTCATCTCTTTCATTCTCATAGAGGCAAACAAGTAGTTCCTTGTATTTACCTAGTCCCGCAGACACCAAAAACTCCTCCATCTATCGGGAACCTCAAAAGCTGATGATAAGTTGAATGAACCACCCTTATCTTATGAAGCCATGTAAGCCTCATAATGGCTTTATTGGTTGAATTAGCCTCCACAACTAGGACCTCAGTCATCATTCTAACTAGACCTACCTAAATTGGAAGGGTTATCTTTCGTTTTGGTAAAATCATTTTTCTGCTAAACCCGACTAGTGGATTATTTGCTGGCTTCAAGTCCTCCTCCTTTAGGCCGAGTTTGTGAAATAAGCTCGAGTACATAATCTCAAGGGAGTTTCCCTAGTCAATCAAGATCCTTTTTACATCAAAGTTAGCTACCCATGAGGTTAGGACTAGGGCATCATTGTGAGGCTAATCCCGGTGAGGTCCCCATCAAAGAAGCTAATCAGTCCATCCAACTGATCGATCCTCTGTTTCTTGACGATATGATCGGCCGTCACCCCAACCTGACATATTTCTCTAATCTGTGATGCTTTTTGAATGTAAGCTCTGGTCGACTTATTTTTTGCCACATTAGGGTCTATAACCATGTGAATGACGTCAATCACACTCATGGGGTCCTGTTCCTGACCCGGAGTAGTGTCCCTCTCTTCTTCTGTATCAGCCTTCATTTTTTTTTGGTCCGTAAACTGCGAGAGGTGTCTAGATTGGTCTAGCTCTTCTAAATGCTACTTCAGGGAATGAAAGTTCTCCATCAAATGCACTATGTGGCGATGGTAAGAACATCTCAAATTGAGATTTATTTTCTTGGGATCACCTCCTAACTTGTTTGTCCATTTGAAGAAAGGTTTCTATTTAATAAGGAACAATATTTTGTAGATGGGCTCTTTGAAAACTTTGTTTACCCAATGAATTATGAGAGTGAAGAGAAACCTTATTTCTCTTTTCCCTTAACCCCTGATCGCGATTAATTGTTTGACCTTTCTTTGCCGCTTTGTTTTTTGGTTAACTAGTCTTGGCTAGCGTATCTGTTGAGCTCGTTGTCTACCTTGCATATTTCTCGACCCGTGCCATCAACTCCAATACATCGAGGGTTGGTCTTTTGGTCAGCGATTGGTATAGAAGGTTCTCTTTTGGCAAGTTGATCTTCAATTACACTACTACAATCTCTGGATTACAACTCTCTACCTCGTTCATCATCTCCCAATAACAATGAGCATATTCATGCAATGTCTCATTGTGCTTCTTTTTCTTGGACAACAGAGCCCCGATGTGTGAAGACCCTGGTCCATTACCGGACCCCTGTCTTCCAAGGGCATTCCTCCCATTACCGGGATATCTCGCCCTCCACCAAAGGATTTCGGCTGACCTGCGAGGCAAACCCCCACAGTAGCCTTTACCTCTGTCCCACATCGGGGAAAGAGTCGTCTCCCCACCCCCATATAAGCCGAAGCACCATATGAGAGCAGTACCCAAGTACCACACTGCTCTCATATGGTGCTTCGGCTTATATGGGGGTGGGGAGACGACTCTTTCCCCGATGTGGGACAGAGGTAAAGGCTACTGTGGGGGTTTGCCCCGCAGGTCAGCCGAAATCCTTTGGTGGAGGGTGGGATATCCCGGTAATGGGAGGAATGCCCTTGGAAGACAGGGGTCCGGTAATGGACCAGGGTCTTCACATAAAAGGCGCCTTTTATGTGAAGACCCTGGTCCATTACCGGACCCCTGTCTTCCAAGAGCATTCCTCCCATTACCGGGATATCCCGCTCTCCACCCAAGGATTTCGGCTGACCTGCGGGGCAAACCCCCACAGTAGCCTTTACCTCTGTCCCACATCGGGGAAAGAGTCGTCTCCCCACCCCCATATAAGCCGAAGCACCATATGAGAGCAGTACCCAAGTAGCAACTGCTCTCATATGGTGCTTCGGCTTATATGGGGGTGGGGAGACGACTCTTTCCCCGATGTGGGACAGAGGTAAAGGCTACTGTGGGGGTTTGCCCCGCAGGTCAGCCGAAATCCTTTGGTGGAGAGCGGGATATCCCGGTAATGGGAGGAATGCTCTTGGAAGATAGGGGTCCGGTAATGGACCAGGGTCTTCACACGATGTCTTTGGGATGTCAACTGCTGGTTATGAATCTGGTTGTAAACTACTTGAAAAGCTACACCCAATTGTCAATATAGTTCCTTGAGGGACTGTTCCATTTCATCATTGATTCCCCTAAACTTTTGGGGAACATTGTGCATAGCAAAGCCTCATTTTTCTTATGGACTATCATCAACTATCGATAGTGATGAATATGGGCGGTCAGGTCGGTTATCTTGTCGTAAAGCTTGAAATTTAGGGCAGTAAATTTTCTTGGGACCCTTTCCCTCTCTATCCATTTTGTGAAGGAGGATACCTCTATTCCCCAAAGGTATTCACCAGTAGCTTTTTTGCAAGCCCTCTAGCATACTTTTGTTTGGGTCACTTTAGTCTACTGTCAAGTTCTTTGGTTATGAAATGTCTCCAGGCGTCTTCTTGTTCTTCTAACTGAGAAGACTTCCTCCTTTCATTCTGTCTCGGTTTGCTTCCCTCCGCCTCCCCCTATATTTCTTCGGGGTCCCCCTATATTTCTTCGGGGTTGGACTAAGGTCATTATGACCACGTTAGTCCTTGAACCTAGCTGCATGGTGATTCAACCTTTCTGGGGCATCTTGTTCTCTGGATCTTCTCAAGGCTTCTTTGAGCACCTCTTTTCTTGCCTCTGCCTCTGTTCTTCATCATGAGACATTTTCAGCATGGCATTGTGTGCATCGAGTCGATTTTGAAGAGATCGAACTAGCTTCATGAATGTTGAAATTTTCCCATTGGCACATGGGGAATTTTCTCGATTTGGGCCATCCTTCTGGGCTTCATCCTCCATGTAGTACCCTCATGATGACAGATTGTCAGGAGTGTCTTATTTTCATCTAGGTGCCTTTTGACATCTTCCCTAATATTGTTATCCAAGGGTAAGGACACCCAATGGTTATGTTCAGTGTCATGCTCAGCATCATCTTAGTTGATGAGTGGTGATCCGATTATACTTCTTAATTTTGACATGTTCTTTTTATTATCTTTTCCCACAAACAACATTAATTATAGGAGGAAAATTTTTTACATTTTGATGATTGGAATTTGACTGGAAGAAATAAATGAACGTTGCATTGTTCCTGCAAAATGAGCAAATTGCAAAAAAGAAAAAAAAACCCGTACCTTTGACTCAAGCATTACCCGGTATTTATAGTGTTAGTAATTGAGCCAGAAGTATGATCTAAGGTGGGCACACTTTAACTAAAATTTTTACTTTGTCCTCTAATAGATAAAAATAATGTGATATATTTATATTTTTTACATCATATTTCATACTTAAAGATTCATTAAACATAAAAGGGATAAGCCGGTATATATATTCTATGCAAACAAAAAATAACTAAAAAAAGGTTAATTATAACTTTTTACAAAAAAAAAATAAAAAATGAAGCTAATTAGAGCCATTTAGAATTGATCTTGACGAGTCTTCATACTTTGAAAGTGTTCTGTGTTCCATGATAACTCAGTGTTCAAACATGTCACGCAAAGAAGCAACTCAGTGTTCGATTATTTAGCTCTTGAAGTTACTTATCTTCGGAAAGATGACAAAGGACAAATGACAAAGAAGTGGGCCAAAGACTTTTGTGACTCAACTTTTTTTTTTTTTTTAGTTTACTAGCTTCAAGAGATTTGTTATGGGATTAGGTCTTTTTTTTATTCCATTAATTTGTACCCAACTTTTTTGACCCAATTAATTTTGTTTTATCTAACTCATTAGGGGGGTTCAATTAAAATTAGCCAAAAGCTATATAGATAAAATATAAATAGGGAAAAAAAATTAAGGGTGGGCCATGGCCCTTACCTTCCTCGGCCACTGTATAGTGTTACATTGTGCCCTTTCTACTAGGGTTTCCATCGTAGGCTATTCTAGGTGGCACACCTAGTCATTATCTTGATTATTCTTGATTGATGTTGGGATATTTCCCAGCTTCCTTTCTCATTCATCTATTTCTTAGACCACGTTGATAATGTTTGCTTGTGATTTAGGCAATTCTTTATCGGTTCAACACTGCATCTAATTTCTTAAGATAGTCTCATTCAGTATGGATTGAATTTTCAAAAAAGGGCTCTAACTTTGAGCTCTGATAGATCTTATCTTTGGCTCAGTCAAGTTATTAGCTCGACCCATTTTAGCTGGACATTTTGTTATTTGCTCGGTTATTTTTAGTTCTGTTGACATGCTTCTTTCGAAGGCAGAGGCACTATAATTTCCCACGTGCCTTCCACCTATGAACTTCTTGTCACTTGCTTTTAGAACACGTGGCTTCATTCACTGTCCCAATCATGCGCAACCATTTTATGCCCATTCAGGTTGAATTTGACACTATCGTAAGTTGTTTGTTATTTCGCCTAATAAAAGTCGTGTTGATTTCAAGTTTGTATAAAAAGTTAAATTTATGTCTGATTTGTGCAAATTTCTAAAATTGGCACCTTAGTTTTTATTTTGGCAGGAACTACAGTCAAAATAGAAATTTTGTATTTGAATCAAATTTCTTTTTTCCCAATTCAAATCATGGATGATGAGATTATGAGAACCCCTTGTGGACAATATGTTAAATTCAAAGTGAATTAAAAGTTCTTTTAGATCCCACATTTCATTTAGATATAAATTATGTTATATTACTAAGTTGATTAAAATGATGATAGGAATTTAAATTGTTGTTAAAAGAATGGTCGCAAAGTTTGACTTTCACTCATATTGACTTTCAAGTCAAATTTCGTTTTGGAGGTGTTTAAACTTCATAAGTGTTACTAGGTAAATTTTGAAATTTTTTTAAAGTGAAAATAACATTACCATTGAATTCGAAAAAAGAAGAAACCTTGGGATAGATGTTCATCTAGTATAGTAGTCCAGAGGAGTAAAATGATAATTTTGATGTTTTGAAGTATAAATTGACTTTGGGTTTAAGATAACTCATAAATATAATTTTTTAAAGTTAAAATAACATTAAAAATGGATTTGGAACATCAAAAAAAATTTGAAATAGTCATACAGATCAAATTGGAGATTTTTAAGGGTAAAACTGTAATTTTAAACCAAAAAAAAAAGATTTTGGGCACTATGAACAATACCAAAGACAGGATTTTCTAGTTTTAAACCCCATTTTTTTCATGTTTCTTACACCTCTTGTCACGTCTCAAATATCATAAAAGTGTAATACAAAAACCTTTATTTATTCCAAAACATCTTGGAAAGTACCTCTTTAGTTTAAATAAACCATTTTCTAGAAAATTTTGGCAAAGTTTCATTTGATAATCAGGCATCCAGATAATTGCTGATAACTACCTGTGAGAGCATCAAACATAATAATTACACCTAATTAGTAATTCACAACATATTAGCCATAGACATTCCTTCTCATGACATCCATGAATAAATCATTGTCGATACCGGGGTGGTAAATGGAGGCCCACACAGTCCTCTCTAACCTGGGTTACAATTTAATTATAAAAAATTCTTCATTATTGACATAATATACAAAATATCTAAAATCCTTACACATAAACTATTTAGGAGGTCCCAATTTGTACATATATTATCTCAAAATTAACAAAAATATTAAATCACTTGCATATTCTCAATAAAATATATCATTGTACATCGTTCTTTACATGCTCTAACTAAATATATAAAAATCACTACAATTAATTTCTACCTCGATGCCCCCTACACAGTCCACCAGTATATGACCATATCTAAAAATGTTAAATGATAAGAGTGAGCACCACAGGCTCAGTAGAGTAGTCTTTATCCCATTCTTATATAAGACTTAGTGCATAGACTAAATGCATTTGTATTACCTATGAAAATGGTTTTGTATTTCTAGTTTTGTTTTGTATTTAGTTTTTCATTTCATTGGGTTGTTTATTATGATTTAAATTCCATAGCATTGTATTTTTTATTTTGTATCATAAATTACATTGCATATACTTGCAAATTTGGGACATTTTAGAATGAGATTAAGGATTTAATTCGGTATATTTTGATTTTTAGGATTTTAGAGTTAATTATTTTTGTTTTTAATTAATTATAAAAAATAGAAAAAATAGAAAAAAAATTGAAATTCTAAACTTAGCTACTGGTAGGTCAAAAGTTACTTCCTATTGGTAGGTTCCTGTTTAGTTTGAAAAAAATAAAGGGTTTTTATTGGTAGGAAATCATTTCATTCCCTAAAACCTTTGAGACCTACCTCTCTAAACCCTCACTCTAACTTCCATAAAACCCTAAGAAAGCTCTCTAGTCTCTCAATTATCTTCCATCACTCTTTAATTCTGTTTTTTTTATCTTCATAATTGAAATGGCTCCAAGGAAATTCTTATCTTCAACCCCCCTATCTGATGAATTTTTTGAGGTCACACTCCTGGTATGGTTTCTTTTCATCTCTATGATCTCTTTGATCTTGATGGGCATGGCCAAGACGATAGGTGGCCAAAGGATACCCCAGAGCAAGGCCACACCGTTGGCTAAGGGCATGGATTCTAAATCGAAGTGAGCATTAAGTAAGGAAAAGGGGAAGATGGAGTTCGTTATGAAGTCAGGTTCTGAAAAGGAAGAGGTTGCTCCACCTGTGACTAAGAAGGCCAAGAAATCTGATATAAATAGACAATTGGGAAGCGTAGGGTGATGTGTGAGTGAATGGTGGATGTGGATAGCCTTGGTAAAACTTCAGTGGTCTAGACTATCATTGATCGTGAGTTAGAGTTTTTCTTGAAGCTTATTGAAGGCTATATTTTGTCTTTTTGTCGTGAATTCTATCTGGGCTTGAGTGTTGTGGATGTAGATTTACTGGTGTTGAGGACTAAGCTCCAGGGTAAGGTGATTGCTGTTACTCCAACCTCAATAGCTAAATACCTAAGCTATCAAAGGCCGAATCCCACTAAGATTGATTACCCCTACATCATTTTTGCTGCCAAAGACCCCATGGAGTATGTTAAGGAGATGTACGAGAACCCTGAGGACTTCAATGGTATTTTTGTATACGATCATTTTGATGGGGTTTACTGTTTGCTCAATAAGATAAGCCACTATAATGTTTATCCCAAGGGCTCTAAAGCCAGGGATGCCAAATGTGGCACTGCTCTAATAGTTCATGTCAGAGTTGAGCATCAACGTTGTCTGAATAATTTGGGGCGTGTTGAGAGATTATTGTACCATGAGAAGGCTAAAGGGTAACATGTCCTTCAAGAGTATGATTACCCAGCTTTGCGTGAAAGTTGGGGTGAAAAAGATGGCATCCGACACGATGAGACCTCCTGACCTTGGCTTGATCAGTAGTGTAGGGGAGAGGAAGAGCTCGACTCTGTCAAGGGCTAGTGGTTCATAGAATAAGAGCAAGGCTACTTTTTCTACTCTTGCTGAAACTACTATAGAGACTGTCCCTACTTCTCGTGCTATTGTGAATGAAAGGGTTAGTAATTTGGATGAACAACTTGGTGGTATTGAGAGTGAGGGGAGGACTATAAGGAGAGCTCAAGAGGGATTGAGTCCAAGGTGGACGTATGCATGGGAATACTGAGGAGGCTATTTGAGCTTGCTTTCCTAGGAGAGACAATTCCAAGAGAGATGAAAGCACCTACTTCTACTTCTACTCCTACACCCACTCCTAGACCATGTTCCACTCCCATTTCTGACACACCTCTCTACATGGCCATGGAGAGCACTAATGAGGAGGAGGATTCCTCAGAGGATGAGGAGGGGAGTGATGATAAGGAGGGGGATTCCTCTGACTGACTGATGGACCTACCTTTCCATTTCCTTTTCATCTTTTTAGTTGTCTAGTAGTGTATAGGTTCAAGTAGAACCTTAGGAATTTTGTTTTGGATAGTAGTAGCTTGAGTAGAAGAACCCATAGGTAAAAGTCTACTATGATTTTGCTCTTTTGTTCCCAAAAGCACATAGCAAATATATTCATGAAGTCTTTTGAATCCATTGATGTGTCATTTATTCTTTAAGCATATGCATTTCAATTTGATGATATTGGTTATATGACTTGAGTATGCTTTGGAATTCATAGTGTAATGTTTATGAAGTTTTGATGTTTGTTTACTTTGTTTTGCTAAAGGACTAGCAAAATCTAAGTTGGGGTGTGTGATGAAAGCATAATATTGTATATTATAGGCCTCATAATCATTCACCTTAATGCTAATAACTTAATTTATTTGTTTTAGTTGAGTTTTGTATTTTGTAGTGAATTTGTGTGTTTGCAGTTGAATTGGTGTAAAAATATGAAATTGCACGTGTTTCAATGCCATAAAGAACTTGGAGGATGAACTAGGAAGCCTAGAAGTGAAGCCAAGGCCACGAAAACCATAGTTAAGAAAAGACCATTTCTACCAGTAGGTCTTCTATCTATACTACGAAGGCCAAAAGTTGATTCTACCCGTAGGAGTTCAATCCTACTAATAGGTTCAAAACATAAAGTTGTTCTACTAGTAAGTTAGTGTGAGACCCTATCACGCATTGTATTGCATTTAAATAAAATTGGGGGTCAAAATATAGTTTCAGAAGTTGTTAAAAGCACATTAAGTGGTAAGTTAAAAGTATTAAAGTTTCATTGAAAAAAAAGAAATAAATAAATTAAGTGATACCGGGGTTAACTTGCTATAATGAGTTAATTTGGTGTTGAAATAAAATTTTGATACTTGACTATGAGATGTTTATGATGCATCAAAAGAGATGAAATATTAAAAGGGTAAATAAAAGTCAAATACTAGTAACATATTTTTTTTTTAGAGATGACGTGAGGTTAGTGGTGTTCTATTGTGCATATTTATGCACCTATATATATATATATATATACGTAGAGATAAGGATATATGGGCAAGTGGACAAGTGTCCACCGGTGTTAAGAAAGCCATGTGAAAGGGTTGTGCTGGCTTCTAAACAAATGGGGGTTAATGCATGCATATATTCATAAGAGTTAAAATAGGCTAGGATATAAACAACAAAAAAACAAAGAATAAAGAAAAGAAGATAGAAAGCTTCGGTTGGGAGGAAAAACACAAGCAAAAGCAAGAAGGAAGAACCGTGAGTTCTTGACTACAAACAAACGGTAAGAATAACTTCTTAATAGCTGGTATATTTTTTTAAGGATCATGCCGTTGGATTTGGGCATACTAGGGTTTATGGGTAGATTCAATTTAGTTAGAAGCATAAGAATCGTTATTTGTTAGAAGTCATACGTGCACTGTTATTTCAGATGAATGATCCCCATTATTTTTGGAGTAATGTTGTTCTTACTGTTTGTTAACTTATTAATCATATGTCTTCTTCTATGTTAAATGGACAAAGTCCATATTCTGTCATTTTTCCTGATAAGCCCTTATTTTCCTTACACCCTAAGATTTTTGGGTGTGTTTGTTATGTTCACAACTTGGGCCCTAGGTTCGATAAACTTGACCATTGGGCTACAAAATGTGTATTTCTTAGATACTCCCACACACAAAAGGGGTATTGTTGTTATAGTTCTTCCCTTCGTCGATACTTTACTAGTGTTAATGTCACGTTTGACGAATCTATTCTGTATTTTTAGACACTTGCTTAGCCTTTGGATCTGGACTTTAGGTCATCTCTTGTACCACCACCTCTTTTCTTACCGTCAGATATTCCATGACCAACTGTACTACCATCTACTTCACTGCTTTGTTTATACTCTCGTCACCCTCACCCATCGACTGAGGTTCCTGTACCATCTTCCTCGCCATCTTCGGATCCTGGTCCATCAAGTAATTTAGGCTCTTTACCTATTGTTCTTTGAAAAAGTACTCGTTCGGCTGTTACTAACTATCCTATTGCCCATTTTGTTTCATATAATTCATTGTCTCCTGTCTTTTCTTATTTTATCTCTCAATTATCTACTATCTCTATCCCTAAGCACTTATAGGATGCAATGTCTGATCCGAGTTGGAGGAAGAGATGGATGTCTAACATCATAATGGCACTTGCGATCTTGTTCCTTTACCCCTCTGATAAACGAACTGTTGGTTGTTGTTGGGTATATATTGTTAAATTTCATCCAGATGGTTCTGTGGAGTATCTCAAAGCCCGCCTTGTTGCAAAGGGTTTCACTCAAACCTATGGTGTTGATTATGAGGAGACTTTCACTCCTGTTGCCAAAATCTCTTATGTTCGTATCTTGATTTTTTTGGTTGCTAATCTTGATTAACCCGTATTTTAGTTAGATGTCAAGAATATCTTCCTACATGGTGACTTGGTTGAAGAGGTATACATGGAGCAGCCACCTAGGTTTACTACTCAAGGGGAGTATGGTACAAGTGTATGTCGGTTAAAGAAATTTCTGTATGATTTGAAGTAGTCATCAAGGGCATGGCTTGGTAATTTTTAAAAAAAAGGTTTAGAGTTTGATCTCCTTTGCTGTTAGACATACCGCTCTGTGTTTCATAGACAGACGGATGCCAGATATGTTTTTTTGATGGTTTATGTAGATGATATTGTGATTGCTAAAAATAATTTTGTGAGGATTGCCAAGTTAAAAACCTTCATGTAAGACAGATTTTATACTAAGGATTTGGAAAAATTTAGGTATTTCTTGGGTATTGAGGTGGTTCGATCTAAACAGGGTATTTTTTATCTAAAGAAAATATATGCTTGACATATTAGACGAAGCAGCTTTGCTAGGTAACAGACCAATTAATGCTCCTATGGATATGAATATTAATGGATGACGGTGCACTGCTTGAGAATCCGAGTCGGTATCATAGGTTGGTTAAGAAACTCAATTATCTCACTATTACTTGACTAGATATTTTTTGTGCAGTTAGTGTGGTAAGTCGGTTTATGGGATGTCCTAGAGTACCACATTGGGAGGCAGTTACTTGTATTCTGCAATATCTTAAACATGCTCCCAACCTTGGGCTATTGTATTAAGCTAATGGACACCTTAGGGTGGAAGATTTCTCAGATGTTGATTGGACTGACTCTCTTTCTGATCGGAGATCAACCACTGGTTATTATACTTTTTTAGGAGGTAACATTGTTACATGGAAGAACAAGAAACAACCCGTGGTTACGAGATTTAGTGTTGAGGCTGAGTATAGAGCAATGACGCAAACAACGAGTGAGTTAACATGGCTACTACGCTTTCTCCAGGAAATTCGATTTTAGGTCCAACTTCCTTTACAGTTGTTCTGTGACAATCAGACAGCTATCCATATCGCTATCAATCCAATATTTCACGAGAGAACTAAATATATTGAGGTTGATTGTCATTTTATTCGAGACAAGATAGTAGATGGAGAGATTACGACTCTATTTGTGAGATCTGAAGATCAGTTTGTAGATATGTTTATCAAAATATTGAGTCATATACATCTTACAGCAATTTGTTCCAAGTTTGGATTATATGATATATATAGTCTAGCTTGAGGAGGGGTGTTAAAAGTATTGGGGTATTGTGTATAAATATTAGAGGGTATATATTTCTTTTGTATTATTACAAGTTAACAATACATACAAGTGGTTTGTGAGAGGTAGGTTAAGTTTTTACCACTCTCTGTTTCTTTATAATACTGTGTTAATCTTCTCGACTTAACAAATCACATATTTTCAGTCAACTTCAAACATATGGCAGTTTTCACACAAATAAATTTAGGTTCCGTACCATATATGGTTAAAAATATCTATGAGTTTACATTCTAACAATAAAAATGGTGCATTGATTAGAGTTCCCTAGAGAGAGTTATCGTCATTTTTCCACCGACGACCCAAGCTGTCTGTGAAAATTGAAATTAGTACCACCTCTTCTATTCATACACAAACCCTTTCTGAACCCATTTCAGACCCTTCCAACACCAATTTCAGCTTGTATATATTAAATTCCAGCGGCCAAACACTTTGGAAATTTCACAAATTATGTTTTAGCCCCAAATATATAAACACCAATTAAACAATATGAATCAACAAATCTTGATTCCATGGAAAATCTAATTCTAATTGCAACAAGAACACAAAATCATAAATAACCATTTTGTGGAGAGGTGTAAACACATGAAGTCTGATGAATAACGTTTTTTTTTTACTTAGAAAAGCTGAAAAGGGATCAGTTTCATACTCTTGAGCATTATCAGAATGTAAAATATGAATATGACAACTATACTGAGTTTTTATTTTCTTACGAAAGCTCTTAAATATAGATAACAATTTAAAACGAGCTTTCATAAGAAACAACTAGGTTACACAAGAGTAAACATCCACAAATGACACAAAATAAGGATATTTATTAGATGAAATATTCTTTATTGGACCCCATTCATCAGAATAAACTAACTCAAATGGACTAGACACAAGATTATTGACTCTAGACTGAAATGACACACGGTGATGCTTACTAAGCAGACAAGCTTCACATGACATAGACAATAAAAAGTTACAGAAAAATTCAAGGAACGAGTAATCTTGCTAATAGAAAGTAAACTAAAAGGAAATTGAGGAACAAATAACACAGAGGATAGGGACATATCAAGACTCAAATGAGTAGTCCCAAACCTGAAACTTTAGAGCAAATATCATTAGCAAGAGTAACACTGTGTATAGAAGTAACATGCTGATAAGTAGAAAAGACACCAGAAACAATAGTCATGTGGTTAGATGCACCAGAGTCTATGATCCAGGGACTACAAGTGGAGGGCAATAAACAAGTAAAGACGGTACCTAACTGGGTAAAAGTAGCTGTGGAGGAAGATGGACTAACCTGTTGTTGGGACAGGAATTAAGAATACTCCTCTCGTGTAATAGTAACTGACCCAGAGTCAGATGGAGCGGATCGAGGTATAGAGGCAACAACTAAGGTGTTATCCTGATTAAAAACCTGATTAGCAGCACTGGAAGGTTTTCCATGTAAATCCCAACAAAAATTAATAGTGTGCCCTCTACAACCACAGTGAACACAGGAACGAGAGCCACTACGACCCCACAACTGTCACTATGGCCTCCATTACGACCTCCCCGGCCTTCACGACCACCACAATTACCATGACTACCTTGATTACCATCACTATGGCTATTAGGAACCACAAGTGTTGAGTGATCGGTGGAGACACCGTGATCAATGCCTGACAGAGCAGTAGACAAGGTTGCATGCTATAAATGAGAGAAAACCTCAAGTAAAGGAGGAAGACTGGAGCCACCCAAAATCTGAGAGCTAATAGGCTCATATTCAGGCTTCAAACCTACCAGAAATCGCATAACATTCAAATCCTCATGTTGTTTCTGCCAAAATGCTGTACCTGTAGAAAATGGATGGTAAAGCTTCACCTTCTCACAAACTCCCCAAATATGAGAGTAGTAATCCTCGAGACTTAGAGTACCCCTGCTCTAGGTCGAATACTATTTGCATACCTTATAAGCACGAGTAAAGATCCTTGCACTAGAATACATAGTAGCCAAGTGATCCCATATGTCCTTGGCAGTGTCAAGATAGAGCAGAGTAGAACTAATACTAGGCTCAACGCTATTCAACATTAAAGAAATAATTTGAACATCCTCTTGTTCCCGTTGATCATACCAAGGAATATTTTCCTTGGGTTTAGAATTCACCAAATATTTCTTAAATATTTTGCCTTGACGAAAGACTTTAATGGATCGGGACCATAAAATATAATTGGTCTCATTGAATTTAACAGAAGTCATGAGACCAATGAGAAGAGCCGAAGGAGTAGAGGTAGGTGGTAAAGATGGAGTAAGGGAGTTAGCATCTTGCTTAGGTTCCATAACAGTGCAACAAATAGCAAACAAGAGAGTCTTATTACTGGGTAAATCACTGAACTAGACACAGATCAACTGCTACAATGCTGAACCGAAAAAGAAGAGGTTGTTGGAAGACTGAACTGGACTGGAGAAACTAGCTTGACCGTCGAATGGATAGGCTGGGCTCACTGGATCATTGAACTGGATAGGTTAGGCTCACTGGACCACTGAACCGGATAGGCTAGGCTCGCTGGACTGCTGAACTGAAGTAAAAATTGATTGAACTAGTCTGAATCGGTGCAAAACTAACTGAATCAGACAACAAAAATTGGCTAGACCATTGAACCGGAGCAACAACTGAAGGAACCGATCTGAATTGATTTGAATAGCAGAAACTAGCTGAACTGGGATCAAACCAAAATTGATTCAATCTAGACTAGACCGTGGACTGGACCTGATTTGATTTGGGCTGGATCAGATTTGGTTTGTGTTAGACCAGAGACTAAAGTGGGCTGGATCAGGTCTGGTTCTTGGGCTGGACTTGAAATAATTTAAGCCCATGGACTCGAGTATGAGTTTGGGTCCTTTATCCAAACCTGTGGAGTCAGTTCTGGACCTTCTCTTCTTTGTTAATTAGAGTTCCAGTAGAACCTTTTCGACAACACCACCACAGCCACACCACCACGACGAATGACAGCACCACGACGATTACAAACGACAATGCCAAACAATGATAAACGATAGAGGCCACCATAGAGGTTTTCATAATTCTTCCACCACCATGAACGCTGACTGAGTTGATATTTTATTCAGAATGTATTTAGGATTGTAATTGCTCTAATACCATGTTAAGTCGAGAAGATTAACAAAATATTAGAGAGAAACAGAGAGTGGTCAAAACTTAACCTACCTCTCACAAACCACTTGTATTTATAGTTAACTTGTAATAATAAAAAAAACTTATATACCCTCTAATATTTACACACAATATCCCAATACTCTTTAACATGATTGATGGAAAAAAATAGCTTAGTACCATTACAAACAGACGAACATAACTTTTCACATACAACTCTGATTTTAGCTCATGACCTAAGATTGAAAAGATTAGGAAGCCTACTTTATAATTAACTTAATTTCTTGTTAATTTAGTGAGGGTAAAAGCCTATTTTAATTCATTTTGCGCAATGGGTTCGCATAACACCAAACACATGTTAAGTGTTCGTCTAAATGTTTAAGCCAAAGGAAGGATTGGAAATGAGGCTAAAGTTACTTGATTAAATTGTATTGAGTTATAATATGTATGAAACACCATTAAGTATATTCAAATGCATTCATTTATATCAATTGAGTAATTTTAGAGTCGATGCTCACTTGCATTTGCACATATGTTAATCGTTAGGGTCGAAGGCTATTACCTCAGTTACACTTAGGGATCGATAGTAAAGCAAGGAATGATATTTGTCAGCGGTAAAGGTGAAGTGTAATGTTTCATAATAATTTGAAATTGAAGTATCAGATATCAAGTTTATTTTTTTGTATGTGAGAAATCAATTTTATCGAATTGATTTGGGTTGAGTCGACTAAATTATAAATCAAATGTGCTTTTATGAAAAGTTTGTGATTTGAGTATTATCCACTGAGCCAAGTTGTTGATTGCTTGACATGACTTATATGTTGTTGATTGTGACATTGTGCAATTATTATGAGATAGTTTAACATTGCTTAAATGTTGTTGTTTGATTTGTTGCTCATGTGGATATTTATTATTTTGATATATGAGGTTAATTTGAGTTTCAAGGTAAGTTAAGTTCACTTTGACTGAGTTTTGTGGGTTGTGAGTAGCTTTATGGTGGAACAATATTTGATCTATATTTTTATTATATTTTCTTTGATTATGATGTTTAGTATACTCAAAAAAATTATTGATTTCAGGATGCCAAAGTCTAGAGTGAGGTCCACTACTGCACTAGCATGGTAAAGATTGGAGAACACTAAGGAATCTGATTTATGTACATATTGTATATGAGTGTTTGTTTTCCTTCTTGTTGTAAAGGAATGAAATTCTAAAACTTTTGTTTGGGTACAAGCAACACTGTTGTATACTATGTTATATAGTTTATCTATTTATAGTATTATTAGGTGGCATTATTAATTTTAACTGTGTTATTGCATTACAGACGCATGTATTGCTACGCGTTGAGTTATGCTTCTATCTCTAGGAAACCAAGGGGGTCTCTTAGGATGGGGTGTGACAAATTTTGATATTAGAGCTAGTATATATAGATTCTGTAGACATGTCAAAGTCTAGTGCTAGTAGTGGACTGTAGGAAGTATGTTAGTGAGTTGGTAGAGTGAGTATGAGTTTTTAGTTGTGTTCTAAGATGTTTAGTGATCGCATGGTGCATTTATGGATGGGCATATTATTTTTTGTAACTGGATTTGAATTCCAAATATAGAGCAATGGAACCAATTACTACTTTGAGGAGGTAGACTATGATGCATATGATTCAGTTGCGGCATCAATTCAATCAAATTAAGAGGCCTATAGTGGATCTCATAGCGTAGAGGAACAATCTAAAGCAAGGGTGAGAGAGACTAGAAATCTTAAGTGGGAAATAGCATAGGCAAAAACAACAAGGTCTTGTATTTCCTTAGTCGAGTATTCTAAGAAACTTGGGCCACCAAGTTTTGCGGGGACAACACATCCAGCTGAGGCAAAAAACTAGAAAAAAGCTATGTTACATATTTTTGATATTATGCGCCCAACAGACGAACAAAGAGTTAGTTTTGCTACATTTATGCTCACGGAGGATCCTTTAAATTGGTGGGAGGATAAGAAGAGATTGATGACCACCCTGATATAAGGAGATTGGGATGTAACTCCAATTAAGGTTACTTGGGCTATGTTTGAGAAAGTGTTTGATGAACAGTATTTTCCACAGTCATACCGGTATGTGAAAGGGCAAGAATTCAAGGAGTTATCACAAGGGAAGATGTCTGTAGTTAAGTATGAATCTAAAATCTTAGCATTGTCTTGCTTTGCATTGGATATGATAAGAACTAAAGAATCCACATGTAGAAGATTTCAGAAGGGACTAGAGCATTCTATATGGTTGCCGCTTACAGCTTATCATGCGAATACTTTTATTGAGCTAGAAATATGGCAAGATGGGTGGAAAAAGAAATGAATGAGAAATTTGAAAAAGATGGGAAGAAGGCACAAAGTCAAGAGGAAGGTCATAAGAAATACAGATACGAGGCAGGGCAAGCTAGTAAATATATGGGTAGTTTTTCTAAGAACAATCACAGAATGTAGCCTTTTAGAAGTCAGAATGTAAATTGAGTTGGGAGAACATTTCTAGGGCAGAGATAGAGTCCATTTAGACAAAGATTCAACAATTAATCTAATAAAGGATCTTCAAGCAAGCGGAGTGGATGTTCCACTTGTTATTGATTTGAGGTGACAAGTCATTTTATTAAAGATTAACCATAGGTAGATCAAGGTATTGTGTGTTTCAAATGTAGTGAACCCGGACATATAGCTTTCCATGCCAAAGAGGGTTTGCAATTATTTCATTCTCATTCGGTAGTGTAAGGACTGGTGGTAATGTTTCTTCCAGTAATCATGGGTGTAGGAGAGGAGCAACAAACAAGTCTACTGCTTTAGGAAGGGTATTTGCTATAACCCGCTAGGATGCTCAAGCTACTCTAAAGGTTGTTATAGGTACATTCTCTATATGTGGTAGAGATGCATAAGTCCAGATAGATCCTAAATCTACACATTCATTTGTATCATGTTCATTGAGTATGCATTTGGACTGAACCTTGACATTTTTTGATACTAGTTTAGTTATTTCTACTCTAGTAGGAGAGGTAGTGCTACTGGAGGCGGTATACAAGAGTTGTGTGTTGAATATAGATGGAAGAGATTTATATGTTGATCTTGTACCAATTGATATTCAATATTTTAATATTATTTTAGGGATGGATAGGCTATCAGCATATCATGCTACTATAGAATGTTTTAAGAAAGAGGTGGTATTTAAGCTACTAAATGAAACAGATTTTAGATTTTCTGGTGATCAAAAAGTGATCCCTACTTGTCTAATTTCGGCTATGAAGGCCAGAAAATTACTTAGGTAATGTTGTCAGGGGTATCTTGCTTATGTAATTGACATCAAGAAAGAGGAAGAAGTGTAACTCAAAGATATTCTAGTAGTTTAGGAGTTTCCAGATGTCTTTCCAGAGGAGTTACCTAGACTAACACTAGAAAGAGAAGTTGAGTTTACCATTGAGTTAGTTCCTGGTAGTTCACCAATATCCATTATTTCGTATCGCATGGCTTCTGTCGAGTTAAAGGAATTGAAGGTATAGTTGCAAGATTTGTTACAATGGGAATTTATCTGACCTAGCATTTCACCACGGGGTGCTCCAATTTTATTTTTGAAGAAATAAATTGGACTTTGAGATTGTGCATTGATTATCGTTAATTAAATAAGGTAACAATGCTTAACAAACATCCCTTGCCTCAGATTGATTCTTATTTGACCAGTTGCAAGGTGTCAAAGTATTTAGTAAGGTGGATCTCAGGACAGGTTATCATCAACTAAAGGTAAGGAGTAGCGATGTTTCAAATACAACTTTTCAGACTAGGTATGGTCATTTTGAATTTTTGATGATGCCATTTGGTTTGACAAATGTGCCAATTGTCTTTATGGATTTAATGAATCGGCTATTTAAGCCTTACTTGAATTCATTCGTTATTATTTTCATTGATGATATTTTGGTGTATTCTCAGAGTAGAGAAGACAATGAAAACATTTGAGGATTGTGCTATAGACCTTACGAGAAAAATAGTATATGCTAAGTTAAGTAAATGTGAATTTTGGTTGGATTAAGTTGTATTTTTGGATCATGTAATTTCAGGTGATGGTATCTTTGTAGATCCCAAGAAAGTGGATGAAGTGATAAAGTGGGAGAAACCAACTACGATAACGGAGATTCGTAGTTTCTTGCATCTTGATGGATATTATTGCATATTTGTACAATGATTTTTAGTATTGGCAACACCTTTGACATGATTGACTCAGAAAGACATAAAATTTGACTAGAGTGATACGTGTGAAGATAGTTTCCAAGAGTTAAAGCATAAATTAATTTCAGCTCCAGTTTTGACATACCATCGGGTAATCGTGAATTTGTGGTAATGCCTCCCATCAAGGTTTGGGTTGTGTATTAATGTAGCATGGTCGGGTGATTTCTTATGCCTCCAAACAATTAAAGAACCATGAAAGGAATTATCCTACTCATGATTTGGTGTTGGTTGCTATATTTTTTGCTTTAAAGCTTTGGAGACATTATTTATATGGCTTAAAATACATATTCACTCAAAAGAAGTGGAATTTGAGGCAAAGGTGGTGGATGGAATTAATTAAGGATTATGATTGTACAATACACTATCATCCAGGGAAAGCTAACGTGGTAGTTGATGCACTAAATATGAAATCATTGAGGAGATAGTCATGCATTCAGTGTACTTGGGTGAGTAATATTACTGAATTGAGATTGATGGGAATGGATATGATATTAACTAATACATATGTTCTATTAGCACAATTCAAAGTCAGACCCATGTTGGTGGATCGTATCAGAGCACTACAATAGTAAGATCCACAGCTAGAGAAAATCAAAAAGGAAGTACGAGATGAAAGTAAGACAAATTTTGTAATTCATAGCGATGGTATGTTGTGCTTTGGTACTCAATTTTGTGGGCCAAATGATACTACCTTGAAGAAGGACAATCTAGATGAAGCTCATAATTCCTTATATGCTATGCATCCTGGGAGTACAAAACTATATCAAGATTTGAGAGTATTATTAGAGGCGTGGAATGAAGCGGGAGATTGTTGAGTTTGTTTCTAGATATTTAGTCTGTTGGTAGGTGAAGACTGAGCATCAACATCCTACATGTTTATTGCAGTTTCTTCCTATTCTGGAATAGAAATGAGAACATATCACCATGGACTTTGTATTGGGATATCCACGGACTCAGAGTGGATATGATTCTATTTGGGTTATTGTGGATATGCTGACGAAATCAACTCACTTTTTAGTTGTCAAGACTATTTATTTGATTGAAATGTATTCTCAAATTTATGTTAATGAGATTGAATGCTTGCATGGTGCTCCTGTATCCTTTGTGGCATATAGAGATATGAGATTTACATCTAGATTTTGGTCTATTTATAGCATGTCATGGGTACTACCTTGAAGTTCAGCACAACCTATCACCCTTAGACGGACGGGCAGTCTAAACGTACGATTCAAACACTAGAGGATATGCTACATGCGTGTGTGTTGGAATTAAAAGATAGTTGGGATACTCATTTTCCTTTAATAGAGTTTGCCTATAACAACAATTATCAAAGTAGCATCGGCATGACACCATATGAAGCACTCTGTGGAAGAAAGTGCAAGACTCTAGTTTTTTGGGGTGAAGTGGGGGAAAGACAAATATTGGGTCCCGAGCTAGTGCAAGTAACTACAAATAAAGTCAAGGTAATCCAAGATCGATTGAAAGTTTCTCAAAATAGACAGAAAAGTTATGTGGATAAACGAATAAAACATTTAGAGTTTGAAGTGGGTGATCGAGTATTTCTGAGGATTTCTCCTGGGAAGGGTGTATTGAGATTTTGAAAGAAGGGAAAGCTCAATCCAAGATATATTGGGTCCTATGGGATTCTAGGAAGGGTTGGAGCTACAACTTATAAATTAGATTTACCTTCGGAGTTGTCTTGTTTACATAATGTATTTCATGTTTCTATGCTCTGGAAGTATATATCCGACCCATCACATGTATTGCTTGAACAACCTATGGAGTTAAAGGAAGATTTGACATTCATCGAGGAACCAGTGCAAATTTTGGCTCATTGAGAAAAGGTATTACGTAATAAGATAGTTCCATTAGTAAAGATCTTGTGGAGGAGTCACTTAATTGAGGAGACTACTTGGAAAACTGAAGAGAATATGAAAGCTCAATATCCTCATATGTTTCCATTAGGTAAGTAAATTTCGGGGATGAAATTTTATTTAGGAGCAAAAAGTTGTCAGAACATTAAGTGGTAAGTTAAAGTATTAAAGTTTCATTGAAAAAAAAATAATTAATTAAATGATATCGGGGTTAACTTGCTATAATGAGTTAATTTGGTGTTGAAATAAAATTTTGATACTTGATTATGAGATGTTTATGATGGGTCAAAAGAGAGATGAAATATTTAAAGAGTAAATAAAAGTCAAATACTAGTAACATATTATTTTTTTTAGAGATGACGTGAGGTTAGTGGTGCTCTATTGTGCTATATTTATGTATCTGTATATACATCTATACTATATATATAAAAAATCAATTTCTTTGAGCGAGGGCTTGAGAAGCCATCCCTCCCACTTTTCTAATTGTTCAGAATTTAATTCCACATCCTTCAATCACATTCTACCATATGCCTCCAATAACTACTCTAAATAACTACCCATAAATTTCCTTTAACCCTCACTTATTTAAATATCAAATTTTGTAATCCAGTAAATTCTCAAATATTTTTGCCAACTTATAAAAGAATGGGTGTGAGAGAGTAAAGGGTGAAGAAGGGTTAGTGCATGCATATATTCATAAGAGTTAAAATAGGCTAGGACATAAACAATAAAACAAACAAAGAATAAAGAAAAGAAGATAGAAAGCTTCGGCTGGGAGGAAAAACGCAAGCAAGAGAAAGAAGGAAGAACCGTGAGTTCTTGACTACAAACCAAAAGGGAAGACTAGTTTCTTAATAGCTGGTATTTTTTTTTAAGGTTCATATAGTTGGATTTGGGCATGCTAGGGTTTATGGGTTGATTCAAATTATTTTGAATTTTATTTATGATTTTGTATTCTTGTTGTAATTAGAATTAGATTTGTCATGGAATCAAGATTTGTTGATTCGTATTGTTTAATTGGTGTTTATATATTTGGAACTAAAACATAATTTATGAAATTTCCTGTTGGAAATCATATACCTATTGTGGAAGCATAGGATCAAAGACATACCTTGTTCGCTTTAATCCTAAATATCGTTTGAGGATGTTCCACGTACTTTAAAATCTGAAAATTGTATTTTCTTCGATTGCTCGAGCAGTATAGTGTTGTTACACAATAGGAATCAACATCAAATTTTCACAGCACAAAATCTTTTCAATGTTATGTAGGAAGAGAGAGAGAGAAATAAAGTAGGAGACTTTAACGTTTGATTATTTTCCAGAGATGTCATCTATTGGATTGCCTTGAGTTTATTTAGGCAACCAATAGGTGTCATTAAGAAACACATTATATGGGGACATATTTGTTAATATTTAACAGATATTTACTTTGGGTGAATGATACCTTTTCGTAAAGGATACCTCCAAAAGACATGTCCATTTGGGCATTCTTTAATTTGGGTCAATTTGGGCATTCTTTAATTTGGGTCAATCCACCATGGGCGCCCTGGTTCGGGTCTATGACCCAAACAATATCTAACATCTTCCCCTCACACGTGGTGGGTACAACACTGTCATCTATCTCAATCCATTGTATACATTAACATCAATTCATACAGACTAATGGGCCATGCGACCGCTGAGCACACCTACAATTTGGGAGATCTACACTAGAAACTCTACATATTCAGCATAGAGACATCAACCCTAAAAAAAATTGAAAATGGTGTCCAAGTACTCTAGACCCATTTGGATACACAGGTTCAAACATCTCTAATCCCTCACAATATAAGAGCATGCATAACCCCTCGAAGCTTTTGCCTATACATTCACATTTTGTCACTATCTAAACTAGCGCCCAAAGTTGTCGACAGTGAATATATCGCGGGATGTTCCAAATGGTCTTCCTTTTGCTCTCATGTCACTTAGTTCAAAATTAACGGCTTTCCCAGCAATGTCCTAGAAGGCCGAATCACTCATGGCCGTAAGTAACATGCCAAAGTTGCTGAACATTAATTCTTTCACTTTATTGTATAGTTGAAAGTTAAAGAGAATATAGAAAGTTTGGTTAAATAAAATAACTTAGTCATGTAAAAATGACTCGGGGGGCTCACACAGTGAGGAAGCAGGAATTCATTCCTTCACCTCCTTAATTGTCGCCAAGCACATGTACTATGAAAATACATGCTACGGTGGAGTGTCTCAATCCTAATGAGAGTGTATGTTATACTCAGACACCGTATAAATCTTAGTCTACTCGCTCTACAAGCGTCTAACTCTAGTTCTCAATTTGCTCGCCATCCAAAGATGCCAAATTAAGATCTCGCATCTGGCTAATCAACAAACACAGGCATAATGGACATGGAGTTGTGTCCATTATCGATCCTCAAATGTCAGATCTCATTCTGTATAAAAAAATATAGCGATGCTATATGCTAGAGTATCTCATCTTTGCTCGTCATATCAAGCGCCAAAGGCGATTGCTCGTGTGAGTGAGCCAATAACGGTCGTTGAAATAGTTAATGTTTGTGCTTTCTCAAATATCAAGGTAATCAAGCAATATAACATTTAATTGCAATTAAAACCATGCATTAATATCCCAAAAAAAAAGAGTCAATACAAATGAGTATGTGATCCATACAATCTCTACCGTATAATCAATACCTATGAAGTCCTAAAGTTCTAACATGAGCCATATACACATCTCTAGCTATAGGCTTAGTTAGGGGGTCTACAATCATCTAAGTTATAGGTATATGTTTCAAGATTACTTCTTTTTTGTGCAATCATGTATCTGATGTAATGATATCTTAGATCTATGTGTTTAATTTTTCCATGATACTTAGGATCCTTAGCATAAGCTAATGCAGCTATGCTATCACAATGAATCATCACTAGGCCCAAGGTATTTATGACAACTCCTAGATGTTGAAAGAACCTTCTTAACCAAACAACTTCTTGTACAATAGTAGAACAAGCCACGTATTTTGCTTCCATGGTGGATAAGGATATGCATGATTGATTTTTGCTACTCCATGTAATGGCTCCACCATTAAGTAAGAAAACATATGCTGTGTGGACTTCCGTTCATCTATATCACCACCCCAATCAGGATCACTATAACCAACCATCCATAAATCTAGAGACTGGTAGCATAACATATAATCTAAAGTTCCCTTGAGATATTGTAGTATCCTTTTGACTGCCTTCCAATGAGCTATTCTAGGATTTGACTAAAAACGACTAACTAGGCTTACCGCATAGCAAAAATTGGGACGGGTACACATCATAGCGTACATTAAGCTACCTACAACACTGACATAGGGAACACGAGCCATCCTTTCCTTTTCCTCAAGAGACTTAGGACACATGTTTAGGCTTAGGCTCTCGTCTTTCGCTACAGGAGTGTCTATGGGTTTGCAGTTATGCATCTAGAATCATTCAAGAACCTTATTAATGTAAGTCTCTTGAGGCAAACCAAGAAGTTTCTTAGAACGATCCCTTAGGATCTTAACTTCGAGCACATAACTTGTTTCGCCCAAGTCCTTCATCTCAAATGTGGAGGACAACCACTTTTGAGTAGTGATAATCATCTCCTTATTATTTTCAGTCAATAAAATATCGTCAACATACAAAGATAGAATCAAGAAGTTATCTTTAAAACGTTTAACATACACATAATGGTTTTCATCGATCATCGTAAACTTATTAGAAGTGATAGCTCAATGAAACCTTAGATGCCACTGTCTGGATGACTGCTTCAGGCCATAAATGATCGTTGGAGTTTACAAACTTTGTTCTCTTGACCCACCACTACGAAGCTTTCAGGTTGATCCATGTAGATTTCCTCATCCAGTTCTCCATTAAGAAATTCAGTTTTAATGTCCATTTAATATAATTCTAAATCCAAATGTGCAATAATAGCTAGAATCATGCGAATCGAGGCAAACCTTACAATGGGAGAAAAGGTTTCCTCGTAGTCCACGCCCTCTCTTTGGGTGTAACCTTTTGCCACTAGGTGAGCCTTATACCTTTCTATGGACCCATCCGCCTTGCGCTTAATTTTGAGAACCCATTTGTTCCTAATGGCCTTGCGCCCAGGTGGAAGTTCAACCAAGTCTTAGACTTGATTAGCCTTCATTGACTCCATCTCGTCATTTATTGCAGCTATCCACTCATTACTAGCAAGTGATGATAAAGCCTCTTTAATATTTTTAGGTTCGGCATCATCATGTGGTGCAACCATGAAAGCTTCCCCTTCAATCTCAAAACGACGTCGAGGGATAGTTCCACGCTTGATTCTACGTAACTCTGTGTTGTATGGATCTACATCCATTGGAACTGATCCACCATTGAGTATATTGCTCCCACTGTCCCTAAGAGGTGACAAAACTATTTTCTTGATCTCTACTTGTTTAGTTGGTATATCTCTTTGGGGATCATCTAACTCATAGAGTTTTATTCCTTTAGACACATCTCCTCTGTTGGGGAAGTCCCCTTCAAGAAAAATTGCATCCCGTGACTCAATTTTAGTTACCCTTCCATCAAGTTGTTCACCTATAAACACATAGCCCTTAGAGTGCTTAGAATAGTGGATGAAGATACACTTCTTCCCTTTAAGACCTAACTTCCCATATTTATGAGAAGTATTGTGTACATAAGCCGTTGAACCCCATGGTTGTAAATTATTCAAGTCAGGTTTTGTACCTGTCCATAACTCATATGATGTAGAAGGAACTGATTTAGAAGGCACTCGGTTAAGGATATAAGCATCAGTCAATAAAGCATCTCCCCAATATGAAATCAGAAGATGAGCTTGTGCCATCATAGACCTAACCATATTAAGCAAGGTGCAATTTTGTCTCTCCATTACACCATTTTGTTGCAGAGTGCGAGGCATTGTCAATTGCCTGATTATTCCTTTTTCTTCACACAACTTTTTAAACTTTTCAGATAGATACTTGCGACCTTGATCAGTTCTAAGAACCTTAATGTTATTGTCTTGTTGATTCTTAACCTCTTTAATGTAACGTTTGAAGCAATCCAATGCTTCGAATTTGTGAGAAATCAAATAGACATGAATGAAGCGTGTAAAGTCATCTATAAAAGTGATAAAATAGGATGCACCATGTCTTGTCTTTACATTTATTGGGCCACATATATCTGAGTGTATTAATTGCAATGGAATATATGCACTTTTGCCCTTACCAAATGGTTTTCTAGTTGCCTTACCTGCGAGACCATTTTCACATGTGGACAAATTAATTTTAGCTAATGGGCCCAAAAGTCCCTTTCTAGCTAATCTATTCATTCTGTCTTGCCCAATATGACCTAATCTAGCGTGCAATCTAATAGAATCAGCACTATCCATAAATGTACCATAAGAATACATTTCATTGCTAGAATAATCAATATCTAATACAATAAAATCATCTATGATATAACCAGATCTATAGAATGTAGTTCTCCTATAAATGCCAACATGCTGGCCTTCAAAACGAAAAATAAAACCTAGTGTCATTAAGCTAGTAACTGACAACAAATTTTTTCAGATTCTTGGAGCATATAATACATCATGAAGGTATAAAGTGTGCTCGTGTCGCAATTCCAGTATGTATGTGCCAATCCTAAGTACATCTATACTGGTCTCGTTCTCCATGTAAATTCGTTTGTTTCCAGTTGGAACTCGACAATACTTCACAAATCCGAATCTGTGTCTCGTTATGTGGTTTGTTGCTCCTAAGTTTACAATCCATGAACTAGGAGAGTGAGCAACAAAAACTTGACAAGTAACTAAACAATCAATGAGAGAGACAGAACTAGAGAGTACCTTCTTTGGTTCAGTACATTCATGAGCAAAGTGAACCTTCTTGTTATAGTTATAGCAGACCATGTTGGTTTTATTCTTCTTACCAGCTCTTTTACCCCGTTTGTGATTGTTATAATTAGAATGACCAGTCCTAGTTTGAGCATCAGACCTATTTTTACTGTGCTTGCGCTTGGACCCGAAGGTCTTGTGCGAGCTGACTTTAGCCACATAAGAGCTACTCTGACCTTTGGTAGCCTCCAAGCGCTCAGCCTTAAGTTCAAGATGATGCAATAAATTCTTGAATATTTTCACACTCTCATTATGCATTATGTTTTGTTTAATATGCTCCCATGATGGTGGAAGGGAGCAAAGTACAGCTTGAACTTATTGTTCATTAGTCAACACATGACCAGTAACGCCTAAATCACGTATCATAAAGGCCATAGCCCTCAGATGTTGTTTAATTGTATCCTCTGGCTTCTTTTGATACGAGTTAAACCACATGGTCAAACTACGAAGCCTAACAAGAGAAGTAATACCAAACTTCTCTTTGAGGGCCTTCCACATGGCGTGAGTTGTGGAGTAATTCTCAAATTCAAGAATAAGATCATCTTGCATGGTATAGCGTGCAAGTCGATCCTTATTTTGCCAGGACTAGTAATTCTCTTGTTCTTGGCAGGTCTGAGGTCGTTCAGTCTTTGGCAGCACAGAATCAAGGGTATCCAAGACTTGTTGCTAATACAGAACAAATTGAATCTTACAACGCCATATTTCATAGTTATCTCTGTTCAATTTTTCGCCCTAAGTTAATTCAGCCACTATGCTTTTAGTAGTCATTATGATTTAATCTACATGAAGAGACAATGCGTATGAGATATTAGCACAACACATTCTATAATTTTGCCACAAAAATCTAAATTCAAGTATTAACAACATTCACAAGTCGCAAGATCAAAGGTTCACTAAGTTCTCAATCATCTCCCGCACCACAGGTGATTATTAATAATACTTAATTTAGTTAATGTGCAAAATTTTAGTTTCCTAATACCGAACAAAATAAAACTCCCACTAGATATAATATCTTTAGGCATACTGATCACAATTAATTTTATATCATGCATGTTCTCAATAAAATAAACATGCTATTCTAAATAACACTAGATCTAAAATTCTAATTAATGAAATAAATGCAACTAGCATATCCATCATGCCAACATAATTCTATATAGAATATCAACAGGTTACATAAAAAATCATACATCTATTTCATTTTTAGAATTTTAAACAAATAAAATTCAATCATATAAAAATTATAATGATCCATAGATATTTGAAACATAAACTAAATATTATGGGAAAAAAAATTGTTCCGAAACTCTCACATGAACTAAGACCAATGCCCAAATATACTATATGCATCACCATGGCAGAATTAAAAAAACAAAACAAAAGTCTAAAGCAATGGGTCCATAAGAAAAAACAAATGTTTGCAACCCATTCTCCTTGTAAAAGCAGGGTAAATTTGAACTTTTTACGAAAAAGAGCGAAACGATAATTTGTCACTACAGTATAAGTTGCAAACCTGAATTTTCTAGAGCTCGAGTGATGAAATGGACCTCATCGTTGGATTTGTCTCGCAAAATCTAGCAACTTTGTCAACTTTCATCGAATTCTGAGATAGTCAAATTTTTTATATTTTACGAGGCGGACGGGTCTCGGGTGATCTAGAAAATGAAATTTTTAATAAAATTTTGAAAGTTAAAAAATAATTTAAATCAAGTTGAAATAAAAATACTTTGAACATAAATTAGGCCGAATTGTTATGGGTGTGATGCTAATATGTGCTTTTTGATATGTTAGAATTATGATAAGTGTGAAAATTATATGCTTTTGATATAATTGGCAATAGAATGGTGGAAATTACTCATTTGATATTTATTGCATATTGGACATGATGTTGACATCACATTCATGGGTATTGAGCATGAATGTGGGTGTATGAGTGTCTGGTTTAATTAAACACCATACTTGGTGGATGATGGACGGCTCAAGAAAAATTGGAACAAAGTTCCGATTGAGTCGCACGGGTGCATGAAAAACTTGTGTCGGGTATAACAAGAAAGACTAGACTCTCCCTCAGGTGCAAGACTCAGTTACAGGTTTATATACTTTCGACGGTGCAAGTCCAAAAAAGTGTATCGGTGTGCGCAGCCGGCGGTGCAACACCAAAAGTCCACTACCCAACAAAGACACATGATTTTTGAATTATAAAATTGTCATTCGATGTGTAACATTAATGGAGGGGGCATGAAATACCCAATTTTTTTTCACTCATTGACATTGCATTGTGTTGTGGAAGTCGGTGAGGGCTCGAGTTAAAGTGCATAAGTGAGTCTCATCTCCTTTCATGGTATAAAATTCTTATACTTGAATGCAAATTCTTGATAATAATGTTTTGAATGGTTGATTATTGCATGTGAACATTTCATATGCATCTAGGTTGGGGAGTAGCCTCTTTAGGAGATACCCTATTGAGCGTGACTCACCTTTCGTGGAAAAATATTTCAGGTGTGGGGTTCACATAGGTAGACGACTCCCAATTTGAGCCTCAAGGGTGAAGAAGGTTAACTTGTGGCTTTTATGACTCATTTTGTATAACTCTTGTGAAAATTCCATTTTTGGCATGTAAATATATGGAATTGCTTGTAATAGAACTTGTCGTATCATGTTTCATGTGAAAAACTTTATTAAACATATATTGAATGGTTGTGGGATGGATTGAAAGTAATTGAAAATCAAAAACAGGTGAAACAGACAATTTTGGGCAAAACCTACCAGTAGAACGTCACTTTTTCTGAGGTAGAAATTTTCCAATAGGAAAAACCTACCGATAGGATGGTGACAAACCTACCGGTAGGTTTTTCAAAAATCTAAAATTTTAAGAATGTTGTGCTATTCTTTCGGGCCATGTGTCCTTTTATTCAGATGATATAAATGGACAACAATGGACTATAAATGGTGGTATGTTGGACCACGAATAGGTCATGTGAGTAAATGTATACAGGATATGCGTTTAGGAATGATCCCGGTAAAGGGGATGTTATTAAAGTGATGTCGGGGTGTGCGACGATCACGGGTACTTTCGTGGGTTGATAGTAATCAACGGTTGATAAAGGACCCTCGGTTAGGGACATCACAGCTTGGTATCAAAGTCTAGGTGTACGATTTACCTAGGACTTGATAGGGCATGAGTCTAGACTATTGCATTCATTGTGCATTTCATGGTGTGTGCTTTAATTGTTATACGTTATGTGCTATGTGTTATGTGAATTATATGCATGTTGAAATGTATATGGAAAGAGAGACACTAGGGTTAGAGAATATAACCTTAGGGGTCGAAAAACAAATGGACGAGAGGGTTCATGGGGTAGATGTCTATTAGTGGTTGGCATATGCTCTACTAGTTAGACAAGGAGGTAAATCTCAAAGTTTGAACTTGATCCCTACTATGGGATACTAAGTTAGTGCTTTATTGCTATTTGATGTGTATGTAGATGGCAAATAGAGGAAGAGGACGCGGTCGAGGTAGTGGGCGGAACAACAACCAACCATCACCGGCTTTTAACCAACAAGCCTTCATAGAGGTTATTCACACGATGATAGTTACAATTGCACAGGCTAGGCTCAAGTAACCTCCAAAAGTTCAAGGCACACAAACCTCTGACTTTTTTGGGAGGGGCGGATTTGATGGTAGTCGATCGTTGGTTCCAATAAGTCGACAAGATTTTAGGGGCTATGGAGATTACCTCCAACAAGATTTTAGAGGCTAAAGGACCCCTGGTTTTAGGGGTGTCACACTCCTACTTCAATTTTGTCTTTCATTAATTTTTTTTCCTTAAAAGACATGGAAAGTAATTAAAAAAGGATTCTACAACATAATGAAAAACAAAGAATCTGCCATGTCAAGATGTTTTTCATTCTTTTCTACTTATGACAAAACTAAGGGCATCAATGACGGGCGTGACGTTTTTGAAGTATAAACATTAAAATTTTGGAAAAAAAAACTCTCATTTTTAGAATAGTCTATGTTTATTCGGACTATAACATATTTAAATTTCAGCGCATTTGGATACCCTTTGTTCAAAATTTCATTAAAGCCTTTTCGAATTTTTTTTTTTTTTTGTAAAAATAGTATTTCTACGTTATTGGCAATTGGTACCAAATGTACGAGAACACCCAGTATGGCTCTGATACCAATGTTGAAAATCATATACATATTGCGAAAACATAGGATCAAAGACATATCTTGTTCGCTTTAATCCTAAATACCGTTTGAGGATGTTCCACGTACTTTAGAATCTAAAAATTGCTTTTCTTCGATTGCTCGAGTAGTATAGTGTTGTTACACAATAGGAATCAACACCAAGTTTATATAGGCAACCAATAGATGTCATTAAGAGACACATTATATAGGGATATGTATGTTAATATTTAATAGACATGTATTTTGGGTGAATGATACCTTTTGGTAAAAGATACCTCCAACAGACATGCCCCTTTGGACATTCTTTAATTTGGGTCACCCACCATGGACGCCCTTTTTCTGGTCCATGACCCAACCAATATCTAATATTTCCAAAATGTTTGGCCGCTAGAATTTAAAATATAAAAGCTGAAATTGGTGTTGGAAGGGTCTGAAATGGGTTCGGAAAGGGTTTGTGTATGAATAGAAGAGGTGGTAGTAATTTCGGTTTTGACAGACAGCTTGGGTCATCGGTGGGAAAATGGCGATAACTCTCTCTAGGGAACCACGATTGATGCATCTTTTTTTAGAACGTAAGCTTAGAGTTATTTCTAACCATATATGGTACATAAACTAATTTTATTTGTGTGAAAATTGGCATATGTTTGAAGCTGACTGAAAATATGTGACTGATGGAAAAAAATAAGATTAGTATCATTACAAACAAATGAATATAACTCTTCACATAGAAATCTAATTTTAGCTCATGACCTAAGATTGAAAAGATTAGGAAGCTTACTTTATAGTTAACTTAATTTCTTGTTAATTTAGCAAGGATAAATTCCTATTTTAATTAAGTTCGTGGGATGGGGTCGTATAAATTTCATTGAGGCTAAAGTGACTCGATTAAATTGCATTGAGTTATAATACGTACGAAACACCATGAAGCATATTCATATGCATTAATTTGTATCAATTGAGTAAATTTAGAGTCGATGCTCACTTGTATTTGCACATGTGCTAATTGTTAGGGTCGGAGGCTACTACCTAGGTTACATTTAGGGATCAGCAGTAAAGTAAGGAGGGATATCTATAAGCGGTAAATGTGAAGTATACTGCTTTATAATAATTAAAAATAAAAGTATATGATATCAAGTTTATTTTCTTGTATGTGAGAAATCAATTTTGCCGAATTGACTTGGGTTTAGTTGCTTAAATTATGTATCAAATGTGATTTTATAAAAAAATTGTAATTTGAGTATTATCCACTGTGCCTGGTTAATAGCTTGACATGATTTACATGTTGTTGATTTTGACATTGCACAATTGTTATTAGATACTTTAATATTGCTTAAATGTTGTAGATAGTTTGACATTACTTTAATGTTATTTTTTGACTCGTTGCTCATGTGGATATTTATTATTTTGATATATGAGGTTGATTTGAGTTTCAAGGTGAGTTGAGTTCACTATGATTGAATTTTGTGGGTAGGGTTTTTCTATTATTGCCTATTTGCGGTGAGGTGATATCTACTGATTATCTGGTTCTCTTCTTTAATTGTTATTTCATAAAGTGATCAATTTTTCAAAACAACTCTCAAAATTCAAGATTTTCATTTTATTTTGGCCATCATCTCTTGAACCATTCATTTTCCTGGAGGAAATGACATCGATAATCGATCAAGTTACAAAAATGATATCCTTTCTTACGCTTGGGAATTCTTCGATAATTTAATCAACTCTAAAGAGCAAGCATTGCTCATTCTAATCCTTTCAAGGTTTTCATTACTTGGAAGAGCATTTAAAGCCACTCTCCAAATAAAAATCTCTATTTTATTTGGTATCTCTGATTCCAAAGAAATTTCCAACTGGTAGGCCCGAACTAGAAGATGGACTGGAGATATCGCTTCCCAAGTGAAAGAGATTCTGTTGGAAAGCAAAATGGTAAGTGCTTTGAAGAGAAAATCTCTCATTAGAAGTATAATGCCATATGATTTTATCTTCCATAGGAAAGCCACCCAAGGGGATTCTTTAACCTCCTCCGTCTCATGTGCAAAAAAAAGGTCATTGATCACCTGGCCCTTCCAAGAATGAGTATTAGAGTCAATGAGATCTCTCACAATACCGACATCGGGAAAGGTAGTCTTTGGCATGACAGCTTTAAAAGTTGGAGTAGGAATCCATTAGTTCCGCCCTACATTAATCCTGGTTCCATCACCAACCCTCCATCTTGAACCAGCTTTAAGCAATGTATGTGCTTCAAAAATGCTCCGCTATGTATATTATGATGGTTTATGGCCCAACTCAATGCTCACAAAGGAATTTGGGGGGAAATATATGGATTTAAAAAATTTGTGCAATAGACCGGGTGTTGTTCTCGTGATGAACTCTCCACCCTTGTTTAGCCAGTAATGCCATGTGAATTTTTTTTTTGCCACTGGGTGTTCAGGCTTATGCCGACTACTTCCTCGAGCTTGGATACTGGCCACTGTAGCCTGAGCGGGTTTAGAATATGTCAATTGAAGAACAAGGATGACTAATCCTTAAGGGGTATGAAAAGTGTTAAACCTGAAATCTCTAAGTTGCCAATAATGCAATGTTGATTACAATTACTATATGACATACAAATTAGATAGGCAACTACATAATCCAAAATAGAAGATATATAAATGAGATGTTTTTACTAACTGGGATTCCTCGTCATGAAAATTATTGATTTGATTAATTATTATAAGCACAATGAACAATGATACTTTAACAATAATATGCATTTGAATATTGTTCAAAAGGTAAATAAGTCATGCAACAATATACATTTACTTCAACAATAGTGAACCCATGAGGTGCATTACTGATATAGACAAGAAAAATCTTAAGAATCAATTTCTTGGTTAACTATCCAATAACAATTGGCAACAATTACTTTATGGAAAAAAAGATTGATCAATGGGCTGAGCATGACTACAAGCCGTTGATCGGCGAGCTGAGTTGGGTTGACTTTGGGCCAAGGCGTTGACGTTGGGCAAATCACTTAATTGGATTTTTTTCCAAAATTATTTTTTTTTACAAAAAATTGTGGATTTGTATCATATAAACTACTTATTTGTGGTAAAATACCATGCAGAAACTTTGTTGTAGATAAGTACTCCTAATTATAAATGTCTTCTATCTAGATACACATTGACTATTTTTATATTTCTTTTACCTAAATATCATTTTCCATAATTCATAGATAGTGTTTTTAGGCCGTTACCATATTTGTAGGATTTGATTTTGATGGTGTATTTCAACGTGATACAATTTTGTGACGACTAGTAAATGAAAGAAACAATTTTGGAATTAATGGGATCTGAGTTATTAGGCTCGAGGGAGTGATACTGAGAATTGTTAGGGAGTTGGGGAATTAACATAGTAGAAATATAATGGTTCACCGGCTCAAGAGCTCGGTTAATCCACTCTTCAATGGAGATTCTTGCTCCTTCCTTCACTATTTACTATATCAAAAAGGGTTACAGAATGTATGATGTGATACTAGGGTTCTTGCTCCTCTGTTGGGGGCGTTACATAGTATTTATAGGGGTATCCCTTAATCTATGGGATCCGATCCGTGATCCTTGCCATCTATCCGAGGAATTCTCCTTAGTCTTAGGAGAGTATCTTGGTTGGTTGAGGATTTTGTGCCTTGAGTGTTATTTCAAACCGCCTTTCGAGTTCTTTGTAGTATCCAGTTGCTTCCTCCCTGCTTCAGCTTATTATCTCGCTTTGAGGGGAGCTGTAACTCTAGTTTTCTGAGCTCTGCATAGCTCTGACCTTCTGAGCTCAGCTTACCTGACCTCTGTTCCCGAGCTCCAGCTCGAGAATCATTCTGAGTATCATCAGTTGTCCCCCAGCTCTTGGCCGAGCTGGCTCGGGCAAGGGCTGAACTTAGGATGTAACAGTGATGGCTTCCCAATCAGTTTACGCGGGAATATATATATATTTATTATTATTATTATTTTTTATTTTTAAAGTGGTTGTTAGTAATCATTTTCTTCCTCGTTCCTTGTGCACGTTGCCCGTTTCGAGGCCCAAGGTACCATTAGCTCTAAATACCCCTAGATCACCGATTTGCTCCTCACTCTACAGATCCTTTTCGGCTTCCTTATCCTTTCACGACTTCATCTTCCCCATTCTGTCGCTGGTTTTAGGGTTTTCTCTGAGGGACGGTTACCCTAGTTTCGATTTGGAGGCTTAGCGTGGTTTGGTTTCGAATCCCCTCCTCGAGCTTTAATCTGTCACCAATTCGCGGTTAGGTACGTTTTCCCTTTCTTTCCCAGCTCCTTGCTCGAGACCCCTCAAGTCTGAGGTGGTTTTGGCATTTTTGGGCCTTTCAATTTTGCTACTCTAGGAGCCGAAGTATTCCCCTATCTCGCCTTCCTCTCTTCTTGAACCCTTACTCCACAATTAGGATTTTCGCCATTGGTTTTCGATGTCTTGCTCCTTGGGCTCTCAAAGAGTGTTTCTTCGAGGTCCCCCCTCTTTATAGGTCTTTTAAGCTTCCTTTTTCTTGTCCAGCTATGTCTGTTTCCTTTGAAGCTACGGGATCGTCCGTTTCGCTAATGAAAGATGGGTTCGTTGAGGAAGATTCCGACCTAGGGGATGTGGGGTTAGAGATAAATGATTTCCCCGGAGTGGACTCTGTCAATGTTGAGGGAGGCACTGAGGAGCCTCCTCTTGCCCTGAAATCTCCCAGCAAAGGCAAAACCAAAGTAAGTGGCATGGGGATTTCAGGCAGTGCTGAGGGTGGTGTTGCTGCATCCAGGGCCTCCGAGCTCGTAGGGTGTAGTGACATCGTTCCTTCTTATATGAAGGTGTTGGCTACCCACTTTAGGTTTCCTCAAGGCCTCCAGTTCTGGAGTTCGGATACGTTTACCTTGTACGGTTCCTCTATCCCTAAAAAGGTATGCTTTTTCGTGGCTGCTTTTGAGAATGGCCTCCGTTTTCCTCTGCATCCTTTCATCAAAAATGTTTTGCAACATTTCAATGTCTACCCTACCTATCATTCTCCTAACTTTTGAGGGGTGCTGGTTGGTCTTCTTGTCTTCTTTAAGAAACATGATCTAGGTGTCCCCCACCGTGTCTTTGCTCCTAAAATTCTTCAATGTCAAATATCTCTCCACCGATGGCTTTTTGTACATCTCCAAACGAGTGAAACCCAAGGTTTTTATCTCTGATCTCCTGAGCTCCCATAAGCGCTGGAAAAAATTATTCTTTTTCGTGTGGGGGAGGGAATAGGAGTTCAATCCTACCGACGTGATGGACACTTTTCCCGTCCCTCAGGGGTGGTCTGCCCCTGACAACTTGGGTGAGCTTCTTTTTATGCAAGTTGGAATAAGTTCTAGCTTCCCTTAAGTTGACCTTGTTTGGCTAGTTTCGTTTCTTAGGCATCCCACCAGACCTTAATGCTGCAGACGAACAGGTCTTAAGGAACTTGGCGAACTGCAAATCGGAGAGGTATTCAGAGCTAATACAACCTTAAGTCCTTGTGAGGCTTGTGTTTAGTTCTCCTGAAGTGAGGGTAGAAAATCTGTCCCCTCTTTTTGCCATTAGTGCTGAGGAATTGGCAGGTATTGTCCCTTTCACCTCTGCCCCTGCCTTTTACCTCTTCTCCTTCTCCTCTTTTTTTTAATGGTTCTTTCTCAATTTTGCAGGTTCTTCCTTAATGGAGCCTACTGCGAAGGATCGCTCTAATAAATTATCTATGATGAGGAGGACTCGAGCTGGAAGCAAATGTAAGGTTGAGGTCAGCCCAGGGGGTGATCCAACTGTCGAAGTCAAAACTTTGAGACTGGAATCGTCCTCTGTAACTTAAATGGGGCCCCAATCCTCTTTTGGCTTTTCGGAGGTTGCAAGGAGCTCGTTTCTTTAGAAGACGGGACTGCCCTCCTCTGGTAAGGTCCCTGACCTAAGCTTGGTCTTACCCTTCCCTCTACAGCTGAGGTCGAGAAACCTTTGGAGACGGTTTCTCCCCTCTTACCTGGAGCCATCCCTTCTTACCCAATTGTGGGGCCTCTTTAGAAGGCTCATAGGATACGTAAGCATGAAAAAGGGGGGAATACAAAAGCTAGTTCGGGTTCTTTGATTGATAACGTGAAAAGAGCTGCAGAGGTCATTGCTTCCATTCTCCCCGAATCTGATATTCAACGAGCTTCCACCATGCCTCTTGGGAGCTCTATATCTACTGCTCTTTTCGCTTTTACCTCCGTAAGTTTTATATTTTTCGTGCATACATGTTTTGTTCATTTTGCCCTTTCTTATCTGAGCTTTTCTCACTTTCAGATTGCCCTCCATGTCAATGGGCTGCTAAAGAGGATCCAAGCCATGGAAGGTTCAATTAAAGCTTCCAAGGCTTTTGAACTCAAGGTTGTTGAGCTGTCCTTTGAGAATAATGACCTCAAGGCCCAGGTGCAGGACTTGCAGGAGCAGGTGGAGAAACAAACCTCCTTAAATAGGAGTTTGGAAGAGGTGAGGGAGAAGATTGCACGTGAGGGAAAGAGCTGCAAAGAGGAACTTAAGAAAACAAAAGAAGAGCTCAGGAAAACATCAGAGGAACTTAAGCAGAAAACAGATGATTGGCTCAGAGCCAGTCGGGAGTCTCTCAAAGCTTTAAGTTCCTTCCAAACTATGAAAAGAGAATATGACATTATTGCGGAGAAGAGTGACGTCCTCCGGAACAAACTCGAGGTGACGAGGGCAGCTGTCAAGGAAAAAAATTGCTTAATTGCCAATCTGGCTGATGATGTCACAACTCAGTGGGCCTCTAGGTGACTTGCTTTTCAGGACAGGGCTGAAGAGATCTACCTTGAACTGGATTTCAATTTCGATCCCCCCGCTGAGAATAAGGCGGTCGACTCTGATCTCAACAATGTTCCCCCTCATGCTCCTAAGGTTGCTTCCTTCTCAGCTGACCTCGTCTCCGAGGCACTGGCCCTAAGCTCATCTCCAGCGGAGGTCAAGATTCCTGCCTTAACGACTCCTGAGATTCCTCTTTCTTTACCTGTTCCAGGAACTACAATGACTACCGGGTTCCATCCCCTTCTCCGGCGGAGGTTTTAGATTTTCCAGCTATTTTTTTTGCCGAGCTCACAGGCTCTTAATCTACTCATGTTGCCAAAACTTCAACTTCTGAACTACAGAACCCTTCCCCAAATCCACCTTCAGAGACTTAGGATTATATTTTGAAATATGATCGAAAATTTGTAACTATGAGCTCATTTTGAAAATGTAACTTCTCTGGTTTTGAGTTGTACAACTGACTCACAGCTTTCTTGACTGCAGTTACGGTATAGTAACCCCTATAAGACTAAGCCTTTGAATTTTCATCTTTGAGCTATGCTCTAGCTGTGCGTTTTTACTTTCTTCCCTTGTCCCCCTTGCTTTAAGGAGTGCTAAGCTCTTCTTGATGCAAGAATGATTTGGGAGTTTCATACTCGAGCTCATTGGATAAGAGTAAGTGGTAAATCTCATCACTAGTTACTCCCTGTGTTTCATGCTAGCTTTGGCGATTTTATATGTTTATGCAGCCGAGCTTAGGTTGTGGTGAGCTGAGAGGCATTGAGCTTAAAGCGAACTTATTCTTAAAGGCTTGGGAGTGTCTGACACAGCTTTATCTCTAATGGGAATAAGGCTACCGAGTTCAATTCTGAACTTGGGAACTGTCTGGGTTTTTCAGGATGTTGGACTCGTAGACCTCATGGTTTTGCGACTTCTCCTGAAAGAGTTTTTTTTTTTTTAGACTTTTTGCCGTAGGTGGTCAAGCTCGTTGTGACGAACTTAGAAGTTCATCGAGAGCTACTGAGCTCATTTTTATGAACTTAAGGTTTCATCGTGAGCTTCTGAGCTCATTCCTATGAACTTAGGAGTTCATCATGAGCTATTGAACTCGTGTTTATGAACTTAAGGGTTCATCGTGAGCTTCTGAGCTCATTTCCATGAACTGAGGAGTTCATTGTGAGATATTGAGCTCATTCCTATGAACTTAGGAGTTCATTGTGAGCTATTGAACTTGTTTTTATAAGGGTACATCATGAGCTATTGAGCTCATTTCCATGAACTGAGGAGTTCATCGTGAGCTATTGAACTCGTGTTTATGAACTTAAGGGTTCATCGTGAGCTTCTGAGCTCATTTCCATGAACTGAGGAGTTCATCGTGAGCTATTGAGCTCATTCCTATGAACTTAGGAGTTTATCGTGAGCTATTGGACTCGTTTTTATGAACTTAAGGGTTCATCGTGAGCTTCTAAGCTCATTTTCATGAACTGAGGAGTCCATCGTGAGCTATTGAGCTCTTGTTTATGAACTTAGGAGTTCATCGTGAGCTATTGAGCTCGTTTTTAGGTAATTTCACAGGGAGAAAATAAAGACACGCAATTTTATTGAGGACAATCAAATTACATAAGAAGCTTACGAAAAAAATCTCTTAAGATGCTCTGCATTCCAAGAATGAGGTAGGAGTTTCCCTTCCTTGGTTCGCAACTCGTAATTTCCTAACCTTATCACATTTGAGATGTTGTACGGACCTTCCCAATTTGCCCCCAGCTTCCCGTGAGTAGGGTTCTTCCTTGCCAACAGAAGTTTTCTGAGCACTAGATCACCCACCTTGAAACTCCTTCATCTGACCTTCCTGTCATAGTACCTGGCTATCCTCCTTTGATAACTTTTGATATGATGCAAAACTGCATCCTTCTTTTCTTCTATGAGATCCAAAATCAATAGAAGGGACTCATCATTGTCCCCTTCATTGGCGAACTCAATTGGGGGGGGCTGGAAGTCCAATCTCGACTGGTGCCATTGCTTCGGTTCCAAAGGCCAAAGCAAACTGTGTTTCCTGAGTCACCGACCTAGCTGTTGTTATGTAAGCCCATAGTACTTCTGGGGGGGGGGGTGTTCCACCCATTTACCCTTTAGACCTTTCAATTTAGTTTTCAAGGCTGCTTTTATGGTTCTGATGGTGACCTCCGCCTGTCCATTGGATTGAGGCTGGGCTGGAGCTAAAAAGTAATTCTTAATCCCTAGCTCAGCGTAGAAGTTTTTGAACTTTGGGTTGTCGAATTGTTTCCCATTATCGGAGACGATCGCCCTGGGAATACCAAATCTGAAGATTATTGACTTCCACGTGAAGTTCTGGACTTTCTGCTCCGTAATCGTGGCCAAAGGCTCTACCTCTGCCCATTTGGTGAAGTAGTCTACCCCTATTATGGCGAACTTACATTGTCCCATTCCTGTAGGAAGGGGCCCAAGTATGTCTAATCCCCATTGCTGAAAAGGCCATGGACTTATTACTGAAGTTAAGAGCTATGGAGGGCAATGAGGGATATTAGCATGCAATTGACAGACCTTGCATCTTCTGACCAAGTCAGTGGCATCCGTGAGCATAATGGGCCAATAATACCCCTATCGTAGCGGCTTTCCCGCAAGAGCCTGAGCCCCGATGTGGTTGCCACAGACCCCTTCATGGATCTCCCTAAGTATATAATTGGCGTTTTCGGCCCCCACGCATTTAAGGAGAGGTGTTGAGAAACCTCGCTTATATAAACTTCCCTACAAAATAGAAAACCTAGCTGATCTGGATCTTAGCTTTGTAGCTTCTTTGGGATCTTCTTGCAAAGCTCCACCCTTGAGGTATCTAATGATGGGGTCCATCCAGCTCGATGAGGTGTGCACAGACAGAACCTCTTCATCTTTTTCGCATATAGATAGTTCAGCTAGGTGCTCCACCAGAATTAACTTGTCCAAACTTTCCTAAGAAGCTGTTGCCAGCCTCGCTAGGGCGTCTGCTCGTGAGTTTTCAGCTCTTGGGACGTGTCTAATCTAGACTCGTACAAACTTCTTGATCAGCTCCTCTACCTTCCTGAGGTAAAGCACCATTTTTTTGTCTCTAGCCTCGTAAGATTCTTCTATCTTCTTTACAACTAGTTGAGAATCGCTGTAGATCTCCAACTGTTCTGCCTCCATTGAATGGGCAAGGTTGAGTCTAGCTATGACAGCCTCGTATTCTGCCTCGTTGTTTGAAGCCTTAAACCAAAATCTAAGTGCGTATTTGACATCTACTACATCTGGGGAGGTTAAGATTAAGCCTGCTCTGCTCCCTTGAGCATTAGCTGCTCCATCTACTGAAACCTTCCATGCGAGGAGGTCGGGTACCAGCTGCTTGGTCTCCAGAGGCTTTGGTGTCGTGAATTCTACAATGAAGTCCACTAAAATCTGCCCTTTGACTGTAGTTCTTGGCTTGAACCTAATATCAAACTCACTGAGCTCTATAGCTCACTTTACTAGTCTTCCTAAGGACTCCGGTTTATGTAGCACTTGCTTCATCGGCTGCTCTGTTGGTACCTCGATGGTGTGCGCCTGAAAGTATGGTCTAAGTCTCCTAGCTGTGGTTACCAAAGTCAAAGCTAGTTTCTCTATTTTTGGGTATCTCTCTTTTGCCCCTCTCAAAGCTCTGCTGCAGTAGTAGACCGGCTGCTAAGCTTCGTCTCTCTCCCTCACCAGAGCTGCGCTGGTCGAGAAATCTGAAACAGCCAGATATAGAGTAAGTATCTTCCCTTCCAAGGGGCTTGCCAGCAGAGGTGGGGAACTCAGGTAAACCTTTAGAGCCTTAAATGCCTTTTCACATCGAGTATCCCAATGGAATACCTTTTTTAGGACTCGAAAAAAAGGTTGGCACTTGTCGCTTAATCTAGACACAAAGCGTTCCATGGCTGCTATTATCCCTGTCAAGCATTGGATTTCCCTTACATTAGATGGTGGCTGCATGTCTAGGACTGCCTTAACCTTTTCGGGGTTAGCCTCTATTCCTCTGTTGTTTATTGTGAAACCTAGAAATTTTCCCGCAGATACTCCAAAGGCACATTTGGCAGGGTTCAGCTTCATCGTGTATTCCTTAAAAACCTGAAATGATTCTGCTAGATGTGCAATGTGGAGCTCTGCATTCAGTGACTTCACCAACATGTCGTCGATATAGACCTCCATGGATGTCCCAATTTGCCTTTGGAACATTCAGTTCACCAGACGCTGGTAGGTAGCTCTCGCATTTTTCAACCCAAAAGGCATAACTTGATAGCAGTAAGTCCCCTGCTCAGTCACGAAAGAGGCCTTCTCCTGGTTGATTGGATCCATCCTGATCTGATTATAACCTGAGAAAACGTCCATAAAGCTGAGGAGTTCGTGCCCAGAAGTGGCATCCACTATTAAGTCGATCTGGGTTAAAGGAAAACTATCGTTAGGGCACGCTCGATTGAGATCAGCAAAGTCTATGCAGAGTCACCATTTGTCATTGGTTTTCCTGACAAGAACGACGTTGGCCAACCAGGTAGAGTAATCTACTTCTCTGATAGCTCGGGCGTGAAGAAGCTTGTCGACCTCCTCATTGATTGCTTTCTGACGCTCTGGGGTAAAACTCTTTTACTTCTGCTTGACGGGCTTGTAGGTAGGATTCACACTCAGCTTGTGAATGATAATCGAGGGGTCAATGCCTTCTATGTATTCTTGTTTTCAAGCGAACACCCCCATATTCTCCTTCAGAAACAGGATGAGAAGGTCCTTAACCTCTCTGCTTAGTTTAGTCCCAATGTAGACGAGATGTTCTAACTCTTCATCAAGCTAAACTGGCTCTAGCTCTTCCGATGGCGTTGGCCTGGTGCCCAGTTCATCCCTATATCCAGCTCATCTAGTCGTATGTTTTCAACTTCTTTCTGCTTCATTGAGGTCAAGTAACATTCCCTTGCAACCCGTTGATCTCCTCGGACCACTCCAACTCCGTTTTCTGTAGGGAATTTCATAACCAGATGATAGACTGAGGGGATGGCCTTCATTGCATTGAGAGAAGGTCTCCCGAGTAGCATGTTGTATGCAAAGGAGGCATCAACCACTAGGAATCTTATTGTAGTGGTTGTCTGGCAAATGGGGTCTCCTATAGTGAGCACAAGCTGGTTTGAGCCCGGCAGCAACACCCGTTCTCCTATAAATCCCAACAGGTGAGTTTTCACGGGCTCCAACTTTTCTCTTCCTATGCTCATTTTGTCAAATGTGAAAGCAAATATGATATCTGCTGAGCTTCCGTTATCTATTAGAACCCGGTGAACAGTTCTGTTAGCCATAATAGCCCTTACCACCAGCGGGTCGTCATGGGGGTGTTGGTATCCTTCCAAGTCTGCATCTAAGAATGTGATGTCTGAGTTTAGTCGTGGTGCTTTAGATACAACGTACACCTCCAAAGCCTTACCAGTTCTGATTCTGCGTAAGTGGGCTTTCCTGGCTGAACTAGATTCGCCGCCACTTGCAAAACCCCATGATATTACCTTGATTTCTCCTAAGGGTTGTTGGTGCTGCGCAGGAGCCTCCTGCTGAAGTGGTGGAGGTGGTGGGGCTCAATTTTGATTCTCTTGGGCTATGTAACGACCCAACTACCCTCGTTGGATCAGGAACTCTATCTCATTCTTCAACTGAATGCAGTCATCAATATGATGACCATGGTCCCTGTGGTACTCACAGTACTTTGAGGGGTCCCTTTTCGCCGGGTCCACTTTCATCCAAGGTGGCCATCACAATAATTTTTCATTTTGTACTTCATACAAGATTTGCAATATTGTCATGGTGAGTGGGGGAATCTGCCGAGGTGCGTACCTCGGCTGTAGCTCCGGATGAGGTGGTCCCAGGCGATCTCTGACGTCCTCTATTCTTTTGGGGGAGCGATCTCTATCTCTTCTTGGGGACCTATGTCATCCTCTCTTTCTCCTGGGACTTCGATCCCTCTTTTTCTCCTCTTTTCCTTTGTCTTTTTGCATGGATGAGCTCCCCACTTTTGAGAGGAGAGCTTTTTCGCCGTTTATGTACTTTTCTGCCTTGGCCAGTACTTCGGCCATGCTTGCCTGGGGATTTTTTGAGATGGAGAACATCAGGTCTTTAGATTGGACACCCAATCCAGCTAAAAATGCAATAATGACAAATTTCTCATCTAAGACGTCCACTTTTAGTGATTCCAAGTTGAACCTCTGAACATAGGATCTGAGGCTCTCGTGGGATCCCTGTTTCACATTTAACAAGTAGTAACTCGGTTTTCTATACGTTCGAGCTCCTATAAAGTGAGACATAATGGATATGGATAGCTCCTTAAAGTAGGATATCGAGGCTAGGGGGAGCCTATTGAACCATGCTAAGGCTGAGCCTTTTAGCGTGATAGCAAAGGTTCTGCAGCGCACTAGATCCTGGTATCCATGTAACTTCATCTGGTTCTTGTAAGTGTTGAGGTGATCTACGGGATCCTTTGTTCCATCAAAAGCCTCTATCTGGGGTACTCTGAATTTCAGAGGGAGGGGAAAATACAGCACGCTAGTGGTGAACGAAGATTCAGTCTGTTGTACCAAGGCGTCCATCGTAACTGGAGCCTTGCCTCTCACGACTTCTTTCATGTGACTGAGCTCTTACTGGATACCTTGGAAGTGCTGCTCCCAATATTGTTCTCTCCTTTCCTGTTGATAGGAAAAAAATCGTTTCTCTCACCTTCTTCGTTTTGAGTCTGCCCTTCGTCGTTGTGGCCATTCTTGGGGGGTACGCGAGGTTCTAGCCCCATGGTTTGGCTATTTTCCCCTTCTTTGTTAACTTCTCTGAGGGGGGTCGAGGTGTGATTGCTCCTTAGGTGGGAGGTTGTTCTAGCCTTCTTGAGCCTATCATGCTTCCTGTGGGCGTTGTAAGAGCTTTAAAAGTTCTTCGTTTTGTTTCAGCAAGCGTTGATTGACGAGGCGAAGGGCCTCCATCTCGTTATTCATGGGGAGACTCTCCACGGGTGGATTGGTCTCTTGGACATTCTCAGGTTGTCTGCTATTAGTAGTTTCTTGTTGATCTTGCACCCATGATGGATTTATCTGACTTCGGTTTATGTTTCACGTTGATATCATCAGTCACTGAAAAATCAGTTTGTTTATAATAGGAACAGTCGTTCCCACAGACGGCACCAAATTGATGGTGTATTTCAACGTGATGCAATTTTCTGACGACTAGTAAATGAAAGAAACAATCTTGGAATTAATGGGATCTGAGCTACTAAGCTCAAGGGAGTGATACTAAGAACTGTTGGAGAGTTTGGAAATTAACACAGTAGAAATATAGTGGTTCACCGACTCAAGAGCTCGGTTAATCCACTCTTCAATAGAGATTCTTGCTCCTTCCTTCATTATTTACTATATCAAAAAGGGTTACAGAATGTACGATGTGATACTAGGGTTCTTGCCCCTCTATTGGGGCCGTTACATTTATAGGGGTATCTCTTAATCTATAGGATCCGATCCGTGATCCTTGCTACCTATCCGAGGAATTCTCCTTAGTCTTAGGAGAGTATCTTGGTTGGTTGAGAATTTTGTGCTTTGAGTGTTATTTCAAACCGTCTTTCGAGTTCTTTGTAGTATCCAGTTGCTTCCTCCCTGCTTCAGCTTATTATCTCGCTTTGAGGGGAGCTATAGCTCTGGTTTTCTGAGCTCTGCATAGCTCTGACCTTCTGAGCTCAGCTTACCTGACCTCCGTTCCCGAGCTCCAGCTCAGGAATCATTCTGAGTATCATCAGATTTTATTATATCAACAGATTCCTATTTTAATGGATGAAGACATTTAAATTTTGAATGTACATCTTCCTATTTCTACCTAAGCCATTACCGATTTTTTTATTAGTCAACAATATCATCATTTGTTATCATTGTAATTTTCATTGTTCCATTCAGAATATTCTATTTAGATATTGTTACGAGTATTGTTTCACAAACGTCTCAACGAATTTGTGATTTTACAATTGAATAACAAAATTAGGTTTGGGTATATATGTTTATGTTAATATAATGACCTGTTGATTTCAAATGTGTAGAATTTAACATCAACAACTAATTTTTTTTCATATTATTTGTTGATGTTAGTTAGTGGTGGTGCCTTCCATTAGTGTCCAGTGTGTTGTTACACTGCGATAAAGTGTTGTTATAGTGTAACAAGCTGTGTTGGGTATAATCAACTCATTATTTTCATGTCACATTGTGATGTCACACTATATCAAGCTTAGTATTTAGTTTGTATAGTAATCATGCAATGTAAATGCACAATATTTTTCACAGCATGACAAATAAAATAGTGTCTAACGTGTTGTTACATTATATTCTTGAAACCATACCTTTACCGTTGTAGAATGTGAACAGATTTCTTCAAAACCCACTTTTCCGTGATGATGAAATCGATGGAGAAGATTTTTTGAATTTTAATTCTTTTCCTAAATGCATGCCTTGATTTGGGGGTGCATGCTCTCTTTGAAGATTAAATTTTGAAAGGAAGATTACCCCTTTGATTCTTGTAAAATGCTTTCGTTAATGGCAGAGCATCCTCATCACAGAAGAGTGTATATAAAGTTATAACAGTCTTTTTCACTATTAAATGGACTTATTTTCAAAACATTTTTTATAGGAGACTTTTGCACAAATAAGTGTCTTATAGTGTATTGGCCTTCAAAAAATCCTTCTTTTTAACAAAAAATTATGAGGATGTACTTTTTAAACTACTTAATTGTGAGGAAATACATTAACTAAAATCTTTTGTAGATAAGTACTTTTGACTTGAAATGTATTGTGTTTAGGTACACATTGGTAGATTTTTATTTTACTAAAATACCCTTTTCCATATTTATTGGCCTATTTAGATTGGTAGTCCCATTTTTTACGAGATTTAGTTTATTATATTAAGAGTTTCCTATTTTAATAGATCACCATATTTGAATTTGAAACTTAAATCATATGGATTATAAGTTAAGGCTGGTGTAAATTCCCAGTTTCAAATTTTATGTCTTCCTCGTCAGCACTTGTTGTACTTCGTTAAGGGAAATAGTTGAATGCCTGGTTTTATTTTAGCCCATCAACATCTGATATTCTTCGTCTTCTTGAACATATATCGTGTACTTCACTTTAGGTTTGGATATATATGTTTGATATCAATGTAACGATTATCATTCTTGTCAAATCGGTAGTGTATAATGTCATTCTCATGGTTTAATGTGTCCTCACCAGAGGTGGCCCAATCTAGTTTAGGGCCCTAGGCGAAAATGTTATACGAGGTCATATAAATATTTATTCAGTAATAATATTAATATTAAATATCTATTAAAATATATTTATATACAAATTATTTGTTTTTCCTTTTTAGATATAACATACTAATTCAATTTTTAAATTTAAATTTTACAAATAAAAATTGTATTAATCAAAGTCAAATATGAAGATCAAATACAATGATACATACTATTTGTTTAAAATAAAGGAGAAACATAATTGAAAATTAGTTTGACTAGTAATTTTTTTTTTCTAAATGTATATAAAAATTTATCTAAGTTGAGTAATCTTATGATATAAAATAGGGCATGTTTCAATAAGTCAATTTGATAATCTCAAATAGACTTATCCAATGACTACCAACATCTCTCTTAAAACTATTCAAATTGAATTTTTTTCCTAAATTCATCACTTCTCACTTACGTTGTACCGTGCCTTCAGGCACGAGTTATCCTTAGTTGTTAAATATCATAGAAAAAAAGAGTTATTTTTAAATAAAAAAGATAGATAATGCACGATTTCTATTCACTCTATTTTATAGTCATCTTGTGCATTAAACAAACTTATTAAAAAATGACCTCAAATTTAATTTATATAGATGCAAAATTATTATTCATATCTATTATATGATAGACAATTTATTTTAATAATAAGACTACAAAGTGATAATATATATATATATATATATATATATATATATATATATATATATATATATATATATATATATATAATATAAATATTGGGTGAAATAAAAAAATAAGTTAAAGTTTAGGGCCTTAAATTTTTTTGAAAGAGGTTCTAAAATTTTAACAATAATGTTAGTTGTATTTAATTTGAGGACCAAGTACATTAGATCAATAGTGAATTTTGTTTAAAGTTCGCACTCACTATTAATTCAATAATTAAAATATATTGAGTATTTCAATTATATTCTAAAAGTTTAATTATCTATCATTGTTTATTTTATTTTGGGGCGCCAAATTTTTCTTCCAATTTTGGGGCCCTAGGCAAAGGCCTAAGTGGCCTAAAGAGTGGGTCGACCCTGGTCCTCACCATTTTTGGTTATTTGTATTTTTGATTTGGTTGAAATCTCATGGATTTTATGACAGATTTTGTTTAACTTTCAAAACCCATGTTTTTAGTGATATATTAGCTGTTGAATTTAATAGGATTGGTGCATGACTTCTGGTTCTTTCCAAATGGGACTAGTTGCCCATGTTGTGTCGGATTTAATGGGATTAGTTGCTTTGTTATAAAACTATGAATATAGAGATATGAATGAATAATAGAATATAGAAATGTTAGAGATTGGTCTTCTCAACTTGTATTTCTCAATGTACCTATGACCTTCTTTTATAGGCCTCCATACATAATGACCATCAAATACAATAACAATGTATATACAATATATAAAATATTTACAACACTCCCCCTTGGATGAACACTGTACTAAGATAATATGTCTTGTAAAAACCTTACTAGGAAAACCCTGTGAGAAAAAACCCAGCAAAGGAAAAAAAGTACATATTCAGATGAATCCTAGAATAGTATTGGACGTACTAATGTTGCCTCATTAAAACCTTACTAGGAAAACCCAATGTGACAAAACTTAGATGAAGAAAAAAGAGTACAACGTACATATGTCCTATACCTTGATATGGATACTCTCCCTAATGAAAATCTTCCCATAATAAGAAATCAATTAGATTGGTCACAAACCCAATGCATTCCAATGCCATATATAGTAAATAGATCTGCAAGATTGTCACTAGATCGTATCTACTTTACTTCAGTTTCATGGCTTTGCTGAAGTTCATGAGTGTAGAAGAACTTTGGTGAAATATGCTTGGCTCTATCACATTTGATAAACCCTCCTTTAATTTATGCAATACAAGCGACGTTATCTTCAAATAAGATTGTTCGTGATTCTATAATCAAAGGGAGTCTGCATGTATCTCAGATGTAATGAACTACATACCTTAACCACACACATTCATGCTCCCTTGATGAAGTGCAAGTATCTTAAAATGATTAGGAGATGTAGCAATCAAAATCTGGTTGGTAGATTGTCTTGAGATCGTTATGTCACCACCAGTGAAAACATATCCAGTTTGTGAATGAGCATTGTGGGGATCTAATAGGTGTCCAGAATCTGCATAGCTGACTAAATGTGAACCATTGGCTGATTATTTTTAGTATGACAAGTACAAATATGTAGTTCCATGAAAGTAGCATAGGACATGTTTTATGTTATTCCAATGTTGTCGAGTTGGTGCAAAACTAAATCTTACCAAAAAGTTAACTACAAATGCTATATCAAGCCTAGTACATTATGCTAAGTATAACAAAACATCAATTGCACTTGGATATAGTACTTCAGGACCAAGAAGCATTTTGTTTTCCTCCTTAGTACGAAATGGATCATTATTAACATCAAGGGATCGGACTACCATTGGAGTACTTAATGGATATGTTTTATCCATGCTAAACCGCTTCAAGACCTTTTCAGTATATGTTGTTTGATAGATAAGAAATGCATTTAACGTATGTTCGATTTGTAGGCTGAGACAGTACTTTATTTTTTCAAAATCTTTCATCTAAAATCATTTGTTTAAATATTCAGCAACTTTTATCAACTCTTTATGAGTTCCAATCAAATTCATATTATAACGCCCCAAAATTCACATTGGACGACATTACAATCTAAAAACCATTCACATCAAGAGAGAAACTAATAAGATCCATAAATAAAGATAATTTCATTCTCATACCTAATATCTACAACATCATTCCAAAAGAATATGCCACATCATGGTCATTACATCCAAAAGAATATGTTGAACTATGACAATTACATCTAACATAATCAAATTTGAACTTTGCAGCGGAATAACAAAAAGTTAGACTTTACGTAGTCTCAAAAGGAATTTCCTAGTCTATAACATAGGAGAGTATAACCTTAAGCATCCACCTCGAGATCCACGTGTCCATCTAGTAGAACTTCCCAATGTATCGGCTCATCGACTCCGAGCTCCTCCTCTTGTACAAAATCTGAAAAATATATTGTTTGTAAAGGGTGAGCACTAAGCTCTGTAGCAACATTCTCCCAAACTCGAACAAGGTTTAGAAAAACAATATATAAAACAGTTCAGTCTCACTTTTTAAAATAGCATATATAACTTGAAATAAAATAGTGACAATTTATTTGATCTCAAGTTAACTCAATAACAGTAATTTAAATGAAAGGAATAAGCATGTCAAAGTGATAAAAATCAAATAATCATTCAATAATGTCATCCCATATTCTCATGTATGTTGGTTGCTTCCCATTAATCTACACCATGATTTTACCTCGTTCACCCACCACAATCACACAATCCCAAACATTTTTAGGAAGGGCGTATACCATATCTCACGGCATTGACGAATCCTTCGCAGGAAAGGTATATCATCCCCTAGCCTCGAACTTACGTAAACAATAGTGGTTGATTTCACAAACAACAAACCACTACAAGTGTTAGAAAACCATCTCACCCACTATTGGGATAGACTAACCTCTAAAATTCTACGGCAGTGCTCGAATGCAATTCAAGTCCATCACAACAACCGTACAAGAGATGCAATAACAAACATTTTCTCAAATCACAAGGAAATCTAAAATTTCCAAATTTCACAATTTGTATTACAAGAGAACAATCTAAGAAAATAAGCAAGAGATCATCAAAAATTTATTTTTATTGTTCATTACAAAGCACTAAAGTTTTGAAATCAAGAACAAGCGAAAAATTCATTTCTCTTGGAAACTGAGGTTTTATGACAAAAAAAGAGTTTTCATGGTTATCTAACCCTAACTTTGTTTAAAAAATGGTAATCTTTGCAAAAATAACAAGAAATGATGATTTCATAGCATATATATATAAATGAGAGTGAAAACATACATATACATATAAGCCCTAGCCTCAATGGTCAAGAATGGAAGGAACCCCTACCTTGAATCAAAGGTTCCAAATAAAGCCCAAGCTTTAAAGACCTCCTTCCTTCCTTTTCTTTCTTCCCTAATCTTCCCCTAGGGTTTTAAGAGAGTTATGGTGAGAGTGGAGTGAAAGAATGATAGAATGAAAGAAAATGGGAGTAAAGTGGTGCTTTAAAGCCAAAAAAATCCCGAATTTTACTGTTCACAGGGCCAAAAATTATATTTTCCTCCAAAATTACGGTTTTTGTCATTAAATATCTCCAATTTAATCCCTATAACTACCTAAGATTTTTAGACATTCCGGATTCATTTTTAGTGTTATTTAACCTATAAATATTTAGTTTTATGATTTATCTTTATACTAAAGTAATTTACACCTAAAACATTAAAATTATTATTTTATTGCTCCGAATCGCTCTTAATAAAGGTTTAAATTGATTGACCCATCCGAGGTCCAACATACCATCCTTGGTACTCTATTATTGTCCATTTATAACATTTGAAGGAAAGAATACTTAGTCCCAAAGCTTTGGCAGCTTAGGCATTAGTACCCACACCATTTGGTGGCAGTATCTCGGTTTTCCTCCTTCTTGACTATGATCCACTTTGAACTTAAAGAAGTTCAAAACATGAAAGTTGTAGATCTGGATGTCCTCTGTATTATGTAAAAGTTTTAGCTCAATTAGACTGTTGGATCAAACGTTATGACAATTTTATGAAAATTGGTCCAGAGCAGACAGTACCAGTACACAATACCGATATACTTTAGCTTCTGGAGTTCACAGTACCGGTACGCTGCCCAGAACGCCTAATTTTTCATTTCCAATCCATTCTAAACCCTTCCAACACCAACCCAAACTTATACAACATAACTTTGTTTATCAAATATAGTTGGTACAAGTTCTATTACAAATGATTTCATATATTTATCTGGATTTTACAATATTAGCATTTCAAAAAGGAAATGATTAGTTGTTATATAAAGATAAGAGTGTGGGGGGGGGGGGAGTTTATCCAAAATTCAATTTGTCCGAAACTTAAACTTCATGATCAATCTTTCAACAATAATTCTAGGTTTATACCATTATTTTATTCATCTTAGGAGAAATCTTAATATAATAGTATCCTTATTTAATTTTTAATACGGGGTCTTACAATCCACCCACCTAAAAGAAAGTTTCGTCCTCGAAACTTAATCGTCGAGTTAGTCTATCTAATTCTCATTTAGCCATGATGTCTCCACTTCTATTCATCTTTGAAACATCTTAGCCAAGATTAAAATAGGACATCATATGCTAATTTTAAATTCATCCCTTTAACTTATACCGTCACTACAATTAGTGCAGTCCCCAAGTTTACCTTCATTCGCTACTTTTGATTATTCTTTATACTTAATAATTTCATGTGATTGTCTAAACTAATCCCATATCATGCATATTTGCTAGATCTTCAACTTATTTTCTATTCATCGGATATCACTTCTATTTTGAATGTACCAATCATTTTAAAAATCTCATGTTTGCTTTTTATATGCAACTTATCCATAAGTATTTCACAACAACCAAATTCAATTTCATTAATGGGATTACTCATCATTCCTATACCCATATTACGTTATAGTCCAAAATTTAGCAATGTCATTACGACAAGATCTACAACAATTCCTTAAATAGATGTATCCTTCTTAATGACTTTGTTTCTCACTAGACTAGAGAAACTCAAAATATTTAAAATCTAATAATAAATTCACATCCTATGGTCACTTATCAATTTCTGTAGTCCAATGGATATCGTAAGATTCCCAACAATTATAACCATCAAATTATGCACCAAGTTTTCCAAGAAATTGAATCTCACTCTTCAAGCTTAGACTCTCTACATTCACCACCGTAACCGTAACTAATGGTTAATTCCATTAATATTGAATCTAATCCAATGGCTTGTTGCACACTCTGATATAAATTAACATCCACCAAGTCCTAGTTCAAACTAGCCACAAGATAAGAATTCCCATTGGTTTGAAAGTTTTGAGAAGATATGTCAAATTCTACCAAAGTATACAATTGAAACCTAACCACATTTATCCTCCAATTATAGCTTCCAAATTGTATACACTAATGATCAATCTAATCCATTCAAAGGGGAATGTTAGTAATTAACTAACTATTATAATTAGGCTAAGTGTCAAGTTATATCTCCACGATTTTTGCTCTCAGTCCCCAATCTTGAGCTCAAATCAATAATCCTTACAATCTCCTTCATAACTCATTTGTATCTGAATTCATACTTTTAGATCACTCTTAATATCTCTACATATTCACCAAATCGATTGAGACCAATTTTTTTTTCTCTCCCAAGTATTCATTATTTAAACTTGAGGTAGAACCAATAACCATGTAATCAATTCTTAGGGGCTTTTATTAACATCACCACTCTTTTCATGATACCTAAACTTTCGAATCCCTATGATACAATCCATTACAATATATATCTTGTAATATACCAAAATGTGAAGATAGACTATCAAAAATCCCAAAATCTCTCTCAAATCCCTATCTCCAGACTTCTTATGATATAATCAAAATTAAAACAAAAATCCCAATGATTAAACCAATGTTCCTCAATTTACTCACATTAGCCATCATAGTCTTAATCATTATTCGTATTCCTCATGATAATACGATCTGTTAGTTACTAAGATAACCATAATCATTTATCCCAAAAATTACAAAAGGTTTCTACACCCATGTCAAAACCAATCTGCATAGGTATCATCATTGATTCCTCAATTTACATCTTTCCAATTATTACCACTAACTGTCAAGTTAGAATCTTCAATACTCATACCAACCATACTCAAGTATAACTAATCAAGACTATCTTAATAATGTACTAAAAGAGACAGGAAAAAGAACTCCATATTCTCCCAACACAACTTCAATAACATTGAAAAGATCTCACATAATGATAAAAAGAAACACCAAACATTGATATCATCGTTATTTCAATAATTGTCTACTATATCTAACCTCAAGCTTTTAAACTCTATAATCTCTTAATCCTATAATATTGAAGGTCAAAGGTAACTACTACAACTTATTCCTATTTCTTAGATTTCCTTTTTCTATGTCTACAAATTCGTTTACATAACTTGACCTCAATTTTACATCAATATTTGTAAATACAAGTCAACTATTAACTACACACTCACCCAAGAAATTCTTGATTGTTAATATTTTAAAGAGTCTAAATATAGTGAACTGAGTCCACAACAAAATAAGATTACCTAAGTATAACATCTTCAGTGAGTATCCTATGTATGAACCTTCTAAGCCATCAATACTTCCAAAGTAAATTAATCAACTCTCCGTAATATTTTCAAACCAATATTGGTAACCTCAAGTTTGTGGTTATGAAAACAAACTCTTATCCATTTAAGAACCATAACCACAATTCTTATTGCTATTCTAAAATAGGCTCTCATTCTATGTTACTTTACCATATTCCTTCAATTGATCATATTTAAGAATTATACTATCTCATACCATCATACATCCTAGAGGAAATCATAACACTCACATAGTTCATATCGTAAAACAAAATCTACATTCGTTCCTTAATTTATTTGACTTTTAAGTAACACACATAACTTTTCATAGCCTTATTATTAAAAACTTAGTCCATCTTAAAAACACCTAAGTTGACCTTACCTCCCCACTTCCAAACTGAGTTATCATATCTCATTGGCTTCCAAAAATATAAGCAACACTAATAGTAGAATAAAATACTTAGAGTCGGTAAGACACAAAGTCATAATCTCATTTTATATTGTTATTCATCAAAATAGTTCAATCAACATAGGGGTATCTCTAAATCAAAGCCTAAACAGTGATGAAATCTTGATTAAAAAAAAGTCCTTCAGAGTTTAAGAAGAAAAGCACGACATTTTTCTATCCAAGGAATACCACAGAGTAGATTTTTGATCAACTTCAAAGAATAAACTAATTTAACTCAAGTATTTATAGCCTGTGTGACCAATATGGTTGGAAAGATATACGAGTTAGGATTCTAACAAAAAAGACGGTGCACCATTTGGACTTTCCAACAAAGAGTTATGATCAAATTGGTGAAAGAGATTTTGCTTGACTGATGATTTTTCTACACTTGCCCAACTCGAGTTTGGATGTCTTTTGTCAATAATCCTATCTCATACCCATCTATAACATAGATAATATGACTTGTATAAAGATCCATACCTACCATCATTTATAAACCAAAAGCCAAATTACTATCTGTCTCTTAGAATAGTCCAAAACTACATGATATAAAACTAGAATATTCATTCCAAAATTTTCGTCAACTCCTCAAAGCTAACTAATTCCATGAGTTCTAACAAATAATTAATCTCTTAGATAACTAAGCAACAAATCACACATATCTTATAAACATTTAACTTCAAACAAATTCAACCATAGAGTTTCTTCAACCACTTAATACTCCAGTGATAGTCCACAACCTACAGCTCCCATGTAAGACCTAATTCCTAAGCTATGATACCAAAATTTGTAACGTTCCAAAATTCACATTGGACGGAATTACAATCTAAAAATCATTAACATCATGAGAGCAACTAATAAGATTCATAAATAAAGATAATTTCGTTCTCATACCTAATATCTATAACATCATTCCAAAAGAATATGTCACATCATGGCCATTAAATCCAAAAAAATATGTTGAACTATGACAATTACATCTAACATAATAAAAGTTGAACTTTGCAGCGGAAAAACAAAATGTTAAACTTTACATAGTCTCAAAAGGAATTTCCTAGTCTATTACGTAGGAGAGTATAGCCTTAAGCATCCACCTCGGGATCCACGTGTCCATTTAGTGGAACTTCTCAATGTACCGGTTCATCGACTCCTAGCTCCTCCTTTTGTACAAAATTTGAAAAATATATTGTTTATAGAGGGTGAACACTAAGCTCTGTAGCAACATCCTCTCAAACTCAAATAAGGTTTAGAAAAAAAGAATATAAAATAGGTCGGTCTCACTATTCAAAATAGCATATATAACTTGAAATAAAATAGTGACAATTTATTTGATCTCAAGTTAACTCAATAACAATAATTTAAATGAAAAGAATAAGTATGTCGGAGTGATAGAAATCAAATAATGATTCACTAATATCATCCCATATTCTCATGTATTTTGGTTGCTTCCCATGAATCTACACCACGATTCTACCTCGTTCACCCACCACAATCACTCAATCTCAAATATTTTAGGAAGGGTGTATACCTTTTCTCACGGCATTGACGAATCTTTTCTAGGAAATGTATATCATCCCTCAGCCTCGAACTTAGGTGAACAATAGTGGTTGCTCTCACAAACAACAAACCACTACAAGTGTTAGAAAACCATCTCACCCCCCACTGGGATAGACTTACCTCTAACACTCTATAGCAGTGCTCCAATGCAATTCAAGTCCATCACAACAACCATACAAGAGATGCAATAACAAATTTTTTTCAAATCACAAGGAAATCTAAAATCCTCAAATTTCACAATTTGTATTACAAAAGAACAATCTAAGAAAATAAGAAAGAGATCATCAACAATTCATTTTTATTGTTCATTACAAAGCACTAACAAGAAATGATTATCTAACCCTAACTTTGTTTAAAACATGGTAATCTTTGCAAAAATAACAAGAAATGATGATTTCATAGTATATATATATATATGAGAGTGAAAACATACATATACATATAAGCTCTAACCTCAATGGTCAAGAATGGAAGGAACTCCTACCTTGAATCAAAGGTTCCAAGTAAAGCCCAAGCTCTAGACATCTCGTTCCTCCCTTTTCTTGCTTCCCTAATCTTCCCTTAGGGTTCTAAGAGAGTTGTGGTGAGATTGGAGTGAAATAATGGAAGAAAATGGGAGTAAAGTGGTGTTTTAAAGCCAAAACATCCCGAATTTTACTGTTCATAGGGCCAAAAATTATATTTTTTTCCAAAATTACGATTTTTGCATTAAATATCTCAAATTTGATCCCTATGACTACCCTAAGGTTTTTAAATATTTTGGATTCATTTTTAGTGTTATTTTAACCTAAAAATATTTAGTTTTATGATTTATCTTTATATTAAAATAATTTACACCCCAAACACAAAAATTACTATTTTATTCCTTCGAACCGCTCTTAATAAAGGTTTAAATTGATTGACCCATCCGAAGTGTAACATACCATCCTTGGTACTCTATTATTATCCGTTTTTAACATTTAAAGGAAAGAATACTTAGTCCCAAAGTTTTGGCAACTTAGGCACTAGTACCCACACCATTTGCTGGCAGTACTTTGGTTTTTCTCCTTTTGGACCATGATCCACTTCGAATTTGAAGCAGTTCAAAACATGAAAGTTGTAGATCTGGATGTTCTTTATGTTGTGTCAAACATTAAGCTCAATCGGACTGTTGGATCAAAAGTCATGACAATTCTATGAAAACTGGTCCAGAGTATACAATACCAATACATAGTACCGGTACACTTTAGCTTCTGGTGTTCATAGTACCGGTACTCAGTACCGGTATGCTGCCCAGAACGCCTATTTTTTTTTTATTTTTAATTCATTCCAAGCCTTTCCAACACCAACCCAAACTTATACAACATAAATTTGTTCATCAAATATAGTTGGTACAAGTTCTATTACAAACGATTTTATATATTTATCTGAGTTTTACAATATTAGCATTTCAAAAAAGAAATGATTACTTGTTATATAAAGATAAGAGTGTGGAGGGGGGAAGTTTATCCAAAAGTCAATTTGTTCGAAACTCAAACTTTATGATCAATCTTTCAACAATAATTCTAGGTTTATACCATTGTTTTATTCATCTTAGGAGAAATCTTAATATAATAGTATTCTTATTTAATTTTTAATATGAGGTCTTACACATATTATCAAAATATACTATGATGATGGCAAATTCAGATTATGATTTTTTAATAAATGCAGACGGGCATATCAGATTGTTAACATACCCTTTTTTACCAATTACTGTGGTTATATCACAATCTTCCAGATTTTTTTAATTCATATAAAGATCATCTCAGCTTAATTGAGTACATGTTTTGTAATTTTGATGTATTTGTTTCAGACAATTGCAATCCTTTAAGAACATTCATACAAATATCAATAACTAACTTTTCATACAAATATGTAGTAATAACATCCATAAGATGTATGTCAAGTCCTTCTGAGACTGCTAGACTAATAAAATACCAAAATATATTTGGAACCATTACTAGTGAGAATATTTTTCGTAATAGGTCTCTGTAGGAACCCTTGAGCCACTAAATGTATTATATGTCGCATATTTACTTTTTATTTTCATATAAATACCCACTTATATCCAATAGGCTTTACATCTTAAGATGTTAGACTACGGGTTCAATTTAACAGCTTTTAATATTTTATATCTACAAGTCTATATTTACATTTTCAAGTAAATTGAACTGCAGGTCCAATATTTTGTTTTTTGTTAATAGGCTCCAAGTGAATTACTTTCTTTCACTTTGACCAATCATTTCTATGTCAACCATCATATATTGTTCATGGCTCAAGATCATCACTAGTTTAGATTTTAGTAACTACTATATCATTGGTGATCATTTTTGTGCGATCCCACACCTCACCTATGTATGCATATTTAATAGAAGTTTCTTCATTTGTAAATATTTGTATCTCTTCAGGAGTTTGTGTCTCTTCACGGGTTATTATTTGAGATGATATGAATGCATTTTCATTTCTATTTTAACAACTTTTTTTTTTGAGTTATGTGTAGTTACTCTTTCGAAGTTGAATCTTTTGAACCTATGTGTCAACCATGCTTTAGCATGTATGAAAGTTCACCATGTTCTTCAGGTAGTTTCCTCCCCTAATGGCGGGAAGAGTGTCTCAATTTTTTTTTATACGTACATAACTTCTTAAGATCTCATTATTTTTAGGTACCTTTGTCTCTACAGGAGATTTCTCTTCAGGAGACTTCTCTTCTGGGGATGTTTATATAAAAAGCTTAGATTGATTATTTTGTTTGTTTTGTGGATGTGACCTCTTTCTAGAGTGCCAATTTTTTTTATACAACTTTCATTGTATATATTTTTTTTGATCTCTTTCGGAGTGTCAACTTTCAAAATATTTTTTCATTGTTTCTTTCTCTTATGGGGAATCTTGTTTATTGCCACGACAAGTCTTTCACACTTCTATCATAATCTAGATAATTTAATTCCACAACATTTAATACACAAAAAAAAAGATATTTATCTCATATATTCATATGCTATATAAGAATAATAATCTTCCCCTTTAATAAGATCTAATGTACTGCAAATACTCTATTAAGCATTGAAGGTTAGAAATTATCAAATAAAAAATGCACATGAAATGTAACACTATCATAAAATTTACGCATCTATATATATATATATATATATATATATATATATATATATATATATCAACATATGAAAACATATTTCAACTTGAGTTATAACTTATTTGTAAACCCCAAAATTTTATCTTTATATATGTGTATAGGTTTATATAACAAGTAATTATTTCTTTTGAAATGTTAACATTGAAAAAAATTCGAGTAAATAGTAGTTAAAACTTAGTTTTAGCTTATAAATATATGAAATCGTTGTAATAGAACTTGTACTATCTAGGTTTAACGTACAAATGTATGTGGTATAAGTTTGAGATGATTTTGGATGGTTGTAGAATGGATTGGAACGGGTTGAAAATGAAGAAGGAAGGATTTGTAGAAAAATAGACAAAACCTTCTGGAAGGTCGATGAAAACCTTCCGGAAGGTTAATGGAAATGTTTGTATAGTAGGCAAACCTTCCGGAAGGTTTTTCAAAAATCTGAATTTTTAAGTCGCGAACAGCTGACCTTCTTTCCACTATAAATACTTAAGGACAACTCCTTTAGCCCCATTTCAACATCTCTAACCCTAGAAAACCTTAGAGAGGAAGAAAGAGAGGGAAAAACACAAGATCAAATGGGACTTGCACATTCGATTGGATCAATCCCTAGTTTTTTTAAGAACACCAAGGTATGAGATTCTTCCTATTCTCTTAGATTGAGGCTAGGGTTTACTTAAATGTATTCTTTTGACTCTAAATCTTATTTATTTATTAGTAAATCATTAATTCTTGATATTCGTGCAAACACTATCATATTTTAAACAAATCTATGGTGGGATAACCATTAAATTTCGTCTTCTTGAATCAAAATCCTAGTTTTCAAGAGAAATGAATTTTTCTCTTGATTTTTTGTTTGTTATTAATTTAAAAACTTTAGTGCTTTATATTGAATCATAAAATGATATTTATGATGATCTCTTGCATATTTTCTTAAATTGTTCTAGTAGAATACTACTTGTGAAATTTGAAGATTTTTGAATGTATTTGTAATTGGAGAAATTGATTGAATATTATATCTCTTGTGGATGTTTGGATGACCATGGGTGGCTGTTGACGGGATATCGTAGAGTGGGTTAGATGCGTTTCTTACTCCGTGTGGGTTTGAAGGTTCCTTATTGTTAGTTTTTTATAGAGTCTAGTTTGTATATGTGATCCGAATGATGATTCGACCCGAAATAATGTTGTGTGATTTTTTAATGGAATTTTTTCTGAAGCTTAGTCCATGGAGTGAAGACTTGGGCCGATAGGCTCAAGCCGTAGCGCTCATGGACAAGCCTTGTGGGGGTTCCCCCCGAGAAAAATTTTTTGGACCCGTTATTTAGCCCAGTGCGTAAGACATATAAAACCCGTTGTTTTGGTGATTAGTGTTAATATGATGGATTGTACAACCGCTTTCTATATTCAACTCTCTCAATAGTAAAATTCATGCAGCTTCGTGGACGTAGGCAAATTGTTGAACCATGTAAAATCTGTGACCTGTTCTTTCTTGTTTCTTATTGCTTTATATTCTTGATTTGTTCTTCGATTGTGTATGTTTGTTAGTGGATTTAAATTGTTGTTTAATCCCAACACTTATCACTAGTAGTAGGATTGGTGTATTGCGAGAATCAAACTACTATTCGCTCACGTGTTATCGAAGTTGAGAGTTAGTATACTATTCCTGGGTTGGATTCGTCACTGCCATAAGTTGGTATGCGCCCTTCCTAAAGGTTGGATACCCTTGCAAAGATTTGGGTGTATGTGTGGGTCAGGATATTCTCGATGTGTTTATTAATGCAAATCATGCATCATACTTGAGATACGAATACAAGTTGTAGATTTATGGTTTATTGTACCAAAAACGATTTTCTACAAGAGCTTGTGGAAGTATGAGATTCTACAAGAACTTGTGGGAAATGGTTTATAGTTGAAAATAATTTGTTATTTGTAACTTGGTGTTATTACTTCACTTAATTGCTATTGTATAAACTTGAGATCTATTGAAATGCACCTGTTTTCTTTCAAAAATTAATATATGATATTTACAAAATGAGACCGACTTGTTTTACATGTCTTCTAAACCTTGTTCAAGTTTGGGAAGATGTTGCTATAGAGCTTAGTGCTCACCCCCTACAATCTTATTCATTCTCAGATGTCAGTTTAGAGGAAGAGCTCGGAGTTGATGAGCAAGTGGCTTGAGAAGCCCAATTGGAGGAAAGCGTGGATCCCGAGGGGAATGTCTAAAGTTGACCTCTCCATGTTTTAGATTAGGGGATATATTTTGGTACATTAGTAGATGTATTTTTGTTTATTCCGCTGCGAGAAAATAGTTAATTCTTTTTGGATGTAATGGTCATGGTTGGGCTATTCTTTTGGGATGATATTTGTAAATGTTATATTTGATGAATGAGATGTTCTTTAATGATGAATTTATTTAGTTGCTCTCATGATGTGAATGATTTTTAGATTGTAATGCCGTCCAAGGTGGGTTTTGAGGCATTACATTATTTGTTAGCAAATCTACACATATTGGTGATTATGCATACTAAGACTCATGATCAATACATGTATGCAAGAAAATATGTATATTAACTATAATAATCAACAAATATCAACATTCGACATATAAATAATTTCACCATATATCAAGGGATGAATAATCATTTTCCAAAAAAATATTCTGGTTAATGGTCTCATGTTTATTCACAATGATTCAAAATTGATTTTGGATGTCTAAGATGAGTGTGCCAAAACTTTAAAAAAAATTGGGCCATAACACTTCAGGTGCATCACCATATGTAGTTCAATTATTCTTAGGGTCATATAATATAATCTCATATAAAAACCAAGAAGTTTCTCTAACACAAGCTTTTGGTTTGACATAATAAAAGGGATAACGTGACATTACGATGTATGCCTTTAAATTTGGTGGTAGAATTTTTCTTTATCTACAAAACATCGTCAAGATAGAGTTCCTTCTCAGCAACATAATATTGATTCTTTCAGAACTTTCATTCTAATATCACTATTTTAAGAATCATGAGCACCAATTTTTAGGTAGCTTATGTTCATAATCACATAAATACAAAAAGTACAAGACACTAGGATGCAAGAAAATATAAAGCCAAGGAAATACATTAAGTGCAAGATACAATGTAGCAGAGATGAATTAGTTCTTCAAGAATTATATAGAGTTCATTTTCAAGATCAACCTATTTTTTCTTCATGACCGTTTAAATACATTCTCTTCAGAAAATGATTTATGTTCGATCAAATGAGATTGATAATTTTTCTCAAAGTACAAAATTATTATTTTTATTGCCAGCCACATGATATCAATCCATTGTGGTTCTACTCTCTTTATGTGTAACTATAAGAGTACATTCAAATCATGAAATGTAATCCATTATTTTTTGAACATATATTCTTCGAGAATTTTTTTCACATAATTTTAAGTATATTCGGATCTTACAACCTCAGGTATATCGAATATTTGGAATGATTAAGATTTTTAGGAACTCATACTCTCCAATTAATATATGGGTATTTTACTACAAAATAATCAAATTTATTCTTCAAGAATATGGTGGTGAAGGATAATGATTGTATTTTTACAAACTTTCAGGGATGCTTAGTTTTCTTATGTAATTGAATCTTCAAGATTCATAAGATCAAGGTGGATCTCATCAAGGATCTGATATAAGTAGTTTTGATCCATAATATCAACAGTGACTAGCTAAGAAAATAATATATAATAATTTATCTTTCCTTATTCTGGAGGCAGTAATATGGGGACCAAATACTCTTCAAGAGGGTCATGATCTTGTAATCACACGTCTTTCGTTAGTGCAAGAATAACACTTAAACAGAATAGGATTCATGGATATCCTATGCTTTGATAAACACGCACTCTTACCATGAACAATGCATTCAACATTAATTATTTTGATAAGAATGTACTAGAATTTCTCAATAGGAGAGAATAGAAGTATACAAATTTTTCGATAATTCTCTTGCACAACAATTGAGCTACTCATAACAAATCTACGCAATTAATTAGAATCTCGTTGTCAAAGAGATGAGATATTCTCCACAGTTGGTTAGAGAGTCGTGCTGATAACATGTTGTAAAACTAAGAATATAGAGATATGAATGAACAATAGACTATAGAATGCTAGAGATTGGTATTCTCAACTTGTATTTTTCATTGTATCCAAGACTTTCTTTTATAGGCATCCATACATAATGACCATCAAATACAATATTAAAGGTGATATATCAATGGGTAGGAGGTTATAGGCTAATGCACTAACACCCACTAATTCCCATTTACATGAGGTACTAATTGGAAGGTTAAAGGTCATCCACAATGTATATACAATATATTAAATATTTACAACATGCCCATGTTTTTAGTGATATGTTAATTGCCGTGTAGTATTACTTTTGTGAGTATTTTGTCATTCACAAAAAAAGGTACTTATGAACAAAATATTTTATACTAGGTACTTTTACACAATTAAGTGAGTTTTTACGTATCGGCCTTCAAAAAAACTTTTTTCAAAAGGGTGAATTTTGTTTAATTTTTTGAATTGTTTGATCAATGGGACGGGCCATGGGCCTACCTACTAGTAATCTTAATGGGTGGTCTAAAAAATCATAGCCCACTATTCTATCCTCAGGATATCACGATGTTCATGGACTGCAATGTGGAGGAGCCAAGTCAGCCCATGGACGGTAGATCACAGGCCAGTGCCCGTTTGCCGAACTTCACTACCAATATGACTTTGGTCAACAAAACCAGACCAATTCCAAAGCCAGTTATTCAAGGCATGTGGGCCAGGCTTCCTTTGGTTTCAGACATGGGCCAAGTTTCGGAATGTGATAGTTACACTACTTATGGACAAAAAAGAAAATACTTACACGTGCCACTTTCCTCTGAACTTTTAATGGTTGAGAGGAAGTACTTATAAGTTATAATTAAGCATTGAGGGACGTTTGGGATCACTTAGGAAAAGTACTTTTTTAACGGGGACAAAGCTATTCTTTTGCCCAAGGGGGCTATGGCTACCCCCTATACTTTTGCTAACTCTTAAATGCAGAGGGAGTTGAAAACGCCCAATAGGATTGACCCCGGCTAAATATGCTTAATGAGAATTAAGTGGCCAACAACTCTCACAATATGAATGTCATTTCCAATAAAAAAATATTAGTCCCTCTGTTTCTAAATATCTATTGTTTAAGATTTTTACACACGAATTAAGGAAGCTATTAAATAGCAGTAATATGAGTAAAAAATAATTACACAAAACTAAAATACTCTTATTCAATATGTATTGGGAAGGAAAATAATATGAAAGACACTTAACCTCCACCTAATCTAATGCATTAAAAAGTTAAGGGTAAATTTAGAAAAAAAATATTAATTATGTTTTAGTTTCATAAAATGACAGATATTATGGAACAAAAAAAATTATATAAAACGACAGATATTTAGAAACGGAGAGAATATCTGCCAAACATTTATGAATTCCATTCCTTTTCCAACAATGAGAACGTAACTTTTAGACAATCAAAGTAAAATTGCAATCCACAAATTGTTGAATGAGTTGGAATTCAAAGGGGTAGCTCAAATGGTATTAGAGACGAGCTGTAAACCCAAATGTCCTGAATTCAAATTTTTGCAACTCTTTGAGGTTAGATCATGAATAATTTATCAATATTGAATACTCTAGTTTTGATATGAATGATCTGTTTTTGACCGGATCGTGAAGGGGATTAGTCGAAGTATACGTAAACTGGCTCAGACACTCCAAAAGTTATTACCCATTCCTTCTATCTAAATCCTAAGATTTATCAAAACTTTGATCTATGTTAAAGTACTCTATAGGTCAATCTAATTTAGAAGAACAAAGTTGCACAAGCGGCCAAAAACAAAAAAGCTGGATTAAAGGGCTAGAATTTCATTTTCTTAGTTTTTCTTTTACGGGTAGCCTTGGGTTGTTTTTCGGTTATGGGTTATGCAACATCTATGCATTACTTTGTAGAGTATATTTGTTGTCTTAAAGTATATTAAATAGTTTGTGTAATATATTTAATTAGGGGTGTTCACCTTATTCTACGGATAAAAATTATAATATTTCATCTTCTTACCTGATACTTTACTGTTGTAATTTTTTATAGGCCTTACCTATCCGATCAAGTATACTATTTCTATCCAAATTTCGTCCAAAACAATCGTGTAGAAAGTCAGGTATGAAATTGGGTGAACACATATTTTTTAGTCATTAATTTTTGGATTATTGTAATAATTTAATTTAGTAACCTGCACCAATTAACTAACACAATAAACCAATAATACTGAAAAAAATACAATAAATTCGATAATACATGAACAATTACAATAAAACACAATAAAAAAGTAATAAACATCAATAACATTAGAATTTTTAGATTTTTGGATTTTAATTTTTACGAGTAGGGTAGGAATACGAAAATTTTGTAGATATTCCGCATTCCTACCTAATTTTTTATAGAACACCAAAAGATATTCTGTTGGCTTACCCGATTATTTCGGGTAGCCGATCAGTAAGATTGGATCAGAATTTTCGGGTAATCAAAAATTTGAACACTCATATATTTAATTATTGGGTTTGCAATATGATATATTTTAATTAATTGTTTGTCTCTAATTAGCGGATGTAATAATTTAGGTTTTTATGTTTGTAAGGGAAATTCAATAAAATAGATGCCTATTTAATTTCACTATGCAAAAAATCTATAGCTTCTTATGTGATGCCCCTAAAATCGGGGTTCTTTCTCAATCCGTTAATCACCCATCAACTCGCAGAAATACCTGTGAATGCTGCACAACCCAACACCACATTAATAACATCCCATTTACTGGGATCATAAGCAACACAACATTTGGACAGAGTTTCCCTTGTACCAGGCACTCCCAAACACATAACTTGTGTATATTTCAACCACATGACCCTTCCAAGGTCCAATATACATTTATTTATTCTCAATAATGTTGCATTTACCTCTTCTAAACAAAAGGACTTATGACCCGAAGGCTTGGCGAAATCATTTTAAAATCATGTTTGTGGCAAGTGGGTTGCAATAGCCATCATCACATGTTCCTCCCACTTCCACTTAGCCACCTCCAAAGGCTAGAACAATCCTGTTGGTCTCTAGTACTTAGCCTTGACCTACTGACATGTGATACATAGACTAACACAGTCCCCCAACATGTCTCTTCATCCCACTCTAATAGTATTGAAGATCATGGTACACCTTCGTGCCACCTAGATGCACAGCAAAACGGGAGCAATAAAACTCCTTAAGGATCTCCTCTCTCAGATCCGCAGACTGGGGAACCATAATCCTTCTCCTGAACCAAAGACTACCATCCATGTGAATGGCCCAGCCTTATCAACTGTACCTAGTCCCTGATGGACAATATCTCCATGTCCTGTCTCTAGGACTTAATCACTCTTCTCAGTAGCGAAGACATAGACATCAAACTCTTTAAAGTGCCCTAAGCCTGACCCCCTGTAGCACAACTTGAACTATCTCAAAGTCTCAAACATCTGCTACTCCCGGCAAGCTACATTAGTCAAGACCTCCCATGACTTCCGATTAAGTGCGTCGGCCACCACGTTGGGCTGGAAATGAAAGGTGAAGTCATAATCCTCCAAGCACTCCATCCATTTGCACTATCTCATATTGAGGTCCCGCTAAGTAAAGATGTACTTTAGACTTTTATGGTCTGAAAACACCTCAAACTGCTCACCATACAAATAGTGGTGCCAAGCCTTCAAGGCGAAGACAACGGTCGTCAACTCCATATCATGCGTAGGGTAGTTCTGCTCGTGCCTCTTTAATTGTCGAGAACCATAAGCCACAACTCGCCTATACTGCATCAAAATACACCTAAGTCTGTCATCGGAGGCATCACAATACACTATGTACATTTGTCCCCTCTTTGGAACTATCAAAATCGGAGCTGAAGTAAGCCTCTTCTTCAACTCTTAGAATGTCTTCTCACATGAGTCATTTCACTCAAACTTGATCATCTTCTGAGTCAATCTCATCATAGGTGCATCTAGTCGGGAGAAGTTTTCAATGAACCTCTTATAATACCCCACCAATTCTGAGAAACTGTGTATCTCAATGACTGAGTTCGGCCTCTCCCAACTCATGACTACCTCAACTTTCTTCGGGTCCACAGATAACCCAAAGTTGAGACCACATGTCCCAAAAATTTCACTTCTATCAGCCAAAATTTATACTTATTGAACTTGGCGTATAATTGACGGTCCCTCAAGGTCTAGAGAACAACCTTCAAGTGACCCTCATGCTCCTCTTTAGACTTGGAGTAGATTAAAATATCGTTAACAAAGACCACAACAAACTAATCTAGGTAGGGTTGGAACACCCTATGCATGAGATCCATGAATTATATCGGGACATTCGTCAATCCAAAAGGCATAAATGTGAACTCAAAATGCCCATACCACGTCCTAAATGTCGTCTTAGGGATATCTACCTCTCTAATCCTCAATTGATGGTAACATGTGCACAAATCAATTTTGGAGTAGACCCGTGCCCCTCTCAATTGATCAAACAAGTCATCGATCTGTGGTAAAAGGTATCTATTCTTGATAGTAACTCGATTCAATTGCTGGTAATCTATACAAAGTCAAAGTGTCTTGTCCTTCTTCTTGGCAAATAACACCAGAGCACCCCAAGGTGAGGCACTCGGTCTAATGAATTCCTTGTCCATCAATTCTTGCAATTGGACCTTGAGTTCTTATAACTCTGTAGGTAACATTCTATGTGGAGTCATAGAAATGGATGATGTATCAGGGTATAAGTCAATGGTAAAGTCTACATCCCTATGTGAAGGTAATCTCGGTAGTTCGTCAGAAAAAATATCCTCATACTCACAAACCACCCGAGGTAGACTAAACTCCTATCTTGCCTCGTCTTCCAAGATAAGGCTCATAAGTCAGCCCATCAGTTGCCTGGGCCAACGGGAATCATTTGAGGTAAAATATCATGTTTCTCCCCTTGAAACTTGAAACAAACACCCTCTCGTGTATAGGCAATGACCCTCTTTCGATCACAATCAATGACAACTCAGTGTGTCATCAACCAGTCCATCTCGAGAATGACATTAAATTTTGACATGCCCATGACCCTAAGGTTCACGGTAAGTAGAATCCTCGAGATCTTTAGCTTACAATCCTGACATATCTGATCAATGCATACCCTAGTTTCTAGAGGAGAACTCACATATATTAGCTCTTCCAAGGTCTCCACCTCTAAGCCCAAATCCCTCACACAAAATACAAAAATAAAAGAATGCGATGCACCAGAGTCAAATAATACCCTTGTCCATAAGCGAGAGAGTAGAAATGTATCTTGAATAATTGATTGATCAACTGGCTTAGTTTTAGGTATGATGGCATAGACTCGTCCTTGGGTCCTCAAAATCTTGGCTTGTAAGCCCTGTCCTTGAGCTCGGCCCATGGCCTGGCCCATCTGACTTGATTGTGGAGTTTTCGCTCATGAAGTGGTAGGGTCTGTGCAGCACTATAAAACTGAAACTGGCTTCCTTGGCCTATGATGGGGTAGGGAGGAATGAAATAATTCTGCGAATACCCCACCGATGACTATGACTGAGATGCCCTATAGCTTTGGGATCCCTGCCTCTAAGGACAATCCCGCTTCATGTGACCCCGCTGGTAACATATGAAACAAGTCATCTGGCCTGCCTGGTATGAAGCCCTAAAATTTGTCTTGCCTTAGGAGGATTGACATTGGCATTGACCTTAATAGTTACGGCCCTGTCCCTGAAAGTCTTCTAGGGTAAAAGTCTTTTGCTTTTTCTTCGAACTAGAAGAATAGGATTGACACTCCTTCTTCTTGTCCTTAACACCCGTCTCCCCAAATGCTTCTTGCGTCATCGACCTCCTTCTCAATGGCCATACCCGTCTCGACTATTGAATCTAAATCTTGTAGGCGATGACCCACAATCTTTTTCTGGATGGATAATTTCAAACCATCCTCAAACCTCATCACTTTGGCCATGTTTGTGGCCACATAATCATCAGCAAAATAGGTTAAGTCAGTAAACTTAGCCACGTATTCCATCATCATCATAATCCTTTGCTTTAAATTCAAGAATTCTTGGACTTTCGTGTGTTGAACAGTAGATGGAAAACACTTGCCCATGAAGATCTCCTGGAACTCTTTCTATGTCATTGCCTCTAGGTTTTTTGAGGCCTCCCAATCCCACCACAACTAGGCTTCTCCTTTAAGCTGGAATGCATTTAGTCTTATCTTAGTGGCATCAGACATGATCTCCATAGCTTATAATATTTTATCAACTTGCTGGAATCAATGGTCGGCCACCATCGGATCTGCCCCTCCCATAAAAGTCGGTGGCTTATGTGCCATAAATTTTTGGAGGTTACTTGAGCTTCCTTTGTCCACATTTGCGATAGTTTGTGCAAAGTTAGTCACCATTGTGCCAATAGCCTCCATAAAGCCCTATTGGTCAAAGGTCGGCGATGGTTGGTTGTTGTTCCACCCACCTCCTCGGCCGTTCAAGTGTCCTCTCCCTCTATTTGTCATCTACACACAAGTCAAATAGTAATGGAGCACTAACTTAGTATCCCGAGATAGAGATCACATCGAAACTTTGAGATTTCTCTCCTTGTCTCACTAGTAGGGTATGTGCCACCCACTAGTAGACATTTATATCATGAACGTCCCATTCCTTCTCTTTCTGACCCCCAAGGTTATGTTCTCTAACCTAGTATCTCTTTTTCATACACATTTAATCATGCATATTGTTCACATAACATTTAACTCATAACATGTAGCATTTGAAGTACATAATATGTAATACACAATGGATACAATGGCCTTGACCCATGCCCCGCAAGCCCTAAGTATATCTGAAACCTAAGCTCTGATACCAAGCTGTGACGCCCCTAAAACTAGGGATTCTTTGTCAATTCGTTAATCACCCATCAACCTGTGAAAACACCCGTGAATGCCAACCACGTCAATAACATCCCCTTTATCAGGATCATAAGCAATGTAGTGTTTGGACAGAGTCTCCCGTGTACCGGGCACTCCCAAATGCATAACATGTGTACATTTCAACCATATGACCCTTCTAAGGTCTAATATACATCAATTTACTCTCAATAATATTGCATTTACATCCTTTGAACAAAATGACTCAAGACCCAAAAGCTTGGCGAAATCATTTTAAAATTTGAAAACTGATGGGGACCTACTGGTAAAAGATGTCCATGTTCTACCGGTAGAAAAATCTTTTGAAATTCTTCTACCAGAAGGTTTTTGACATTCTTCAAGTGGAAAAACTCACTAAAAATGTTCTATTGGCAAAACTCGACGTTCTACCGGTATAAGAGCCTATTGGAAACTGGTAGAAGAACTCAACGTTCTACCGGTAGATCTTCCCAATTTTCCCTCGATTCCAATTCATTCCAACCTCATACATAATTAACCTAAACTCATATAACATGCAATTTTACATTAAACATAGTCCACATGAGCTTGCTTTACAATTCTTTATATACCATTACATGTCCAAAACTAAATTACATATTATTTTTACAAAAACATAATCTAAAAGCCACATTTTGATTTTTCTTCATTAATGAGGGCTCGAATGAAAGCCATCCACCGGCGCATATCTCGCACCTAAAATGATATTCATATAAAAAGTGAGTCACGCTCAATAGGGTATCTACTAAAGATGCTACTCCAAAACCTAGATGCATATGAAATGCTCATATGCAATTCAACAGTGAACAAAACAATCCATTTAAGAATAAGAAATTCATAATGGAATTTTTCATGTCATGCCATGTTATGAGATGAGACTCATACATGCAACTCAACTCGAGTCTTCACCAATTCTCATATCACATGCAATGCCATCCATATGAATCTGGGCCTTCCAAGCCCCTGCCATTAACGTTACACATCCAATGACCATTTATAAATACGTGGTCTTTCATGGGGTGGGTATTTATGGACTCACACCAACGGGCACCCAATTGGCATGGAATTTTTGAACTTTTACCAACGGCTCTGCATACGTCGATACACTTTATGAACTCTATACCAATGGAATGCGTATCCAATCATAGGGTCTTACACCCTAGGGACAATCTAGCCCTTCTGTTTAACCCCGACCCTACTTTCAATGCAATCCGTACAACTCAATAGAACCTTGGTATAACTATCTTGAGCCCAAACATTATCCACCAAGAATGGTGTTTGATCAAATCGTGCACACACCCCCACACTCATGTCAACGCTCACGAATCTGATGCTACCCGTGCATATGCATTTTCTATATTCCTTTAATCTTTCCAAGTTCTCAATGTCAATATATCACAAGTATATACCAACATTTTGCAACATCAAATTCAAGCATTTTATAACATAATCAATGCAAATAATACACTTAATCTACATAGACATTTCATCAAGCACCCTCAAGGCACAAAATCATGTAACACATAATATGCCCAAATCATCACATATTTCAAGAAATCACTTAAGTAATTTCAACAAACTCAATTCATGCTATAATTGATTTTTGCCATTCTTACACCCATTTCCCACATTTCAATTTTCATAGGTATGTGTTATACATGAGATTTCATCTCTAACACCCTACCCATTTCATATTTCAACCCTTGGGTGGAAAATAAATCTGATTAGGAGAGGGACACTACCTCTTGAAACGTAAAACAAGTGGTAGAAAGAACTCCCAAGACCCAAATAAAGCTCTAACACTTGATTTCCAAAATTTCATTTCTTGAAATTCATCAAAATCCATGTTTTTTGGTATGTAGGCATAGCCCACATCATGTAGATGAACTTTGGTTCTTGGCCCGAGTCGGTTCGACGAACAGAGGGTCGTAGATCGTAGAGAGAAGTTGAAAAATCCTTGGTTTTCTCCCTCTTTTTTCCTCTCTCTTTTTCGAATTTGAAGCAAAAATGGGAGAGAAAATTTGATTTTCTCCCCTATTTATACTCATTGGACACTTGGCCCACGTTGCGCTACATGTCCTCATTTCCTAGGTCCGATTTCGTCCTGAATTAATTAAATTTTATTTCGGTTCAAATTCAATATATTTTTATTTGAACTAAATTTAAATTATTTTTTAATTTTTACAATTTAATTCCTGGACGTGTTTATTTTGGACATGCGACACCTAATTGTCTCCTAAATCACAAAAAATTCAACTGTCTCAAAATTCAACAAAAATTGACTGGATAACTAAATTTTGCAAGATGAATCTAACGGTGAGGTCTGTTTCATCATTTGAGTTCTAGAAAAATTCATATTTTTTACCCGTATCGTAGTAGCTAATTACCGTTTTATTCTTTTTTCATAAAAATTCAAATTTACCCAGGTTTTACATCTTTTTTTTATGGGTTGTTCAATTTGAATAGAATTTTTCAATTTTGGTTAGGTTTTTTTCCCATATGACTAAGTGGATATGTATTCAAAAGCTATTTATTGTGCTCATTTTTTTTTTGGTTAATGTATTCGTTGTTAAATATATTTAGGATCTTGTTGCATTCAATGTTAATTTTTTTGTGAGTATAATTTCTTTATTTTTTTATGAACAAGTTGTTAGTATAATTCACTGTGCAACTATGTAGTTCATTTTTTAGGGTAATTACATTGCATGGGCAGTGCAATGGTTTGGGTTGAGTCTAGAACAAATTGTAAGTTTGAACGTTCTCTGTTCAATCCCAATTAATTTATCTCGAAGTTGGATAATATTTGTGACTAGTGAGTAATGGTTAATATCTCAAGGTAAATCTAATATAACCATCTCTTAAAAAGAAGTTACACTACACTGTCATAACAAAGAGGTGTAAAATTAGAGTAAATATTGATTATAACAATTGTATCATGTCAGTATTGTCATATGATGTAATCGTTCAATAATAATTTAATAATTAGGCAAAATGGTCCTCATTCTTTTAAATAATCACCCCTCCATGTAAGATAATAATTGTCACATATTTAAAAAAAAAAATGAGATTCATTTATTTACTTATTTATTTTCTAGTTATTACTCATACCTGAAAACATAGAGTAATAAAAAAATAATTAACGATAAAAAATATTTGTATTCACACCCAAAATTAAATCACAAATATAGAGGAGACAAAAAGAAATTTAAGCACTGATTATTGTGGGAGTGAGCGGTTGTAGTGGGGGTGGGCGGTTGTAGTGGTGGTGAATTTTAGGTGACAGTGGTGGTAGTAGTGGTCATGGGTGACAGTAGTGGTGGTGGGCGACGGTGATGGTGGTGGGCGACGATGGTGGTGGTGGGGTTGGTGAGTTATGGTGGTGGGCAGTGATGATGGTGATGGTGGGTGACAATGAGTACTTCTAGGCAATAGTGTGATAAGTGGTGACAAATGGTGGAGATGGGGGTGAGGGTGGGTGATAGTGGACAACGACGATGGTCGGCGACGACGGTGGTGGTTGTTTGTGGTAGTGGGTGGCAGTGGACAACAATAGCGGTGGTGGGTGCTGATGATGGGTGATAGGGGGTAGTGGGATAATGGTGGGAGTGGTATGATGGTGGTGGTGGTAATAAATATAAGAATGAAATGACAATGGTGGTGGGTGGTGGTGGGTGGTGGCGGTGGAATATGGTGGTAGCAATTAGTGGTAGGTGCGATGGTGGTGGTGGGGATGGGGGTGGGGGTGGGGGTGGGTCAATGGCGATGGTGGTGGGGCTAGCAACTGTGGTGAGGACAACGGTTGTGGTGGCGATAATAATGGTAGTAGTGATGGTCGTGGGGGTGGTGGTGGGGCAGTGATGATAGGGCTGATGGTGGGATAGTGACGGTGGTGGTAGGGTGGTGGCAGCAACGATGGTGGTGGTGGTGGCTGTTGTGGCAGAGGTGGTGATGGAGTGGTAGCAATGGTGTTGGTCGTGGTAGTGGTGATGGCGGTGGGGTGGGAGAGGTGGTGGTAGTGGTAGGGTGGTGGCAACAGTGGTGTTGGTGGCGGGGCAGTGGGGGTGGTGGTTGTGGTGATGATGATGACAGGGAGGTGGGTGTGGTGGTGGTGGTGGTGGGGCGGTGACGGCGGCTGTGGTAGTGGTGGTGGTGGTGATGCGGTTGCAAACATTATTTTTTTTAAAAGTACTTATGAGAAATTATAAGTCTTATAAGTATTTTTAAAAAGTCATTTCAAATACACCCTTAAGGCCTATTTTTCCTATTAAATTTAAAGTGTTAATATTAGCTGTTGGATTAATTTTAAAGTAAAATTTAAAGAGATCTCAAACACGAATAGTGAAAATTATTTTGTTTATCTTTTGAGATTAACATAAGTTTTTAGAAAAAATATTACAATTTGATTTTTAGGTATGCATTTTAGAAAGTGATACAAACCCTCCTTAGAGTTAACTAGATTGATGTTGGGAATACCGTTTGGTGATTTAAGCAATGAGAAATATACATTGGACTTTCTTGGTGTCTCGCTTGAAGTCCTTGGATGGTGATGTTTTAGTTACACTTCTCTATTGATTGTTCCATTTCACTAAATTGGTCTATCTCTGTATCACCTCATAATCAAGTGGTACAAAATTCTAGCAACAACCAGATGATAATATCATTTTGTAAAAGGACTTGTATGTGGTCGCAGACTACGTATCTAGATTCGTTCAAGTGTCTTTTGAGGAACAATCAAATAGTCTCGCATAATGAGAATTGGTTAAATGCAAGGAAATAGAAGAAATAATTGAAGGCAATTTGGTGAAGAGTGTTTTGGCGACGTTGATTTGGTTTTCATCCCATCAGCAAAGATAGCCAGCTATGTATCTACCAATGTTGATTCACATAAAAAATGATTACAAATAAAAAAAATTACTACCTACACTACATATTGAAGTCTGTCATTATATTTTGCAGTATTTGAAACCTGTTACTGCAAACTATAATTTTCAAAACAAGAAGGGAATGAGCAAGAAGTTAAAAGAGCAAGGTAAAATGTGATAAGCAAATAAGTTTTGTATTATATGGGAGAGGATTTTTCAGGTTCTTTGAATTGGTTATGTATGTAATGAAAATTAGGTAGACCAATTGTTATTAGTTAAGTAAGCTTTTAGAAATTTAAAAATTTGTACTTCTAATATCATAACCAGCATTAAAGTGCAATTGAAAAGTGAACCAAGACTTGCATTGAAAAGCCTGATTAATAATATATTCACTATTTGGCTTTTGATTTTTTACTTGGTAAGTGATGTAGTGATTGCAACTTAATACTTATTCACAAAATTTATTGTGTTGCTAATCAATTATTGCAGGAAGTCTAAAGGTTAACAAGGAAGTAAGTATAAATATAACAATTGTTATTGGATAATATGCGCCTTTGATCTTTTTCATAGAGATATAATAGTCAATTAAAAAAATTCACTTAACTGTTTTTTATTAGTAGTATAGATATAGATAGATAATAGTTCCTTCAATTCAAAAAATAAAAATAAAAATTGAAGTAGTTCTTACCATAATGTTCCTCATTTTCTATCAATTGGAAGATATTTAGAAAAAGTATTTGAGAGGTTGCATTTCTATTCTTGAGTCAAACAAAGTGACGAGAATAACACTTACACATCAATTGATGAGACACTTTTGGGAAGGGATAGGATTCTGACATGTGTCCTTGGCTCCGAGGGCACCTCATTACCCTAATGAAGCCACGTGTCCTCGACACCGAAAGAACCCCTTTGCTTTGATTTTGACATGTGTCCTCGGCACCAAGGCACGTCCTTTGCCTTGATTTTGTCCTCGGCACCTAGGCACGTCCTTTGCTATTGATTCTTACACATGTCCTTGGCCCCAAGGCATGTTCTTTACTTTGACACTGCCACGTGTCCTCAGCACCGAGGGCATCTGCTGAACACTGGTACTGCTAGGTGTCCTCGGTGCCGAGGGCACCTCCTCTGAGGAATAGTCACATGTCCTGGGCACCAAGGGCATCTCCTACTTTGGGAATGTCACCTCGGTTCCTAGAGGGGTTACTGACCATCATAGCCAATCAGTCTTAGAGCTAGATTAGGGATCATTGGGTTACTCTCTCAATGAAGTTAGGATGATAGAAGGAACAAGACTAGCAGCCAAAGAGAGTGAGGCACGTGGCATAATGTACAGGATAGGTGGTAAAAAGATGGAAGTACCTCTTCTAAAATACAGTTATCCTAGAAAAGCATTAATGATCTCCCAGAATGATGGCACATCCATGATGGCTTTTAAATTCAAGAAGAAGGAGCATTAAATGCTCTGAGACTCGAGTATTTAATGCCTTTGCATGGAAGAAATAGCATTAAATGCTCGCGAGCCCGAGCATTTAATAACGGGGACTCCCCCATGCAAAAAGGGAAGTGCACTACCCAATGAATGTGCTATACCTACTGCCTCACTTATAAGTAATGATGGGTCCTTGAAGGTATAAATAGTGGCAAAAACTTGAAGACTAAGGTACGCAAATTCATTTCTCAAGAACACCAAAGAGTGTTTTCTTCTTCCCCTCTCTCAAAGAACTAACTTGATCGTCAGAGGGGATACGCCAAAAAATACTCTGACGCCTTTCTAACCCATTTTTTGTGTGCCAAGAACTGTCTATGACTCGCCGAAATCGATCGGATAACCGCTGAAGCAATTCATCCCCACTCCTTAGGCCCGTTTGGACATCTTGAGTCTTCCTTTGCCACAGGATCCTCGACTCTCGAAGTAAAAATGAGTTCACAAAAGGAGAGATCTGTCTTTTTCATCTATTGAGCAAAATTCATTACGCACAATCTAGTGCCGTTTGTGAGAAATGACTAAATCTTTCAAAGAACAGTGATCATGGTGAATACTCATCAAAAGGGAAAAGGTCATCAATAAAGGAATATCGATTTACTGGCTCCCTCCATATCGAGAACCAAATACTGTATTGAAAGTGTCAATATGGAACTTTCAGATCATTCTAGGGAGAAAACCCGCCAAACTAGTTTGAGCATTGGGGGCTGGAAAATCAACCCCCTTGGCCCGTCAGTTGGCTGACATGATCGAGAAAAAAATTAGGGATCGATTACGACAACTAGAGGAGGACAAAGTGAATGTCCTAAACCAGCTCGATGAATTTGTGCTCTCTGGCGAAGGATCTCGAGACTTGTGGCAGTCTTGTGAACCCTCCATCAGGGAGGTGGAACCTGAGGAATTGAGAAACTACCTGTGTAGCAGAGCAAGAAGTTCTAAGGCTCCAAAGCGCCCGAGGGAAAATGGGTAGCTCCTAGAGTTTCCCGCCAAGTGGGCTAGACCATTGGCTTTGAACGACCTTTGTCAAGGACTATCCGGGCGAAGGGGCGTGGAGATGTCTGAGGAGGGATCAACTCTCTCTATCTGACACCTTGGGATAAGGGGCTATGACTACCGACACCGAGAAGGTGGAGAAATGCCCCCAGGTAGAGGAGAGACCTCAGGGTACAGTTGGACTCCCCGAAAAGGGATGGGGTTACACAAGAGGGTGACACGGATGACGAAGCTATTCAGTCGCCCTTCAAGAGGAGTATCATGGAAATGGAGGTACCAAAAAATTTTGTGGTACTAAGATTCAAAGTGTATGATGGACATTCTGACCCGAAAGCTCACCTCAGACAATACAAGCAAATGATGTCCCTGTACCACTCAAATCAACGACTATTATGCTGGGTGTTCTCAATAAGCCTAGGAGACTCTGTCATGAAATGGTTTAAAACCCTTCTGCCCAACAACATAGGATCTTGGAAGGAGTTAACTAGAAAATTCTCCGCCTGATTCATTACAGGGAGCAAACGCCCTAAGGACGTTGGGTCACTACTGACCCTAAGACAAAAGGAAGGTGAAACACTTCGCCAATATGCCCCTTGATACTGGAAGGAAGTGAATGAGGTGGAGGGATGTTCTAAGGTCATGGTGGCTACCTCCTTCAAACTTGGTCTCTCAAGAGATACTGACCTCTACCGGTCCCTAACCACGAAAACACCAAGGGGCTGTTTGTTTTGAGTATTAGATTTGGGTGGTATTAGAAATCATTTCTATTTCACTCCTATCCAATGGTATATTATACCCGGTCTTAAACTAGAATCTCATCCTTCCCCTTGTTTGTTTGTCACAAATATTATCTGTGTAATACCTACTTAAAAAAGTCAACAATTGCAACTATGGGTGGTAAAAAGACAATTGTACATGAGGGCATTTATGTCATTTTAGTCTCTTATACCGTCCTTTCATTTGTATCGAGAAAATAATACCACCTAGTAGGTGGTATTTAATAGTACCGTATACAAGGCATTTAAGTCACTGTTCATGTCGGGTCGGTATTACGACTCGAAAAATAGTACCAATGATAAAATACCAAACAAACAAGGTGTAAGGTGGGCCCTATGTACTATTTTCCAAATACCACTCATTTGTACCACTCTAATACTTCAAACAAACAGCCCCCAGTAGATATGGGAGAGCTGATGGCCCGAATCATCAAATATTCCCAGATAGAGGATAAGATGGTGGGGGGAAAAGGAAAATCTCAGGCCCCAAAGAAGAAGGAAAAAGAGAATGAGATAGCCCCTTCCCAGAAGGATTAGTGCCTTCGTCTGGAAGTTCCTTCAAAGAGGTCCACACTGTGTTCAAGGAGCCCATTTACAAGCTGCTCCACAAGATCAAGAAAGAACCCTTCCTCAATTGGCCGCCCAAGATGCTGGGTGATCCATCCACCAGAAACTAGAAGGTGAAATGTTCATACCACCAGGACTTTGGACACCTCACCAAAGATTGTAGAGTCTATAGGTCTTTCCTAGAGAGACTGGTATAAGACGGACACTTGAAAGAATACATCGAAGAAGTAGTGCCAGTAAAAGCCCATGGTGCCAATAATCAAGCTACTATCCGGGACAATGTCATTGATGTCATCTACGTCTGTCCACTGGATTGACCAACTTTTAATACTCTCAAATCCGACCTTATGAGGGTAGCCTTTACAAGGAAGGTGGACAAAGGAGAGGGGGCTGGCCCAACAAGATGCCCCGGACGAATGAGGGAGGGATCGCTTTCTCTAATTTCGATCTGGCATGTGTGGTCCTCTCCCATGAAGATGCCTTGATCCTAACTTTGAAGGTTGGTAGCTTTGACGTCAAGAGGATCTTGGTGGACTCTAGGAGTTCTTCGGAAGTGATGTATTTCGAAGTCTTGAAATGCATGGGTCTAGGTTCCCAGGATCTTACCCAAGTCAGCATGCCACTCGTTGGATTCAATGGTTCGCATGCCTTGCCCTTAGGTAAGATCATGCTATCGGTCACCATAGGGCCCATTATAACTGACACAAAGTTTGTGGTAATCAACTCCGATTCACCTTACAACATAATTATGGGTCGGGCCTAGCTACATGCACTCAGAACAGTACATTCTACCTATCACCAGAAATTGAAGTTCCCCACCCCTGAAGGAGTAAGGGAGGTCTGCGGGGACCAGGTGTCAGCCAAAAGATTATTCTACACAGCGGTAAAGGCAGGGGTCGCCTCCAAGGAAAATGAGTCGGCCCCGGAGGAGGTCCTGAATAAATAGCAATTACAGTCTGAGAGGTTGGGGGTCGATGAACCGTTGGTCGATCCAGCAGACCGCTCAGTGGAGGATCTCTAGAAAGTACCTTTGGTGGAAGGAAATGAAGAAAGATACTTTATGGTCGGCTCCACCATGTCTGTATCTGAGCAGGAAGAGATGACAAATTTTTTAAGAAGGAATGCGGATGTATTTGCGTGGAATGCCACGAAAATGAAGGGCATAAAACCCGTCATCATCACCCATAGGCTTCATGTTGATCCCGTTTATAATTTGGTGAAGTAGAAACCCCGACGCACAGAGCCGCATCACGCCCAAGCGGTGAATGAAGAAGTAGAGAAGCTCCTAGAGGCTAACACCATCCGGGAGGTGTAGTTCCTAGAATGGCTATCAAATGTTGTTTGTGCAAAAAAGAAAGGCGGTAAGTGACACATTTACGTGGACTTCACTGACCTAAACAAAGCTTGTTCAAAGGATGACTTTCCCTCCCAAAGGTGGACTAGTTGGTGGATGCCATGGCAGGACACCAGAACATAACCTTCCTGGATGTCAGGGATGGCTAGCACCTTGTTACATGGTCATTTCGTTTGGCCTAAAGAATGCAGGGGTTACATACCAGAGACCCATGAACCGAATGTTTAAGCGGCAGATTGGGAACACCATGGAGGTGTATATTGATGACATGCTCGTCAAAAGTAGGAAAAGGGATGATCATATTACGGACCTAAAAGACACCATCTCCACCCTCCAAGAGTACGAATTGAAACTAAATGTGGCAAAATGTCTTTGGGGTTGGTTCTAGGAAGTTCCTTGGATACTTGGTGAGTCGACGTGTATTCGAGGCCAACCCAGAGTAGATACAAGCCATCTTGGATGTACAAAGCCCCTAGACAGTCCGGGAAGTCCAAAAACTCACTAGAATGTTAGCCTCGCTAAATCGTTTCATCTCTCGGTCATCGGACAAATGCAAGCCCTTCTTTGAGGCTATTAGGAGATCTGAAAAAGATACTTGGAATCATGAATGTGAAGAGGCACTCGGAGGGATCAAGGAGTACCTCAGGGTTCTCCCAACCCTATTTGTCCTGGTCAGAGGGGAGATGTTGTTCTTGTACTTGGCTGTGTTAGAGTTCGTGATCAGTGGTGTACTGGGCCATGAACATGAATGAGAGCAAAAGCCAATATACTACATAAGCAAGGCCCTACTGGATGTGAAAACCAGATACTTGCCCCTGGAGAAATTTGTGTTGGCCTTGGTCATAGTCGCAAGAAAGTTAAGGCATTACTTTCAAGCACACCCGATCACTGTCCACACAGATCAACCCTTGAAAGCAATTCTAATGAAGGTGGACCTGTTGGAAAGAATAGCCAAGTGGGTAGTGGAGGTGGGGGAACATGATATTCACTATAAGCCTCGTACTGCCATAAAGGAACAAGTGTTGGTAGACTTTATTGCCAAGTTTACCAATGGGAAACCGCTTCTCCCTGAGGCGGAGCCACCTCTCTCTAAGGAGCCCTCCAAGATCGTCCAAGGACCCTCTTGGAGTCTCTGCATGAACTGATCCTCCAAAAGCAAGGGTTCTGGAATTAGGGTACTATTAGTCTCCCCGGAAAGGCTAATCATAGAGCAAACCATCTGACTAGGCTTTAAGGCGTCTAACAACGAAGAGAAATATGACGCCCTTATTTTCGGACTTAAACTCGCCAATGCAACGGGAGCCGCTAGTCTGATCGTCCACTATGATTCTATGTTGGTGGTCAACCAGATCAACAGGGAGTTCGAAGCGAGGGACTCAAGAATGAAAGCCTACCACCATCAGGCAATTGCCTTACTCCGCCACTTCAAGGAAGTTGAAGTTAGGCAAGTTCCGCGAAATAAGAATACCCATGACGACGGCCTAGCATGCCTAGCCTCAGTGCTAGATTCCAACATGACACAAAGGATTATGGTAGAGTACCTTCCCAACTCTAGCATAGACGAAGCTCCTAAGGTGGTAGTCATTTGGGAAGGGGAGGAGTCCCTTAGCTGGACCGATCCACTACTCAAGTTCCTCCTTTTCGGGGAACTCCCTGAATACCCCAAGGAAGCTAAGAAGAGGAAGTTGAGGGGCCCAAGATTCTGGGGCTCCCCAGATCAGAAGCTGTACCGAAGGTCATTCTCCGGACCGTACCTACTTTGTGTCTGCGAGAATAAAGTAGAACCTCTCTTGTATGAGGTATATGAAGGCATATGTGGGGGTACTCAGGTGGACGATCCATGACCCATCATATGATGTCCCAAGGGTACTAGTGGCCACAGATGCAAAAGGATGCGCAGGCTTATGTCTGAAGATGCGATCAAAGTCAAAGGTTCGCCTTAGCCATTAGGCAACCAGCTGGTGACTTGCATCCACTAACTAGTCCATGGCCGTTTGCTCAATGGAGAGTCAACCTAGTTGGACCTCTTCCAAGGGCTCCTAGAGGCAAAAGGTTTCTAATTGTAGGAATCGATTATTTCACAAAGTGGGTCGAGGCGGAGCTGTTGACCCATATCAGGGACGTGGACACCAAGAAGTTCATGTGAAATAACATAGTGACGAGGTTTGGAGTCTCTCATGCACTTGTATTAGACAACAGAACTCAATTAAATAGGGGGTTTTTCAAGTCTTTTTGTGAGCATCTTGGAATCTGAAACTACTACACCACCTCTACACATTCGCAAGCCAACGGGCAAGCGGAGTCCTCCAACAAAACCATCATCAATGGAATATAGAACAGATTGGAAAAGGCCAAGGAAAAGTGGATGGATGAGCTCCTGAACGTCCTCTAGGCATACAAGACCACCCCTCAAAGTTCAATAGGGGAAACGCCTTACGCCCTCGCATACGAAGTGGAGACAATCATCCCGTTGGAAATAGGCCTCCCTATTATAAGAACACAAGCCTTTGACACCGAGAACAACGATCACCAACTCAGTTTGGATATGGACCTCATGGAGGAGAGAAGAGAAGTGGCGACCTTGAAACTGGCTAAGTATCAAGAAGGGGTGTCCAGACTCTAAAACAAGAGGGTCAAGTCTTGAAAATTCCAAATAGGTGATCTGGTGCTCAGAAGGGTGGTGGCGAACACTCGGGATCCAGTAGATGAAAAGATGAGACCCAACTGGGAAGGCTCATACAAAGTCACGTCAGTAGGAGGCTCCGGGTCATATAAGCTAGAAGACATGGAAGGGAATGCTATAGTATGACCTTGGAATGTAATGAATTTGAAGAAATAATGCTTTTGATAAGTAAGAGCTCATTTTCATGCTAAGTTTATTATCTTGGAAAAGGCATGGCCCTAGAGGTTGAGTCTTAGGGACTCCTACCTCCAAATAAAGAATAGGAGCATGCCTCCTAAAAAGGGCATGACCCTGGAGACTGAGTCTTAGAGACTCCTATCTCCAAATAAAGAACCAGAGCATGCCTCCTGGAAAGGGCATGGACCTAGGAATTGAGTCTTAGGGACTCTTATCTCCAAATAAAGAACAGGAGCATGCTTCCTAAAAAGGGCATGGCCCTGGGGGCTGAGTCTTGGGGACTTTTGCCTCCAAATAAAGAACATGAACATACCTCCTAGAAAGGGCATGGCCCTGCAGGGCTGAGTCTTAGGGACTCCTGCCCCAAAATAAGAAACAGGAGCATGGCCTCCTAGAGGGAGCAGATATCCCGAGGAAAATCACCCAAAGGCCTTAACAGAATAACTCTCATCAAATACATTGCTTGGAATAAGGGTACGTTGTCCAAATAATATACCCTCCTGCCCAAGCACCATGATAACCCCACCTCTGGGAGTTAGTGAGAAGATGTATAGAAGAATGGATGGCATCTAATGTTGGTGTGATTTCCCATAATGTTTCCTCACAAACCTCGAAATCGATTAGTTTTGATGAAGTGAAGTCCACGATAGTAGTGCATTGGTGACTGCATGCACAAGCACATTGGTGTTGTCTAAATGAGATAATAATGGGGCGAGGGATCAACATTATCTCCTTGGCTCGACAAACAATGGAAATGAAGATAATCGGAGTGAAGAAATATGTAGATTTATTGTTTCTATATAGTAAGGATGGGGGCAAACGGTGGGAAAGGGACCTCGGCATAAATACCTCTCGAGGCCCTCTATGATTAACATGTTCCCTCGACGAGGATGCTCGTCGGAATCATCTGTTTCTAACATGTGTCCTCGGTCTCGACGTTAACCAATTTGTCAACACTTACCAGATACCCTCGAGATCGAGGGTAACCAAGATTTTACTCTATCTGAAAAGGTACAAGTAATGTTTTGAATTTCAAAGCTTTTTGGCCCTGAGGGTTAATGGAAAGAAAGGGAGCATGCATGAATAAAACAAAGGTGTTTTTCATTCAAAGGAAAAAGAGGGCTTTGCTTCCCTTAGGCTACAAAAAACTTGGAAAAGATTATACAAGGAAAGTAAAAAAGAGCCTGAGCCTAGGGCGCGGGTGGAAACATATTCACATCTCCGCTGATGTCCCCGCCAACATCTACAAATAGCTCGTCGATGCTGGTAGAAAAGGAGTCAGCATTGGGAGTATCAGCTTGAAGTATTGGAGCAGTAAGGGGAGCAACTGGGGCCAATGCCGACTTTGGAGCAGTAGTAGGGGCCTGAACTTGGGCAGTGACTGCTGAGGCTGAGGTCGTAGCGCCTACGGACGCCGAGCCTGAAACTTGGGCATTTCCAGTTGAAGCTTACACCTACTCCTCAGAAGAAACATATATGTGCTCCAAGTACAGGGGAGACTCAGTGGGGACGCCGACAGCGTTGAGAGCATCGTCCCATTCTAGCTTGAAGAACTCCTTTTTCTGGTCCTCAAAGGCCACCAGAATGTTGTCGGTGCATCCTGCTGTTATCTCCACCCTCGTCTTGCTGGCAATTTCCAATGTGGCCCTCACCCTATTCAACTCCTAAGTAAAAACTGAAATGGTCTGTTCTGACTCCACCACATTTGCCTCCGACGCTAAGAGCTGATTAGTTGACTTTGTTATTCTCTTTTCTGCATTGGCGAGGACGACATTCATCTTCTAAGCATTTCCCTTGGTCATCTCTACCTCATTCAAGAGTTTGATGATCTGGGCTACTTGGGAGGACAAGGTCTTGTTGCCAGCCACCACCTCTTTCTTCGCCATAACAAGAGCTCCTTCAGCTTTAACTTCCAGTCTCTCAAAGTGTTAGAGCCTCTCCTTCTGTGAATGGAAGTGCTCTGCGATGAATGAGACTTGCTGGGTAGTCTAGGAGAAGGAAGGAAGAATCGTCACGCAGAAATGAAAGAGATCATAAGATAAGAAGAAATGAGAGTTGTTACTTAAAAAGACTTAACACCAGAGAATTTTGGATCATCAAGCGAAAGAGATTATTACTCGGCTGCCCCCGGTGCTCCTCCATGTCGGCACCAAAGAGAAGGGTCTCGCTCACGGTATAGGTAACGTGAGGAGAATGTATGATGGATTTGTTGACTCGGATCGGCCTATTATCATGATCCTGAACCCGAGGGTGTCATTCCTCTGCTCAAGTTATTGGCGGCGGTGGAGGAGGAAGGATAATTGTCAATGTTGATGTTGTTGCTGATGTTGTTGATGGCACAAATGTCAGGGGGACGGGAGTTACCCTCCCACAGTCGATGGCGTTGTGTTTTTGCTTGATCCTCTTGTCTTTCTTGGATCGAGGGTCTCTAGGGGGCCCCAACCACAGCCTATTGACCTCGGTGGCGCAATGCTGGTTTCAGGAGGTGGAGGAGGACCTAGAGTCCTTGGTGGAGGAAGGGGTTCGTTAGAACTAGAGCCTCGGCCCTATGCAGTTCTGAGGGTGGCTCGTTCTTTGATGTAAGCAAGGTTGATGCGAAGGTGGCCAGACATGGTGACTTCAAGTGCGTCATCCTTGCCTAGATTCTGAAGAACGTCAAACTCTGACCAAATCTCCCTCCCATATGTATTGGTCTCAGCGTGGACTGTGGTGGAAAGGTCCCTAACTTCCACTGCCTCTTCGGCACCTCCCTCTAACTCGGCTTCAGTGGCACTATCTGGGTCCTCCTCTAAGTTTTGTTGAAAGAGCTCTGACCACCTTGAAGGATCAAATGACTGAGAGGTCTAAGAGTACTTCTTGTACCTTGGAGTGTAGTCTAAGAGGACATGGGCTGCTCAACCAAAACCGTGGCCGATGTACCCCCTGGCGGTGACTAAGTCATCAAAACTTGCACAAATTATTCAAAAAACTAAAAAAGCTGAGAAGAAAGGGAGAAGCAGACATACTTTTCATCCGCCACTCCTTGGGGTATCTTAAGCCGTCGTACTCGAGGCTGACCCCCCTCTCCCAGGCGCTGCTAAAGACCAACAAATTGTCCTTCTATCTCTTGTAGGAATCAGAAAGGTGGGTGACAAGGTACATGGAAGTGTCCCGGACTTTGAGATAGAAGTTTTGCTGGGGTAACACCCTTAGCAAGGAGTAATAGAAGAGGATGTCCTCGTGGCTGAGATTGACCTTGAGGCGTCTGTTGAGCTCAACCACCCCCATGATTATCATAAAAGTGTATAGACAACACTGCCTCAGGAAGAGACGAAATCGGGACAAGAACTGGAGGAGAAGTGGATGGAGGGGGAATCTGATCTTGCCCTCCATGATAGCCTTTGTATAGAAAGGCATAGCATCCTCAGTGCCGACGTTGGGACGGTGACGCGATGAATCAAAATCATCCACTCCGATGCTGTGCGAAATGTCATAGAGGGTTTTAAAATTGGTAATTTGTTGATGACCCTTGACGGTGTACTTCCTCGACCGAGAGGTTCCAGTCTTTTGGACCTCGGTGATAGGTCGACGACATCTCAACATTTTCTTGTAAAAGAGACAAAAAAGGGACTCTTTACTAACAAGGAATCCCAAGGGACACTAACAGTGACTTAGGCGAACGAAGAACGACACCGGGTTTGAACTGAGGACAGCCATAGGTCGCCGAAAAAATGACGGAAAGAAAAAAGAAATCAGAACCAGTACTCACTGGTAAAAACAAAATGGATGGGCTATGGAAGTTGGGAGTCTTTCTTCGACGAATGTCTGGAAGAGATGGTAGGTTCTTTAGATAGACAACAGGGCACTTCGATGGGATCTCTAGTGAAAACTTATGTGAAAGGCCAGGGGTTCGAAAGTGTGAGGAAGAAGGCAAGGATAGATTTATATAGAGCTTGTCCTCATCATTGCGCACAAGACATGAGGAGGGGCGCATTCAATGCGCACGACCTTCAAAGAAGGGATTGCAGCTACACAAGGGTTAGGTGGCTGAGCCATTTTCATCTTCCGATGACACATCTCCCAGACCGTACGAAGATTAAAGGGCTGGGGGCAGTTGATGGGACACTTCTGGGAAGGGATAGGATTTTGACAAGTGTCCTCGGATCCGAGGGCAGCTTATTACCCTAATGAAACCATGCGTCCTCGGCACTGAAAACATCCCTTTGCTTTGATTCTGACATGTGTCCCCAACACCGAGGCACGTCTTTTGCTTTTGGTTCTTACACATGTCCTTTGCACCGAAGCACATCCTTTACTTTGACACTGCTACGTGTCCTCAGCACCGAGGGCACCTCCTGAACACTAGTACTACCAGGTGTCCTCAGCGTCGAGGGCACCTCCTCTGAGGAACAATCACATGTCCAAGGCACCAAGGGGCATCTCCTACTTTGGGCACGCCACCTCGGTTCTTGGAGGAGTTACTGACTATCATAGCCAATCAGTCTCAGAGCTAGATTAGGGATCATTGGGTTACTCTCTCAATGAAGTCCAGATGACAAAAGGAACAAAACCAGCAGCCAAAGAGAGTGGTATAATATACAGGATAGGGGTAAAAAGACAGAAGTACCCTTTCTAACATGCCGTCATCCCAAAAAAGCATTAATGATCTCCCAGAATGATGGGACGCCCATGATGGCTTTTAAAGTCAAGAAGAAGGAGCATTTAATGCTTTGAGACTCGAGTATTTAATGTCTTTGCATAGACGAATGAGCATTAAATGCTCGGGAGCTCGAGCATTTATTAACGGAGACTCCCCCATGCAAAAAGGGAAGTGCACTGCCCAATGACTATGCTATATTTACTGCCCTACCTATCGGCAATGATGGGTCTTTGAAGGTATAAATAGTGGCAAAAACCTGAAGACAAAGGTACACAAATTCATTTCTCAAGAATATCAAATAGTGTTTTCTTCTTTTCCTCTCTCAAAGAACTAACTTGATCATCAGAAGGAATACGCCATAAAACACTCCGGCGCCCTTCTAACTTGTTTTCTGTATGTCAGAAATCACCTACGACTCGCCAAAATCGATCAGACAGCCTCTAAAGCAATTCATCACCACTCCTTAGCCCCTTTGGCCATCTTGAGTCTTCCTTTGCCATAGGATCGTCGACTCTCGGGTAAAAACAAGTTCACCAAGTGAGAGATCTGTCTTTTTCCATCTATTGTACGAAAATTCATCGCGCACATCAATCAAAACTTCAAAAGGTTGGACTGGATGTTTTTAATAGGCATCAATGAAATTGAAGAGCCAAAGAATTAAGTATATTCAAATTGTAACTTATACATTGAAGATAAATACAGTAGTTATTTTAGAATACATAAGGTCTAAGATTAAATGAGTGAGGGATCAGTAACTCGTATAGTGAGGGACAATTTTGGCGTTATAGTATCAAATAAGGATAAAAGAAGAAAAACAAATTTTTTTTTAGAGTTGTTGACATTTTATATTAGTATATAGATTTACAATATCTCATTCTTTATTTTAAATAATTGTTAATTAAATAAATTCTCTAATTCCTCTCTAAAATAAAGACCAATATTGAAGATGCTCGTGATATTGTTCTTTACTATAGAGAAAATAGTAAAATTTGAAACACTAGATATCAATCTAGAAAATGAATCTAAAAATCAAGCATCTATGAATTTTTCCTTTTTGGATAATCAAGATTCAAGAGAGAAAATATAAATTTGCACCTTAAAAAATGCTCGAATACTCAATTTACACTATGAGAAATTTCAATTCTCAACTTGCACTCTCAATGCCATTAAAGAAAAACTGTAATGTGGTATAGACTCAAACTATCAGATTATTGTCATATTTGCGCCATTTATTATAATGAAAAAGTTGAGTGCAGTTTTGATATGGGTCACTTTACATTGAGATGCAATTTAGGAATTAAATAATTTTCAGGATGTAAAGTGGAATCAAAATGAGGGTATAAGTATCCATTCTGCTGGTGGAAGTAATGGAGTAAAATAACCTATACCTATACAAATACACTCAAGTATGAGAAATTCTTGTATGAATTTAAAGCAGTACTTAGCAAAGTCAAGTTGTATATATAACCAATGAACAATTATACATTGAAAAAAGATATCACTTATTACTTGCTGTGGGTACCCTTTTTAGGTCTAAATTTGATATAAGTTCCATGTTTTAATATGTAAGTATTTAAATCCAAAATAAGTATCAAAAATTTGTAAAAAAGTACTCTTTTCAGGTTCTTTTTTTTTTAATATTACCTAATTATCCTTGCCTTGATTCATGCATAATGGATATAAAAATATTTTAATATTTTTTTATAGTGTTATTGTGATACATACAATCATTTGAATTTTAAAATACTGATTTCAATTCATTTGACATTATACTTTTGAACTAAAAGTTTTTCTTTTTCAATATTTCAATTTTCTTCGAAAAATCTTTTCGTTTTACATAGACCGTAGTAATTTTTATTTTTTTTGGTGTAGTAAAATTTTGACTTTTTCTTCACCATTTCAAAGTTTCGTCTTCTCTTTTTTTTTTTTTTTTTAATGAATTGAATTCTTTTTGAAAACAATGTAACAATATAAAAATCAATGTGATAAGATATTCAAAAACAATGTGACAACATATTAAACAATGTGACAAGTTACTCAAAAATAATGTAACAACATAAAAAATAAAGTGACAAGTTACTCAGAAATAATATAGTAGTTTCAAAGAGAAATAATTTAATTTGGGAAAAATTTTAAATTAAGAAATTCATAATCTATTTAAAATTTGAATTTAGTTACCTGTGTGTATATATGAGTGAAAATACGTTTTACAGTAATAACCGACTTCATATTTTGAAGGATATTGGTCACTTTTTCATTAGTTTTGTTTCAAGAATTGTCCGAAACAGATGTTTGAAGGGGTACTTAGTTTCTTGATTGTTAGAGCAGTACTTCAAACTTTATAAGAAAAAAAAAATACTTTTATCTCGAAATTTTTTGAAAAAAAACTTTTTTCTCAAATTAGAGTTAAAGCAGTTACTGAGTTCTAAAATTCCCAATTTTCTTCTCTCTCACAAGTGCTGTAGAAAAAAATTAGCAGCTGAAAGTACCAATGAATAAAGCCAACAGATTCTGTCACCTTCCAATGGTCTTTGCTTTGGACAGACATATAAACACAGACACATGAACCTATATGCGCATATAGTTATTTTGGTTACACTCTAATTAAATCCACCGCTCTCTTTAAGTCTGTCTTTCTGTCTGTCAAGTGTCTTAAGCTTCCTCTGCATTCATTGATACTCTCCAAAAGGCCACTAAAGAGAGAAGAAAGAAATAACACCACAGGGAAAAGAGAAAAGATGAAAATTTTCCCTCAAGAAACGGTTTGATTCTTCATATACTCTTGCATTTATAAGAGCCATCATCACTCGTCCTTGTCACTATAACTTTTTGTAGTGTGTTTGTCTTTGTATGAGAGAGAGAGAGTGCTGGTCTGAAGTGAAAGAGGCTTTCAGCAGAAGGTGAAGACTAATCAATCCACCATGAGAAAGAAAATCTGGATACTCCATAGCCTTATAGTGATGGAATGCTATCTGGGTATGATTCTTTTTTCCTTCTTTTCTCTCTCTCTTCTCCTCTATGTTTTTCTGGTATATTGTTCAAGTGCTTGGTCGATTGCTACTCATGTATTTTTTTTAATTTTGATGATTTGTGTGGTTCCATTTTGTGTTGATTATTTTCTTACAAATATTAAAGCTGTTCAGAGCCAATAATACTGTGTTTTTGTTTCATTTTGTTTTAGAGAAAATTATGTCTGAACTTTTTTCATTTAGCTCTAAAGCCTACATGAAAAGTTGCAACTTCTTTCTTCGAGTTAATGTTGAGGTTTTAAGAGGAATGAGTATGTTCAAGCACTTAGAAATGCTTAACCTTAACACAATGTTTGGATGGAGAGATGTTGAGAGAAAAGAAAAGTTTTGGAGAGAGAAAGAGGATTGGCATCTCACTTGTTTTGGGGGATTAGTGGGAAAGAAGAGGAGAGAAATGGGATGATTTGGGAATATTTTACCCATTTTTCTTTAAAAAAATCCGAATTTATGGAAATTTTGACCAAAAAATTACATTTTTCGTCCCTAATTTTAACAAAAAATTTATTTCCTTTTTATGTCCCTTCTCTCTGAGAAAATTAATTTTCCTTTTTATCCCCTTCTTCCTCCTTAAAAATTTCTTCTTTTTGATTTTTCCCTCACTTTACCGTTTATCTTCTACACCCAGAAAGATGACATGAGAAGCTTTGAAATCAGACTTGGCACATTCTATTTCACTTGTTTTTACTTGCAAAGTATTGGAGCACACACAAAACATACAACCTGAGTTCGAATCTTAACTACTCCTCGGTGTGAGGCCTCGAGGGATAAACTTTCATGAATATCCTAGTCTCGGAGTGGATGACTTGCCTTTTTATTGAAGCTGAGAAGAGATTAGTTGAAGTGCACATAAAATGATCCAGACACTCCTAACTGTTGAACCTAAAAAAAAAACCATACACCCTACAAAAAATAAAAAATGCAAGCGTCCATGTGAATTACTACCCCATTTAGCAGGACAAAAATGCGAATCATGGTCCAAGTAGAGCAACGTGGGAAGTGTAAGACATTAGGAATATATTGCTTATGTTGATATGTGGAATTTAAAGTGCCAATACTATTTAGGGATGTACAAGATATTTCAATCACATTCTATATAAGAGACACTTTGTTATTATTGACCAAGTCCATTAATTATACAGGTCTAATATACCCACAAGTTTAGAATCAGAATCCGCCATGGCTAAACTCAAAATCGTTAATTCTGTGTTGATCTTGTTTCAAGTTCGTTGATCTTGACTAAAATTATCATTCCTGGTTAATATATTCAAAAGGAGATGGGGCTAAAACATATAAGAAAATGCTTAAAATGGGTAAACCACAGGGTTAAAAGATTGGGTAAATGGTTCTTTTGTCATTTGGGGGAAATAGGTAAAAATTGGGGCTTATTTGCTGATTTGTTTACCTGTTAGTGGATTAGTGGATGGTTACACCACGTGACAATACTAATGTAGTGTAACAGTTACACCCAATATGTTTTTCCTTTGGAGGAGTTGCATGGTTATTAAAATGAGGGTTCCCAAATCACTAGGTAAATTAGCTTTGGTTCATCGGCATTGACATAGTTAAAGCCCACTTTTTTCTATTTTTTAAGACTTTGTCCAATGTTGATGCTTCCCAACAAAATGGTCTCTTTCGGTATCTTAGGCAGAACTATAAAAAAAGAGTGAGACATAAAGAATGATTCTTGTAGTGTAGGATGGAGAACTAGATGGAAAGGTAACATAATAGAGAAGAAAATAGATGATGCTAAAACACACTTTGTTTCCCAAGTGCACCTCAGTCGATGATACTGGATTTCGAAAAACAAACATTAAATCATCTCTTTAGCATCATTTTTATGTCCTGGGAGATAGGCGTGACGGTTGAAAGTACAACAATTACCTACTGTTACATTTTCGTGCTTGGTTGGATTTTTGTTTAAATTTTTGGGGGTGTTTTCTTAGAGAAGCTTATTCCATGGTCTAAATGAATATAACAATTTTACATTTTCCAAACTTCTTCGCTCGATCATTTGACCTATTGACCTCAATGCAGTGATGATTGATGCTAGCTAGAGTAATGTATAATTGGGAGTGACAATCGTGCAGAAATCCGGAGCTGCGCTTGCTATAGCATAGCTGTTGTCTTAGTAATCTACTGTTTCATCAAAATTGCTAATTTGTCCTTCTTTCCCTTGTTTTAATTTTTAGCTTTTACACTAGTAGCAATGGTGCAAGAGAAGGCAGATACAGCCATCCCAGTCACAACTCTGTCACCTCCAGAAGGAAACACAACGTTCCTTGATGGCACAACTTGGTGTGTTGCCCAGGCCGGTGTGTCTCAAGTTGATTTGCAGAATGCATTGGACTGGGCATGTGGACTAGGTATGACAGATTGTCGTCCAATTCAATCCGGTGGCCATTGCTTTGAACCCGACACGCTTGTGTCCCATGCCTCGTTTGCTTTTAACAGCTATTACCAGCAGAATGGGAATTCTGATATTGCTTGCAATTTTGGAGGAACCGCAACTTTAACTAAAAATAACCCAAGTAAGAATCACCTTTGCTTGGCTTTTCTTCCCCTGTAATTAGGTCATTTACTTATCACAATGATTTACAAGATTCTTTTAGTAAATGCTAGAATTACTTTTGCTTGACTTTTTTGGCCTTTGTAATTACTTATGACAATGATCTATAGGATAATTTTCAAAGCAAATCACACTTTATACCTTGAAAGATACTGGAATTCTCAATTTGCACGTTGAAATTTCTCAAACTGCACCCTCTAATGTGACTCAAACCCAAATTGTCGTTCAGTTTTTCTGTATGAAAAACACATCTTATTCTCATATTTGCACTAGTTGTTAGAACGGAAAAGTGAGCGACAGTTTGGATTTGAGCTACATTTTAGCTTTTTTATAACATCGAGGGTGCAATTTGAGGATTAGAGCATCTTTCAAGGTTCAAAGTGCGATTAGCCCTAATTTTCATGACTGTTTGAAGTTATTCTTCCTTTAAGTTGCTTCTTGAGCATCAATACTTAACTTTATACTGGAAACACATTGTACAAATTAGTGCAAAACTGTCATGTATTCTCTAGACCCCTAGTTGTTTCTGATGAGAACACATTTTCAATTAGACACCCACCCATTACTTTTATAAGGACAAATTTGTATTCTAAAACTGCGGTCTCCAGAGCACTTCAACTTCTCTAGTATGGAGTTTCTTTCTCACATTGAACCCTCAAATTTTTGAATTGGTTTCACATTGACTTACAATCGAACTTCCGTTATGTTTTGGATGGAAAATGTGCACGTGCCGTAAGCATAGTTATTAGTATCATATGATACGCGATACGTATCGTACGATACGTCACAATACACCTGAAAAATGATGCGTATCATAATTCTATATTATTTTTGCACCGTATTGTACAATACACGATACAATACGTACGATACGATATGATACATTCGATACGTGAAAATTCTATTTTATTTATTTATTTATTTGATTTTTTGGGACTGAAATAACATTATTTCACTCCAGGACTTACTTTTAAATCATTAGCTAGTGAAATAACGGCATTTCAGTGGTTATGGTTTAAAAAAAAATAAAACCTATAATTAATATTGTTCAATTGAATTTAAAATTCCTGATTAATATTAAAGTTGTTCAAACATTTGACGTTAGAAGTTTAAATTAGAGATTTTTGCATTTTGATATTACTAAATTATGTTGGGAACTTAAATAATTTGTGGACTATTAATGAAATGTTATATTATTATGAGTCTGATTTTTTTTACAAAGGTATATATATATATATACATTTTATTAATAATTATTTAAAATTGCGCATATCTTACGATATACAATACATAATACGATACGATACGCTATTTTTAAAAAGTGATACGCCTTCTGATATGTGATTTGACAACTATGACCGTTGGTATTTTCTAATACACATCTGCAATGGGCGTAAATATAACAACCAAAAACTAAGATATGAGTGGCAATGTATGAGGGAGGTGGCATATAGGGATCAAAGTATGATTTGCCCTTTTGGGATTAGTGCTTTGTAAGGAGGGAGATCTCATTATTTTTCTTAATTTAATGTTTGAATTTGATGAGTGATGTTATTGTATAATGAAATACCCTTGTTTTGGCTGCAGGTTATGGCAAATGTGACTATTCCACATCGGGGTAAGTTGATCATCCCAACATGGTTATATTCACCTCAATTGGGAATATTCTGAATGTTTATTTTCCTGTGTGTACATACATGTTTTCTTTAGGTCTGTAGGATCTTCAGCACCTCCATTGTCGAAGAATAAACCGAGTTTTATTTGGTGGAAGTTCGCTGTGATTCTACTGCTTTTGTACTTGAAAAGTTGATCTATGGTGGTTTTTATCCCTTTTGCTAATTGTGCAAATGGTCTCAAACCTGTACTTTCTGGGATTTGTTTAATGCAAGTTTAAGGAAGAAAGAGGAAGGAATCAAGTTTGTGTGTTCAAACTTGAAGGTCACAGATGTTCTTAGTTTAGCTTTTTGTAAATGTGATTTTCTAAGATATTCCTTTCTTGATTGCTGGTTTAAGAATCTGTGGCAATGCAATCTCTTTTCCCTTGTTTATGCCTTGAAGATGTGAATTCATGTCTTGGTTGACCCGTAGCGTTAGGCGTGATTGCATGCATTGCGAATTTACGTTGTTGCCACAAGTTTGTTGGCTGAGACTATTCTATTATGAAGGCTAATCAAGTAAGACATCATATTTTGATAGAAGCTCTAAAGAAGTCCCTATTTAAATGAGAAAACAGGTTTTTTTTTTGTTGTAAATTAATCTTTGATGATTTCCTTAATGTAATACTTAAAACAACTTATACAATGTGACCTTGTTATTCTTCAAAACAACTCCAAAACTAGCTTGAGTGTTGGAAAAGTAATTTATAACGGGATTTTGGAAATAAGAGTCGAAATTTAAGCGGTTTATATTGTAATTATATGTATTGATAGAATTATGAAAGAGTTTGTAGTAGTTATATCAATAGAATTATAGAAAGCATTATTAAAGAGGCGATCAAAATGTCATGGCTTGCTCAATTAACAAGTCAATGTTCGCGTTCTTCTTGTTGTCGTTGTTGTTGTGGTCCTATTACTTTCACACCTTGTAGTCTTTAAAAAGAATATTATGATGCGTCTCTTCGAATGTTTTTATAGATATCATAACTGTTTGGTAGCATAAGGGACCTTTTCGAGTTAATTCAAACTCGCTCATAATCTATAGAATTTGAGAATTCAATGAAATTGATTTTTTTCCTAGAAATCTCTATATAATACTTGAGAAATAAATTGTATTATTTAAAATTATTATTATTAATTTATTATCTTACGAATACTTTATTGATGTATATCAATGAGTAGAGGTGTTCAAATTTCTGACTGGCCGTAAGTTTCAACCCTACCCTACTATACTGAACGGCTAGCCGCAAATATTGGGTAGGAATACGGAAGAATTTTTGATCTTCTGACAATTTTCTAGTAGAAATACGGAATCGCATTCCTATCCTACCATACCCGCAATAATTTTTTAAATAAATAAATATATATATAAACTAAAACAACCCTATTCTACCAAGTCCCAAGAGTGTCTGCGCCTCACACCTCACTCGGTCTCTCTACTGCTCTACTTTCATCGTTCCAGACTTCTCTCTCTCTCTGGTATGGTTTGACTTGGAAGGTCTGATCGCAGACCTTCATCTACAGTAACAGATCGGTGCTGCTGTGCGCGATTTAGTCATGAGTTGCAGATTAATGTGCGATCTGATCGCGTCTGATCTGAGTTGCAAATCCTATGTTGCAGATCCATAGGTTTTATCCTATGTTGCAGATCGTGATGGCATGGTCTTTGTTCCTATGTTGCAGATCTGACTATTGTCATTTTGTTTGCGTATACTTACGAGTGAACTTAAATATAGTCTCTGGGTGGATGTTGTTTGCATATGTTTTTTTTTAAAGGGCAGACACCAACTTTCTCTCTCAAATATATTTCTTTCTGGATGGTACTGGTATGGTGGCTGGTGTTTTGTTGGAATGGCCTTGGAACCAAGGGTAGTGATGATGCACAAAATTAAATAAATAGTGCATGTTATTTAATTAAATTGTTAAAATGATCCAAAAATTAATTGTTATAAAAATATTTGCTTCCTTCCCGATTAATCAGATAGGAAGTCAGGTAAGACCTGTCGGATAGGATAGGTCAAAAAAAAATTCTTCTGTAAAATATCATGTTCATAAAATATCAGGTAAGAAAATAAAATAATATATTTCTTCCCCTGCGGGTAAGGTAAACACCCTATCAATGAGATATTGTGACGATGACGTGGGAAGCATTGACAACAACTTCGCAGTTTGCAGCTTAGATTTGGCAGAGCCAGCAAGCAAGGAATAAAGAATTGTCCCAAAAACCAAAAATACAAAAAAAACAAAACAAAAACAAAAAGTCCAGTTATGGCACTTTAGTGTACGGCAACTCATACATAAAAACACGTCCATACCGCTAAAAATTGTGTATCGATTGTATGAAATTTATATTTTTTAAAAAACTTATTAAATTGTACAGAGAAAAGAAGAGAGAAGTATGGGAGAAAGAAGAGAGAAAAGTAGGCGCGGATTAGTATGGATTGTTTAACATTGAAAAATATGTTGATTAACCAACTGGGGCAACTCAGTTTGACAGAGTCTCTGATTTTCCGGTGAGAAAAGTCAGGGGTTGAAATCTCTTGGCGCAATAGCGTGGTTGTTTGGTAGGATAAGATTTCAATTGTTTTAACGAACTGAATCTAAATTTTTGATGTGAGTTTTGAGTTTTTGGCGAAATATAAGTCTTAATTTAAATAGTGTATGAGTTGAGGGACCGGTTTATACTCCGGGCTTTATCCTTAGTTCTACTCAGAATTACGAGCCTGAGTGACATAAACGCGCTTCTACTCACTGAGGACAGGTCATAAGATTTTTCTGTTTCCAAAAAAAAAAGTGTGTTGGTTAAGTTATTTAACATTGAGAACCATGCAAAAAATAAGATATTTTTGGATAAAAAGTTTTCTTTTAAATGATTTTTTAACAATTTGATAATATTTGATGAAGATTGAATTAATCGTAACTGTTATTGTATTTTTATAAATGTGCAGTCTAAATTGCTAATTTAATATTAGATAAATTTTTTTTATTTTATCATTTTTTCCCAAAATAAAAAATGTGGCAAAGATTTGCACATTGAATATATTTTTTTGTATTCGATCAAAAAAATATAAATATATTTTTTTGTATTGTGTTTAAAAATGTTCAAATTAATTTACGCACATCTCAAATATTTTTTTTCTAATCCAATTAAAAATATTTTATCCAATTTGAAACTACAAATTGTATAAAGGGTAAATTTCACTAACACTATCTAAATTTAAGTCATATTTCTCTGATACTCCCTCTGATTTTTGAAAAACTGATGCACACCCCTGTAGTTTATCTATACATTTAACAAACTACCCCTACCCTATGCTGTTACTGACAAAGCAAAAAAAATTTCGATGCCTTATTTTCTTATAAATTGCCAAGTTTATCCTTGGTCATATAAAACAAGCCTACAGCAGTACGCAACATCCACTTAGTATTAATTTAATTAAATTAAATGCTAATTGGATTGAACATAATATTTTCCGACCAATTTTTTTTTGAATTAAATAGAATGGAAATTTGGTATTTATTTTTAAAAATAATATTAATTGATAAAACTAAATATTAAATTCATAAAATTGAATGGCCATTCATATTGATTTGATGGAAAAGATGTTAATTTGATAAATTAAATGTTAATTTAGGGTTAATTTGATGAAATTAAATATTAAGTTTGTGTTAATTTTATGAAATTGAATATCGATTTAATGAGATTGAATGTTAATTTGCTGAAATAAAATGCTAATTTTATAAAACTTAATATCAATTTCATGTTATTTGAAAAAAAAATTGTATTAATTTGATAAAATTTAATGTTGATTTGATAAATGTGAATGTTAAATTAATAAAATGGTGTTAATTAGATGGAATTGAATATTAATGTAGTAGTAAATTTGATGAAGTTTTGAAAAAATTGAATGTTACTTTGGTGTTAATTTGATGAAATTGAATATTAATTTATTATTAGTTTAAGAAAATTGAATATTAATTGGATGAAGTGAATGCTAATTTGATTAATGTAAATGTTAATTTAATAAATTTTATGATTAATTTAGTGCTAATTTAATGAAATTAAATATTAATTAGACAAAATTGAACATTAAACAAACAAAATTAAAGATCAATTTGATGAAATTATATATTAGTTTTATATTAATTTGATGCAATTATGTTAATAATGGTATTATATGAAATTGACATTTAAACTCCTTTGGTAAAACAAAATTTTGTGACCATGGTTAAGATTTTTTTTTTTTAAAGAAACGAGAAAATCGTATGATACGTTCTCGACGAGTAAAGACACGCCTATAAAAATATAAAAGTAAATTTAAATAACACCCTGTAAAATGAGAGGGTGCGAGTAAAATTTATTTATTTATAAGTCAAAAATCGCTCTTGATCATGCACTAACTGAGTTGTAAAAAATTTTGAACTAAGGGTGGAGCATGGAGTGGAGTCCAATGCAATGATGTGTTCTGTTCATTTCTTTGGTAGAGGGCAGGCAGGCAGGCTCTTTTACCCATTGTTGCACAGCATTGGGCAGTGTTTTCTGCATGGGATGTTGACAGCATTGGGCAGCCTTTTCTTCAATGGAGGCACGACTTCTGTTGTATTGTTTTGCAAACCAAATTACCCCCAACCCCAAAATTACGAGTAAATGTTAAAAGTATCGATTATACAATGTCAATTTTATCGGGTAGTATATAATTGTTTAATAATTTATATAATAAAATATAATATAATTTAAATTTTAAAAAAATAAATAATTTTTATTTTTTGTGATTAAGATGTCTTTAAATTTTATTTAAAGTTAATTCGATTGATAATATTAATACCTTAAATTTAATAAAAAAAAATAAATACTTAAGAAGGTATTTCAGGTGACTTAAAAGTGCTTCTAAGAATTATAATTTTTTTAAAAACAAAAAAAAAAGTGTTTGAAATTTTTTTTTATCATCGCCACCCCACCACCACTCTCACTGCCTCACCACCATCACCCCTAATACCCCACCACCACCACTGCCCCACCACCACCCCTACCACTGTTACCACAATCACCACCGTCACCACCACCTCTACTACAACAACCACACCCATTGCCCCCCCCACCTCCACCATCGATGCCGCCACCCCTACCACCACCTCCACCACCATCCCACCACTAACGTCCCACCATCATCATGACAACCACCGTCGTCGCCACCCCACCACTTTTACGATCGTTGTCACTCACTATAACCATCACCGTTTCTCACCACTATTACTACCGCTCACCACCACTCACCCCCTATTATAATCGGTGCTTAAATTCATTTTTTTTTCTCTCTCTCTATTTGTGATTTAAATTTGGGTTTGAATACAAATATATTTATTGTTGACCATTTTTTTATATTACTTTGTGTCTTCAGACACAGACAATAATAAGTCTAAAAAATAAAGTATAATATAATTCAAATCTAAAAAGATAAACAAAATAACTTTTACTTTTTGCAGTTGAGATCTCTTTAAATTTTACTTTAAAATTAATCCAACGACTAATATTAATACTACAAATTTAATAAAGAAAATAGGCGCTCTAAGGGTGTGTTTTGAGTAATTTTTTAAAATTGCTTCTAGAACATATAACTTCTCATAAGTATTATTTATTTATTTTTTAAAAAAAATGTTTGAAACCGCCTCACCATTACCACTATCATCACCACTCACAGCCCTACCACCATCACTACTATTACCACCACCGCCACACCACCACCACCACCACCACCATTGCCGCTGCCAACACCATTGTTGCCATACCAACACTATCACTATCACTATCACTACCATTATTGTGTTTGATATCAATTTAGGAGTGCTTCTTTTTTAGTTGATCAAATTTCATTTAGTGTTTGAGTTTGTTGTTCTTATTGATGGTATTTTGCATTACAAATTCGTTAATGTAACTCCATAATTGCTCTCTCTCTTAATGCATCCAAATAGATTCAAATATACACACATGTGTACTAACATATCTAGTTTATGATGCTTCATATCATAGTTATAGACAGTTGAAATAATGATGAATAATTTTTGATTTATTCACAAAAATTTGTTAAAACAATTGGTGTGTAATGTATGCGTGCACCAACTAATAAATTTAAAATGTCGATTTCTACGTTCATTTTTGGTTTGATCTCTATACTATTTTTCACTCTAATCATTCCCTATTTTTTAGTGTTCCTAATCACAAATATTGATCTAATATATCCTTTGTAAATTACAAGGTCACTAAATTTTTTTTTTGCTTCATACGTGAAAACATTAAATTTTTGTTTTACGTTTTTAGGTTGAGTATATATATACATATATATAGTGAAACGTTGAATGTGTGTGTTTACCTACTTGAGAGTGGAGGTAGAGGTGAAGGCAGCTCACGAGAAAGCTTCTTGGGCTGAGGCGAATCTGTTATTGGCTCGCGAAAGGGCCATCAGGGCTGAGAGTGATTTGGAGACTGGCCTTGCAGATGCCTTTATTATGGTTATGAGGAGCTCTGGGAAAAATTTTATGCTGCTTTTCCTGACATTGATCTTTTAGGCTTTATGCCATATGAGGTGCCTAATGTTAGTGATGGAGGCTTTGATGATGCCAAGGGTGATGAGGAGAAGGAGGATGACGACCATGAGAGCAGTTAGAGTGCTAAAACTTTTGATTTTTTTTTTAGAAATGCAGTTTGTAGCCTTACTTTTGTAAAAGTGATTTTTTGCCAGTGATGTCCTTTTTGAAATAGAATGCAAAGAACTTTTAAAATCAACTTGAAAAATTTTATTCATTCACTCCTTATGTGAATCAATAATGCGCAATAACCCCAAAAAAGATACAAAAAATAAAATCAAGTTCCCCAACTGTTTCTACTTTGCTAAGGTGTCATTGGTAGTACCTCTTCAGGTGCTCAGTGTTGCACGGATGGGGTAAGACCTTCCCCTCGGAATTCTGAATCTTGTAGGTGTCTGACCTCACCACTTCTGTTATGAGGTAAGGTCCTTCGCAGTTTTGTCTCAACTTCCCTTCCTGTAAACCTTTTGTAGCGAGAATCACTTTCTTGAGGACCAAGTCTCCTAGTTGGAAGGAACAAGACTTCACCCTTGAGTTGTAGTATTTTGCCATGCGGCGCTTGTACTCTGCGTTGCGGACCATGGCCATCTCCCTTTCCTTCTTTGTTAAGTCGATGTTGATATAGAGTCCTTCTTCATTGGTGATGGGGTCATGGTGTTGGAACTTTAGAGAGTGTACCCCGATCTCCACAAGGATAACTATCTCAGTTTCGAAGGCGAGGGAAATGAGGTTTCTCCAGTTGGGGTTCTCGACATCGTTCGATAGGCCTATAATACGCCTGGGAGTTCGTCAATCCAAAGACCTTTCGCTCTTTCGAGCCTTGTCTTTCGGTTGTATTAAATTGTTCTGACCATGACTTCTGCCTGTCCGTTTGCCTGTAGGTGCATTAGGCTGGAATGAGGCTGCTTTATTTGAAGATCGGAGCAGAAAGAGTTCAAGAGCTTGTTGTCAAATTGCTTGACATTTTCAGTAACAATGGTGTTGGGTATCTCGAAGTGGCAGATCAAGTTTTTTCAGATAAATTCTTTAACCTTTACGTCTGTTATCTTTGCCAAGAGCTTGGACTCTACCTACTTAGTGAAATAGTCGACGGTTACCACTACGAATTTGCACTGTCCTTTGCTTAGAGGTAGGGGCCTAGGATGTCATGCCCCATTTGGAAAAGGGCTACAGACTTGTAAGGATTGTCAACTCCTCTGGGCAAAGCATTGACACTTGTCACACTTCTTGGGGAACTCCTGGGCGTCCTTCACCATGCTAGGCCTGAAGTAGCCCTATTTGAGTGCCTTGTGGGCGAGGGAGCATCCTCTAGAGTGATTCCCACAAACCCCTTCATGGATCTTCCGTAGGACATAGTTAGCTTCTGCGAGTGAAAGACACCTCAGTAATGGTAAAGAGTAGTCTTTCTTGTATAAGGTGTCTCGCAAGATAGTAAACTTGGAGGCTCTAATCCTGAGTTTCTTGGCTTGCAGGGGATCATCTGGCAATATGCCCTCTTGGAGGTATGCCCTTATCAGGGTCATCCAGTTTGTTTTGGTAGACACACAGTTGACATTTGTGACTTCCACGTCTAGCCTACTTGGTTCGAACTAGTGACCAATGAATGCTAGTCCTGGTGGGGTTTTCGAGGATGAGGCGAACCTGGCGGGTGCATCTGTGACCATGTTGTCCTTCCTTGGGATGTGGAGAATTTGGAAGTGGTGGAACTTAGTAAGCAAGGTTCGCACCATAGCAAGGTACCCCTGCATTATGACTCATTTTACCTCAAACTCTCCCTTCACTTGGTTGACTATAAGTTGAGAATTGTTATAAGTCACGAGTTATTGGGTTTTTATTTCGATTGCCATCCTTAGGCGAGAGAGGAGGGCTTCATATTCTGCCTCATTGATAGAGGCGATGAAGTGGAGCTTCACAACATACTTGAATGGGAGTTCCGTCGGGGCTGACTAGGATTAGGCCTACTCCATCTCCATCGTTGGTCAAGGAGCCATCAATATAGAGCTTCTAGAGGGGTAGATAGGAGGGCTCGGAGGTCACTGTGGGAGCCTAGGCGCCAAGGCGCTTGGCTTGGGCGTCTGGGTGTATGGCCTGGGCACCTAAGTGTCCTGTTTGGGCGCCTGGGTATCCTATCTTGGCACCCGGTAGTCCTCACCGGGCGTTAGATTGTTTTGCATGCCTAGGCTCGACGTCTGAGTGTTCGGATATGTTGAAGCTTGCATGAGTGTAGAAGGCTTGTTGCTCTCCTCCTCTACTGGTGTGAGATTCGCAATAAAATATGCCAAGACTTGTGCTTTAATGGCCACCCTTAGTACTGGACATCAAACTCGCCCAACTGCACTGCCCACTTAAGGAGTCTCCCAGACACGTCCAGCTTTCCTAGAACTCTCTTTAGAGGCTGTTCCATGACAACAACAACGGTGTGACTCTGGAAATAATGTCGTAGACGCCTTGCTGTTAAGATCAGGGTGAGCGCCAACTTTTCGATCCCTGAATATCTGATTTCTGCTCCTCGGTATGCTCTGCTCATATAATAGATGGGCTTTTACACTCCATCATTGTCTTTGACGAGGATAAAGTTTACTGTTGATGAGGAAACAAAAAGGTACAGATATAAGGTTTCACCTAGTGTTGCATGTAAGAGAAAGGGAGGCGTAGCCAATTAGGCTTTGAGCTTTTGAAAGGCTTCCTCCACTTCAGGTCCCCCATTCAAAGGCTTTTTGGAGAATCTTGAAGAAAGACAAGCATTTGCCTACAGACTTGAAAACAAATCTGTTAAGCACTGTAATTCTCCCATTGAGGCGCTGGAGCTCCTTGGTGGAGGAGGGTGATTTCATGTCTAGGATAGCCTTGATCTTGTTGGGGTTCGCCTCAATTCTCCTCTGGTTGACCATGAAACCTAAGAAACTTCCTGACCCTATGCCAAATGTGCACTTCTTAGGATTCAACTTCATGCGGTATGACCGGAGAACGTTGAAAGTTTCTTGGAGGTGATCAATGTGGTCTGCTACGATGAGGTTTTTCACTAGTATCTCGTCTACGTATACCTCCATTGTTTTTCTGATCTGAGACTATAACATCTTGTTCACCAGCCGTTGATAGGTTGTTTTTGTATTTTTTAGCCCAAAGGACATAACCCTATAATAGTAGGTCCATTTTTGGAGTGATAAATGATGTTTTCTCTTGGTCTGAAGCGTGCATGCTGATCTGGTTATATCCAGAATATGCATCTAGGAAGGTGAGCAATTCGTATCCTATAGTGGCATCAATGAGGAGGTCGATTTGTGGTAGCAGGTAGCTGTCTTTTGGGCATGCCTTATTGAGCTTGGTAAAGTCGACACAGAGGCGCCACTTCCCCTTGGCTTTGGTCACCATCACTACATTTGAAAGCCACTCAGGATATGCAACTTCTTTGACCGCCCCATTTTCTATCAGCTTCCCCACCTCCTTGTCCATCGCTTGAGCCCTTTTAGTGGAGACGCCTCTTAGCTTTTGGTGAACAGGTTTGTAATGAGGGTCAACATTGAGGCGGTGGGTGGCGACCTCAGGGTTGATGCCCTCAAGGTCTACATGTGACCTTGCAAAAATATCCATGTTGCACCTTAGAAAATCTATAAGTTGTCGGACTAAATCTTCAGAAAGGAAAGAGCTAATGTATACTCTTCTGTCTGGATACTCCTCGTCTAGGACCACTGGTTTGAGCTCCTCTACTGGTTCTCCTCTTTCCAATGTGTCATCATCTCTTGGGTCAAGGACCTCCACTTGCAGTGCCTTTTGTGGCTTTTTGGTCTTCATAGAGGAGACATAGCATTATCTTGTAGCTACCTGGTCTCCTCTGACCTCTCCGATTCCATTTGGGATTGAAAAACGAAGGATGAGATGGTAAGTGAAGGGCACTGCTCTTAGGGTGTTGAGAGCATGTCGCCCTAGGATAATGTTGTAGGCCGATGGGTAGTCTATAACTAGGAAGTTAACCATGATTGTGGAGCTCTGGGGTGCTGTGCTTGTAGTGACTGGTAAGGTGATGGATTGTAAGGGATACACTTTCTCCCCTGAGAATCCAATGAGAGGTGACCTGATAGGATCCAGTCTTTCTTTTCCCAAGTTGAACTTGTCATAGGCTTCTACGAATAAGATATCTACAGAGGTGCTGTTGTCCACAAGAATCCTTCATACTTGATAGTTGGAGATGGTCATGGTCAGCACCAGAGGGTCACAATGGGGGTGCTGGATTCCCTCTGAGTCCTTGTCAGAGAAGGATATAACCTCGCTACTTCCATGCTTAGGCATATTGGACGGGCGCAACTCGTCAAGGTGCCTAGCCTTTCTGGCATGGGCTTTCATGGTAGAGAGTGATTCTCCTCCTCTTGTTAGCCCTCCAGAGATGGTATGAATTTTTTCGATTGGTTACTGGTCTTCCTGATTATAAGGTGGTGACGACACTTGACCCCTACCAGCAACATACTAGTGAAGGTGACCACGTTGTATGAGCTCCTCAATTTGTCTCTTAAGATCATAGCAATCGTCGGTGTCGTGCCAGTGATCACGATGCAAGTGACAATATTTGTTCGGGGGAGACTTCATCCTCCCTGGCCACTTTATTATGGGGTCATCCTGGATCTGAAATAAAATGTGTCCGATAGTGGCATTGAGGGGAGTGAAGGCTTGTCGATCTCTCTAAGGAGCAGGACCAAGCCGGTCTTTGGCAGGTACCCTCTCTGTCCTGCTGCGCTTGTTGCCACGTTCTCTCTCTTGTCATCCCTATCTATTTCTTTTCTCTTCTCCCCTATCTTGGAGGACCCACATCCCCTGGCCCTTGTGATGTCCTTAGCATTCATGTACTTCTAAGCTTTTGCCAGCAGCTCTGACATGCGTTTCGGTGGGCGCTTCATCACTGAAAGATTGACGACCGGAGGCCTCCCAAGAAGGCAGTCATAGTTACCTTGTCATCGAGCTCCTCAACCTGGAGGACTTGCTCTTTAAAACGAGTGAGATAGCTCCTCAGGCTCTCGTCTTGATCTTACTTTATGGTCAGTGGGTGGATGATAGGCTTCTGGTAATGACGTCCTCTAATGAAGTGTGACACGAAGGACCTGTTTAACTCAACAAAGGAGCCAATGGAGGGTGGAAAGAGCTTGACAAACCATTGTCAGGCTGATCCCTTCAAGGTGGTTGGGAACGCCCTACACATAATTTCGTCAAGGACATTATGCAGTTGCATTAAGGTCTTGTAAGTCTCGAGGTGATCCAGTGGGTCCTTCGCACCGTCAAAGATTTTGATGGATATCATTTTGAACTTCTGGGGAAGTGGTTAGTTCGCTATTTCAGGTGCGAATGGCATGTCAGTTCACCTAATAAGGTAGTCCACTGTCTCGCATCCTTGCACCTTCATGGCGTTGAAGACGTCACCCAATTAATTTTGCACCTCTTTTATTTTTTTTGTCTCAGTGGTTGAAAGCTCATTTGAAATTATCATGAAAATGGATCCTATGCTCCACACTTTGATTTTCGTCCTCATCCTCTTGGAAATGAGGGTCCCCACCATGAGAAGTGAGAGCTGGAGGCCCTTCATGGTGGGCCCCTTATGTGGGGCACCCAGATTTCCTTGACACCCAGGGCATGGAGCTTCTCTGACTTGGGGTCCAACAGGCTATGTTCCTTCTTGTTAGACAAGCATCAGTTGCAGGATCTGTTGGTTCTAAGCCACAAGCTACTGCATTGCCTCTAGCATCTGTTGTGCATTTGAGACGGGATTGGTTGGTGGAGGAACAACCTCCTCCTCTCGTGGTGGGTTATTCTCAGGCTAATTCATTGATCTGATGGTGATCTCTATAGGTTCAACAATGGAAGTGTTTAGAAGTGAGAATTTTATCGTTCCTACAGACGGCGCCAAACTGATGATGCACAAATTTGGTTTGCACACCACCTATCAGATGAGTAGTAATAAATGTAGTAGTAAAGAGAGACACAAGCAAGACAAAAATTTATAATGGTTCGATCAACGTGACCTACGTCCACTTTGAATGACTAGGATCGTCGAGGTATTCTATTACTTCAAGTGCTTCAGGTGTGTAGGGAGAGCAGGGAGTTACAAGCTGAGAGAGATAGTAGAGTTGTGCTCGACTGGATGTGATGCTCAAGTGTTGGTGAGACTTACAATTTATAGTCGTCTCATAACAGATTTGGGCGAGTTATTAGTAACTAAGTGGCTAATCTGGTAGAGCTAGCATCCTCTTCTCAATTGATAAGGTAGTTACGGCGCTCTCTATAAAATTCGGTCAAAGGATGACGTGGGGGTTGACTCTTTCGAAGGTTTTGGGATGACCTTGCATGCTTCCTTACTGATGTAGCTCTTCAAACCCTGATGAGTTTGATTGGGAGTGGATCACTTTGGATTGGACTCACTGAATCTCTCTTAATTTGGGCTCTTAATTTAAACTTGACTTATAACATGAGTTAGGCCTTTAGACTTGACCCATCAAGCTTTATCATTATAAGTTGAAGTGTGAGTGTGAGTGTGAGTGGAGCACGACTCTGCTGGTTAGTTGACACCCCCATAAGCGTATGGGTGGCGGGAAGACCATTAGCTTCCTCTGAAGCATGGACAAATGAGTAGAAGTGAGGCCTTTGTCAACAAATTGGTTAGCTGATCATGTGTACGCAAGTATTTGACAAGAATGTTGCCATTCACTAACCTTTTCCGGAATGAAGTGAAAATCAACTTCAGCATGCTTAGTTCCACCATGGAAGACTGGGTTTGAGGCTAATAAAATAGCGATAATGTTATCACACCACAAGATAGGAGAAGAAGGAAGAGTAATCTGAAGCTCTCTAAATAGCATTCGTAGCCATTAGACAGTTGTGGTGAGGGACAAGGACCAGCACTCAACTTTGGTACTGGAATGTGAGATGACAGGTTGTTTCTTAGCAGACCAAGAAATTAAGCCAGATCCAAAAAACACTACATAGCCAGAGGTGGAGAGATGATCATCTGGATTACCAACCCAATTAGAATCATAGTATGGTTGAATATGAAAGTCACTCTTTGTAAACCAAAGACTATGATTAATAGTACCTTTAAGATAACGCAAGACACGTTTGGCAGCTGTCCAATGAGAAGTAGAGGGACAACGCATGTGCTAATAGAGTTGCTTCATAGAATATGATATGTCCGTCCTAGTAAGAGTACAATATTGCAAAGCACCAACAATTTGACGATACCCCTAAGCGTCATCATTAGACAAAATATCCCTAGTATATAATTTTATCACAATGAACCAAAGCGTTATGTATGAATTATTTATATATTGTTACAAGACTTGTGCAACAAGTGATATACAAGAAAGGGATTAGATTACAAAGAATCTGAGCAGAAAATCTAAACTAATGATAAGCTTTATCATTATAAGTTAAAGTGTGAGTATGAATGTGAGTGGAGCACAACTCTACTGTTAGGTTAACAGTGAATTGGGGGCTAATTTCATCAGAAAACAGTGTAATTCAGACTAAAAAGAAGCACCTAGTGTTATTGTTTACATCTTAATATAAAAAACATGTGGCAAAGATATGTGGAATAATAGGATGTGCCAAAGAATTGGGGCATACAAACAGAATTGACTACCACATTATAGAGATGCGATATAGTGGAGAGTCGGTTACGGAAAGTTATCTAACGTGTTGTTTAGCACTGAATAGTTCATATTTCATAACCTAATCCATTTATTTTATGTGTTAACTAATGTTTATTCCTCCTGAAGTGGGCTAGAATTTGATTAAATGTGTATTTGTGGTTGTAGGTGTATGAGAGATGTTGAGAAGCAATGAAAATTACTGTTAAAAACTCAAGGAGAAAGATGAAATGCACCATAAATGACTGTAATAGACAATTGAGGAAAAACATGACCAACTGGTTGGAGTTCAACAGGTTCATCAAGCTACAGAAGGGACTTTAACCGGTTCATAAGAGATTTCTTAAATATACTGTGATCATTTGAGATACTGTGACCATTTCAATCGGTTGAATCTCATTTTTAACCGGTTGAACAGAGGAACTTCAGAAAAGAGTAATGGGAGCACTTCAACGGGTTGAACATTGCTTTCAACCGATTGATCAAACATTTGTCAAACAAGAACAAGATACTAAGAGTACTTCAATCAATTGAACATCAGTTTTAGCCAATTGAACGTTAGTTGGCTATAGCAAAACTTTTCCCGAATTGTGATTCATCCATGGGGGTCGGCTGCATTTATTCCTAAACTCATTGGGTGGCTACCAATCCCCATGAGCTTGATTTCTATTGGTTGTTGGCACCTCCAAGTCTTCACGGGAGTATTCCATTGGATGAGACGGACAAAGGAAGCTTCTTCGGCAATTCACCCACCACCCATGTCACTTGCTTTGACCAATGAGAGGAGGAAGATGTTACTATATATATACATACTTATACACATTGAGAGGATTCTTATTCTTTGTTTTTGTCTTAGAAATTAGGATTTAAATTTGTGTTTTTGCTAAGTTTTACATTATAAAGATTTTGTCGGGTTACAGAGAAGTTCTCTTGTTCATTTTAAAAGCTCTATTTGTATGGTTTGTTCTTGCATTTGAACCTAGTGCTTTGAAGTTAATCTAGTTGAATTTATTTATTGCAATCTTCTTGTTTCGTTCATTATGGTTTACATGTTGTTTATTACCAATTTCGCTTTGATGGGTTTTATTTTCGACTAAGTTTCGACGTGATCCAAGGGATGATTCTCATCAATAATCAAGAATAGTGATTCCCTAATGATCTCTAACTTATCAAATATTTTGAAAGAGAGAGAAACCACTTTTGAAAAATTAGTTGTTAAATGACTACTTTGATTTTTCGTTGACGGTTCATCCAACACGAGTAATGCTTGAAAATCATTTATGCAACCTAAATGCTTCTCACTCTAGTTTCGATTCCCTATCTTCAAAGTTACAACATTGTATAACCTTGGTGTTGATTGAATAATTTTCGTTTGAGTGAGTTGAATACAACATCGGATGAGTTAAAATCGAGAATCAACATATTTGGTTATAGTGAGTTAAGTCTTGAGGATTAGCTGCACATCACCAATCAAATTCCATTTGTTTCCTAAGGAAACGACCTTGGAGTTGTCCAAGTTACTACATTGCTTATCCTTCCTATAATGGGAAATACATTATAACATTTTAAGCAAATCAAGAATAGTGAAAAAAGGAAGTCGAGCTCATGTTATAGGCATTAGTGATAAAATATTTTTCATATATGGGTGATGTTGCTAAAAAAAGTAGCCTGAGCGGCTAAACTTATCTGCAAACAATATTTTACGACAAGTATTTTTTGAATACATGTGGAGAGATTCAACTAACTAAAAATTATTTAAGTTCATTTAATTGAGAGTGAAGATATTTAATTCAAACACAAGAGATGATTTTTTTTTAATTGAGTCTATTTCTGAAACTCAGCTCCCCCGACAAGGCGGAGTTATATACTTCAAAGTTGGAGTCAAAGAAATATTCACTGTAAAACCCGAACATGCATGTGTACGGAAAACATTTTTAGTAAAATTTTTGTTTAGTGCATGTTTTATTAGGTATGTAATTAAAAACAATTAAATTAAAAATTAAAAAAAATCACATTTAAGGTATTTACAGAAATGACATTGCATGGGATTTCCTTCCAAGCTGCTAAGCTCTCCCCAGCCTTCTCCAAGCTTCTATGAAGAGGAGAGGTAGAACTATGAAGAGGAGAGAGAAATAGAAGAGACAAGTTAGAGAGAGAGAATGTGTGAAGATCAAATCTTTGTAGGAAGTAATTTGAGCATCAAGGGAGGGTACGATTTCTCAATTTCGGATCAGTCAAAATTTTTCAAATTCATTTTTAAATCATATCTTACATTATTTTTGAAGGTTTAACATATTTTATAATTAATGATTGTTTTTTGAATTTGGACTGGAAATCACATATCCGAATTAGAGTTTTGAGTGCGGTAACGCACAGTGGTCTGAAACAATGGATTTGACTGTATAAAATGAAATACTAAATTCCTTCTAAATTAATTTTTAAGTGTACATAGGTTGAGTGGCAACAAGGGTTTACGTTATAATTTGAGGTTGTAGAGGATACTCATTTAGTTCGTAAACGCTTGAGGGGTCAGTTGGTCTTTGGACTTTGAGTGCTGAAGTTAAGTTGTGGTGAATACGAAACTTCACGAAACATATTCATGTCATTGATTTGCATCAGTTAAGGTATTTTTGATTCAATATTCATTTGCATTCATTCATGTGTTAACTGTTAGGTTCGAAGGCTACTACCTCGGTTACACATAGGGATTGACCGTAAAGAAAAGAGGGGTATCTGTCAGCTGTAAATGTGAAGTGCACTGCTTCATAATAATTGAAAATAAAAGTATATGATTTATTAAGTTTATTCTCTTGTATGTGAGAAATCAATTTTGCCGAATTGATTTGATTTGAGTTGAGTTGCTTAAACTATGGATCAAATGTGTTTTTATGAAAAGCTTGTAATTTGAGTATTATCCACTATGTCGAGTTGCTGATAGCTTATCATGACTTACATGTTGTTGATTTGGACACTGTGCAGTTGTCGTGAGACAACTTGACATTGCTTATATGTTTTAGATAGTTTGACAATGATTATATGTTGTTGATTGACTCGTTGCTTATGTGGATATTTACATATTTTGATATATGAGGATGATTTGAGTTTCAAAGTGAGTTGAGTTCACTTTGGTTGTGATTTGCGAGTTATGAGTATCTTTTGGGTGAAATTATATTTGATCCATATTCTTGTTATATTTCCTTTGATTATGATGTTCAGTACACTCAAGAAAGTTACTGATTTCAGGATGTCGAAGTCTGTAGTGAGGTCCACTACTGTACTGGCATGGTAGAGATAGGGGAAAACGAAGAAATCTAGTTTATGTACATATTGTACATGAGTGTTTGTTTTTCCTTGTTGTTTGTTGTAAAGGGATGAAATCCCTAATTTTTTGTTTTGATACAAACGATATCGTTGTGTACCTTGTTATATAGTTTTCTGTTTTGATTGTGGCATTAAATGGTATTATTGATTTTATAAAATGCATTACTGTATTTCAAATGCAGGTATCACCACGTGTTGAGTTACGCTTCCATCTTTGAGAAACCAAAGAGGGTTTCTCGAGATGGGGTGTGACATTCACTCTAACTGAAGTTAGAGTCGGAGGTGTAATATGTGCCAAGTTGGAGCCCAACCCTATTGATCATATTAATTGCACTTTACATCTTAAAAAATATTTAAAATTTTAGATTTCAACCTAAAAAATTTTAATTCTTAAATTGTACCCTCAATGTGAAGTGACCCAGATCAAAACTACCATCAACTTTTTTGTTATATTAAGTGGTGCAAATATGAGAATAATTTGGTTTTTAGATGAAAAAGTAAAGGATAGTCTGAGCCTGTGCCACAATACAATTTTTTTATGGCATTGAGGGTACAATTTGAGAATTGAGATTTTTTTTTGTAAATTGAGAATTTGAGCACGGTGAAAAACAATATTAACTCTCTTGATTATCCAAAAAAGGAAAATACATAAAGTCTTGATTTTTACTGTCTTATCCTAAATTGATATTCAGTGTCTCAATGTTACTATTTTTTGAAGTATAAAGAACATGTTATGAGCATCTCCCCAGTATTGTTATCCAATTCTAGAGAGAATTTCACTTACAATAGAGAATATATTTAACAAATATTTGTAATAGAGGATGAAATTGTTAGATCATGTATTTTTAATTGGCTAATTTCGTGAAGACCATTGTAAAATCTCAACCATTTCTATGGTCATGATACTATCAATTTTCAGATCTGGAAGCATCATTAAGGGAGGAGATCAAGCATCAAAGCTACATCATTCAACTTTTATATGCACCTTTATGCTTAGGACAATAGTAATGACCTAGACACCTAAGATGAACCAATAATTATTTTAACTAGGATGATTAAGATGAAAATCAGAGGGACATATCAAGAAAATGAGCATCTATCCATGGTATTGGTTGAAGTATAAGTTTCGAGTATTTGTAAGTCGATTTGGAGAGTAGTGGATTAGGTTTTGGTGAACCCAGAGTGGTTCCCTGCAGTTTTTTTCGAGGAGGATTTTTCTGGTCAACAAATTGCTTGTGTCTCTTATTGATTATTGTACACACTTGCATTTGTTAGCAAACACGCACACTATGTGTTTGATGTTTTGATTGTTTGATATCATATCATCCATAGTTGTGCATTTAGATTTGTGGGTTTGTTGGGATCATCGTGAGATTCACTTGAGTGCGTTAATTGCAAATTAATAAAAATCAATTGTCATGGTTCAAAGGGTTGGTGGTGTTTAAAAGGGGTTCTTATCGTTAATTTTCGCATTCAATTAAGAAAAGGTAATTGAAGTAGATATAGGTTTTAAATTGTAATGAATTTGGGCTAAATTTGAAAAAACTATTTATTCCCCCTCTAGTTATAGTGTCTTAGTCTCCACATGTATAATTGTAAGGGAAGATCCAAATTGGGTTCCCATTCCTGGAATAACAACTGCTATCAGAACATGGTTGCCCTGAGTCCATAAGACACTAAGCAGACATATCTTGTTTTTGCTTACTTGCCTAGTTTACCTTTGAGAAATCTATCATTACTACTAGTTAGTTTTGAATGAATTCTCAAAAGGAAGGCGGTTCAATTGGGTGATCACCATTCTTCAATGGATCGAACTTTGCTTATTGACAAGCTCGTATGAGAGGGTTGGAACCCTCCCACCATCACCACACAAGTCAAGCAACAATAGAATGTGCTCTCCTTGAGTGGTCTGTTCAACTCAAGTGAAGAAGAGATAAGAGTCCTTCAAGTGGACTTGGTCAAGTCTAAGGCCCAAACATGTGGCCTAGAGGATGATAACAAGTCTCTCATTGTACGAGTGAGGTTTCTTGAGAGAGAATGTCATGAGCTTGTCAAGTCTAAGAAGAATCTTGAATCAAAATGTGTCAAACTTGATAAACATTTTCATGAATCAAATGAACTCTTTAACAGGCTTCCTGAAAGCAATGAAAAATTTGATAGAATGTTTGTCTACAGAAAAGAGTATAGATGATAAGTGTGGTTTAAGCTACATGAATGAACACACCCACACTTCTTCCAAGGCCGTGTTTGTGAAGGGTATCACCAACCCATCACCCCCGCAAGTAGGCACAACCTCAAAATTTGTTAAGAATGGTAAGGGTAGGAATTCAAAGAAGAAGGTTGCTAAAGAAACCCAAACCAAGCATGAGTTGTGCTACACTTGTGGAGAACATGGTCATCATAGTAAACATTGCATGAAAAGTATGGATCTAGCACACCAATCTAAAGTTTTGAACAACCAAGTTTGCAATCTTTCCAAACTTTTAGAGAAGTCATGTGAGTCCAAGCACAATCTTGCATCACTGTCTAATGGACCAAAAACTAGAGTGCACAAGGCTCCTTCTACCCCCAAGGTCAAGGTTGACCAACACACATCTGGGGAGAAGAGCTAGTTATCTACCCATTCCCCGACCTAACTCGAGTTTTAAGAAGGAAAAACAATTTTGGGTGACCAAGGAGAACCTTGAGAAACTCACCATCTCATCCAAGTTAGAGGTCCCCGAGTGCTTCTAGTAAGGTCATGGCTCCTAAGAAGTAAGAGAGATGAGAGCATGGACCTAGGTGATCATTCATGCATATTATCGAACACCCTAGGGTCATATATTTGTGTATACATTTTTTATTTTGTTATCTATTTTTACAAAAAAACATTTGAAATTTGAAAAACCAAAAACAAGATAAATAGAAAATTTTAAAAAGAGTTTTGATGTCAAATTTGACATTTATTTTAGGATTTATGGTAATTGGCTTATTTTTGCATTTCTTTGTTTTGATTGTATCTTTATGCATATTTTTCTTGTATATGTTTATCTTCAAAAATTCAAAAATATTAAAAAAAAAAGGCAAAAATATATTTTTTTATTTTTCATTGTTTATGATCATGGTAATTCACACTTTGATTTGCATATCAATTGCTCCATCTTAAAGTCAAAGTTTAAATGTGCATTCCTATGAGTCATTAGTGGCATAAATCCAATTGCATGATTCATTAGCCAAAGTCTCTTTCATTCTAGTATGCTTGGATAGTTTTTACCTTTGAAAGATTCAAAACCAAGTACACACATGTCCTTCACCTTTACACTTAGGAGTTTGATTAGTTTAAATTATTGATAATCTTGAATGACACTAGTTGTTGGTTATAGGTGAACATATGGTTAAAGGTTAGTTAAACATCAATCTCTTAAAAGATGCCATAGGCCAATTGTGAGAAAAGAGCCCGATGTGGCCAAATCTAAAAAGGTAATGCATAAATAAATGGCTAAAAACAATTGTACTTGAATTGTAAGAGTACTTATACTTTATTGAAAATTACTCATTTTTAAAACTCATTGAGCTCATGTTTATCATGTTTAGCAGCATACACTTAAAGTATGCAATTCACAATTGTGTTAATTGAAGTTATAGAGTAGAAGGAATAAAAGAGAGAGAGAGAGAGTTGTTAAAAAGAGAAAAAATATGACACTCACTAACCAGTCATGTATTCATTTAGACAATGCATTTGGGATTTCATGATGAGCTTATTAACGTGTTAAACTAATCAGAATCCTTTTTGTGTTGGAGGTTGGTTTCACACACATTGCACCTGAATTACTCAAAGTTGAACAAAATTCGAATACCTGTGTACGACATTGAACCTAAGTGAGGAAACATTGCTCTAGGATGCATGAATTTGAGTTCAATATCTTTGAATATACCTTGGAGTAGTGTATTGAAATGATGGATTTTGAATGGATCTTTTAAAATGTGAATTTGTGTAATTTTCATGATTATTTGTTTCAAGCATTTAATTATTAAATTTGAAAATTGCATTTACTTTTGATCCAAATTCATCCATGCATTTCATTGAATTGTTTTAGACTTAATTTACATCATGCATGCATGTTAGGACAAATTGGGGATGGGTTGAAGTGGGTTTGACTGAAGAAAACAGAGTTGATCTGCTTCAAGAGCCGCTTGAGCGACCTCGTGTTATTCGGCGGCTAGGGTTTTAAAATAGTGTTTTGGACGACTCATGGTATCCCAAACCCACTCAATCAAGTCTTAAGTCTCCTATAACCCTCACCCAAAGTTTCTAAACTTTCTCAAACTTCTTCTTTAATGATCAAAGATTTATTCATCATTCTACCACGAATCCACTCGAGTGAGACCTAGATTCTTCGATTGAGTATTGATGTAACACCCTAACTCGGGGTACAATATCTGTCACAAATGATGAGGATAAACCAACAACAACTGCATATCTCTGCCATCTTCATATACATAGAAATTCACCAAAAACCTTAGATAAAAAGGTTCACCGTGAGTCCTACTATTTCACAAACTGTGATACAAATAAAAAAAACACTATGACCTATATACATACAAATTATGTTTAAAGGACATAAAAAACAAAAACCCCACAATTACTTCTCAATCGACTCTCTAAACTTGGGAGTAGACTCCTCGCGTCTTTAGAGTTTTTCCTGAAAAGTCATTGAGACCATTAGTGAGAGCAAGGATGCGATAGTTACTTTCACATAATTAAATTATGCACCACAACGAATACCCTCGCACATACCCCCGGTCACATAGGAAATTCAAGCTACACAAATAATTCTCATCACTTAGACGACATATACCACATAAATAATTCTCATCACTAAGACGACTCAAGTCAGATAGATACTTCTCATTCTTGTCACTTAGACGACTTTAATATGTAATTTAATTCTGTCATGTAGACGAAGTTGTTAATCAACTCGAATCACAAGGCTAATTTCGGTCACATAGATGACTTATATCAAGCAATTAATTCTTGTTTTATAGGTGACTCACAATCACTTAATATTTTATGTCACATAGATGACACGCAATTACTTAGTAATTCCCATCACATAGACGTTACACAATCACTTAATATTTCCTATCATAAAGACGACACACAAACTTAATATTTCCCGTCTTGTAGATGTCACACAATCACTTAATATTTCATGTCACAAAGACGACTCATATGCTTAATATTTTCCTGCCACGAAGATGATTCATATGACACTTTTATCGTATGGACAACTCGTGTATTTATAATATTCCCAATTGATTGTACGACCCACGCTCTCATTGCAATTCTCACAATTTCGATGGCTCACACCCACATTATTATGTCATCATAGGAATGCATCATGCTCGCAAATAAATTCAACTCACAAACGGTCAACTCGAAACGCATGCACTGATTTCTTCACACAATCAACGCAATCCACGAAGGCTTACTTCGTCATTTAAACCATCTCTGTCACCTAAATATTACACCACTCAGTTATTGAATCTCAAAAGGGATTATAAAACAACAATTTAAACAAAACTTGAATGTGTATCAATAAAAAGAATGTAGGATAGCACACCTACCTTGTGTAAGATTCTATCTAGTAGACAAAGGCGGAGGGAGGCATGGGCTAGGGTGGGCAAGCCCCCCCCCCCCCCTCCTAATTTTTTTTATTAGTTAGGTATATATATTATATATTTGTATAATATATTATTTGTGCGCAGCCAAAACCAAAGATAAAAATGTTAGGCCACATTATTTATCCAAAAGAATTAAACAATTAAGGCCATTTAAAACAAAAAAAATTGATCCCACCACTATCTACCCAAACTTATTAATAAATCAAATCTTTGACCTATCACAATCCACCCAAACCTATCAAAAAATAGTGAAAATTGAGGGTGAGTCCCCCTAGATGGACTTATAATGACTTGAGTCCTAGAAGGAAACTTATTTGGGGGTAAGTCCATGTTTAAACTTATATGTAGGTACTTAAGTCCACTTATTTTTTAAATCTCAAAATTATCCCTAACGATGTTAGTTTTATCCAGTTATGGAAAGTCACATAGGTTAGATCATTGAGATATATATGGAAACCCTTGATTGGGTTATATATGAAAAATATTTATTGAATATTATGATAATTAATGGAAGGTTTATATGAAAATTATATATTCTGATAGTTATATATGGGAAGCTTAATGTACGAATAAATCGTTGGTCTATTAAGTCAAAATCATATCACAAAATTTTCTTAACAACAATAATGCATAAAATAGAAAGGCTGAACAATGTCAACAAAGTTTAGTAACATTCATGTTACTAAATGATTGAAGTTATAATTAGAGTCGTATTACCAGTACAATCGTGTTACTATATTGACACTAATGTTAATATAGTGAATTTTAATATACAATTGCAAACCTTGAGACATATATTATGTAACATATATTTTAATATTCATAGTAACATAAAAGTTTTGTGCTCAGTAACACATCAAATCTTACAAAATACAAGACAATAATTTTTTTATAGTAACATCAACTTTCGAATGATTTTAATGAAAATATGATCCACAAATTGAAAATTTACAAAATGATGAGTAGTAACACACAATTGACAATTCAATTATGACACTCAACACCAATTGTGAACATCAAGATATCAAAATTTTGAACTCTATTTTTCGGTTCACGTACAATAACATGATCTTTTTAACAGTAACACAACCAAGGAATACTTGATTGTCTTGCACAACAAAAAAATCAAAAAAATTGAAATCTATAACACTTTAATTTAGTACTAATATGTGAGTTCTCTTGAATCTTGGTTATAAGGTTATTGCCCACATTGACAGAATTAAATCCCTAATTATTATTACTTTTTAACCATGTTACTATTTTTTTAGTGACCATGTTACTGTCTTTGTTGAGTATGTTACTATTGTTATTTTTTAAATATTAATATTCAATATGAAGATTTTGTCGATGGAGTCCAAAGTAAACTAGAATAGTAAATTGAAATTGTATTTTATGGAATGCAATGAGTTTGATATTTGAATATGAACAGTTTTTGGTAAATGTCAGTTTTTTATTTTTCAGATAAGGAAACATTGTGATTTGGAAGATTATAGCCAGATTTGAAGACGATTACGAAAGAGATGTATATGACTAGTTATTGTTTCCATAAACGTCGTTTATAACATTCATACAATGAAGGGTTACAATAGTAAAATTGACAAAAAACGGACTAAAAACCAAATAAGTTTCCTTGACGAATTTATCTCCAAATAAGTCTATGTAGGGGGACCGGCCTCCAAATTTCCCTAAAAAATAAAACTTTTGGCCTAATATTAAAAACAAAACTTTTGGCCTTCCATTAAAAAACAAAAATTTTGGCCCCACTTGACAGACATCACCAAACAAGGAACACCTATCTTTTCTAGTTATCTTTCTTTTTTTTCTCTCTCTACCTCACTCACGCCCAGCTGCCCAACCAGAAGAAACACAGAGAGTAAAGTTCCTTCCTCAGTTCCTTGAGTTTTTTGTCGTTCCTTGCAACCACACACCGACAAAAGTAAATACTCTCTCTCTCTATCTCTCTCTCGCGTGTGCACTATCAACACAAGCACACACTACATACAACACACACACACAAAAATAAATTAGTTTTTTATTTTTAAAATTTTGAATTATTTAGTCTTGGTAAGTTTTTGATGTTTTGTGCATTTTAATTTTTAACCCTAATTTTTATTTTTGTGCATTTTGCCCTTATTTGAATTTTTATGCATTTTTCCCTAATTGTTTTTGTGCATTTTGCTCTAATTATTTTCTTGATTTGTTATAGTCCGGATTAGTAATTGGGGATGCCATGAAGACCTTGAGTTTTGGTTATTGAGTTGACAGTAAAAAATATTTTTTGGTAACTCTCCATCCAAACCTATTTTTAATACTTTGAATGATATTGCTTGGATTTATTAAAATTATGAATTGGATACTTTTATGCATTTGTACTTGTATTTACTTCCTAATACAATATATTCTTTAGAATAGTAGCGATACAATTGAGAAAATAGTTTGTTTAATTAATTGTAAAAGTGGATGTATAAACCCATTTTCTTAAATAATTTTTTGAAACAGTCATGGAGAAGTACTTCAAGAAAAAGTTTGAGTTAGAGTTATCACCTCCTCTAAATAGAGGTGGTGATTGTTCAAAGAAAAATCATGTAGATATTAATTTGGTGGATCTTCCATCAAATCCCGAACTACGACCTCGGATTATGGATTATAATCTGAATGATCGAGATTAAATTCTTAGAGCCTATCTACAAAAAGGTCCTTGTCAATCCCACAACCATAATTTTTCACAAAAAGTATTTGGTGTTAAACTACGACAGTTTAATAAAACTTGGTTTTCTCAGTTTGGCAATTAGCTTGAGTATAGTGTAGCGAAAGATGCAACATTTTGCTTGTCCTGTTATCTTTTTAAATTAGATATGGTAGAACAATCGGATGTGAAACCTTTGTTAGCTCGGGCTTTTCAAATTGGAAGAAAATAGAGAAGTTTCAAATGCATGTTGGAGGCGTTAATAGTTCTCATAACCAAGCTTGGAGAAAATGTCAAGATTAAGCTCAAAGTGAGTACAGAACCCGATTGAATGCATCCATTGATTGTATTCGATTTCTCCTAAGGCAAGGGCTTGCATTTTGTGGTCACAATAAATATGAGAATTCAAGTAATCAAGGAAACTTACTTGAACTTCTTAGATTTCTTGCTGATAACAATGAGGATATTGAAGTTGTTGTGTTGAAAAATGCTCCTGAGAATATAAAGTTGACTTCGCCTGAAATTCAAAAAAGATATTGTAAATGCAGCTTCTGTTGAAAAGTGTAATGCTATTGTGACCTTTCTTGGTGATGCACTTTTTTCTGTTCTTGTTGATGAATCACGTGACATATCAACAAAGGAGCAAATGGTTGTTGTGTTGCGATTTATGGACAAGAAGGGACATGTAGTTGAACACCTTTTAAGTTTTGAACATGTTACTAATACTATTACTCAATCACTTAAGGCAACTGTAGAAGGTTTATGTGCTAGACATAGGTTGAGCTTGTCAATATTGCACGGGCAAGGTTAGGGTGGGGCTAGTAATATGCGAGGTAAGTTCAATGGTCTCAAGACACTTATATTGAAGGAGAATGAATAAGCATGTTATGTCCATTATTTTTCGTTCCAATTGCAATTAGCTCTTGTGGCCATTGCAAAGAATCATATTCAAGTCGTGACTCTTTTCAACTTAGTTGCTAATATTGTGAATGTTGTGGGAGCCTCATATAATCGGCGAGATATTCTTAGCGTGCAACAAGCGACTAGAGTTATTGAATTACTTGATAATGAGGAGCTTTCAAGAGGGCGAGTGATTAAGCCTAATTAGTGTGTAAATTAAAATAATTAAGTAATCAATTTTGTAAGATAAAACAACTAAAAATTATGAATTATAGTTTGTGCGTAAATTAAAGTTTTAAATACTTTATGTTTAAATTTCAGGGTCAAATGCAGGAATACCAGAAAATACAAGACAATTTTGCAAGACTTGAAACTACGAAGGACTAAGGTGTAATAAAGAAACATGGACAAATCAGAAGGCGACACTTGGCAAGTCTAAAGCACGACACCTAGCACCACTGCAAGGCTTAACATTTTGGAAGGTGGAGGTGGGGGTTAGGACCCCCCCCCTTGGCTGAAAGTTTCCTCCCCTCTATAAATAGGGGTCTTCACTTCTTACTTCAATTCATACCATTCCAAGACCAACTCCTCCCTACCAAAAGCCAGTCGGCCATCAAAGAGAGCAAAGAGAGAAAAGAAAGAGAAAGAAAAAGCCTTTGAAAACTGGTCCGTGATACACTTTTGAAAGCTGCTCCATTACTACAGACAAGCAAGGAGTGTGGGTAATATTCATTACAACTAAAAATAAAACTTCTTTCACAAGGAATAATTGAAACACAACCACCTTTATTATCATTCAAGACAAAAAAAGTGGCGGCAGTTCAACTATCCGAATAGAAAGATACTACAGAAATGTAGAAATACAGAGTAACTGTAAAAGCGTATCACGGACTAGCTTTCAAAGGCTTTTTCTTTCTCTTTCTTTCTCTCTTTGCTCTCTTTGATGGCCAGCTGGCTTTTGGTAAGGAGGAGTTGGTCTTGGAATGGTATGAATTGAAGTAAGAAGTGAAGACCCCTATTTATAGAGGGGAGGAAACTTTCGGCCGGGGGGGGGGGGGGTCCTAACCCCCACCTCCACCTTCCAAAATGTTAAGCCTTACAGTGGTGCTAGGTGTCGTGCTTTGGACTTGCCAAGTGTCACCTTCTGATTTGTCCATGTTTCTTTATTACACCTTAGTCCTTCGTAGTTTCAAGTCTTGCAAAATTGCCTTGTATTTTCTGGTATTCCTGCATTTGACCCTGAAATTTAAACATAAAGTATTTAAAACTTTAATTTACGCACAAACTATAATTCATAATGTTTAGTTGTTTCATCTTACAAAATTGATTACTTAATTATTTTAATTTACACACTAATTAGGGTTAATCACACCCCCAACTTAAACTTTACTAGTCCCTAGTAAATATAGATTATAAAAACTATTTCACAAAATAAAACATAAACAGAAGTAAAATTATTTTCATAGATTTTTTCATGATTGCATAACATATGCAATAAGACGTTAAACTCCTGGATGATCCCTAGTGGACGAGTTTTGTTTCGTGAAGGTTTCCAATGAAGCTACCTACAAACTTCAGTAGTTAGGAGTTTATAATTCATACTTCTTACAAGAATAATTAAATCAATATTCTTTTTGTCTTGCTAGAATAGTTCCTTTTCTGATCACTATAAGAGTAACACACGTTAGTTGTAATATTATCTATATATTTTTATAAAAACTTGTGTGTGTGCGATGATTTCTTTTGTTTCAAAAATCACTCAAGAAATATTACATCTTTCATAGTAGTCTTGATGTCAATCCTTTCTTGGAATACACTCAACAAATAATACATATTCGTTATAGTGACTATTCTCATGAGTTACATGTGATTGGAATATTGTTAACAAAACAAATAATATCACATGTAAGTATTTGGAGAACGGATATTTGAATAAAATTTGAATTTCACATAATCTCATGAGTGAATATTAACACTATATCAGACATATCATCAACATTCTCCTTTTATAAGGTAGAATTAATACAAATGCATGATTTCTGGAATCAACAAGGACTTTCTTTGGGTTGTAATGTGGCCATTGGTTTTAGAGTTTAAGAAATGACGTCTATAGGATTCAAAAGCTACTATTATGGCACACCTAATTCTATAGAGATTTTGTCTACTCTTTTTTTTTATTTTTCTCATTTTCTTGGCTCTTTTCTTTCTATTTTTCAACCTTTCATTGGTTTTTCTTTTTCTTTTGCTTTGAATAGCCAAGATTTTTTTTTTCTTTTCTTTTGCTCTGATACCATTTCTCACCTTTTCTATATCATATTGATTTAAAAGAGGGTGCAAGAAAATTATGTAGCAAAGGTAGGTTTGATATATTTTCATTTGGCTCGGGTATTTTTTGGGTTTCATGAAAAGACTTTATACTCTTTTAGGCTCAATCATGGTTGACTAAGGATATAATTTTGTAAAAGAAATGGTTAAGGCTCAAGATTAATCAAACATGGCCCAAGATCATTTTTCAGAAATCATATATCTGTATAATTCCTACAAAAGAATTTTAAAGACAATGCTAACAATATAATCTAACAAGCGTTAATCAAAACAAAATTAATGAGATTATTCAAAGAAAGTTTACCGTAAAAGTGAAGATGTTTACTTGAGTAGATGTAGAATACCTCTCCAAGAAAGATTGACTCAAATTCTTCAATTGGTTATACATCTCCACTATACATGTAAATAATATAATATTTCACAAGGTTTCTAAAATAAAGAAATCTATTTGTGCTTTCTCATAGTAAGTTTCAATAAAATACTAAGATAATATATAACTACTATATGAAAATTCCATGTGATCAGATTAAGGCTATTTTCACAAAGCATAGGAATATTAACCTAATTTAACTGCAATTTATATGAAATAACTCTCCTAACTTAAAATTTCCATAAATAAACTAGTTTAAAACACAAAGAAATTTAAAACAAATAAATATGTTCAAAAAATAAAATAATTTAAAGTTCAAGTGCATAAAGTAAAAGTTGAGTGAAAGAGAGCAAATTGTTTAGTAGAATCTGCAGTCTGTTTAGGAAGTAGAAGATTCTCCTCTAAGATGATCTTGAAATAACTTTAGTAGCTCAGCTTGATTTTGTTCATATTCATCCATGCGTTGATTGGTCTGAGTAATGCTGGTCTCTACTTCTAATAAGATCTGTCTATCAGTTCTGTCATCCACTGGGATGTATGGTTGACCCTCCTGTGGTTGCTGCTCTTGTGGTATGAATTCTTCAGGTACCCAAAATGGTTCCTCTTCTTGTGGTGAAGGTATTCCTTGTTGGTTTTCCAGTTGTCCTCAAAGACTCTTTTTTAATGAAGTTTTATCCAATACTCCGAGATGATTCACTGTCATCCATATTGGATTAATAATCACGCCCTCATTCCTACATAGCTGAGAAACTAACATAGCATATGGGAGTGTGAATTTCTTTCTATCCATAGCGAGTATCATTTGGTCTATGATTAAGTTAGGCAAGTCAATTGTGTGTTTCAACCCAAATGCATATAAGAAATAAGTCTGCTCAATAAAAATTTGATTCTTTTGGGTTCGGGGTAACAAATTGTACACTGTTATCATATTCAGAATTCGGTATTTGTCTGTTAGATCTCCTTGTTTAATGTAATTATTTAGGTGTCCCCAAAAAAATTTTGAATTTCCTGTTAATTCTTTTCCTACCTCATGCAAATTAGGTAGTTCAATGTACGGATATTGTGGGTTGGGTTTTCTTTGCATGGGTTTAAAGAAAACAGCTATAGTAGCTGGTGTAACTTGAAAAACTATTCTCCAAACAAATACATGCAATTGTCTTTTCCCTTTAATTTCAGCATTACTGTAAAATTCCCAAACTAAGCAGTCATAAGCAGGAACTGATAATCGAACATAATGTACCCATCCTCTTATATGGAGAATTTGTCTTATTCCTATGTTCTCAAAATCTTCGTATATTACTGTTCTTTTAGAAATAATATTTTTAATCAGAAAATTAATATCATACCAGAGCTATTGTTCAAAATTTTCAAACATCACCTCATTGAAGATATTTCCCGGTTGAGGTTATTGTGGAGGTGCCTCAGGTTATGGAGATCGATCCATTCGTGCTCGGCTTAAAGACGTTCTTGTTTGTCGTCTTGAATCCATATTTTTTTTCTTGTCTGGTTCCTGATTTGTAACTGCAGACTGCTTCTCTGATTTTCTGGAATTCTGCTATTTTTCCTGTATTTCCTGCAGTTTACAAAATTAAATATACTTTTATTCATTCTACAAAACTTTGCTAACCACTCTTTTTTTTTTCAAAAGAATTGGGTTTATTATTCTTTATTCATTATTTTTGTATTTTCTAATTTTCCTATTTATTCTATAGTTATTTATATTTATTTATAACTATGTACATATATTCCCAAAACTATACATCTTATTGATCATATTTAGTCAGTATCAGAACTATCTGGCTCAGTAATACCAGTGACACGATTAACTTCATTTCTCACGTATCTTGTTAACATTGAGGTAGAATAGGATGGCGCATCAGGATACTCTTTACTCTGCCCATACCTAATCCACCGTAAACGATCAGACGCTTGTCCTGAAATTGGTTCCGCACACTTATTATATTGTCTCAAATATTCTATCCGACCACATTTTACACAAGCACAAAGACGATTTGCTCGTCGGTGTTTAGCATATGTACTTTTTCCACACAGGGGTCGTGCTTGGCTTTCGAAAATTTATAAATTTCTGACATATTTAGCTTTTTGCATGATCAACATTTGTATATCTTTCGGAAAATGACGTAATAAAACTAAAATTAACCAAAATAATTTTTCGTCCATTTTCAATTTTTTTAAGAAAAAGATTAAAGATGACTCAAAAAATTGTTGAAAATTGACTCATTGTCCGATTCTTTAATGTCTACCAGTCACAAAGACGAATAAAAGTTTTTAATTTGAAATTACTATTTTAAACACAAAACTTAAATTCACATTCACATTTTCCCATCTTAAATTAAACAGTATTTGAAATGTAAATACAGTAATAGCCAGCATTGATAATAAAATAAAAACCAAGAATCTGTTGTCTTTTAGAGATTAGGATATCTAGCTTTTACGTAGGAGGTTTAATCTGTCAAATAAATTACAAATAATTAGTACTATTACTTACAAACAACCAACAATATATATTTAGTACACATAGACTGAATCAAAAAAACAGCACAGAAGTTACATCTTGTGTGAATCCATCATAGTATGGCTTAAGCCTTTGTCCATTTACTTTGAAGATAGTCCCAGTTACTGGGATTTCAATTTCAATTGCCCCACAGTCGAAAACGTGCTTGACTATATACAGTCCTGTCCATCTAGATCTTAGTTTTCTAGGGAACAAACGAAGTTTTGCATTATGTAACAGAACTTTTTGAGATGGTTTAAAAGATTTTCACACAATATTCTTGTAATGGAATATTTTGGTTCTGGATTTCGCAATTTTTGCGTTTTCATAAGCTTCATTTCTTAATTCTTCTAACTCATTGATTTGAATTTTACGTGATATTCCAGCTTTATCTATATCAAAATTCATCATTTTGATTGCCCAATAGGCTCTATGTTCTAATTCTACAGGCAAATGACATGGTTTACCATAAACTAACCGATAAGGAGACATTCCTAGAATAGTCTTATATGCAGTACGGTAAGCCCAAAGCGCATCAGTCAATCTCAATGACCAATCCTTACGATATGGATTTACTGTCTTTTTTAAAATGTATTTTATCTCTCTATTAGCTAATTCAGGTTGGCCACTTGTTTGTGGATGATACGGAGTGGATATTTTATGTGAAATTGAGTATTTTTTCATAAGATTCTCAAAAAATTTATTACAAAAATGCAATCCATCATCACTAATGATTGTTCGAGGAATTTCAAATCTGGATAAAATATTTTTTTTAAAAAATTTGATCACTATTCTGTGATCGTTATTTCTATATGAAATTGCCTCTACCTATTTAGAAACATAGTCGACTGCAACCAAAATATACAGATATCCAAAAGATGGATGAAATGGTCTCATAAAATCGATGCCCCAACAATCAAAAATTTTAATAATTAAAATAGGGTTTAAAGGCATCATATTTTTTTTTGAAATATTCTCCATTCTTTGACACCTGTCACATTTTAAACAAAAGATATGAACATCTTTAAAAAGAGTTGGCCAATAAAATCCACATTGTAAAATTTTAACAGTGGTTTTTTTTGAAGCGAAATGACCTCCGCAAGCTTCAAAGTGACAAAACTGAATTATCTAACGGATTTCATTAGGCACACAACGTCTTATTATTTGGTCCTTACAGTATTTAAACACATAAGGATCTTCCCAAAAAAAATTACGTACCTCACTTAGGAACTTATTTCTATCAGACCAGGTATAATTAGAAGGAATAGTACCAGTAGCTAGATAATTGGCTATATTTGCATACCATGGCACTTCAGTTATTGCTAAAAGTTGTTCATCTGGAAAGGTTTCTCTAATTGGAATTGGTTCTTTCTTTATATCGTAATTTAATCTTGACAAGTGATTTGCTACCACATTCTCTACTCCTTTCTTATCTTTTATGATAAGATCAAATTCTTGAAGTAATAAAATTCATCGTAGGAGATGTTGTTTATCATCTTTCTTAGTAAGCAAATATTTTAAAACTGCATGATCTGTAAATACTACAATTGATGATCCAACCGAATATGAACGAAATTTATCTAATGCAAACATAACAACAAGTAATTCTTTTTCTGTGGTTGAATAGTTCATTTGTGCATCATTTAAAATTTTGATAGCATAGTAAATAACATATGGTTTTTTATCTTTTCTTTGACCTAATACAACTCCTACCACATAGTCACTTGCATTACACATTAATTCGAAAGGTAAAGACCAATCAGGAGGTTGCATAATAGGTGCAGAGATAAGCATGTTTTTTAATTTATCAAATGCTAATTGACATGTATCATTCTATTCAAAGATTATATCCTGACATAAAAGATTACAAATTGGTCTCGATATTGAACTAAAATTTTTAATGAATCTTCAATAAAATCCAGCGTGACCCAAAAAAAGTCGGGCATCTTTTACGGTTTTTGGTAAAGGAAGATTAGCTATTAAGTCAATTTTTGATCTATCAACTTCAATTCCTTTTTGAGAAACTATGTGACCTAAAACAATATCTTGTGTAACCATGAAATGCCATTTTTTCCAATTTAAGACAAGGTTTGCTTCCTCACATCTAATCAATACTTTTTCAAGATTTTCTAAACATAAATGAAATGAATCACCATATACTGAAAAGTCATCCATAAAAACTTTTAAATATCGTTCTACCATATCACTAAATATACTTAGCATGTAACGCTGAAAAGTAGCTGGGGCATTACATAACCCAAAAGGCATTTGTTTATAAACAAAAGTTTCAAACGGACATGTAAAAGTAATTTTTTCTTGATCATCTATTGCAGTTTCAATTTGATTATAACCAAATATCCATCTAAAAAACAATAATATGCATGCCCAGCTATTCTTTCCAAAACTTGATCTGGGAATGGTAAAAGAAAGTGATCTTTTCTTGTGAGAGAGTTTAGTTTTCGATAGTCAATACATACACGCCAACCTGTGACTGTACGCATCGGGACTAACTCATTTTCTTGATTTTTTATACTATAACACCAAATTTCTTAGGAACTACTTGTGTAAGACTAACCCATTTACTATCAGATATAGGATAAATAATATTAGCATCTAACAGTTTTAGTACTTCAGCACGAACTACTTCCTTTAAGTGAGGATTCAATCTTCTTTGCATTGGACGGGATGGTTTAGTATCGTCTTCTAAATAGATACAATGAGTACATAGAAGTGGATTTATAACTTTTATGTCTACTATTGTCCATCCAATAACGCTTTGATGATTTTCAAAACTTTTGTTAGTTCTTTTTCCTGAATTTCAAATAATTTTGACGATATTATAACTGGATAAATTTCCTTTTCTCCTAAAAAGACATATTTTAAGTTGGTTGGAAGAGGTTTTAATTCTGGCTTAAAAACTTTGACATTAGATTCTATAAGTTTTGCTAACAATTCTTCGCATTGTAGATCCTTGGCAGATGTATTTTCAGATTTGGTTTCAGGTATTGATTCTAATGCCAATAACTCTTTTTCCAAAAATTTTTTTTCAAAAAAATTTGGGTTATTGTTTCAACATGATTTACTTCATATATTTCTTCTTCTTCTTCTCTAAGCTGTTTTGCACTTTTAAAAATATTTAATTCCAAAGTCATGTTTCCAAAAGAGATTCTCATAATTTCATTCCTACAATTAATCAATGCATTTGATGTAGCTAGGAATGGTCGACCTAAAATTAGAGGTATGTATTCAAATGAACATCCTTGACAACATGGCTCCATGTCTATAACGATAAAATCTGCTGAAAAATAGAATTGATCAACTTGGACAATCACATCTTCTACAATTCCTCATGGATTTTTTATTGATCAGTCTGCTAGTTGTAGTTTAACATTTGAAGGTTTTAATTCACTTAATCCTAATTGCGTATATATTGAATATGACATTAAATTACAACTAGATCCAAGATCTAGCAGGGCTTGTCCAATTTGAAAATTTCCAATGAGACATGAGATTGTAGGACTACTTAGATCTTTGTACTTAAGAAGTGTATCTTGATGTATTATAGTATTAACTTGTTCAATTGAAAATGCTTTTTTGGTACATTAGTTCTTCTTTTTATCGTGTAAAGATCTTTTAAGAATTTAGCATAAATCGGAACTCGTTTTATTGCATCCAACAAAGGAAGGTTAATTTGTACTTGTTTAAATAACTCAAGAATGCCAGATTGATCTTTTTCAGATGAAGGTTTCTTGACTCTTTGAGGAAAAGGTAAAGGAATAGGACATGGAGGATCTTTTTCACTTTGTACTTCTAATTGCTTTTTGACTAAAGGTTCAAATTCAAGTGATTCGTTTACAGGAATTGATTTACGTATTTGTTTTGGAATCCTGGGTTTAATAGTTTTATCAATTACCTTACCACTTCTCAATGTCGTGACTGCTTGTACTTGACTTGGCGAGGCTTCAGATGACACAGAATTAGTTTGATTTTGACTTTGTGGAGGTTTTGGTTGAGATGAAAACTTTCCTTTTTCTGTAGTACTTAAGGAATGAGTCAACTTAGCTAGATGACTTTTAATATCTTCAATACTCTGTGAAGTTTGAGCTTTAAAATCATTGAATGCTTGATTTGTTTGAGTGTTGAAATTCATTTGACTTTGAATAAATTGATTCATAGTGTCTTCCAGAGTTCTTTTCTGTGGAGGTAGATACGGTTGATTTTGTTGTTGATTTTGTAGTTGTGGTAGACCTTGTATTTGATTTGTATGTTGTGTATTTCTCCAACTAAAATTTGGATGATTTCTCCATCTTGGATTGTAAGTTTCAGAATATGGATTTGAATATGGTTTAGTATAAGTTGGAACATCATTTGATTGTTCAATTAAGACTTCTTTGAAAGCAGGAATAGTTGGACATTCCCCAACAGGATGTCCTGACTACGCACAAATTTATCAGTAGAGTTTGCAACAGATACTTGCTTAAGTTTTTTCATTTCCAAGGCTTCTAGTTTTCGAGATAATTTAGTCATTTTCGCTCTTAAATCATCATCTTCTTTCAATACATATTTTCCTCTTTCAGATGTAGATGGCTTATTTTTTACAATGTTTGAAGAAGTCGAGTCTCACATTTGGGAACTTTCCGAAATAGTATCAAAAAATTGAAATGCTTCTTTAGGGTTTTTATTCATAAATTCTGCTTAGGCCATCATTTCAACAAATTGTCGCATGGCAGATGGAAGTGAATCATAAAAGAAACCAACTAAAGTCCAATTTTCAAATGCATGATGTGGACAAGCTTGGAGAAGATCTTTAAATCTTTCCCAACATTGATAAAAAGTTTCTTTTTCTTTTATAGCAAATTAGTACGATGCACAAAATTTTTTTTTTTAAAGAACTCAGTTTGTAAAGCTTGCCAATTCGTGATAGAATTTGCTCTTAAAGAGTTAAGCCATAGTTTAGCTTTATCTTTTAACGAGAAAGGAAAAAGTTTTAATTTATCCATTTTAGAATTATCTTGCAAAGTTCCACAGACTTCTTCAAATTCTTTCATATGAACACAAGGATTTTCAGTTTCTAAACCATGGAACTGTGGTAGTAACTGTATAGTTCCTTAGTTTAATATTAATATTTGGAGCGTCTGTTGGAAAAGCAAAACATGACAGGACATTAGTTCTTGTAGGATGTAAATATTCTCTTAATGGTCGAACATTTTGAACTACTTCCTGTTCTCTCTCTTCTTGATTCCTAGGTACGTTTTGTGCCATACTTAAGTTGAATAATTCTTGTGTAGATGAAGATGAAGATGATGTAGGAGTTGACTGAATTACAGAACCTATGGATGAGTGAATAGAAATAGACTATTAAAAACAAACAAACAAACTATAAACATATAATACAAATAAACAAATATCTTTTTATTTTTTTAATTTTTTTTTAAATTACTATAACTCCCCGGCAACGGCGCTAAAAACTTGATTCGCACTTTTTAGTGATCTGAATTAAATTATATTATATTATATACCCAAGTATAAGTGGTCAAATTGTAGTTTTCTCGGTTTTAAGCCCAAGTATCAATTCCACGAAGAGTTTGCTAATTTAGTATTTAAAATAAATTAAAAATAATAAAGTTGTTGTTTGAGGGAGTATGATATTTGATAGCTTGTGATGTGAGCTTAGCTTAACAGCTAGTTTAATTTAAATAAAGCGCATAAGTAAATAAATAAAGTGCGTAAGTAAATACGTTAATAACAAGAATATAAAAGATACCTTTCAGTTTAAGGGTCTCATATGCGTTATATTGGTTAGATACTGAAAATGCTACCGTACCAAGATTAACTTCCATTTTATTGACAAGTCAATCGGTTGGTCTGATGTATATAAACCATAGCACAGCCGCTTCTTAGGCTAACTGGAGGTAATAAATCATAATACAGCTGCTTCTTAGGCTAACTAGTTATATCCATGTCAATTGATTAATCCAAGCAAACTAGAAGGACAAGTCATTCCTGAGGAATACTTGAGTTATTCACCTGATCTCATGATTATAAGTGTTTACATAATAAACCATAACATTGTCACGTCTTAGGTTAACTGGTGGTATTATAGCATAACACAGCAACTTCTTACGAAAGCTGGTTATAGACGTACCAATTGACTAATTCAAGTAAACCAGAAGGATAAGTCATTCATAAGGAATATTTGAATTACCCAGTAGGTCATCTGTGATATATATATATATATATATATATATATACCAGTTAAACATCCTCAGCATTCCGGTGGAGGACAAGTCATACCTGTAGGAACACCGTGGTTGTTAGACTAGCAATATAGTTATATATAATATTTAAATAACCCTAATAACCCAGAAGGACAAGCTATTCATGAGGATCATTTAGGTTCTATACCACACATCAGTAGAAAATCCTCACCGTTCTGGTGGAGGACAAGTCATACCGGTAGGAACATCGTAGATCTTTAATCGGTGGGTCTTATGATGCACTGATAACATAATTCAAGGCACAACACCGGAATTATGCAGATCACTGTATCACGCATTAAGCATACATAGATAAATAAAATATAAATAATACATCAGCATTTCCATAATCTAAACAATAATATACAAATGTTCCCCTTGCATTGGAGGGCATAAATGACTACCCACTCTCCACTACTACAGACAAGCAAAGAGTGTGGGTAATATTCATTACAACTAAAAATAAAACTTCTTTCACAAGGAACAATTAAAACACAACTACCTTTATTATGATTCAAGACAAAAAAAGTGGCGACAGTTCAACTATCAGAATAGAAAGATACAACAGAAATATAGAGTAACTGTAAAAGTGTATCACAGACCAGCTTTCAAAGGCTTTTTCTTTCTCTTTCTTTTCTCTCTTTGCTCTCTTTGATGGCCAGCTGGCTTTTGGTAGGGAGGAGTTGGTCCTGGAATGGTATGAATTGAAGTAAGAAGTGCAGACCCCTATTTATAAGGGGGAGGAAACTTTCAGCCAAGGGGGGGTCCTAACCCCCACCTCCACCTTCCAAAATGTTAAGCCTTGTAGTGGTGCTAGGTGTCGTGCTTTGGACTTGCCAAGTGTCGCCTTCTAATTTGTCCATGTTTCTTTATTACACCTTAGTCCTTCGTAGTTTCAAGTCTTGTAAAATTACCTTGTATTTTCTGGTATTCCTGCATTTGACCCTGAAATTTAAACATAAAGTTTTTAAAACTTTAATTTACGCACAAACTATAATTCATAATGTTTAGTTGTTTTATCTTACAAAATTAATTACTTAATTATTTTAATTTACACACTAATTAGGGTTAATCAGCGAGGCCAAAATCAAGAAACTAATCTTACACGCGCTTTTGATACGCGTTGGGGTTCACATTATTTTTCTTTAGTCAGCTTGATTGATATGTTCTCATCAATGATTGATGTGCTTGATATAGTTTCAGAAGATGGTATAAATGAAGAACAAAAATGGGAGACAAATGTTCTTTTGGACTTGCTACAATTTTTTGAGTTTGTATTCAATCTTTATTTGATGAGAAGCATATTGAGAATCACAAATGAGTTGTCGCATGCATTACAAAGGAAATATAAAGATATTGTGAATGCCATGACATTAGTTCAACTATCCAAGCAATGACTTTAAATGATGAGGAAAATTGGTTGGAGTTGTTTTCTTGATGATATCACATCTTTTTTTGTGAAAAACATGAGAGAGCTGTTCTAGAGATGGACAATATCTTTAAAGCTTGATGGAGGTCAAGACGTAATCAAGAAAAGACAAATTTGCATCACTATCAAGTTGAGTTATTTTATACCATCATAGATATGCAACTTCAAGAGCTCAATATAATTCCTTTACCGAGTCAAACACTAATTTACTTCTTTGTGTGGCATGTTTCAGTCCTTCTGATTCCTTCTTAGCTTTTGATAAGAAGAACTTGGTTCATCTTGCACAATTTTATCCGAAATAATTTTCTTCACTAGAGCTCATGATACTCTTTAATCAGCTGGATAGTTATATTATTGATATGCGCTCTATTATTAAGTTTTCAAATTTGTTAGGGATTGGAAATCTTATTCAGAAAATGGTTGAGACAAAAAAATACTTACTTGTGATATTGATATTGATCTTACTAGTTGTGACTGCCACAGTAGAGAGAGCATTTTTGGCTATGAAGATTGTGAAGAATCGATTGTATAATCGAATGGGCGATCAATGGATGACAGATAACTTGATTGTATATATAGAGAAAGACCTTTTCGATTGCATTGATAATGATGTTATTATGCAATGCTTTCAAAATATGAAATCACGTTGTGGTCAATTGTAAAAGACTATAGTTAGTCTCTTTTTTGTAAAGGAGTCTAATTAGAACCTTATTTTACAGATTTTTTTTTGTTTTTGTACCCCATGTATATCGGTTTTTGGCCCTTTTGTCAATGAAGTTTTAGGTATTATATATGATTTAAAAAATTTATTTGTCTTTAACTTTAATCCTAAAGAAGGCAAATTTTTAAACTTATGGTTAGTGCCACCCCACATATATATTCCGAACTCCCCTAATAATATTCTTTGGTGTGTTTCATCGATTTATCACAACAATACATCTCAAATTCTCCTTTTGATTGGGATCCTCTTTAATTTATTTGTCTTCTATATGTTTATTCTTGATCTATGGGTTGATTTTGATCATTGATGTATGTTTGAATATGTGAATGATTAGAAATTACAGTGTAATCCTTAAGTGTTGAAGTCTCTAAACTATATTATTTGTGTCAATCAAGACCCTAAATAAAATTTCTCACGTGCACATCACGTGAGTCTGGCTATACCCTAATTTCTGACTCACGTGATGTGCACGTGAGGAATTTTATCAAAGTTAACCAAAAAATTGGACGGCAGGGTCACATTGACACAAATGACATAATTCATGAGCTAAATTGACATAAAACATATTTTAGGAGTTTGATTGATAATATTTTTTTGAATGACGAGTTTGATTGATACAAATGGCATAGTTTATGAGTAAAATTGATAGTTAACTCTATAAATTATAATTTATTGGCTAAATTTTTTTAACAAGAAAAATTCTACGATTAGACGTGACCTACCACAAGCTGGGCTTATGGCACAGGACTCTCTATCTACAACCCGACATAAATCAACCCCCAACTTCACCAGAGAGGGGCCTGGCACGACACTAGCTTGGTCCCAGACAGAATTGTTTACTGGTCTGCTATGACCTGATCGATCACACCCTTTGTCCCTTCAAGCTCTGATAGTTGAGTTGACACACACTGAATCCTTGGCATACAAAATTGTCTAGGATCTCAAATTCGATATTTTCCACACCACTTAAAGGTTAGTCACTCTTATTCCTCATAATAGCTTTGTTGTCACCAGTATGCAAAATTGTAGACCATAATTCTACTTCTTTTTTCCTTTTTATATTTTTTTAGTTTTATTGTGATTTTATAAGCAATAAAACAAACATACAACAAGCACTGGCCGTAATTTTTTTTAGTGGTCATAATCTCCATAATATATATATATATATATATATATATATATATATATATATATATATATATATATATATATATATATATATATATATATATTAATTACGAATTACTCGTGCCTGAAGGTACTATATGTCAAATAAAAAAATTACAAATAATTACCCATGCCTAAAGAAACATTATAATTTTTAAAAATTACCTATAAATATGGACCTGCTATTTAAATATGGACATATGTGTAACTGCTATTTAAATATGGACCTGCTATTTAAATATGTGTAACTAAAAAAAATCATCAAATCAAAAAACTTAGAATCTGTTGGAAAAAAATTGAATCCTCATAAGAGTCAAGCTGTATACACAATTCACAATCATATCCCAAAAAAAAAACTAATTAACTGGACTAACCATCATGCCATAATCCTATCTAAACACAAATATCTATCAACTACCATAACAAAATGGATGAAATCCATAAAAATACATGAATAAATTCCAAGTCACGCTGCAAATAAAAAACAACATGATCAAATGAATGAATTTGCACTCAAATTCACCAACAATTTTAACCTTCTATTTCATCTCAATTTTATCACTAATTGAACTAATTCAAGAACAACAATGAAAAACTTAGGAATAAAATCTAACATGAGTGGAGCCGATAAATGAGTTCTGTAAAAATTTTTTATTCTCTTTGTATATCTTATCAAATCTACAAAAAGCGGATTTAGCTCTACAAAAAAAGAAAAGAAAACTGAGCATAAAGAACGATATGAAACCAAAGAAGCAATAGAAAAAGACGGCAAAAAAGAAAGAGAATTAAGGAAGAAATTAAAATGAATAATATACCTTGTCTTAATTGTTGTGTGAATTCACTTTTAGCTTCAACGTGTTCATCACTTCCGACTACCAATAGTTTTAACTTTGAACAGGCATAAGTCATACCGATGGCAATAACACACATTTTTATAGTAGTAGGATTACGGTAGTAAGATAAACACATTTTATGGATTTCACTTGCAAACACACAAATAAAGAGAATACAATGATGCTATAGGGCCTTAAAATTTATTGCAAAAAAAAACCAAAAAGAATGAACCATCCAATTTCGACATTGACCAATTAGGGCATAAGGAATAGTCTAGCATAGGATCATTAATACGATTTGAAAAAAAAAAGGAAAAAAAGAGGGATCATTAATTCGTAACTTAAAGAATATTTAACCAGAGAGAAAAGGGAGCGAGCTTACCTTGCTTTATTTCTAGTAGTGCGGATAATCATTCCAATCTCTTTGCAATATCAATCCAATAGCCTATACAAACACCCACTCCTGGGGGCTTCCTCATCTTTTTTGAAAAACCATACAATTTAAACTTAAATTCCAAATTCCAATCCAAAACCCTAGAATTAGGACATTTTGAAACAATGAAGCAGTTACTAATTAGAGACTGTGTCACACAGATAGACAAATATTAGATCCAATCAACTCTATAATTTGAACCAATCACCAATCTCAGATTTTGAACTCAAATCACCTACAACAAACCATGACCTAACTCAAAATCAAAAATACAAAATTAGGGTACCAAATCAATATACAATCAAAAACAATTTAGGTTGCAATCAATACAAAAAAAAATATTTAACAAAAAGAAGGTGTTCTTTCTGTGAAGATGGGTTGGGTTTATGGTGGGCATGAAAGAGAGACCCTATGGCGTGGGGTGGGGTGGGGGAGTCAATAGCGTTGGGATCGTAGACGTCTTTGGCAAGAGAAAAATCAGAGACAAAGGGAAGAAAAGACGTTGGATAGAGCCAATGAGAGAGTGGCGTTTCGCGAGTGAGGTAGAGCTAGTGATAAGATAGGACTAAACTTAGGGGGATGAGGAGAGAGAATGAAAAAATATGGACGGGAGAAATTTTTTGGGAGGGGATGAGAGGGAGAGAAAGAGAAAAAAAATTTGAAGGAGATGAACATAGTTATAGAGAGAGGGGGACCAAAACCTGGTATTGTTGGTGGTGATGATGTCTGGTAACGGTGGTGGCAGTAGCTGGCAACGACAGAGGCAATAGAGAGAGATAAGTTATGAGAGACAGTGAAAGGCAAGCGTATGGAGAGATGTATTTCGAGTGGGAGTGAGTGAGTGAGATTTTGGGGATGAGTTTGGAAAACAGGGATAGAGACATTAGATATTGGGAAAGAAAGGTAGAAGTGAGATTGGAGAATATTTGAGAGATTTTGGAGGAGAGAGAGACGCGAGTCAGGCAAATAAAGGAATGAGGAAGAGAGATTTGGGAAAAGTTAAAAGTACTGATAATTAAAAAAAGAAATATTGTTAAGCGGAAAAACAAAATTCAGTACTCACTGTAGATCGCCAGATTAGTACTTATGAAATGATTTGAACCGTCTTTTATGTTGAGATTACGTTATCTGTTAGATGTGTTTATGTTTTGTCTCAATTCGATCTAGACCTCTCTTTGTTTATTATATATATTGGAAAAATAACTAGTAAGTCGTGTTTTGCAAATCAAAAAACCACTAAATCTTACAAATTTTTGATAATAATTTTTTTTTTCAAATATAACTAATTATAGGCAAGTATACCATTTATTTTATTTCCTATTTTATCCCTTCAAAGTAGTATAACAATTTTGTTTTTAACTCTAAACATAACAAAATTCATTTAGACAGACTTAACATAAACGTAATTTATTAGAACATATACTAGAAAATAATAATTTCAATAAAAAAAGCCCGACTCGAGCTCACAAAGTTTAACTCGTTTACATATAAAATAATCAAACTATTTGGGCTCGACTTGAGTTCGTCTCATTTCGAGCACAATTAAATATTTTTTTACACTTATTTAAAAAAAAGAGTCCAAAAGGCTTTGTTAGAACTTGCACATCCTTCAAAATATATTTTTGGTTGACGAGATTAAATAATAAATACCAAAAATTACACCCAGACTTTTTAAAGTTTGTCACTTAATCACTTGAATCTCTTGACATTTAAAATATTACACACAAATCTTGAAGCTTATACGCATATAACATATAGGCAGAGACCTTTAATATTCATGAATATATCTGTTAATAAATTACATACATACCCCTAAAATTTGAAGGATATAATACTTAGACCCCTAAGGTTTAAAATATTACATTTAGACAAAAAATATTTCAATTAAAGATAGAATATTAAATATTTTAAATTTTAAAATCAAAATTCATGTTCTATTATATCATTTATTGAAATAAAATCAAAAATTTAAATTTAAATTTTTTAAAAAATTATAATTAGTATTGTTGATGCCAAAATTTAAACTACTTTCATGTCAATTTGTGGGGTTTTGATTACCTGGAAAAAAAAAATTCATATATCAGAAGGAAACTCCAGAGGTCAACTCTTTGATGCCTAAATTAGTAAGTGACTCAAAATTATGAACTGCATTCAAAAGCTAAAAGTGGCATACCTGGAGCATCAATGGAGATCTAATCAACATATTTGCATGTTTTATTATGGATCAAACTCTAACAGACACAATATCTTCTATCTTTAATTGGGGTAATTTGGTCACTTAATAGATTTTGTTAGTTCCGTAACTAATAAAATGTTTGAGTCTAATATTTTAAACTTGAGATATCTAAGTGTTCTACGCTTGTAAATTTTTGGGTGTCTGGGTATAATTTACTAATTGATATACTAACGGACATTGACAGTATGAGCCTAAATGTTATATGCATACAAATCTCAGGGAGTCTGTGTGTAATATTTCAAATGTCAGGAGATCTAAATAATTAATTGACAAATCTCATGGGGTTTGAGTGTTATTTTTCCAAGAATAAACTATTCAAATTACCATTAAATTATGATCTTTGTGTTAATTAAGTTCCTAAATTTTTTCTTCTCTTCTCTTTTCCAAATTCAAACTCAATCACCTGAAGGATAAATTATATAAATGACCCTTAAATTATGATCTTTGTATCAATTAAGTCACTAAATTTTTTCTTCTCCTCTCTTCTCTGTTCCAAACTCAAACTCAATCATCTAAAGAATAAATTATATAAATGACCCTTAAAATATGACTCTTATATCAATTAAGTTTCTAAACTAATATTTGTGTCAATTGAGTCCCTAAATTCTAAAATTTTAACAATTAAGCCCTTAAACTAATTTTTGCTTCAATTAAGTCTCTAAACTCTAAAATTTTAGCAATTAAGTCATTCTATTAACAACCATTAGGTTTTTTGATAGAATATCTTACGTGCTCATCTCATGGACCACAAGTTAAAGGTATCTTAGATTGTTCGTTCAAAAATTATCGGACGAAGAACTTCATTTCTTATATCCATCAACTAAAACCCTAACCCTAAACAACTAAACCTCTTTCATACCCCATCAAACAAAATAGATCAGCAAGTTCTTCACAAAAATTTATAAAAATTTTACGAGTAAAAATACAATTTTTTTAGCCTTACTTATAACAAAAAAATATTCAGTGGAAAGACTTGTCAGTGAGCCCAGGAAGAGCATTTACTCTGGAGATTTGACTACGTGTGTTTTATATATCAAGTCTGAGTTGTATTGATGGTCATTGTATTAATCCCTTGATGCCTGGCACATTGGCTTTGGCTTCCAATAATGTGTAGAGCGACCAAAGGTGGCATGGCATGGATTATTTTTGCATAATGAATGATTCTATCAGTGCTTGCGATGTTCCATTTAATTTCCTTCCTTCGGAACATTTGTTTACACCCGGACAGGAGTTGACACAAAGAGGGCAAACCAGACTATTTGAACCCGGCTTGTTCTTAAAGCATAATCTAGAGGAGGTAAGAAAAGAAATAGAGTTCTTTGGAAGTCGGTACACCTAATTAGATTTATTTAATAAAAAAATACATAGAATAAAATGTTTTGAAAAAAAGTACATAGCTGAGATACAAAGACGTAAATGTCCATTTTAGAGTCATGTAATTTAAAATCTTTTATCTTTAATGCATCTTGATTCCTGTGTATTTGTGCATTAAATATAATTTGAAAATAAAATCATTTTCCAAAAAAAATTAGCATGAATCAATGAAGAACATACAAAAATGGAATATTAAAATTCTCCCATAAAATTAGGAGATGTTTAATGCACTACTTTCCAAAGAAAATACAGATGGATCAATGGAGGACAAAAATGTCACAAAAAAATTTAATAAAATTCAAATAATGTACTTAAATATAAATAAGTATCAAAATGAAAGACTTAATTACCCAACATTTTTTTTTTATATTTTTTTACAGTTAAGTCTAATTTGGTATACCTGTTTCAATTTCTCCAATGAAATAATGTATATTTGGGTTCAATTATATGGACCTTTCTGTACCATCTATGGCGTTGTGGATGTGTACTCAACAAGTTCTCACCTTTTTTTTTATTGGGTGGCGGTTATTTTTACCCCTTGAATCTCATTTTTTATTCAATTTAATTATTTTATTTTAAAATAGGAAAAATTTCAATAACACCCCCTCTAGTTTATCATATCTTCAATGACATCCCCCTAATTTTTGAATCTTCAATGACACCCCTTCTAGTTTAATTTAAACATCACTAACACCCCTAACATTAAATTATTATTTCTATCAAAATAAATTCATCTAAAATACCAAAAATGCCCCGACATAACCTCAAGTTATTTTTTTACATAACATTTTATTAAAATTCGAACTGTTAAAATTTTTAAAAAAATCATAAATAACAATTTTAGTAAATAATTTGTTAGTAAATATTAATTTTTTATTTACTAATTAGTAAAATTTTAAAAAAAATCGAGCTTATTAAAAAAATTTTTTACATATTAAAATTTGAGCCAATTTGAACTCTATCCGAGTTGTTAGGACCGATTAAAATTCTCTTTCGGGTTGATTATAATTTAAATTTTTTTCTTCTTAAAATTTGTGTCAATTAAAATTAGATTTATTAAAATTTAAGTTAATTAAAATTCATATACTTTTATATATTAAAATTTAGGCTGATTAAAATTCAAAGCGAATTAATTAAAATTTGATTTGAGTCGATTAAAAATAATTTTTAATTGGCTCAAATAAAATTTTAATTAGCCCAAATTCTAATACGTAAAAAAAATATAATTTTTAATTGGCACAAATTTTAATATGTAAAAAAATAAATTTTAATTAGTTTGAATCGAATTTGAATCGATTTGAATTTAATTATGTAAAAAAAATTAGAAAATAGAGGGGGTCTGATTGAAAATATACTTATCTAGAGGGGGTCTCATTGAAGATATGTTTATCTAGAGGGGGTGTGGATGAAGTTTGTCCTCAAATATATCATGGACAATTTAGTAAAATTGCATTATACTTAATATTTTTAATCTGACAGGGGGTGTCATTGAAGATTCAAAAATTAGAGAGGGTGTCTTTGAAGATATGAGAAACTACAGGAGGTGTGGTTGAAATTTTTCCTTCAAAATATTAACTTCAGCCTATCTATATTCATTCCATTTATTACTAAACTCACCTCATCTATATTCACTAATTAAAAATTAAATTCATTCAATTTTATTTCAATCTACTATATAGGCAATGTTTAAAGTTTCATTTCGATGTATTATTTTAATACAAAAATATTTCAGAAACAAAAAAAAATTAAGAAAAGGTAATAATTATTTTTAAAATATTAGTCAAAATATACCAAAAAAATCTTTAAAAAATCAAAATATTCCAAAGACATTGGTAAAAATATCTCAAAATACCTCAAAATAATATATCATGTCAGAACATTGAAATTTTGCTTTAATTACTATTTTTGTTTATGTTTTTTTGATATATATTTAATAGTTTAATTCAACGAGTATAAATGGGGTGAACTTAATAACTAATGAGATAAGTATAGATGAGATGAATTTAGTAGTTTGGAGTAAAACTATAAAATGAGGTGGGAAAAGAGATTTTAAGGGATGTGAATAGCCCCACCATTTTTTATTTTGAAAATAATTCATTATTGGGACAATATGAAAATTTTGTGCCAGTTGGGTATTCTGTCGAGTTTGTGAATTATGATTCTTTATGTGAGTAGGCATTTCGTAATTTTTTTGTTAATTCTTCTTTTTTTTTTTCCTGAAAGAGAAAATCGTATGAAGTTTCTCACAATCTCCACATTTAATTTATCAAACAAAAACAATTCAGTTGTGAAAAAATTATAAATAGAAAGTCGGAAAAAGATAAAGGCAAATTGTAGACTAGCTTCAAATAATTTACTTTTAAATTAAGAACGTAAACACAAAAAACTCATAAATATGTAATCAAAGTCAATTGAAAAAAGTTTCGAAACTATAAAGGTGATCAAATGTGTAATTATAGATTATATTTCTGTCTGAAAACGTGTAATTATAGTTCAATCACAATTCATCTATATTCTATACTTAACAAAATAATTTGTTAGAGAGAGAGTTTGAGAAGTCTTCTCTCCCACCTTTTTAATTTTAGAAAAAAATATATTATTATATTTTTCATCCTCTAATCATATTCTACTAAATGTTTTCATTAATTACCCTAAATAACTATATGTAAACTTTCTCTAACCACTACATGTTTTTAAAAAAATTAAAAATTAAATTTTATTATCTAATAATTTTTATAATATTTTTGATAACTTACAAAATAATTGGTGGAAGAGAGTAATCGGTGAAGAAGGGATGTGGGAGGAGAATGAGATAATTCAAGCATCGCATAGAGCCAGACGCTAGTGTTTATATAGGTCGAAGATAAAAGTGATTGTGGTGATACCACAAGGCCCATCCAACAGTACGAAAAAAAAAATATGGAGTTTAGGTCTCAAATTTTTAGAAAGTCCCATATTTTTGATAGATCTCTAGTCCACAAAAAAAAATTAAATCTATTAAATTTTAAGCCCTACACAAAAGCCCTCAAAAATTAAATCTAATCAAAAATTTTATTGCAATAATTTAGGCCTATAAATCCAATTCATAACATTAAAGACATAGAAATTAAAAAAAAATACTCAAAAGTCAACTCATATTTACTTCCACCCACTCTCTCTCTCTCTCTCTCTCTCTCTCTCTCTCTCTCTCTCTCAATAAACAAAATAAAAAAAAATAAAAGTTAAAATTAAACACTTTTTCTCCCTCTCTGTTGTAAAAAATAAAAACAAAAATTAAAATATCTTTCTTGACAATATTAACACATACTTCTTTTGTCTCCCTCTCACATAAAAAATTAAAAATAAATTAATTTTTTTAAAAATAATACTAAAAATAAAAAGGCCCTCATTTAATATTTTAGCTTTAGACTTCAAATTGGCTTCAGCCGCCTTGAATACAACAAAAAATAATTTAATAATGTTCAAATTTATATTTCTCTATACAAATAAAAAATTTCACAAAAAAAAAGTTGAGGATGGGCCTTATTAGATCCGCCCATGCCTCCTACATTAGGTGCCTGCCCGGTAAAGAACCACCCTTACACTGAGACCATGTTTCTCTCCTCCTCGATTACATCCATTTCTCCACACTTTTCTAAGAATATTAAATGTGTCCCTCCAGAGCGGAGCCAAAAAGATCTACAATAGGGACAAAATATAATTGAAAATAATTTACTAGTTGTTACAAAAAAAATAAAGTTTAAAATGACAAAAATTTAGGACTCAAAGTCAAAATTTTTGGGAAAATAGTAAATTCAATTTTTATTTAGATAAAATCTTTAAAAAAACACAAAATAAATTTTTTTAGTATATTTTAACTCAATTATATATTTTAATAAAATATAACGTTATTTAAAATCTCTAAAATTTTGTATATTAATTAAATATAAATTAATTTTTCACTAATTTTTTACCAATGTGCACAATCGCATATCCATGGTAAAATCATTTTTTATTAGTTGTAAAACTTAGTTGAGATCATTGTAGATTTTCTAGAGAAATTTCTCTATTTGAAATAGCTTGAAATATTTTTAAGTTATAGCTTTTTATCTTTTATATATAATTGTATTTGATTAAGTTATAGACTACTATTACTAAAAAAATGTTTATATGGATGGAATCAAAGGATTATGATCAAGAAAAATCAGTAGATTCTGATGATACACAAAATTGTCTTCGTGTAAAATTAACAGTCAAGTATGTGTAAGAGTGCAATTAATGAGTGACAAACAAGCAATCAATGACAATTAAGAGTAAAACAGTAAATAATAGATCAACACAAAGATTTATAGTGGTTCGATCAAGATAACCTACTCCACTCTTGGAAATGACAGCGGTGGCCTGATGTTCTTTATTGATGAATCATAGTCTTCGGAGAGTTACAGTGCTTTTGAGAGAGAGAGAGAACGATGTGTGTGGAGAGGTGTAGTGTGTGTAGAGGTCTCAAGGAGGTGATCATCATCCCTATTCTAGAAGTGTGTATCTTGTCTCAGTCCCACCACCAAACATATCATTATATAAGTGGGGTAAGGCGGTGAGGCGGTGACGTGAGGAAGGAGTCTTCCACCACTTTGGTAAGTACAATTATGGTAGGAATGGACCTCTTTGGTAAATACTGTTAAGGTAGGAATAGATCTCTGTATCCCAATGCTTTCTCCCTCGTGTCCCTATTCCGTCGGAGGAGGACTCTGAGCTGAGTTAGATTTGATCCTGAGTTTGGATTTTGGTTAGAGTGGCAAAGAGAAAAGGGCGAAGGAGAGGTAGAGGACCAACATCTGGACGGCGCCCTCTTGGGTGGCACCCCCTTGACTCCTCCTTGATAATTTAGGCTCCTCCTTAGGCTTCTCCTTGAACCTTGGTGAGTGACGTGGACCCCTCTTAATTTATTGGACTGATCCCTTCTTGGTGCTAGCTTGGCCCCATCTGGGTATTGTCTTTGGGCCTCATTAATTTATTGGGTTTGACCCAATTAATTTCGGGCTCATCACATTCCAAAGTTCACAGTAACTTGTTGAATTTTATAATAATCTTTCATTTGCTATGAAATATAAGAAATCATTTCTTGAACCCCACTCTACCCTCACTAGTTTTTACTCTTGAACGAAATTCATGTGGATTTTGCCAACTCGTGAATTTGGATCTCATCCAATATAAGTGCATAGTTGTTATTTTTTCTTAATGATAGATAGGCCTAATAATCCCAGACACAACTCGTGAAATCGGCATGAATTTGACACAGATTTAACAGGTTTGTGTATAATCTTAACTGGTTTAGGTGGTTAACAGGTTAATTTGGCAGACTTGTGATATAAACGAACCTGTTTCATATGTGCACACACTTTTTTGTTCAGCCATAATTTATTATTATAATAAACATGTCAAACATATGTAATGTGTGACGAATTGATATTTTTCGTGTGCACTCAAAAAACTCTAACCAATTCTCTTATTTGGTGGGTGACACACAAGTTGTACCAAATAACTCGTTTAATAAATGAGTCGTGTATGAGTGTGATAGTTGGAACCGTTTATTTAAACAAATAGGGTATAGATGAAGAGTTTTTTGACATGAACCTATTTCACCCGACATAAAATTGTTTCACCTGATACGATTGACAAGAGAGGGTGTCCTTGAAGATATGAGAAACTATAGGGGATGTGGTTGAATTTTCCCTTTAAAATATTAACTTCAGCCTATCTATATTCATTCCATTTATTACTAAACTCACCTCATCTATATTCACTAATTAAAAATTAAATTTATTCAATTTTATTTCAATCTACTATATAGGCAATGTTTAAAGTTTTATTTCGATGTATTATTTAATACAAAAGTATTTCAAAAACAGAAAAAGAAAATTAAAAAAAAGTAATAATTATTTTTAAAATATTAGTCAAAATATACCAAAAAAATCTTTAAAAAATCAAAATATTCCAAAGACATTGGTGAAAATATCTCAAAATACCTCAAAATAATATATCATGTCGGAACATTGAAATTTTGCTTTAATTACTATTTTTGTTTATGTTTTTTTGATATATATTTAATAATTTAATTCAACGAGTATAAATGAGGTGAACTTAATAACTAATGGGGTAAGTATAGATGAGATGAATTTAGTAGTTTGGAGTAAAACTATAAAATGAGGTGGGAAAAGAGATTTTAAGGGATGTGAATAGCCCCACCATTTTTTATTTGGAAAATAATTCATTATTGGGACAATATGAAAATTTTGTGCCAGTTGGGTATTCTGTCGAGTTTGTGAATTATGATTCTTTATGTGAGTAGGCATTTCGTAATTTTTTGTTAATTCTTCTTTTTTTTTTTCCTGAAAGAGAAAATCGTATGAAGTTTCTCACAATCTCCACATTTAATTTATCAAACAAAAACAATTCAGTTGTGAAAAAATAATAAATAGAAAGTCGGAAAAAGATAAAGGCAAATTGTAGACTAGCTTCAAATAATTTACTTTTAAATTAAGAACGTAAATACAAAAAACTCATAAATATGTAATCAAAGTCAATTGAAAAAAAATCCCAAAATTATAAAATTGATCAAATGTGTAATTATAGGTTATATTTCTGTCTGAAAACGTGTAATTATAGTTCAATCACAATTCATCTATATTCTATACTTAACAAAATAATTTGTTAGAGAGAGGGTTTGAGAAGTATTCTCTCCCACCTTTTTAATTTTAGAAAAAATTATATTATTATATTTTTCATCCTCTAATCATATTCTACTGAATGTTTTCAATAATTACCCTAAATAACTATATGTAAACTTTCTCCAACCACTACATGTTTTTAAAAAAATTAAAAATTAAATTTTATTATCTAATAATTTTTATAATATTTTTGCTAACTTACAAAATAATTGGTGGAAGAGACTAATCGGTGAAGAAGGGATGTGGGAGGAGAATGAGATAATTCAAGCATCGCATAGAGCCAGACGCTAGTGTTTATATATAGGTCGAAGATAAAAGTGATTGTGGTGATACCACAAGGCCGATCCAACAGTACGAAAAAAAAAATATGGAGTTTAGGTCTCAAATTTTTAGAAAGTCCCATATTTTTGATAGATCTCTAGTCCACAAAAAAAAAAATTAAATCTATTAAATTTTAAGCCTTACACAAAAGCCCACAAAAATTAAATCTAATCAAAAATTTTATTGCAATAATTTAGGCCTATAAATCCAATTCATTACATTAAAGACTTAGAAATTAAAAAAAAATACTCAAAAGTCAACTCATATTTACTTCCACCCACTTTATCTCCCTCTCTCCCTCTCTCTCTCTCCCTCTCTCCAATAAACAAAATAAAAAAAAAATTAAAATTAAACACTTTTTCTCCCTCTCTGTGGTAAAAAATAAAAACAAAAATTAAAATATCTTTTTTGACAATATTAACACGTCCTTCTTTTGTCTCCCTCTCACATAGAAAATTAAAAATAAATTAATTTTTTTAAAAACATAATACTAAAAATAAAAAGGCCCTCATTTAATATTTTATCTTTAGACTTCAAATTGGCTTGAGCCGCCCTGAATACCACAAAAGTTATTTTAATAATGTTCAATTTTATATTTCTCTATACAAGTAAAAAATTTCACAAAAAAAAAAGTTGAGGATGGGCCTTCTTAGATCCGCCCATGCCTCCTACATAAGGTGCCTGCCCGGTAAAGAACCACCCTTACACCGAGACCATGTCTCTCCTCCTCGATTATGTCCATTTCTCCACACTTTTCTAAGACATTTTCCTCTCTCTCTCTCTCTCTACACTTTTCTAAGAATATTAAATGTGTCCCTCCAGAGCGGAGCCAAAAATATCTACAATAGGAACAAAATATAATTGAAAATAATTTACTAGTTGTTACAAAAAAAATAAAGTTTAAAATGACAAAAATTTAAGACTCAAGTCAAAATTATTGGGAAAATAGTAAATTCAATTTTTATTTAGATAAAATCTGAAAAAAAAAAACACAAAATAAATTTTTTAGTATATTTTAACTCAATTATATATTTCAATAAAATATAACGTTATTTAAAATCTCTGAAATTTTGTATATTAATTAAATATAAATTAATTTTTCACTAATTTTTTATCAATGTGCACAATCGCATATCCAGGGTAAAATCATTTTTTATTAGTTGTAAACTTAGTTGAGATCATTGTAGATTTTATAGAGAAATTTCCTATTTGAAATAGCTTGAAATATTAAGTTATAACTTTTTATCTTTTATATATAATCGTATTTTATTAAGTTATAGACTACTATTACTAAAAAATGTTTATATGGATGGAATCAAAGAATTATGATCAAGAAAAGTCAGTAGATTCTGATGATACACAAAATTGTCTTCGTGTAAGATCAATAGTCAAGTATGTGTAAATGTGCAATTAATAAGTGACAAACAAGCAATCAATGACAATTAAGAGTAAAACAGTAAATAATAGATCAACACAGGGATTTATAGTGGTTCGGTCTGGATGACCTATTTCACTCTCGCGAACAACAACGATGACATAGTGTTATTTATTGATAAATCATGGTCTTCGGAGAGTTACAGTGTTTTTGAGAGAGAGAGAGAGATGTGTGTAGAGAGGTGTAGTGTGTGTAGAGGTCTCAAGGAGGTGATCATCATCCCCCATTCTAGAAGTGTGTATCTTGTCTCAGTCCCACCACCAAACATATCATTATATAAGGTAGGGTAAGGCGGTGATATGAGGAAGGAGTCTTCCACCACTTTGGTAAGTACAATTATGGTAGGAGTGGATCTCTTTGGTAAACACTGTTAAGGTAGAAATAGATCTCTGTATCCTAATATTTTCTCCCTCGTGTTCCTATTCCGTCGGAGGAAGACTCTGAGCTGGGTTGGATTTGATCCTGAGCTGGGACTTCAGTTAGAGTGGCAAAGAGAAGAGGGCAAAGGAGAGGCAGAGGACCAACATCTGGACGGCACCCTCTTGGGTGGCACCCCCTTGACTCCTTCTTGATAATTTAGGCTCCTCCTTAAGCTTCTCCTTGATCCTTGATGAGTGACGTGGACCTCTCTTAATTAATTGGGTTGATCCCTTCTTGGTGCTAGCTCGGCCCTATCTGGGTACTGTCTTTGGGCCTCATTAATTTATTGTGCTTGACTCAGTTAATTTCGGACTTATCAGATTCCAAAGTTCACAGTAACTTGTTGAATTTTATAATAATCTTTCATTTGCTATGAAATATAGGAAATCATTTCTTGAACCCCACTCTACCCTCACTAGTCTTTACTCTTGAACGAAATTCATGTGGATTTTGCCAACTCGGGAATTTGGATCCCATCCAATATAAGTGCATTTTTGTTATTTTTTCTTAATGATAGATAGGCCTAATAATCCCAGACACAACTCGTGAAATCGGCATGAATTTGACACAGATTTAACATGTTTTGATATAATTTTAACTAGTTGAGGTGGTTAACAGGTTAATTTGGCAGACTTGTGAAATAAACGAACCTGTTTCATATGTGCATACACTTTTTTGTTCAGCCATAATTTATTATTATAATAAACGGGTCAAACATATGTAATGTGTGGCGAATTGATATTTTTTGTGTGCACTCAAAAAACTCTAACCAATTCTCTTATTTGGTAGGTGACACACAAGTTGTACCAAATAACTCGTTTAATAAATGAATCGTGTATGAGTGTGATAGTTGAAATCGTTTATTTAAACAAATAGGATATGGATGAAGAGTTTTTTTGACACGAACCTATTTCACTTGACATAAAATCGTTTCACCTGACACGATTGATAAGCCTAATAATAGATCACCCCCACCGCATATTCTCTAGGAAGTTAATATATTAAGTTCGATTAAATTTGTCTTGAGTGATCTGCAAATAGAAAAAAATTCATTTAAGAGAATTCAATTCCATCAACTCATCTAAAAATTTAATATTATCAAGAATTTTATAATATAAAATAAGACTGACTTCAATAAACTCATCCTACGATCTCAAATAGACTCATCTAACGGCCACCAACATTCATCTCAAAATAATTCACATTGCACCGTACTTTCATACAGATTACCCTAGTGGTGTAATAAACTTATTCATGTCACACTCCACCTGAAGTGAGCACCTCTCAGTTGGGTTAATAATTATCAGCATAAGATTCTAATAACAACAACAATAATGACAATAATAATAATAGATTAATCTTGATAATACAGCTTATGGGCTGAATTTTGGTTGCAGGCCTTGAGTGAAAACTAGAATAGGACTCTGATAGAAGTTCGACAATGGTCTTCTAGTTTTGATTTAATAGATGAGCCTAATTATATTTTGCACGCAAAAAAATTAAAATTTTTTATTTTACACTCTTAAAGAATATATTTTCTATAGTGCACCATCAATGTATTAAAATTATTATAATATAACTCTTCTATTAGTTTTCGTTACTTATTTGATCAATTTTAATGGGGTGAATTTTAACGGAATAAGCAATGAAAAGTAACGAAAGGACCATATTACAACACTATTAATATATTGAGGGAGCAATATAAAAAAATTTATCTTTAAAAATACAAAATAAAAAAAATTGAATTTTTTAGAATATAAAGGAAGACTCCCCCTTATTAGATGCCGTGATTTGGACTTGCTAGCCCCCACAAGGATTCATAAAAGCCTAGGGCTTTGATCATAAAATTTAGGATTTTTTTGTGAGTCGGTACTTAATTTATTACTTAATTGTGAAAAAATACTCAGTACAAAATATTTTGTATAGAAGTACTTTTTTTTTTGGATGACAAAAATGCTCAGAAGGTAACAATTATATGGCGCAAAGAGTGGATAAGGAAACTGTCTTAAATCATTGAACAATCTCATTAAATTCAACAACTATTATATCCCTCAAAACATGGGGTTTCAAATTTAAAAGAAAAATCCGCTACAAAATATTCAATTTTCAACCAAAAAAAAAAAAAACACATACGTTAAAGCACCATTGAAGACCGATTTTTCTTCTGTTTTGATTTAAATTATCAATATGTGACATTACAGTGATACATAATAGTGTGACACCTTCATTAATACTTTAATCACTAACAAAAAAGTTATAAAATTACATTTACGGATTCATACACAATTTAAATAGTATGCAAAGTTATAAAATTACATTTACGGATTCATATACAATTTAAATAGTATGCATTACATAATGTGACATCCATATATATTGTTTTTAATGAATGACAATGTTACGTCATAGTGTAACATTACAAAATGACATTGTTGTTACATTTGAGAACAACCAGAGCCGTTTAAAATTAAAAAATAATATAAAAAAATAAATTTCAAAATTTGTGCCAAGCCCTTAAGATATATATTCATGTGCTGTAATTTTAAATTTTAAATATATTCAGTCTCTTAACATATGAAACCATTAATATAATAAATCAAATCCCATAAAAAATGGGATTGCCAAACTAACATGCCTTCAAATAAGGAAAATAATATTTTAGTGAAGAAAATATTTAAAAATCTTTCAATGAGTACCTAACTACAATACATTTCAAGTCAAAGGTATTATCTACAAAAGATTTTAGTGAAGATATTTTTTCACAATTTACTAATTTAAATGATACTTGCTCACAATTTTTTGTAAAATTTAAGTGCATAAAATTTAAAGCAAACGACAAGTTTTTCGGACTCACTCAAAGTTTACTTAATAACAACTTGGGCAAGAGCTGGGGGTTGGATTGAACTCATTGTGGCTACTAACAGCCCACAGGTAACGCAAATGCCTCCCTTCCTATGGCAAAAGTGAAAAATATGTTAAAAAATGTGAGGAATATTGTAAATATTATCTATATATATATATATATATATATATATAAATTGGATGACCCTTAACTTTTTAATTAGTATCCCAAATAAATAAGAATTACTAGTTGTTAATGCATTAGCGTATAACTCCCTACTTATTTATATACCACATTTAATATTGTATTTGATAGTCATTATGTTTGGAGGTTTATAAAAATTGGTCTTGGGTACATTGATAAATAAAACTTGACAATTCTCTAGCATTTCTATATTCTCCTATGCATTCCTATTTCTATATTCTTAGTATTATTGTACGTTACCAGCACGAAGAGCTCAAGTATTATTTAAGAGAATTTGTGAAAGGTGCTCCAATCTTGTATTCTTTTTCAATAGTTTGTTTGAGGAATGAACCTTATTTACCAATTTTTCAATTCTAAGATGGATGGTGAAGTTGCATGTCTAGTAGACAGTGGCACAATCCACACAATCCTTTAACATAAAAGATTTTTCTCTAATTTAACATTAGTAGAAACTAATGTAAATACAATATCAAGTTCAACAAACTTGATTGAAGGCTCTAGAAGAGTTATTATCATGTTACCAAATGGAAAAAAATCTATATCAATGACGATTTATATTCAGTCAGGTTCAGAAGAAATCTGCTAAATTTTAAAGATATATGTTGTAATGGATTTTATATTGAAACTATGAATGACAATAATGAAGAATATCTCTATATTACTTCAATTGTTTTTGGCCTAAAACTTATATTGTAGAAACTTTATAGTTTCTCCTATACAACTATAAGAACAATTGAATCAAATAATGCGAGGAGCCAGAAGACAACAATCTAATCCAAAGTCTTTTGTAGTTTGACATTATCGACTTGGTCACCCTAGGTCAATAATGATGTGTTGAATCATCAATAACTCACATGGACATCCTCTAAAGAATCAGAAGATTCTTTTGCCAAATAATTACCCATGTACTGCTTATTCACAAGGAAAATTGGTTATTAGATAATCTTTCACAAAAGTCAACGTTGAATCCCCAAGCTTTTTATAAAAAATTCAAGGGGATATTTGTGGACCTATTCACCCATCATGTGAACCATTTCAATATTTTATAGTCTTAATTGATGTCTCAACATGATGATCACTTATTTCTTTACTGTTTACTTGGAATGTTTATTTTGCCCGTTTTCTTGTCCAAATAATCTAATTATGAGCACAATTCTCATATTATTCAAGCAAGAAAATTCGTCTTAATAATGTCGGTGAATTTACATTCCAAACATTTGATAACTACTGCATGTCTGCTGGGATTGATATGGAGCACTTAGTTGTTCACATCCAAACCCGAAATGGTTTAGCCGAGTCTCTCATTGAACGACTTCAATTAATTGCTCAACCCTTACTTATAGGAATAAAGTTATCCATTTTTGCTTAGGAACATGCAATATTACATACGACAACCTTAGTTCATATTCGATTAATGTCTTACCATCAATATTCTCCAATACAACTCGTACTTAGCCAACCTCCAAATATTTTTCACTTACGAACCTTTTGTTGTACTATATATGTCCCAATTGCACCCCCACAATGCATTAAGATGGATCCACAACGTTAATTGATAATTTATGTTGGGCATGATTCACCTTCAATCATTAGGTATCTCAAACATTTGATAAGAAATATTTTTATTGCAAGATTTGCAGATTGTCATTTTGATGAGACAGTTTTTCCGCCAGTAAGGGGAGTAAATACGCCACCTCCTAAAGAACGGTGTGAACTTTCTTGGACTTCCAAAATTATATATTATCATGATCCATGCACTTTCCAATGTAAAACTGAAGTGTAAAGGATCATTAATCTGCAAAGAATTTTTAATTAGGTGCCTAATGCATTTACTGATACAACAAGAGATACAACAAGAGTAACTAAGTCTTATGCGCCAACTGTGAACGTTTCAACAAAGATTGATGTTCCAATTCAGAAATCTATGACAGCAAATGAATCATCAACTACAAGCTTGAAGCATGTATGACCCATGGGTTCAAAAGATTCTACTCGCTGAAAGCGGAGATTAAAAGAAGAGATGCAAATATCTGCAAATGGAGAAATTTTTATTAACTATGCACGTATAGGAGAGATGTGGGATCACACAAAAATGAGCATCACTAATTTATTTTTTACTAAAATCTTGGGTGATGATGATCTCAAACCACACATAATAGATGAATGTCGACGTCGACATGATTGGCTAAAGTGGCAAGAAGCAATCTAAGCAGAATTGGATTTTCTTTTGCAAAGCGTGGAGTGTTTGGACCTGTAGTCCTAATACCTAATGATGTAAAATTTGTTGTTTACAAATCAGTTTTTGTGAGAAAAAAAAATGACAAAAATAAGGTCATAAGATACAAAGCGCGCCTAGTAGCGCAAGAGTTCCTGCAGAGACTCTGAATTGATTATGAAGAAACATACTTACCAGTAAATGATGCAATTATATATTTGGTACCTTGTTAGCCTAGTAGTCTCAGAAGGACTCGACATGCATCTTATGGATGTTGTTACTGCATATTATATGAAAAGTTAGATACTGATATTTATATGAAAGTCTCTGAACGATTGCAATTATCTAAAACAAACACATCAAAACCAAGGCACATGTACTAAATTAAGCTGAGACGATTATTGTATAGATTGAAATAATCTGAAAGAATGTAGTATAACTATCACAGTAAATACTTGATAAAGGAAATGTGTGTTAACAATCTCATATGTGCATATGTATTTATTAAGAACTTAGAATTTAAATTTGCCACAATTGAAGTATATGGTTGATGATATGAACCTGATTGAAACTCTTGAAGAGTTCAAAAAAGTTGCCGAATGTTTGAAAAAGGAATTTGAGATGAAAGATCTCGAGAAAACAAAGTATTGTTTTGGCCTACAAATTGAGCATACGTTAAATGAAATTTTTGTCTATCAAATAATCTATACCGAAAAAGTCCTAAAGCCCTTTAACATGGATAAATCATATCCGTTAAGCACGTCAATGGTTGTTCAATTTCTTGATGTCAATAACGATCTTTTTCATCTTGATCCTGAAATATCATACCTAAGTGCAATTGGTACTTTGTGACACTTAACACAATGTACTAGGTCTGATATAACATTTGTAGTCAACATCTTGGCAAGATTTAGTTTTGTACCAACTCGACGATATTGGAATGATATAGAACATGTCCTACACTACCTTCGTGGAACTATATATTTGGTCTTGTCATACTCAAAACAATCATTCAATGGTCTGCATTTAGTCAATTATGCAAATTCTGAATACCTATCAGATTCCCACAAGGATCGTTTACAAACTGGGTATGTTTTCACCTGTGGCTAAAGTCTGTAGTCCATCACATCCGAGATACTTGCATACTTCGTTTGATTATAGATTCACCAACAACCTTATTTGAAGATAACACTGCTTGTATTGCACAAATTAAAGGAGGGTTTATCAAATGTGATAGAATCAAATATATTTTGTCAAAATTCTTCTATACTCATGAACTCTAGCAGAACCATGATATTGAAATAAAACAGATACGATCTAGTGACAATCTTACAAATCTATTCATTAAAATTTTACCATCATCATCGTTTAAGAAATTGGTATATGAAATGGAATGTGTCAGGTTTGTGACCAATCTAGTTGATTTCTTATTTGGGTGAGAATTTTATCAAGAAGAGTATTGACATCAAAATACAGGACATATGCACGTTGTACTCTTTTTTCTTCGTCTAAGTTTTGTCACATTAGGTTTTTCTAACAAGGTTTTAATGAGGCAGCATTAGCATGTCTAACACTATTTTGAGATTCATTTGAATATGTACTCTTTTTGTGTCATTGAGTTTTGTTCCCAGGGGATTTTCCTAGTAATGTTTTAACGAGGCATATTATCTTAGCATAGTGGTCATCCAAGGGTGAGTGTTTTAAATACTATATTTTATATATTGTATATAAAGTGAATGACCTTTAACTTTCTAATTAGTACCCTTAGTAAATGAGATAATTTCTAAAAGTATTAGTTTTCTACAAAACTTGAAACGTTTCTATGTTTTCACACGAAATGTTTGAGACGCAATCACTTTTCGATTGCTTTGCGAAAACTTAAAAAAAGAAGAAAGGAATGACTGAACGAGAAAGTCGAGAACCCAATCAGCCAATCCCCAACTCAAAGAGTTTTACAAGGATATCAACTCTGGTGAAGTTGGGATCTAATCTCACCTAAAAATTAGGGATTCAACTTATTTTCCTAGGTTGTGAGGATTAAACAAATTTAAATGAAAGGAGTGAAGCATATTGAACAACAAGAAGAGTCAACAATAGTCTATCTCGTTAAAGGGCGACAGCGTATAAAGGTATTTGTGTTGATTCAACTGACACTTTAACGTTTTTCAATAGTTTGAGTTTATTATTTTGGCTTCTACCTCATAGATGTCTAATTTCTTGCTATACCTATCATGGGAGCAGTTTATTCTAAATAATGAGTTGTTAAATTTGTTGAACAACAGATCATGAAAAGTTGGAAGAAACCAATTTTGCCTCAACCTTTTTTTTTTTCCTTCTGTTTTTTGTTGTTTTCTTGTCTTAATGTAATGGGTGATTAAACTTATTTTTCCATTCTCATGCTTGAGTTCTCAAATTTATTTCTTTGTTGCCAAATTAGTTCTTATTTTCTAAATAGCATCACTTATTGTTGATTTCTTGTGCCATTTGTCTTTCAATTCTTGTATATGCAGCTGTGTTTTGTGGGCAAATTTTTCTACAAATTAGATATGTTTAGTGATATTAAATAAATTTTTGGAGTCCTTTTTCATTCTATGTACAATGGTTAGTGGTTTGCAAACATAGTAAAAGAAACAACACTCTTTTATTCCTTTTCAATTTGGAGAATGCATGTAGCATCATCATTTTGTCTTCTCAAACAACTTAACGATTCAGGAGAGTTATTTTTTGTGTCATCATATGGTGGAAGATATGTAAATCAATAAAGACTAGAAAGGTTTAAATTATTTGAACTTTACACTGTTGTTTGATAAGTGTCACTGGAAGCTTTACCATTTAACACATTTTTTCTTATAGCACATTTGATCAAAATCCTTGGGGATATAAAGTAGTTGTCCAATTCAATTTTTCATACTTGCTTTTTTCTTGGAATAATGTGGGGATATGCAAAAAACTAGGCATTTTTTTTTATGACTACATGAATAGATTATTGTTTGTGCTGATTCTATGCCAAAATTTTATGCTCCACTTTATAGTTTATTCCCCTTTTCTCTCGTAATAATGCCATTGAGTTTCTTGAGTCTGTCCAAGTCACATTTTGCTCTGCTGTGAAAATCACTCCATTTGCTTTATATTTTTGTATGGTCGCTTTTTTTTTAACCTACTCTTCCTAGGAAATGCAATCTTTATGTTTTTTGCACATTGAATTTGGTTTTTTTTTGAAATGGAAGTCAATCACATTGATTTTTTTAATCATTTTTTTTATGGATATGCTGCCGATGGCGACAAAACAAAGGAAATGTAATATTAGGTGGGATCATGACGAATTGATCGACAACAATCGTATGTGGACAAGATACAATATTGCGAAAAAGAGATGAAAGTTATGGGGTATCACGCTTAAAACAACACATAACAGGTGGTTTTCAAATGCTGAAAAATGTAAAAAATGTCTAGTGGAGGTGTTAATGTCAATGAGGGAGCACCTTGATAGTCAAAAGACAAAGAGCGAAGAAGTAACTATAGAAAGAGCTGCTCTTAGGGATACTTTGATGGAATCCACACAAAAATGACATGGAATTGATGTAGATAGTTTTGATTGTGATGAGTATGTTGACTTAGACAAGGAGATGATTCCTTTAGAGAGGAGGCAGTTACATATTGCCAAGTAGAGATCTATGCATGACCTACATGAATTTGAGCAAGGCAGAGCATGGTCTAAAGGTGGTGACACATCAAAAGGAGGTTTTTCCTCTCGTTTGGATAAAATGAAGGGAATGGCAAAAACATTTCGAAATAGATCAAATGGTTTAAGCATCAAAGACATGGATGCTTCGATTTACAGGAACCATGATTGCATACAATAGAGAATACCAAACATGCTTGGTTCCAATAAATTTGTGAAATCTGCAAAGCATGCCATAGGTAAGTGGTTTATTTATAGTCATATCCCCCCTAATGCAGCTGGAAATATATATTTACAAATTATGATAGATGAGATTGCGGAAGCAAGAGTGGGGTTTAAAGGCCCAAGTCCTTACGAGATTATTAGGCCTATTTTGGATAACGAAATTGATGAAATAAAAGAGAGTGTTAAAAATTTTAAGAAAAAGTGGGAAACATATAGTGTCACTGTTATGTGTGATGAGTAGACATCAACGACAAAATTATAAATTATAAATTTCTTAGTTTATTGTGATGGAAAAATTGTGTTTCATTAGTTCGTGAATGCTTCCAGTTAGTAGAAGGATGCCAACTATATTTATGAGTTAATGGGTGATGTTGTGGAAAAAATCAGTAAAAAATATGTTGTGCAAGTGATTACTGATAATGGGTCTGCATATGAAAAGAATGGTGAGTTATTGATGAGAAAGAGGAAGTTATCTTTACAAAGAATGTTTACATCTAATGAGTGGGAAAATAATGCAGCAAGTAGGGATCCAATTGGTAAAGTATTACAAGAAGTTGTCTTAAGTAATTCATTCTGGGATAAAGCACATATGGTGTGTAAGTTACATGCACCTATTTCAAAGGTGCTTAAAATGGTGGATGGCGAGAAGCAAGCTACTATGGGTTATGTATTTGAAGGGATGAGGAGAAACAAGCTGGCTATTGAAGCAACTCTCCCTAGGACACATAAAAAGTATTGCAATATAATTGATGATCGATGGAAAAGACAGATGATACAAGACATACATATAACAGGTAACTAGTAATACAATTTTTTTAATCGCTACCTTTTAGTTGATTAGTTAGATGAGGGACCATCACATTTTAGCTCACATGTTCATTGCCATATGACAGTAACTTCCTTTTTGTTTGTGTATCCATCTTTATTTTTTTAAAGCATTACTTACTGAAAACACCTTCTATGATTTTATAAGCATACTATTTAAATACTACATACCACAATGATCAAGAACTTGCTTACAAAGAGGAATTGGTAGATGCTTTGAGAAGAGTAGTGCAAAAGCTTGAGCCAAATGGTGATTGGGCTACAATGGTGCTTGTAGAGGTACATACCAATTTTCTTTACAATGATTTACTACAATAATATATTCGCCTACTAGGAATCTCTAAAAGATCTACCATGTAGGCAAAAACATTTCAAGATGCTATGTATGGGTTTGGTGATGCAACAACTATTAGAGGAAGGTCAACAACTGAACCAGACAATTAAAAATATTTAGATATTTATTGTTTAGAAATCCTTAATTTTGTATATACTTAATATAACAAAGACTTTTTTGAACTTACAAATTACTTCTTCTATATTATAGCCGATTGGTGGCTCATGTATGACACTAATGCACCAAATTTAAGACAAATTGCTATTAGAGTTTTATCACAAATAGCTTCGTCAAGTGGGTGTGAAGAAATTGGAGTACATTTGCTCTCATCCATCCTAAATTTCGCAATCACCTTAACTATCAAAAGTTTGAGAAGTTGGTCTATGCACATTGCAACATGAGGTTGAGATTGAAACATCTCAGGAAAGACAAAAGGAAAGTAGACCTTAACTTTAAACCAATAGATTTGGCTCATTTGTTTAAAGAGGATGATTTGCTCATGAAGTGGTTAGATGATCCAAGAGATGCAGTCTTAGATGAATTTGACGATGAAGAACAACATGCTAGGCCAAATTCTTTTTTGGCTACATGGGTCCAAAGATTGAGTGGACCTCATACAAGTGGCACAAGTTCAAATGAGGCAAGAGAAAGGAACATAGGAGGTAGTGGCCCGAACATTATCTTGGATGTTGACGATGATTTTGAGATATTAATGAGAGGACCATCATTGCATCATACCAGCATTCATGAAGTTAACAATGATAGTGGTGTTGATGAAGATGGTGAGCGTGATAATAGTATCCATGTTGGTGGTATTGGTAGCAATGAGAATATTAACATTGAGGATGTTGGTGATAAAGATGGCAGTTTCTATAGTGAACCGATAAATAATAATCCTTTTTAGTTTTTTGCAGCAACATCACATTGGAGAGAGTCCAATTGGTGAATATTACACTAAAAAGCAATATTTTGATCATGCCACCCATGACCAGAATCATGGTAGTCATCTCTCCATGGGTCATAATAATGATATGCAAAATTGGAGAATTTAACAAGACCTATAATTTAGACAAAATAAAGTATATTAGTCGTAGTTGATTATTATTTTTTAAAACTCTTGAATTCATCTTTTAATTGCTTTGATTTTGTGATGTTACTGTTATTGTTGGAATTTTTTATCAATGCGAGATGATGAATGACTACTTTAATAAGCATTAGATTTAAATGGGACTCATATATGATCCATGCTTTTGCATTATTATTATTATTATTATTATTTGTAATTTTATGAATGAAAGCTCTACATTTTTGTGTGAATGACGATTCAATATCACTTGGTTAAATATTGCATTTGTGAATCGTCTTGGTTAAAGTTTAATAATATTCAATTAGTATAACCACAAAAATTTCTTGTAAATTATATGTTTTCTATTGTTGCTTGCTTTATTGGATTGATAAAAAACCAAAATAAAAACATGGTTGACATAAAACCAATTTCATTCATAAGTTTCCATTTGTTTTTACCAAAATACATCGTTTCCTTGCGTTTCCAAAAATTTCTATTTTTGGAGTCACCAAAACATATCTTTGAAACAAAACTTTAAACCATGGTACATTGAGAAATACAAGTTGAGAAAAACTTTCTCTAACATTTCTATATTTTCTTGTTCATTTCTATCTCTATATTCTTAGTTTTATTACAATGAATATAATTTGTAATTCTGGAATGTTCATGAATATTTGATATATTTGTAAAATATAAAAATTTAGTGGACTATAAATAGGGCATTCCCACTTATATGGCATTGAGTTTGATCTCACAAGAGAGTTATCTAATAGTACACATGTTTTTTCTCTAGGCATCCAATCTATTAGCCACACTTTATATGCATTCTCCTTCATGTAGAGTAACAACTAGGGCAAAAATCCTAACACTCTAATTATCTAGGTTCAACATATCATAAAACTATCTACCCACCTATCTATACTATTTTAAAATAATAGCATAGTTGAAAAACTTATTTTTTTTTCAAATTTTATCCTCCAACAACACAACTATGTCATCTTTATCCTTCCCATTTAATGTCAAGTTAAATCTAATCATAACCTCCACTTACTTCCCTATCTTACTCATCCATTATTTTTCTTCCTATTTTTCAGCTGTTAGTCTGTTTGTCTCTCTTTGTGTCTCTCAAACTTTGTATTGGTTCTCAAACCGAATAGGAAAGAGAAACGACAATTTGGTCTTTCAAAAGTGTTAATCCAAATGATTGAACTGCTTTTCATTTTCTTGATTGGTAGATATATTCTCCTTCTTCTTCAACTTTAGAGGGAAATTTTTCTCAGACTTTTTTTGAGAAATTGGTTTTATATATGTTATTTTCTATTGTTTTACACAGATGAAACAAATAAGAGATGGTAGTGATGATAATTAGCAATTTAAGCGGCTGTTTGGTTCCTCATCATAAGCTCTTTTCTTTTTTACTTTTTCTTTTTCTTTTTTCCTTTTTGTGTATGTGATTTGTTAGATATGCATCCCTAAAGAAATATTTGATTTCCTGTGGGGTTATGTGTTGAGTTGGTAGATTATATTTTTCATCTGGGTTGATTTTCAGGGTACTTTTTGGCACATGTTGATGTTAATTGTAGCATCAGAATTTTTTTTTTTTTCTTTTGATGTTCTTGCACACCATGGAATTCATTTGAGGTATTGCTTATTGATTTACTGGAATTTAGTTGCTATATCGTGTTTGAGACGAAAATACTTTGTGACCCGAAGTTGTTGATACTCCTTTTGCCATCTATATAAGAAACTATGATTAGGTTGTATCCTCATGCAACGACACCTACGAGTAGCAGTTGTGTACAAAATGCACGACACGTATGAGTAGGAGTTGTGTACAAAATGGATGTAGAGAATTTGCGTTTCCATTTCACAGCTGTGGTGTCCCAAAAATTGACTTTAAATCCCCATTTTTCTAGTAATCAAGCTATAGGCAACCACAAGTCCCTGGGAGACTGAGGCAGCGACATTTGTGGCAATGGTAGTGGAACAGGAATAGGATGAGGTACTGGTGGTTAAAAACTATGATTAGGTTGTATCCTCGTGTAAAACGTGCAACGACACCTACGAGTAGCAATTGTGTACAAAATGGATGTAGAGAATTTCAATTGTAATTGTCAATGATAAATTTTTATTTTAAAAAATCTATTAAATTTAATTATTATGCAATGACTTTGAAAAAATTATTTTTGAGCACAAAATTCGAAAGTGGTTCATGCCATCATAAAAATTCATTTGTGATAATCTTCTCTTTTCTTTTTTTTATTTCTATAATGTAACCTTATGTCCATAAATAAATCAAAGTTGCAAATAATTTCATATGATACCATAATAAAAATAAATTATAAGTCAATCAACTGTTTTGAATATAAACCATATTTGTATCCCTATTTTTTCTTTAAAAAAAAAGTCACTTGTTTTTTTCTCCACATCATCGAAATAATCCAATATAAGCAACACTCATCCATGTGATTATATCCTAAATAAATACACTAGGTGAGATACTTACACATTGAGTGTTTTAAAAAATTAGAGGTTAACAATAAATTTTTTTAAAAATATAGGGGAACTAATGAGAATTTTTAAAATTTGAGGGGGGCCATGGCTTCTAGGCCTCCTCATAGTTCCGCCTCTGCTAGTGGTGGCAGTACACAAAGACTCACAGCCAATGATGCACTAACATATTTGAAGGAAGTTAAGGACATGTTTCACAATCAAAGAGAGAAGTATGATATATTCCTTGACGTAATGAAAGATTTTAAGGCTGAAAGGTATATTTTGTTCCCTATATTGGGGCTGAGATGGTAAAATAGGGCATTGCATCAAACACTTTGTTAATTCATCTTGACGACTTGGTTATTGCAGGATCGACACTACTAGAGTTATAGCTAATGGTTGAGATGTTCCAGCACACTTTTTAAGAGCAATAGGGTAATGCTTTGAGTAGATTGGTGTGTTCTCGCCAACTGCAATGTGAGAAAGCGATCATGTTGTACAATTATACTGATATTTTTACTGTCATATCAAAATAAACTTTTAAATCTACTAAAAAGAGACGTTGTCTTGTTATTTATCTTCTTGCATCACCTATATGGTTAATACTATCTGGTTCTCATGGTTTTAAAAGGTAAGAGATGTGTATCTTTATAGTTCAATCAAGAATTTCACACAGTGGAATTCCTTGGTGTTTACACACATGATCAATTTTAACTTTTGCTTTAGCTTGAGCTTTTACAAGCCGTTGGGTTTGCTTTTATGATTTACCCTAAAAAGAGGATGGGGAATTTGATGCTATTTTTGTAATTTATAATGTTTTCTAAGTCAAGGTTATGGTTTTGATTGTCAAATTAAAGTCTCATATGCACCGAATTGGGAAAACTGATAGCAACAAATTAAAAAGGACAAATGGGTCCAACAAGTCCAAGGAGGAACCATTTGGTTGAATATTTTTATATTTGTGATTTGAAATGAGATGAATTCATTACCATTAATATTTTGTGGCTTATATGCTTACTTTAGATCTTTCAACCAAGAAAACTTAAGCTCTTAAGTAGTCATTATGATTTATGTTAAAAGACTGATATCTTATAAAATATGATACTCAAAATGGTCGATATGTAACGCACGTGTGCATTAACTAGGAAGAAAAATAGATATCTCAAACCATTCAACCCAAAATTTCAGTGTTGGCTTACAAATTCAAATATATTTTCATAGTACTTAAAAAAGAAAGACAACTAATAACAGTAACAATAGCAGACAGACAAGTGTACGAAATCAAAAGAAAGCCAATTAAACGAATTCAAGAACAAATTAGATCAATTATGAATGAATTCCCCCTATTGTGCTTAGTAACTAGCCTTCATCATGCTGATTCAACACCCCCTAGGCACTTGAAAGTGTCCAAGCAAATTCTACCTAGCACTACAATATTCGTCAAATAAGAGAGATTACAATCTTGAAAAGTAACTTCTTTTTTCACATCTGTATTTTATATTCAATATTAGACAATTATTTTATTTAATGAATTTATATTACTTTGATACGTTTACAATCAATAACTATAAATCAAGCAAATAAAAAACAGTGACTCTCAATTAATTTCAATATAGTATTCTCATTTTTTTTTTTGGGTGGTACAATTGACTTCTCTAGGAAAGAGAGTACAGAAATTGGTTGGGTAAAAAGAATACGGCACAAACATGACTCAAATTGAATATAGTGGTGGGAGACAACTAGATTTAATGAACTTATCAACATTACATAGTGGTAAGTTTGTTCCTTTGTGATATGGAGGTTATGGGTTCGAATTGTGAAAACAATTTCTCTATTTAGAGAAATAATGCTGCGTACATTTAACCTATTCAAACTTTGCAACAACGAAAGTTCATACACTGAGTACGCCCTTGTCAAGAATACATCCGATGGTTTGGATTTACAAGAACCTGTGTCACATGGGTTTGACAAAATTTGCTGATTCAAATAGGTCTTTTGTTGTTCTTTTGCTTAAAATAGTAATTAAATCATGTCTAGGCACCGAGTTTCCTGATTAACCTGTCAACTCAGGTCGAGTTTAATTTAACTTATAGGAGAAGTGGGAAATATTTGGGGTTATTTATGGGCCCACTAAATTATTTTTTAATCCAAATTAAATTTTGAAGAATAATTTCTTGGTATAAATCGATATTTTTTTTCCCTGATCCCACAAAGTTGAAACATTCCTAGACAATGGATTCAATAAGAAAAGTAGACCTCACATTAATTTTAACCCATTGATTTTAAGTTATTAAATAGATAAATAAATATATATATATATATATATATATATAATAGTGTGATCATAAAAACTCTGCACCGTAGTCTCTAGTGATTACTTTTTATGTAGACAATTAGATCATGATCTAACGGTCACCAACTAAAGATGCTCAAAATTAATTATTAATACCTGCTAAATTTAGTTCTTAACAAAATAGGAAATATCTATGACATATTTATTATGATCTAGTCCTATTAAGAAATTCTTAAAGTTAATAATGACAAAAAAAATTCTGACTCCTATTAAAAATTAATGAATCGATCCAATGACCCGAATGATTTTTATCTTTACCCATCTAATTAATTATACCCATTTAAGTTAAAAAAAAAAAACTAAAAATCTTTTAATCAACCCATCTCCTCTCATCTCGAGATTCACATACCCGCGATGCCAAGATTCATGTACTATGTTTTTTGTCGTGATAGTGCTTTTATGTGTATATCTATTTTTATCAATATTATCAGAACTGGATTGTTCATCGAACTAGCAAGAGGATCGTGTCAATGGTTTACTGGTTCAACTGTTGAGTCTACTGGTCGGACCGGTCATATAATAAAAAAAATAAAAAATATATATATAATAATTATAAAACTTAATAATTTAACTAAAAAATATAAAATATGTATAAAAATACATAAAACTTGCCATAAAATTAATGAAATTAAGTAACACAGTGTGAGTTATTGTATTTTAAAGCAAAGTAAAGAGGTTCAAGTAAATTATAAAGAAAAAGAAGGGGTGTCATTTATAATTTTTTCAAGAATAAGGTTAAAAAAATTAATTATTTACTGATTTACGGCAAAAAAAATTTATTTATGTAATTTAATTTTTAAAAACGGGTTTTTGTTAAAAACCGGTCGATTTTCTGGTTTTTAGCCGGTTCACTTCCTTAAGCGATTCAACTAAGGAATCGGACCGATTAGGGTCCCGATTCACGGTTGAACCGGTCTGACCGATCGATCCGGTCCGATTCTGATAACAACTGATTTTTATACAATAATTGTAGAATTAAATTTTCTTTAAAAAAAAATTATTTCTCCAACCGACTGATTGCATTGGAGTTGAAAGAAAATTTGATTCTGAAGTCACTGCATAAAAGTAGATATATGTATAATAGCACTATCACGACATAAAACATAGTACATGAATCGTGGCCTCGCAGGTATATAAATCTCGACGTGAGAGGAGATGGGTTGACTGAAATTTTTTTAGTTTTTATTAACCATCTATAAATTTAAATGTAAATTTTATTTCTCTAACCAATAGATTGGATTGGAGTGGATATTCCCATCCAATTTGACCCAATTCAACCATCCAACACAGATGCAAATGTAAATTTTCACTCACATCGGTTGGAATTTATCATAATTTTCAATAATACATTCATGTTTCTAAATATATTGGCATTTTGGCTTGGATTAATTTTTCATGGGTATTCATATTTAATAAAGCTCGAAGAAGACCAAGGGAAGCTGCAACTATTATAATACTTTTTTCTCCCGACACCTCAAATATAAATCAAATTCCAGCAGGCCATCGCAGTCCTGAAGCGTCTTTAGGCAAAAATAGTAATAAGATGGATGATCTTCTAGACAGTCCTCATGTTGCATCCTTTTAAAAAAGTGAAAAAAAAAAAAAAATAGTTTCCAACTCATCGGACCACATGACCTTGTACGTGGATCAAATCACGTCCTTCTTGGTGCAAATAGCAATATTAAACTTGATATGCGTACGATTAGTATTTTTTTTATTTTTTTTGTCATGAGCATACGATTAGTAATGGATGGTCACCTTTTCATTTATAATCATTTATATTCGAACTCTTATTGTATTTGAATGTTATATATAATCAAGAATGTATATTGTATAACTAGGTTTGTACATACCTATTGGAGAGAAATCCAATTATGTCCAAAACTCATTAAAATTAAATTTATATTTAACAACTTCTTGTCAATTAATACATAAACTTTGTTCTTGTCCATGGTATTTGATCTTTGATAATTCGAGTTGAGGAGATGATAAAGCTCGATTTTATATTTAATAAACTTAGATTGGTCAGATAAAATTTGACAATGATAATTCTAACCTTCGTAAGTTTAAAACAAATCAATGTAATACTAACATTGAGTTGACTTTGTCAGATATTTGCCAACAATTTCTTAAGTTTATGGTAATGTTGCCAAAGAATGAAGAGGGAAAGATTATTGGGAAAATTACAGTAGTTTGACACTTAACTAGGAGTAATTTGTGTCTGAATTCACTGTACATTGTGAATGATTTTGAGAGAGATCTTGGTAGTCGTTGGATGAGTCTATTTGAGACCGTCCAATTGACTTATTGAATTTTATATTATAGATCACTTAGACCCACATTTAAAATATTACATACAGATCTCTTAAAGCTTAACACTTAGTACTTAGACCTCTACTTAAAGCTTAACACTTAGTACTTAGACCTCTACTGTCAAGGTTCATTAGCATATCTATTAAAAAATTACACTTATATACTCTAAAATTTGTAAGCGTGTAACACTTAAGATTTCTCAAATTTAATATATTACATTTATATCCTTTATTAGTTATGGTACAAACGAAATCTATTGAATGATTAAATTATCCAATTAAAAATAGATTATATTATGTCTATTATAGTTTGATCTCTTATTTAATTTTTTTAGTTTTATTTTAATAGACAATATAATTGTATGCAAATGAGTATTAAATTGAGTTCTGTTATTTATACTGATTACTATTTTTTTTTTCAAAAAATTGAAATTTTGTTTTGTTTTTATGTCAATTGATGATATAATAGAATATGCAAATGTGTTAATTAGGTTTATTTCATATGTTCCTACATGATAATGGTAAAATTGACCCTAGGTAAAAAGTTCATTTAATTCAAGATGTTCCAAGTATGTCACTCTTAGCTTCTAAATACAGTTTATACCTTTGAATCTGTTACTGATTTAGACATTAGAGAGTCGACCCTTAAAGCTTCTCTCCAGTCTCCAACTATTTTTCTTCAGAAGATCGAAGTTCATTAAACTAACGTGGAGGTTATCCAAATTTTGGTATCAATGGTACTAATTATAATTTTTTTAACCAAAAAAATTAATTTTTATTTTTGATTTTATTTTAGTAGGTAACATAATAAAACATGAAATTTTGGTAGTAAAATTTATATATTTAATATTCTATCTTTAATTTGAATACTTTTAATCTAAGTGTAATAATATTGTATATTTGAGAGTTCAAAGTATTATACGCTTTAAATTTTAGGGGTTTAGATATAATTTATAAATGGATATATCAACGATATTACTGTAGGGGTCTATGTGTTATGTATGTATAAATTTTAAAGAGTCTATATATAATACTTTAAATGTTTAAAGTCTAATTAATTAAGTAACAAACTTGAAGAGTCTACGTGTAATGTTTCCTAATAAATAATATTTTCTCTTCGGCACGTCTCAGCCACAAAACTCCTCAAGGTGGGTGCCATAGAGATACTGACGATCGCACAGAATGTTGTACTGCGTGGCGGAGAATATGCAAAGATCCGGCGATGTGGCGAGTCATGTATATTCACATTTCGGAGAATTTGTTCCACATGAAATCTGTTCTTGATAAGTTTGGTAGGCGCGCCGTTGATCTGAGCGAAGGGAAATCACTCGAAATCAACATTCAGTGCATTGTCACCGATGGGTAGCTCCAGTACATTGCCCAGCGGTATAGCATACTAGAAATTCATTTATATATGCATTTAGTGCTATATATAATTAAGGGTATTTATTTGTTGCTTATGTGGTTTGCTTGAGTTACACATAATCTTCCTTACTATATGCACACAACCTTCTATGATTGATTCCTAGGATTTGTATTCTAATAAGAAATTGTCTTAATTTGGTTTATTTTTGTGGATTTGAGGTTTGTGGTAGTAATGTCTTAAAGTTAAAGATAGTAGAGTGACATGAAATTAGTGTCTAGTTCAACAAGGAAGAAAACAGTTATGAAATGCGTGTGTTAAAGTTGCTGTTGGAATTATTTTGTTTGTAATGATTCTTATACCACTTATTGGGAAATAGGATATTATTGTCTTGGTCTCACCTACTACACTTAGTACACTTTCTATCTCATACGTACATGTTCATTCCCTCAAGGCCTTAAGCCATATTATTTTGTTATTGGGTAAGTTGATTATGAGCACTATTACACTCAAACATCTTTAACCATTATAAAAAAAAAAATGTGTGATTTCATTTTCAACACAAAGTTTACCAGTTGTTTAACTTCATTGCATATATCATAATCAATGTCATAAACATTCTCACTTGGCAAAAACTAACAAATAACAAGCTAACAAACAGCTCGTTCTCTTATAAAAACGAAATTCACAACTTTATTCCATGTTTAATCTAATAAGTCATCGTGATCTCTCTCGCGCTCATGATTGGCAGAATTGAGCAGCTGCTGCCAGATTATCCCAATAAAGCTCACCTATCCATTGCTTTGAAGACTCATCATAAACTGCATACCTCGCATTCGCTTGTATTCTCCACCGACAATTACTCCCACATTTTTTCTTAGGAAATGGACAGAAATACCCGTCTACTGGCCCGAACCCGTTGTTATTGTTCCGAGGGTTATCCCATTCCACCATGCACATATAGTCCGTCACGTCGGAAACTCCGGTGGTGTTGAATGTCCAAGTCTCTGAAGTGTCCACGTACTTCCATATGGTGTTGGGAGCACAGTTGATTAGGGCCACGTAGTTGCATTCATTGGTCATTTCGATTCGCGGCGGGGTTATGTCTTTGTGTGGCGCCGTGGGGGGAGAAAGAGATAGATTTTTGCGGAGGGGCAGTGGCGCCGGTGCGGGGGTGGCGGTGATGGCTGATTTTGAGACCATGCAGAAGAGGAAGACGAGGAGAGGTACAATAGCAGTCGCCATTGTTGTTGTGGTGGTGGTGGTGGACTTTGATGTTAATTTCAACTCCTTTTTTTTATAGACGGAGGAGCCATGAATGCTTTTAAGTTTTGAGCTGATATCAAGGGTGTCATTAATGGCAAATACAAAACTGCTTTGCAAAACTTAATGTTATATATATACAGTTTCCTTAAAAGTATCTTTCTTTAGCTTTTAGGTTAACGTTTTTTTTTTTTATCAAATACGAGGTAATTTATTTTGGAACTAATGGAACCCTCGGTCCAACGTAACTGAGAAATGATGAATTTGGAGTGAGAAAATTCAATATTAATGATTTGATAGCTGTTGATAGTTATTGAATGAGACTATTTGAGATCATGAGATAAATTTATTAAAATCTATCATATTATATGTTAGTGATAACTCGTGCATAAAAACACGGTACAACATAAATTAATGTAAATGATTTTAAGAGGAATATTGGTGGTTGTTGGATGAACTTATTGAAGCATGTTGGATGAACTTATATGCTAGGGGTGACTCGTGCTTGAAAGCACGGTGCAACTTAAACCAACCGATTAATTTGGAGAAGTGAGTAGTAAAGATCTTTAATAGCAGTGGCAGAACAAAAAAATATGATTGCAATTTCTTCTTTTTATATCGTTTTCTGTATAACTCTCAATATCATTTAGTAATGCTACAATCGATGTATCTCAATGTTATCCAAGCCATGGCTACAAACCCTGAACCATGATCCAATCACCCTCAAGATTAGTGCTTGTTCCGATTCAAAAACTGCAGAATCAAACATTCAAGTTCATAATTCCAGCATCGTGGTTGTCCAGTGTGTTGGAATGGAATGCTTCTTGCTGGGAGGTACCACAAACAAACAAGAGAGCAAAATGGGGAATAGTAACTAGTTACCATTGTTACATGCAGTACATTCATTTTGAGCCAACCATTTTTTTCAGTTGGTAATCCAGTTTACTTTATGAAAAATTTCATCAACACTTCCTGTAGTTAAATTTAAATTCAATGACATCCGGCGATGTGGCGAGTCATGGATCTTCACATTCCGGAGAATATGATCCACATGAAATCTGTTCTTGATAAGTTGTGTAGGCACGCCGTTGATCTGAGCAAAGGGAAATTACTCGAAATCAACATTCAGTGCATTGTCACCGATGGGTTGCTCCAGTACATTGCCCAGCAGTATAGCATACTAGAAATTCATTTATATATGCATTTAGAACTATATATAATTAAGGGTATTTATTTGTTGCTTATGTGGTTTGCTTGAGTTACACATAATCTTCCTTACTATATGCACACAACCTTCTATGATTGATTCCTAGGATTTGTATTCTAATAAGAAATTGTCTTAATTTGGTTTATTTTTGTGGATTTGAGGTTTGTGGTAGTAATGTCTTAAAGTTAAAGATAGTAGAGTGACATGAAATTAGTGTCTAGTTCAACAAGAAAGAAAACAGTTATGAAATGCGTGTGTTAAAGTTGCGGTTGGAATTATTTTGTTTGTAATGATTCTTATACCACTTATTGGGAAATAGGATATTATTGTCTTTGTCTCACCTACTACACTTAGTACACTTTCTATCTCATACGTACATGTTCATTCCCTCAAGGCCTTAAGCCATATTATTTTGTTATTGGGTAAGTTGATTATGAGCACTATTACACTCAAACATCTTTAACCATTATAAAAAAAAAAATGTGTGATTTCATTTTCAACACAAAGTTTACCAGTTGTTTAACTTCATTGCATATATCATAATCAATGTCATAAACATTCTCACTTGGCAAAAACTAACAAATAACAAGCTAACAAACAGCTCGTTCTCTTATAAAAACGAAATCCACAACTTTATTCCATGTTTAATCTAATAAGTCATCGTGATCTCTCTCGCGCTCATGATTGGCAGAATTGAGCAGCTGCTGCCAGATTATCCCAATAAAGCTCACCAATCCATTGCTTTGAAGACTCATCATAAACTGCATACCTCGCATTCGCTTGTATTCTCCACCGACAATTACTCCCACATTTTTTCTTAGGAAATGGACAGAAATACCCGTCTACTGGCCCGAACCCGTTGTTATTGTTCCGAGGGTTATCCCATTCCACCATGCACATATAGTCCGTCACGTCGGAAACTCCGGTGGTGTTGAATGTCCAAGTCTCTGAAGTGTCCACGTACTTCCATATGGTGTTGGGAGCACAGTTGATCAGGGCCACGTAGTTGCATTCATTGGTCATTTCGATTCGCGGCGGGGTTATGTCTTTGTGTGGCGCCGTGGGGGGAGAAAGAGATAGATTTTTGCGGAGGAGCAGTGGCGCCGGTGCGGGGGTGGCGGTGATGGCTGATTTTGAGACCATGCAGAAGAGGAAGACGAGGAGAGGTACAAAAGCAGTCGCCATTGTTGTTGTGGTGGTGGTGGTGGTGGACTTTGATGTTAATTTCAACTCCTTTTTTTTATAGACGGAGGAGCCATGAATGCCTTTAAGTCATGAACTGATATCAAGGGTGTCATTAATGGCAAAATACAAAACTGCTTTGCAAAAAATAACGTTATATATATGCAGTTTCCTTACAAGTATATTTCTTTAGCTTTTAGGTTAACGGTTTTGTTTTAATATCAAATACAAGCTAATTTATTTTGAAACTAAAGGAACCAGGGGCAATGTAACTGAGAAATGATAGATTTAGAATAAGAAAATTCAATATGAATGATTTTGATAGATGTGAGTAGCTGTTGAATAAGTTCATTTGAGATCTTCGAATAAATTTATTAAAATCTATCTTGTTATATGTTAGGAATAACACGGTGCAACGTAAACCAATCGATTAATTTAGAGAAGTGAGAAGTAAAGATCCTTGATAGTTGTGGCAGAGCAAAAAAATTTAATCTATGGTGGGCACACTTGAAGTATAATAGATAAAAATAATATGATATATTTTTATTTTTTTATATCGGATTTGTTACTTAAAAATTCATTAAACATAAAAAAGTGTTTGCTTGAAAAAAATTAATAAAATAACATCTATACATTAAGAATCAATTATATAATTTAGTTGACACAAATGGAAGAAATATTCTATAATTTTTAATCCTCTTAAAAATTTCACATTTTACTCATTTTTAGCTATATATTTCATAATTTTTGAACCAAATTAGACTTCAACGATCATAATTGATGGTACCAAAAAATACCCGAGGTTGAGCTTGGTTTTGCAGCCCAGATCGCCCAAGTTGGGAGCCTAGTCTAGTGAAGACCTTGAGTCTGAGTTCCAGACCTTGAGCTCCCAAGACTCACTTTTCGTGGTAGGCAGTACAGAAGAACGGCTGTCATCCACCAAATATCACTCCTTAATAACAACAATCGCGTATCAAGGCACCAAATTCACATTTGCCTCCTCATACCGCACAACCATTACCCAAATCAAGCAACCGTTACGAGAGGGAGAGGTGAAGATCTCGCCTCAGATCTGATGAAGCACAGAATTAGCTATAAATATGGTACAAAGCCCTCGTTATGGGGGCAAGACATCCAAGTTTACTCAAAACGTTGTCTAATACCTTCCCCACTATTAATATTTCCACCAGAAGCAAGAGACTCGCTTGTAGAGTGGATTAGCCGAACAGTCGAATTGGTAAATCATTACAATTCTTATGTGTAATTGATCCCATTTCCCAAAAGGCACCTACTCTCAAGAACCTTGAAGCTCTAACTAACCTCGTCAGAACATCACTTAGGTCCCCATTTTGCTCGATTGCGTTATATCCATCATTAATACCAATATTTTAAAAAATCAATTTTATTTTGTTAATTTTAAGAGATTATGAACTTTTTGTTTTTATTTTTTTGTTCTAGTGCCCAACTCGTTTGACCTAATTAATTTTGTTTTCACTAATACAATTAGAACATAATTTAGAGGTTTAATGTATTATGAGCATTGGATTGACAGTGTTGGGACCCAGTGATAATTTAATGTTAAAACCCATTGACAATTTAATGACCACAATCAATAATTTTTCAAATTATATTTCAATAGCATTGCTCGTTTGTTTTTCATAAATCATTACAGTTGGCCCAATTAATCCAAAAAAAAATATAAAACATAAATAACTAAAAATTTTTTTTTTTTAAGGTTTCCCCAGGCCCCTCCTGTCCCTCCTCCCCTCGCCACTGTCAAAGAGAGAGTGAAGAGTGGTAAAAGGAAGGTAAAATTTAATGTGAATAATTTTGAAAAAGATGTTAATGACCATTAGATGAGTTTATTTGAAATCGTTAGACGAGGCTTGTTGCAGTCGCCCTATTTTATATTATAGATATTATAGATAAATTCACGAATTATGATAAAATTTATTTTAAAAAACATTAATTTGTATAAATCAAATCAAAATCGAATATTAATTTATATACATATAATCAAAATTGAGTCAAATCTAATACAAACTAAAAATCTAATTTATCAAAAAACATATTACCAAAATATTTTCTACCAAAAAAAGATCTACAAATATCATTTATAAAATATTATTTTTTAATTAGTACAAGTTATTACAAAATTATTAATTTATAAGAATATATTAGTGTTAGATTTTCTTAAGAGATAAAAAAAATTAGTCTTGATTGTTGGATGAATGAATTTGAGACCGTAGGATGTGTTCCAAGATCAATCGTAATCGTTAATCACTTGATCGAAGAGAGAATATTAAGGAAAAAAAATGGTAATTTATTGACCGTTGGATTAATAAATTTGAGACCGCAATATTTATATATATATATATATATATATATATATATATATATATATATATATATTGCTCTTGCTCTAGCCTCCTTGGTTGAGAAATGAAAAAAAAAAAATCCAACCTCGACTCCATAGAAATAAAAAAAATTATTGCGTCCGGACGGAGTCCATTCTCTACCAAAACTTTTAGAGACATGTCCAGACTCAGGCCGGGCCAAGAAAAATTGAGGTCTTAGGCAAAATTTTTATATGGGCCCTAAAATTACTTTTAGATGAATATTATTTATTTTTATTTTTAAATATTTAAATTTATATGTTTTAGTATATGTGTTTTTAAGGTGAAAAATAATTTGTAAAACAAACACATTTATGTAACTGATTAAATTAAAATTAACTTAACTCAAAATTTATAGGTCAAAAAAATATAATTGTATAAATATGTCCAAGTTATTGCTAATTCAGATAAAATAAGACCGTAGAATCTTGTAATTTTTTGTACAAGAACATGGTGATATTTTTCTTCCTTTTGAATGTATATATATTTATGACTTAAATAACAATATTTTAAAATCTTTTAATCATTTTATGAAACATCTTACTTTTTTTATATAAAAAAAAAATTATTCATATAATTTTGTGAAACATATGTGAGCAAGGGCCCTAGGCAAGTGAGGGCCCTAGACGATCTCCTCACTAGCCTGGGGGTTGGGTCAACACTGGTTCAAACGAAACTTTTACGTCCGGACGGTTCCATCTTTTTGTCCAAGACATGTTTCATGCTAGGCACTCTTCTAAATACTATGTTTTTGGTTCTTCATCTTCTAATTCATCCATATCATTTTCTTAAGGTTTTTCGACGCTCCAAATCTCTTTTTTAATGTAATTTTTTTCTAAAAAACTTCAGGAACTCACTCACTTTCTTCTAATTATGATCACTGGGTTGGAGGGAAGCGGGATACTCCATTGCAAGCTGCCCAAAAGAAGGTAGATCCAAATGCGAAGCAAGCTAAGTTGATTACTGCTTGAAAAACTGTCAAATTTGCATTCCAACAAGGGTATAGAGAAATCCGTTAGGAAGGGTACAACAATTGCCTTTAGCGGGACTACTCAATTTGTGCCCTTTTTTAGTGTTTTTTTTACCTCTTTATGAGTGTTTTCTCCTCTATCATACATTTATCGTTCAGCAATTATAATCGTTGATTCTTTATTACTATTATAATTTGTCAATAAAAAAGATGACCTAGTGTACGAAACTTCCACTACCGCCGATGATTATCTAAAAAGGAAATGTGCAAAAGGCGAGTAATAAAGTGGGCAATGCATTGACTAAAAATGCTAGGTTCAATTGTGCATCACCTATGAATCACAACTGGTAAATTCTAGAGCAGTAGCATGGAAGAACTTACACCCCAAGAACCGAGCAGACAAATTTGGGTCATTTAGATGAATAAACCTCAATCGATACGTGCCCTTTAGTACTTGATTACCTCGAGTCCCTGGATACCACATTACCTCTCATGCATCCAAGTACGATCCAACGTAGTCAAGTTAGCCCCTTGACATTATGCAACAGATGATCTAAGATCGAGAGAATTGGAGAACCTAACACTCAATTTTGCTCTCATGATGAATTTTGCATCTTGTATAACCACCATTGCCATCTCCCATTCCTGGTGCGTAAATCATGATCTATGAAAACTTATGTAGAACAAGAAAAAATGTATAATTCCATAAGAACAAATATTCAAGCAGTTAAAACAAGCTTTATCCAAGGCCAAGACTACCCTTGATGTCCAAGAGTCCCACCCTGAGCTCAATCTCTTGGCCTAGACTTCAAAATGAGTCTCAAGTAACGTACATAAATTGCTAGCTCTCTATAATAGGCACACAAAACAACAGAAAGATGTTCATCAGAATGAAAAGAAAACAGATACACCCCATGATAGCCTGAACAATGAACAGTAAGGCTGAAAAACAGGAAGTTGGATACAGAGTTAGCCATCAATATAAGAGAGGGGAAAAAAGGGAGGGGAAAAGGAGAGGGGCAGGGAGGAGATTGAAAAACCCAAGTTACATCAACAGCAACTGCAACAGATTGACAATGCCATTTCAGTTTTATCCACCTCCCAAAAAACCCATACTCTGCTCTTGCAGAGAGCAACCAATCTCAACCTATAAACACCAAAATATCATATTCCGTAGTTTTAAACTGATTTTCATGGTCCTTTTTTCCCCTCCCCCCATACACATATATGCAGGCACACACCCAAAAAAACGTGCTTGCAAATATGCCATAAGCTCTGGATTTCCTCACCTTCAATAGATTTCAAAGCCAACAAACCCATTGATCAAAAAACAGCACCTCAGTCAGAAAAGTCTTTGCTGCCGCGAGGAAATCAATAATACTCATAATCATAGGGGAAAAATTCAATGTCAGACAGGCACTCCTCATCACAGGAGTCACTCTCACTAGTTTCAATATCTTCAATCTGCTCAGAATATCCTCTTCCGAGATTCCCTGCAATACTAACGCTTAAACACTTCTGCAAATCAAAGGATTCCAGGTGAGGACAACTATCAACAATGGTCGGCAGACCATCTCTTGTCATCTTATGTCCAAAGAGTAGAAAGTTGCGTAATTCGGGCATGTTTTCTGCAATAGCTAATGCCTCCTCGTCACCAGCTATGTGTGAAGTTCTCCACCTTATCCTGACTATTTTGAATGTCTTCAGCAGAGGGCAACAACGTCCAACAGCTTCAATAGCTTCTTAGCGAATTGGGGTGTCGTACATGTAAAGCTCCTCCAATAAGGGTAATGTTTTAACTGCCTCACTCAACCCATGATTCCATTTATCTTCTAAAGCGGGCAACGGCAGCTAACTTGCATTCATAAACCTAAGTAAGTTTGATAATGAATAAGTAAATTGAGTACAGAAACAAGCTCAGGCCCCAAATGAGGAAAGGTAGAACAGCTGAACAGGACACAAGAACTCAAATCAGGATGGATTCCACAATATCATTTCTACTTCTGAGTTCAAAAAAGCAAAAGCAAGCAACAAACACTCAAAATTCCACCCAGCTATTATCAATATTGATATAGGTTATATCTAAAAAAGCAAACATATCCATAAATATTCATGGGACTGTGAAAAAAAAATTAAACAATCTAAGCAAACATGTCCATAAATATTCATGCGGAAAAGAGATGCGTTTAAAAGTCCTTTGCCACCAAAGCCTAAAAAGATGCCAAGAAATAGATCCATTCCCAGTTCCCATAGCCCTTCCACCACTTCCTCTATATCTTCAAATATCCTTGAATTCCTCTCATGTAACTTGCACATGGGAGGTTATTGGCATGATAAAAAACATCTAAAGTCTTGGAAATAGAGGGAGAGAAAGAGAGATGAATATGGAGTACCCTTCAACTCTCACTCCCCAGTTGCACTACCCTCCAATGCCCTCATCACTCATCCCCAACAATCAATTCTCACCTCTACAGTCCCAATCACGGCCACACTTCACTCTCCCTCCCCATGAATCTCCCACAGGCTTTGTCACCTAGCTATCAACCCACAAGCCCTTCCCACTAAGGAAGAGAATAGAGAGAAAAAGGAAAGAGATAGAGAGGAAGAAAAAATTTGGAAGAGCGGGAATCCTCCATCTACAAACCTCCCAACTATACACCCACAATCTTGGAAGTCTACGTATTGTTAACCCCATCGGGTCATCATCATTCAAAGCCTACAATCGCCCCAATTCTTGCGAGTTTCTATCAGTCCATAAACATCAATCGGTAATCCATATTGTTAACTCTATTAAATTCTAATTGAGTTAACTAGCAAAAGCCTTCCCTTACTTTCCCCTCTTCTCTCTTCTTTTCTCTTGACCCTTTCTTCTTCTCTTATTTGGTTAGCCTACCATTTTTTTTTCTAAGACATGCAACTTCAGCCCATAGGTCTAATGTGTTCAAATAAGAAAGGAGTCTCATGATTTTCACGTGACTCAAGTGTATACTTTGCCGCCAAAAATTATTTAGTATTTTTATTTATTAGCCCCTGAATTGGTCATGTGCAATGTTATGCAGATAGCAGGTCGATTTGGTACGTGGTACAAGTATAACTGCTTGGTATAGGATTTCTTCTAACACGCGATACGATGAGGTTAGACTTAGTTGATACGATGTTTTGAGTTGTGGATCATTTTCAATTAAATCACTTTTATATTATATGAGATTATATTTAATTGTACCTTCATATACACATAGATAACAAGTATTTATTTTGGAGTCCAAAGTTACAATTTGGGGCAAGAAATTTATGCAATCTGGATTGGTGAGTCTTCAAAGCAATGGATTGGTGAGCTTTATTGGGATAATCTGGCAGCAGCTGCTCAATTCTGCCAATCATGAGCGCGAGAGAGATCACGATGACTTATTAGATTAAACATGGAATAAAGTTGTGGATTTCGTTTTTATAAGAGAACGAGCTGTTTGTTAGCTTGTTATTTGTTAGTTTTTGCCAAGTGAGAATGTTTATGACATTGATTATGATATATGCAATGAAGTTAAACAACTGGTAAACAAAGACAATAATATCCTATTTCCCAATAAGTGGTATAAGAATCATTACAAACAAAATAATTCCAACCGCAACTTTAACACACGCATTTCATAACTGTTTTCTTCCTTGTTGAACTAGACACTAATTTCATGTCACTCTACTATCTTTTAACTTTAAGACATTACTACCACAAACCTCAAATCCACAAAAATAAACCAAATTAAGACAATTTCTTATTAGAATACAAATCCTAGGAATCAATCATAGAAGGTTGTGTGCATATAGTAAGGAAGATTATGTGTAACTCAAGCAAACCACATAAGCAACAAATAAATACCCTTAATTATATATAGTTCTAAATGCATATATAAATGAATTTCTAGTATGCTATACTGCTGGGCAATGTACTGGAGCAACCCATCGGTGACAATGCACTGAATGTTGATTTCGAGTAATTTCCCTTTGCTCAGATCAACGGCGTGCCTACACAACTTATCAAGAACAGATTTCATGTGGATCATATTCTCCGGAATGTGAAGATCCATGACTCGCCACATCGCCGGATGTCATTGAATTTAAATTTAACTACAGGAGGTGTTGATGAAATTTTTCATAAAGTAAATTGGATTACCAACTGAAAAAAAATGGTTGGCTCAAAATGAATGTACTGCATGTAACAATGGTAAGGAGTTACTATTCCCCATTTTGCTCTCTTGTTTGTTTGTGGTACCTCCAAGCAAGAAGCATTCCATTCCAACACACTGGACAATCACGATGCTGGAATTATGAACTTGAATGTTTGATTCTGCAGTTTTTGAATCGGAACAAGCACTAATCTTGAGGGTGATTGGATCATGGTTCAGGGCCTGGAGCCATGGCTTGGATAACATTGAGATACATCGATTGTAGCATTACGAAACGATATTGAGAGTTATACACAAAACGATGTAAAAAGAAGAAATTGCAATCATATTTTTTTGCTCTACCACTACTATCAAAGATCTTTACTCTTCACTTCTCTAAATTAATTGATTGGTTTATTTTGCACCGTGCTTTCAGGCACGAGTCACCCCTAGCATATAAGTTCATCCAACATGCTTCAATAAGTTCATCTAACAACCACCCATATTTCTCTTAAAACCATTTACATTAATTTATATTGTACCGTGCTTTTATGCACGAATTATCCCTAGCATATAATAAGACAGATTTTAATAAATTTATCAGACAATCTTAAATAAACTCATTCGACAGCTACCAACAGCTATTAAAACCATTCATATTGAATTTTTTCACTTCAAATTTATCATTTCTCAGTTACGTTGCACCGTGTGTTCCGTTAGTTTCAAAATAAATTACCTCGTATTTGATAATAAAAAAAAAACGTTAACCGAAAAGCTAAAGAAAGATACTTTTAAGGAAACTGTATATATATAACATTAAGTTTTGCAAAGCAGTTTTGTATTTGCCATTAATGACACCCTTGATATCAGCTCAAAACTTAAAAGCATTCATGGCTCCTCCGTCTATAAAAAAAAGGAGTTGAAATTAACATCAAAGTCCACCACCACCACCACAACAACAATGGCGACTGCTTTTGTACCTCTCCTCGTCTTCCTCTTCTGCATGGTCTCGAAATCAGCCATCACCGCCACCCCCGCACCGGCGCCACTGCCCCTCCGCAAAAATCTATCTCTTTCTCCCCCCACGGCGCCACACAAAGACATAACCCCGCCGCGAATCGAAATGACCAATGAATGCAACTACGTGGCCCTAATCAACTGTGCTCCCAACACCATATGGAAGTACGTGGACACTTCAGAGACTTGGACATTCAACACCACCGGAGTTTCCGACGTGACGGACTATATGTGCATGGTGGAATGGGATAACCCTCGGAACAATAACAACGGGTTCGGGCCAGTAGACGGGTATTTCTGTCCATTTCCTAAGAAAAAATGTGGGAGTAATTGTCGGTGGAGAATACAAGCGAATGCGAGGTATGCAGTTTATGATGAGTCTTCAAAGCAATGGATTGGTGAGCTTTATTGGGATAATCTGGCAGCAGCTGCTCAATTCTGCCAATCATGAGCGCGAGAGAGATCACGATGACTTATTAGATTAAACATGGAATAAAGTGGTGGATTTCGTTTTTATAAGAGAACGAGCTGTTTGTTAGCTTGTTATTTGTTAGTTTTTGCCAAGTGAGAATGTTTATGACATTGATTATGATATATGCAGTGAAGTTAAACAACCGGTAAACTCTGTGTTGAAAATGAAATAACACATTTTTTTTTTTGTAATGGTTAAAGATGTTTGAGTGTAATAGTGCTCATAATCAACTTACCCAATAACAAAATAATATGGCATAAGGCCTTGAGGGAATGAACATGTACGTATGAGATAGAAAGTGTACTAAGTGTAGTAGGTGAGACAAAGACAATAATATCCTATTTTCCAATAAGTGGTATAAGAATCATTACAAACAAAATAATTCCAACCGCAACTTTAACACACGCATTTCATAACTGTTTCATTCCTTGTTGAACTAGACACTAATTTCATGTCACTCTACTATCTTTAACTTTAAGACATTACTACCACAAACCTCAAATCCACAAAAATAAACCAAATTAAGACAATTTCTTATTAGAATACAAATCCTAGGAATCAATCATAGAAGGTTGTGTGCATATAGTAAGGAAGATTATGTGTAACTCAAGCAAACCACATAAGCAACAAATAAATACCCTTAATTATATATAGCACTAAATGCATATATAAATGAATTTCTAGTATGCTATACCGCTGGGCAATGTACTGGAGCAACCCATCGGTGACAATGCACTGAATGTTGATTTCCAGTAATTTCCCTTTGCTCAGATCAACGGCGTGCCTACACAACTTATCAAGAACAGATTTCATGTGGATCATATTCTCCGGAATGTGGAGATCCATGACTTGCCACATCGCCGGATGTCATTGAATTTAAATTTAACTACAGGAGGGGTGGATGAAATTTTTTCTAAAGTAAATTGGATTACCAACTGAAAAAAATGGTTGGTTCAAAATGAATGTACTGCATGTAACAATGGTAAGGAGTTACTATTCCCCATTTTGCTCTCTTGTTTGTTTGTGGTACCTCCAAGCAAGAAGCATTCCATTCCAACACACTGGACAATCACGATGCTGGAATTATGAACTTGAATGTTTGATTCTGCAGTTTTTGAATCGGAACAAGCACTAATCTTGAGGGTGATTGGATCATGGTTCAGGGCCTGGAGCCATGGCTTGGATAACATTGAGATACATCGATTGTAGCATTACGGAACGATATTGAGAGTTATACACAAAACGATGTAAAAAGAAGAAATTGCAATCATATTTTTTTGCTCTGCCACTACTATCAAAGATCTTTACTCTTCACTTCTCTAAATTAATTGATTGGTTTATGTTGCACCGTGCTTTCAGGCACGAGTCACCCCTAGCATATAAGTTCATCCAACATGCTTCAATAAGTTCATCTAACAACCACCCATATTTCTCTTAAAACCATTTACATTAATTTATATTGTACCGTGCTTTTATGCACGAATTATCCCTAGCATATAATAAGACAGATTTTAATAAATTTATCAGACAATCTTAAATAAACTCATTCGACAGCTACCAACAGCTATTAAAACCATTCATATTGAATTTTTTCACTTCAAATTTATCATTTCTCAGTTACGTTGCACCGTGTGTTCCGTTAGTTTCAAAATAAATTACCTCGTATTTGATAAAAAAAAAAAAAACGTTAACCGAAAAGCTAAAGAAAGATACTTTTAAGGAAACTGTATATATATAACATTAATTTTTGCAAAGCAGTTTTGTATTAGCCATTAATGACACCCTTGATATCAGCTCATAACTTAAAAGCATTCATGGCTCCTCCGTCTATAAAAAAAAAGGAGTTGAAATGAACATCAAATCAGCCACCACAACAACAATGGCGACTGCTTTTGTACCTCTCCTCATCTTCCTCTTCTGCATGGTCTCCAAATCAGCCATCACCGCCACCCCCGCACCGGCGCCACTGCCCCTCCGTAAAAATCTATCTCTTTCTCCCCCCACGGCGCCACACAAAGATATAACCCCGCCGCGAATCGAAATGACCAATGAATGCAACTACGTGGCCCTAATCAACTGTGCTCCCAACACCATATGGAAGTACGTGGACACTTCAGAGACTTGGACATTCAACACCACCGGAGTTTCCGACGTGACGGACTATATGTGCATGGTGGAATGGGATAACCCTCGGAACAATAACAACGGGTTCGGGCCAGTAGACGGGTATTTCTGTCCATTTCCTAAGAAAAAATGTGGGAGTAATTGTCGGTGGAGAATACAAGCGAATGCGAGGTATGCAGTTTATGATGAGTCTTCAAAGCAATGGATTGGTGAGCTTTATTGGGATAATCTGGCAGCAGCTGCTCAATTCTGCCAATCATGAGCGCGAGAGAGATCACGATGACTTATTAGATTAAACATGGAATAAAGTTGTGGATTTCGTTTTTATAAGAGAACGAGCTGTTTGTTAGCTTGTTATTTGTTAGTTTTTGCCAAGTGAGAATGTTTATGACATTGATTATGATATATGCAATGAAGTTAAACAACTGGTAAACTTTGTGTTGAAAATGAAATCACACATTTTTTTTTTATAATGGTTAAAGATGTTTGAGTGTAATAGTGCTCATAATCAACTTACCCAATAACAAAATAATATGGCTTAAGGCCTTGAGGGAATGAACATGTACGTATGAGATAGAAAGTGTACTAAGTGTAGTAGGTGAGACAAAGACAATAATATGAGTGATTGACCTTAACTGGAAGTGTGACGCCCCTAAAATCGGGGGTCATTTATTAACCGTTGACCAACTGTCAACCCGCGAAAATACCCGTGATAGTCGCACACTCGACTCCACGTTAATAACATCTCCTTTACCGAGATTTTAACTCACACGTAAAACCCGTTTTCATTTTATCCTTTTATCTAACCGTGGTACAATGTACCACAATTCATACTCCATTATAGTTCATTTATAACCTTGGAACCCAAGAACCCATAGCCCAAGAGCTTGGCAAAGTAATTTTAAAATTTTGGAAAGAGTACCTGTATATAATACCGGTACGCTTTGCCCACTAGACTTGGTTGTACCGATACTATGTACTGGTACTGTGAACCTTATGAAAAATCAGTACTGGAACGCTATATGAGATTGAGGAAATCAACTCTACTTTTTCATATACCTTTTGCAGTTGTTATATACACATACATGATAACAAACAGTTGTTTGAAATCCTAAAATATAGAGCAGTTTGAAATTGCTTCCTAACTCTAAGGAACAACTATTTCAACTGAATTCAAAATAGAGAAACTAAGGGATTGTTACAATCTGTTACAATCCTGTGATATGCCCTCTCAGGATGGAGGTCGAGATAGAAGTCCAATCTTGGATTTTAGATCTAGAAAACAAACATGGTGAAGAGGCTTGGTGAGGGCATCTACAAGTTGATCTGCAGAGGATACATGAGCAACTTGAAGGACACCATTTTGCACTTGGTCCTTGATGAAGTGATAATCGATGGCAACATGTTTCATTAAGGAGTGGAACACGGGATTGGAGCAAAGTTGGGTAGCACCAACATTGTCGCAATATAAAACAGGACAACAAGGTAGTTGAACACCAAGATCAGTTAGGAGATAACAAAGCCAGTTGAGCTCAGCAGTTGCATTAGAAATTGATCTGTATTCAGCTTCAGTGGAAGACCTTGCAATAGTTTTTTGCTTCTTAGAACTCCATGAGACTGGATTGTAACCAAGATAGATGACATAAGCACTGGTTAATGAGAAATCATTCTTGTCACCTACCCAATCTGCATCTGAATAGGCGTGTAAGTTCAATGGGGACCGGTGATGTATTTGGAGGCCTTCATTAATTGTTCCACATGGATAGCGTAAGAGACATTTAACAAAGCTCCAATGGTCGATTGTTGGAGTGTGCATATACTGAGAGAGCTTGTTAACCGCAATTGCAAGGTCTGGTCTTGTAATCAAGAGATATTGAAGGCTGCCAACAACTGTTCTGTACTCGGTGGGATTAGACAAAGCAGTGCCTGATTTGAACAAAGGTGGACTAGTTGAAATGAGAGTGAGCACAGGTTTGGCATCAGTCATCTAAGTTCTAGCCAGAATATCCAAAATGTGACGCCTTTGAGATAATAAAATACCTCATTGATTTGGGACTACCTCCACACCCAAAAAATAAGATAGTTGTCCAAGATCCTTAATTGAAAACCAATCAGCAAGAACATCAACAAAGGAGTTGATCATCTGAGTGTTGTCTCCAGTGATTATTAAGTCATCCACATATACAAGTATATATATACTATGGTCAACAATAGTGAGAACAAATAGTGAAGTATCTGTATGAGAATTTTTGAAGCCAAAGTAAAGAAGGAAAGTGCGAAGTTCATGATACCAGGTTCTCGGTGCTTGTTTGAGGCCATAGATGGCCTTTCAAAGTTTGCAGACATAAGATGGATGATCTTGATCAACAAAACCTGGTGGTTGTTGCAAATAGACAATCTCGAAGAGGTGGCTTTGGAGGAAAGTGTTGTTGACATCAAGTTGGCGTAAGGACCAACCCCGAGGTACTGCGAGGCTAAGGACAACACGAATTGTTGTTGGTTTTACAACAGGGCTGAAAGTGTCTAGATAATCAACGCCTGGTCTTTGATGAAATCCTTTTGCGACCAAACGTGCTTTGAACCTGTCAATAAAGCCATCAGAGTGATCTTGAATTCTAAAAATTCATTTACACCCAACTATATTTTGTGTAGAATCAGGTGGAACAAGTTCCCATGTTCCGTTTCTTACTAAAGCATCACACTCATTAGACATGGCTTTACGCCACTTTGGATCTTTAAGGGCATTAGTCACGGTGGTTGGTTCTAGGTCATTGAATTTTGAGAATTGGGTATGAAGGTTCATTTTAGTTATGGGTTTATGAATGTGGTTCTTAGCTCAGGTGGTCATTAAGTGAGATGGAAGGGAATGAGTTTCGGGTGGGTTATGAGGAGGTGACGTTGGGTTATGTAGTGGTGGATTGGTTGAGGATGTCAAGGTGGGTGAATGTGAGTGGGTGGACTGGTTTGTGTTGGTGAATGGAACCTATATTGTAATGTGTTTTGGAGCTGCTCTTAGATGTTGCTGAGAGATGATGACTTCAGATGGCATAGTGAGTGGTGGCTGGGAAGAGGGTGAGGGAACTTGAATTGGTGTAGGAATCCAAGTGGCGATAGGGTTGGGATGACGACTAGAAGACAGAGGAGACAATGAAGAGTAAGGAAATTGAGATTCAACAAATTTGACATGTCTTGAGACATAGATTTTTGAGGTTGAAGGGTCAAGGCAGTAGTATGCACTTTGAGTGAGGGAGTACCTAAGGAAAACACATGGCTTGGACCAGGACTCAAGTTTGTGTGAGGTGTAAGGTCTGAGCCAAGGGTAGCATAGACAACCAAAGACCCTTAATTTCGAGTAGTTTGGGGTTGTCTGAAATATTTTGTGGTAGGGTGAGGAGAGATTTAAAGTGGGAGTGGGCATTCTAATGATGAGGTAGACGGTTGTGGCAAATGCATAAGTCCAGTAGGAGAGGGGTAAAGAAGCATGAGTGAGGAGGGCAAGGCCGGTTTCAACGATATGATGGTGCCTTCTTTCGGAGTAACCATTGTGTTCAGGTGTGTGAGTGGGAGTGGTGAGATGAGAGATACCATTGGTGGAAAGAAAATTAGCTAGGGAAATGTACTCACCACCATTGTCAAAATAGAATGTTTTGATGGTTGAATTGAAGTGTTTTTCTACAATGGCTTTGAATCTTATGAAGACTTCTTTGACATTAGATTTGTTTTTGAGTGGGTAAAACCAAATATATTTAGTGAAATGATCAATGAAGATTACATAATATTTAAAGCCATTATGTGAGTAAATTGGAGAGGTCCAGACATCAGAAAATATGATTTCAAGAGGTTTAGTAGAGACAATTGTAGAGTTGGAGAAAGACAATTTGTGGCTTTTATTGCAAAGACAAGCATTACATGAGAAATCAAAAGATAAAGCGGAAGATAAGCCTAAGTAATTGCTAGTAACAATATGTTTACGAATTGAAAAAGTTGGATGTCCTAAGGGATGGTGCTAGTCGAAGGTCGTGGTCTTTATTGTGGAGAAGGCAATTAAAGGGGAAGAGGTTGGCCACTCATATATACCATCTTTAGTCTGTCCCTTCAGCAGTGTTGCCCTAGTTTGAAGTTCCTTCACAAGAAAAGTGGATGGTAAGAACTCTATGGAAACATTGTTAGAAGTGAAAAATTGTGAAATGGAGATTAGATTCTTTTTCATAGATGGAACACAGAGAACATTGTTTAATGTAAAGTTATGGTGAGGAGTTTTGAGAGAGGTGGAACCAGTGTGGGTGATAGCAAGATTGGAGCCATCTCCGATCATGATATCATCAGTGCCAATATCCGGAGCATGCAGGGAGAAGTTGTTGAGATCAGATGTGACATGGTGTGATGCACCACTTTCCAACAACCAAGATGGCGTGGTGGAAGGATGGGTGGCAAGATGAGCTTATGGTTGCCATGGTGTGCCTTGTGGGGAAGTGCTGGAGGTAGGGGAAGGCTAAACTGGTACGAGGCGAAATGAAGGACACTGTTTGGCAGTCTGACCCTAAAGCCAGCAAATTTGGCAATGACCAAGGTATGGCCTGGGAGGAGGACAAGTGCCTTGTGATGAATGGGGTTCTGCAGTGGTTGCAGCAGGTGGGCAGTTGGTGGAGGTGTAGGATGGGTGCCACTTGGTGGGAGAAGTGCCTTGTGGTAGATAAGGACGCCAGTTTTTGGTGTTGGTTCTGTATGTGGGATTTGCAGTGGCTAGAAAATGATGTGCATCAGGTGAGATGCTTTGAAGGGAGGCTTCAAAATTGAGGAGTTTTTCGTGAAGTTCTTCAAAGGTGATAGAGGTGTCTCTTGCTTGAATAGTGCGAACTAATTCTTTGTATTCATCACCGAGCCCATCGAGAATTTTGTCTGTGATTTCTTCTTCATCTATTGGGGCGCCAAGAAAAGCAAGATCATCTGCTCGAGTTTTGATGGTTTGTATAAACTCAGTGACGCTAAGAGAGCCTTTGGTGGTGTTTTTGAGTTGGTTTTTGATTTGTTTGAAGCGGCCACGAGAGGGTTTAGCATAGGTGTTGGCTAGAATTGTCTAGGCTTGTTTAGAGGTTTTGGCTTGAGCTATGAAAAGAATAATGGTGGGTGAAATGGAGCCAATAACAACGTTGAGGATCAGTTGGTCCTGTCAGTTCCATAGAGTGTAACTGGGATTGGGTATGGTGGTATTTTCTTGGGTCAAGGTGGCTGGCGGACATGGTTTGGTGCCATCAATGTAACCAAGAAGGTCATAGCCAATGAAGAGGGTTTGGAATTGCAGCTTCCAAGAGAGGTAATTGGTAGAGGTGAGTTTGAGAGGGGCTTAAGCAACAACATTGATGCTGATGAGAGTTTGGTGTGCTTCATTGATGTTGAGGATGGTTGGAAGGTCAGACTCGATAGCCATGAGTGCTAAATTACAGGGGAAAAGAAAAAAAAAATTGAAAATGGATCGACTTAGAGCTCTAATACTATATGAGATTGAGGAAATCAGCTCTACTTTTCATATACCTTTTGTAGTAGTTATATACACATACAAGATAACAAACACTTGTTTGAAATCCTAAAATATAGCGCAGTTTGAAACTACTTCCTAACTCTAAGGAACAACTATTTCAAATGAATTCAAAATAGAGAAACTAAGGGACTATTTCAATCTGTTACAATCCTGTGATACGTTGTACCGGTATGCTTTGCCTTCTAGACTAGACAGTACTGGTACTGTCACATTTGTACCGGTACTGTTTTGTCAATGGACCCCATGGTACCAATACTCAGTACCAGTACTCTCTACCCATTTGTTCTCATTTCACCTATTTTTCATTTCCAATCCATTCAAAACCATTCCAACACCATCCAAAACATGTACAATGATGTTTATCACATAAAACTCGATATGTACAAGTTCTATTACAAGTCGGTTTTTCTTCATCTTTGAGACCTCGAATGCAAGCCATCCGCCAGAATGTATCTTACATCTGAAACGTTTTCCCGTATAGGGTGAGCAAAGCCTAGTAGAATATTTTCTACAGAGGCTGTTCCCCTCTAGATGCATATGAAATGTGCACATGCAACATTAAACAATCATAATCCATTCCATACAAGAACATGTCATTCAAGATGAAATTTCTACAATGTCATATCATGATATGAGATGACATTCACTCATGCACTTTAAACCCAAGTCCTCACCAACTCCCGCAACACAATGCAATGCTTATGTGTAGCAAATCTATCATTGATGAATTTCATCCAATGATCCTTTTGAAATAAAGGTCAGGTGTTTATAAAACCAAATTTTGTTGGATGATACACATCGAATGACCATTTGTAAAACAAAATCATGTGTCTTTGTTGGGTATCGAATTTTGGAATCATACCGCTGGTTCCATATGCCATTACACTTTTTCAGAATTTCATCACAGGGAAGTGTATAAACCAAGTAGCAGGGTTTTTCACCCGAGGGAGGATCTATCCCTTCTTACTATAACTGACACAAGTTTTTCTTTCATGCCACCATGTGACTCAGTCAAATCTTCAGTCCAACTTTCCCGAGCCCATCAGCAATCACCAAACATGATGATTGATCCAACCATGCACACACACACACACACTCATACTCATGGCCATTGATGTATTTTTCCTGTGCAAATGCAATGAAATGCACCATTGCAATATCATGTCATGCTCCATATGTAATGAAAATTATATGAGCTAATCTAACCACATATTTCAATATATGTCATGACAATTTATATCAATTTCATATAATTACCACAAATTATCATGATGTTAATGTATTAACAATATATCTCTACTTATTCATCCTCAACAAATTCACAGCATGTTATAAAAAACTCATGCCATAACAACTTGATTCCACATAGGCATTTAGCAAACACCTTCAAGCAAACAATTCATGTTATCACATAAATTGGTCCACGTCATTCACAAGGCACCATGACAACACCTATCGAATTCCAAAGAATTTCACAAGTGAATTCCCTATACCAAACTTGGCTAAGAGATTGTCTAGGTCAATTCCATACCCATTTTCTCATTTCCATAACTATAGTCAAACAACCTAGGTTATCATATACCCTTTACCCATTACAAAGGGCATTCTATGTAAGAATGAACCAAAGTAGGAGAAACCCTGCGTCTTGTAGCTTAAATGAAAGGGAGAAAGCTTCAAGACATCTCCTCAGCTCCAAAACCTTTGATTTCACAAAATCTCCCCCTTGGATCTTCGTTGAAATCCCTCGTTCTTGGTATGTAGACGTAGCCCTCGTTGCAGTGATCAACTTTAACTCTTGGTCCAAGCGATTTCGACTGACGGAACTCCGTGGTTCTAAGAAAGAAAGGTAGAAATTTTTGTTTCTTCTTCTCTTTTCTCTCTTTCTCTTCCAACGTATGAAACCAGACAAGTGGGGACAGAAATATCTGAAAAATCAGATATTTAATCCCTATTTATACTTTTTGATTGCGCGGTCCACATTGCACCGCACGTTTTCTACTTCCTGATCTGTTTTTTTTTCCCCAAAAACGACTTAATTTTGTCTCGGTTTAAATTCAAATTAATTTTATTTGAACTTCCCTTCAATTATAAGGAAATTTTAAAATTTCTATTTTTGGGGACGTTTGAGAGCTCACCCGACCCCCTGTTGTCTCGAAAAACATGTAAAATCTAACTATCTCAGAATTTGATAAAAATTGACTGGACAACTCAATTTCGCTATACAAATCCAACGGTGAGATCTGTTGCATCATCCGAGTTCTAAAAAAATATGGATTTTAATCCCGCATTTTAGTGACAAATTACCATTTTCTCATTTTTCAGAAAAAGTTCAAATTTACTCGAGTTTTACAAGAAGACTAAGATTACATCCATTATAAGGGAGGTTTTTGCTTATTAGGAATTGCATTGTTTAAGAGAAAGGGTTATTGTTACAAAGTATTTGGCTAAGAGTCTTTTACATAATAGTTCTTAGGTTACTATTAGGTGATCTTTTTTTCATATATATTTACATGGTGATATCGTTTGCTATTTATATATCCCATCTCTTAGGATTTTATGGTGGTTCCTTTCTTGGCTGATTTTATGGTCCCCTATTTGTTTGTCCTGTTACTGAGTCTGCCATTCCTAAAGTTTTCCTGCGCCCACTACGCCTTGAACGGAATACGTGAGTCATCTCCACTACCGATGGATATTCGTTCATTATAATTCTTAGGTACGGTCCCCTTGTCTCTTGTCCATTCGTCATGGTACGACCATTGGGGAATTGTCTAGTGCCGAGCTCCCCACTCCCGAGTGGGTATCTGTACCGAACTTGTCTATACCGAGCTGATTTTTATTCGAGCCAGCTATTGTGGGCTTTTATGGAATTGGATTATGGTCTAGCTTGCTATCTAGATGAGATGCTTGGGCTGTCTCGCGTGAGCCCAAAGAGGTTTTGGGCTTTGGAGGGGGGGCAGACTTAAATCCATCATCATCAAAGTCAATTTATGCACACGTCGACTAATTATTTCCTCGATCTGATCAAAGGTAAGTAATCCACGTAGGAGCTACGGTATTCATGAGGAATAAATCCCTCATGACCTGACCTAAAAAAGTTACCAAGATTTGAAAAACAATGCTACACAGATTTCATCAATTACTATCATTAATTTCATTGTAAGCCCTAACATTTATTATGATTCACTATCTATTCAATAATTGTGATTGATCAACTCTATATTTTAAGTCCAAATAATATTTTTCAGATTCCAATTCAACTGAGGCCCAATAACCATGACTTAAGGAAGTGGCAAAATTAAATGAATATATATTATAAATATTTTTGCAGATTAGGCGATTTTGTTGGAAAATGTGAAGCGATTTTGTTGAAAAATACCTAATTTATGTTCCACTTGCGATTTGAGTTTACAAACCCTAAATCTTAAAATGATGAATACTTGCGAATGTTTAATTAAAATCTCATGCATGTTTTCAATATTCTCTAGCCAATTTATGACTATCAAAATATCGTGTGTGTGAGATTACTTGACCTGATTTCGGTAAAAAAATGTTTTGATTCCCTGAATTATTGTTTTGATGAACTCAAATGCACCCAACCTATATCGTAGAGTGTGTAAATGTGGTTGTTACCTCGAATGGCTTCAAGATTTTTTATCACTCGTAGTAGGTGTATTTGGTTCTTTGCAAGGTTCCAAGGGTTCCCACAATTCATTCATGTGTACCGAGGCAGAGACAAAGTTGACTTTGAGATAAATCAGAATGTGGATTCAAATCTTAAAGCTTAAGAATGATGATCTAGTTTTGGCTAAATGTCGTTTGATCATGGAGTTTTATTTATGGATTTCTATAGTTGACTTAGTTGGTTATGAGATATTCTCTTTTATTTGAATTTTTGGGTTGTAAATTTTGGATGATGGATATCTGTTTCGGGTTTTTATCTAGTTAGAATGCTCCCACTGGTTGCACGTTCGAATTGGTTGCAAGCTTGATACTTTCAAATTTAATTTTCCCCATGTTGTTTCTTGTAACAGTAGATTTTGGTTGCCTGTTATTTCTTTTTTCTTTAAATCACGTCTTTTTATGAAATTGGAGCATGACAATTTCACTTGACTCGGAGACATTTACGTTGGCTCAGGTGAGCAGTCCCAATCATCGTCAACAGAGTGGAAGGAATGGTCCGATACTATTTCTCAACATGTTACTATAGTATGAATTTCTCGTAATTGCAAATTTTTCTTCTCTTTATATCATTTTGTGTAGAACTCTTAATATTGTTTCGCAATGCTACAATCGATGTATGTCAATGTTATCCAAGCCATGGCTACGGACCCTGAACCATGATCCAATCATACTCAAGATTAGTGATCGTTCCGATTCAAAAACTGCAGAATCAAACATTCAAGTTCATAATTCCAGCATCGTGGTTGTCCAGTGTGTTGGAATGGAATGCTTCTTGCTGGGAAGTACCACAATCAAACAAGAGAACAAAATGGGGAATAGTAACTCCTTACCTTGGTTACATGCAGTACATTCATTCTGAACCTACCATTTCCTTCAATTGGTAATCCAATTTACTTCTAGGGAAAATTTCATCTACACTCTACGTAGTTAAATCTAAATTCAATGATACTCCCTCCTAATTTTAAAACTTCACTGGACACCCTTCTGATTTATACTTTTAAATCAATGATACCATTTTAATGGTAACTTTTGCCTCTACCAATTCATAAAGTAATAATTTGACTAAATATTTTCTAAAAATACCAAAATTACCCTTTATTATGTAAGTAGACTAAAATATTTACAATCATTTACCCATTATTTCTGTTCAGTAAGCGTGATTTCTATCATTATATTATTCTAATGAATTTTTATCATTTTAAAGCGTTGCATGATAACTTTGTTATAATATTAGTCATCATATTATCACTCATTTGATTACACAATCGAGTTTTTATTAATTTTATAGTTAAAAATATTTTTTCTATAATAAAAATTGCAATCGAAAAAGTTAATGTCAAAATCCCATCAATTTCTAACTCCTCTGTTATCGTTTATCCTCCAAAACGTCACCCGACTACTCTTCACATATCTCTTTTTATATATAAAATTTAAATATTTGGTCTTAATTTGATAAATTTAAATATTAATTTGGTGTTAATTTGGTAAAATTAAATATTAATTTAATGTTGATTTGATAAAATTTAATGTTAATTGAATAAATTTGAATGTTGCTTTAATGAAATTGAATATTCATTTGGTGTTAAATTAAATAAACGACATTAATTTGATAAGGTTAAATGTTAAATTAATAAAATTTAATATTCTATTTAATATATAAATTTTAATTTAATAAAATTAAATGTCAATTTGATGAAATTAAATAATAATTTAATGTTAAATTAAAGAAATAATATTAAATTTATATAACTAAATGCTAATTTGATAAAATTAAATATCAATTTTGTGTTGATTTAATGAGATGAAATGTTAATTTAGTTTAAATTAAATAAAAGACATTAATTTAATAAAATTAAATATTAAATTGATAAACCTAAAGACTAATATAATAGAACTAAAAGGGAGTGCATTGAAATTTCAGAATCGGGAGAGAGTGTTGTTAAAGTTAGGTTTATTTATAACGAGTGTGGATAAAATTTATCCTTTAAAATACTAAGCGGTATTTCTATAAATTAAAAAATCTCCGTTAACATCGTAATGAATTTAGACCTAACGTATGAGTAAAATTTTCCCTTCACTTTATTAGTGATCTGATGGTGCCAAGTTGAAAGGTTGTCACTCAACGAATAAAAATTATCCTACAGGGATAACAAGTTGATCTTCCCAAAAACTCACATCCACTGAAAGGTTTTTACATTTCAATGACATCTCTTCGTCGCCTAAGGCTACAATATGATCCCAGGGTTGAGTTATTCACCCCTTAAAGTGGTACATTAGCTCACAAAATCGTGAGATAGTTCGGGCGTCATTTTTACATCACCATTTTGTGTAGGCACTTTGTCCTTTACAATGAATATATGTTATTCAAAAATTATCATGAAAGTTTTTCAAGTTCTGAGTTAAACATTGGGGCAGTCACAGCTTTGAACCTGGCTGGCAAAGGCAAAGGTAAAGGAAAGTGATCTCGTAAGGCTAAACCTTCAACCTCGGCTGAAAATTGGGAAATTCAAGAGGTTAAGGTGGGTGGTAAGTGGTGGGGAGAAGACTCAGGGTGTTCAACAAGTCATGGAAAAGGAAATGCTTCTTTTAAGAAGGTTTAGGTATTACAATCTACACTTCTCAACTTATCATCATCGGCGGAGACTGTTGATCAATCCCGCCGGGAGCTATGATAGGTGTCTGCTGGAACTGCTGAGGGCTTGGGAACTAGACTATTTTCTGATGAGATTGATAAAATAAAGTTTCGAGTTGATTTGTCGCAAGGATTGGCAGTTGATTAGCAAGGTAGAGGTGGGGGACTTGCTTTACTGTGGAAAAGGGGAGTTCAAATTAGAGTGAAGAGTTTCTCGAATTTTCATATTGAAGCAATTATTGATGAGGGGCTTCCTAAGCAGTGGCGTTTTGTGGGTTTCTATAGTCACCCTAATGCTAGTTCTAGAAAGCATTCCTGGAGATTATTGAAGTTATTGGGTCAGAGATCTAGCCTACCTTGGATTTGTGGGGGAGACTTCAACAAGATAGTTTCTTCAGAGGAGAAATGGGGTGGACATGATCGGCCGAGTTGGCAAATGAAGGATTTTCGTGAAGTTATTAATGTGTGTCAACTACAAGATATGGGTTTCAAGGGCAGCCCATTCACATGGTGGAATGGGAGTGTCCATCCTCACTCAATTAAATCAAGGTTGGATAGAATCTAGGCGTCTATTCTATGGTCCTCATTATTTTCCCATAGTAGTGTTGAACATATACCCACTATGGACTCGGATCATTGTCAAATTCTTTTTCGAGTATCAGATTCACAAGATGGTGGAGTAGGAAGGAGAAGGAGAAAACAATTTCGATTTGAGTTGATATGGCTCACTGATCCATCTTGCATGGACGTAATCCGCCAAAGTTGGCTTGGTCTCGGGCTTGGTTCGCCAGTTCAACACTATCTCAATAATATAAGAAATTGCAGAGTGGGCTTATTGAAGTGGAAGTACGAGAAGTTTGGAAATATAACCACTAAGATTCAGACGAATAGAGAGAGGATATCTAATTTACAGGCTGGAGTCATCATAGAGGATATAAGAAATGAATTAAGGGAGGTCCAATCTCATATTCATAACCTGTTGGAAGCGGAGGAGACAATGTGAAGGCAGTGATCAAAATCATTGTGGTTAAAGGAGGATGACAGAAATACGAGTTTCTTCCATGCTCAGGCGAGCTCAAGGAGGCAGAGAAATTTGATAACATGCCTGTTCAATGAGGAGGGTGTTTGGGTGTCAAAGCAGGAACAGATCGAACAAATAGCAGTTAACTATTTTACAGACATATTCAGGTCGGCGCATCCTTCTTCTCATCAGATCAAGCAAATCACAAACAGTGTTGATCCAAGTGTCTTACCTGACATGAATTGCATTTTGTTAGCAAAATTTTTACCTTCCAAAGTCGCCGAAGTTCTGAGCCAATTTCATCCGAATAAGTCTCCACATCCACACGGTATGGGTCCAACTTTTTTCCAAAAATTTTGGTATGTAGTGGGTGGTGATGTAACAAGAGTTGTTTTGGATTTCCTAAATTTTGATAACCCATGCGATAGCCTTAACTACAAACAGATAGTACTTATACCCAAGATCCCAAACCCATAAAACATGACACACTTTCGTCCTATTATTTTGTGCAACGTTGTATATAAACTAATAGCGAAAGTTCTTGTGAATAGACTAAAGAGAATTTTACTCAAAATAATTTCAAAGTTCCAAAGTGCTTTCATCCCAGGACGGTTGATTACAGATAATGTTCTGATTGCTTATAAGCTCAACCACTACCTAAAGCAGAAGAGGAGTTCAAACTTGATATGAGTAAGGCCTATGATAGAATTGAGTGAATAGTCTTGGAAGCAATGATGCGTAGAATGGGTTTTGATGAACGTTGGGTGAACATCATAATGAGGTGTGTTTCGATAGTATCTTACTCACTTATAATCAATGGGGAACAATCAAGTGTTTTCAGGCCGCAACATGGCTTACGACAGGGTGATGCTCTTTCGCCTTATTTGTTTTTGTTGTGTTCCGAAGGCTTCTCGGCACTCTTAAGAGCAACTGAGATTAGGGGAAGTCTTGAAGGAATGGCAACAGGTCGAGGTGGGCCAATTTTCTCTCACTTATTCTTTGTGGATGACAGCCTTCTATTTGCCCAGGCCACTAAGGGAAATTGTGAGGTTGTTATGGAGTGTCTATACAAATATGAAATGGCTTTCAGACAAGTAGTTAACTTATCTAAATCAGCTGTTGTTTTTAGCAAGAATACCTCGCCTTATGTCCTGGGAAAATTCAGCATATGCTATGAGTTCCTGTTGTTGAACACCATGATAAGTACCTGGGGCTTCCTTTGGTAATTGGAAAAATGAAGCGTGCTATTTTTGACTTTATTCGTGAGAGGGTATGGATGAATGTACAAGGTTGGCAAGAGAAACTTCAATCCAGTGCAGGCAAAGAGGTCCTTATCAAGTCAGTAGCACAAGCTATTCCGACATATGCTATGTCATGTTTTAAGTTACCTTCTACATTATGTGCAGAGTTAAACAGTTTGATGGCGAAGTTCTGGTGGGGCAGTAATGGCTTTGAGAGGAAAATTCATTGGATAGTTTGGGAGAGGCTGTGCAGACCGAAGTCTAGAGGTGGTATGGGTTTTCGGAACATTGAAACTTTTAACTATGGCCTTCTCGCAAAATAGATATGGAGGCTTTTTCAATTTCCATCGTCATGCTAGGTAGGGTGTTAAAGGCCAAATACTTCCCAAATACATCTATTATGGAGGCTCAATTGGGGTATAATCCTTCCTTTACTTGGCGTAGCTTGCTAGATTCTAGATAGTATGTGTTGGAGGGTTTACGATGGCGGATTGGCAATGGGAGGAATGTTAGAATAAAATATGACAGGTGGATTCCAAGACCAATGAGTTTTCGGGTTATTAGTCCTCTTTCGGGGTTAGCAGACGATGCTTTGGTGAATTCACTGATTGATTATGATTTAAAAACCTGGAAGATAGATAAGCTTTATGAGATATTTTGGATTTTGAGGTTGAGGAAATCCAATCAATTCCCATTTGTCCGAGTCTTCCCAATGACTAGCAAGTATGACACTATACTAAGTCGGGGAATTTCTTGGTCAAGAGTTCATACCATTTGATCATGGATAGCAGAGTTTGTGGTGGTTCAAGTAGCAGCCAAGGACAATGGGTTGATGCATTTGTGTGGAGTTTAAATATCCCAAACAAAGTGAAGTTGTTTGAATGGAGGGCAATTCAAGATATATTACCAACACAGTGCAATCTAGTCAAAAGGAAATTAAAGGTCGACAATAGTTGTTTTCTTTGTAGTGCTACCGACGAATCTTCCATTCATGTCCTAAAGTAACCTTTTTCAAAACAAGTGTGGCTTGAATCCCTGATCGATTTTCCAGAAGGTCCAGCTACTTCGGTCTATAGCTGGTTGGTGGCTACTACAGGAAGACTATCACAGTTGTAGGTAAGTCGCATATTATTTATTTGCTGGTCAATTTGGTATAATAGAAATAAGGCCCGTTTAGAAGGGGCTGTCCAATCCCCTACCCAAGTAATAGATTTCTGTAATTCATACCTAAATCAGAACATGGAGGCTCAGAACCGTAGAACCCCTTCCAACCATTCCCCTCTAGTTGTTGGTTTGTCCCGCTGGTTTGCACCTCCTAGTGGTTTTGTGAAGATAAATTTTGACGGGGATGTATTTTGTTCCATTAAAGTAGTGGGGATTGGGGTCGTTGCCAGATATTGGAGGGGTAATTTTATAGGTGCCTTGTGTAAGTTAGTAAAGAGTTTGATGAGTGTTGATTGTGTAAAGGCGCTGGCTACCTATCACGTTGTGGAGCTAGGAGTGGAGCTGGTTTTAACAAGCATTATATTAGAATGGGATTCAAAATCAGTTCTAGAAGATATTAGGAGGGAGGAATCAAATCTGTCCAGCCATGGAGTATTCATTGAACAGATTCAGAGGAGTGCTACACACTTCCATGAATTTTCTAGTGAGGCGTTCTGCTAATACTGTGTCAGATAAATTTATCGCATTATGCTATTCATCGTAATAATCTTGTTTCTTGGAGAGGGGAACATCCAGAATTATTGGATCCTCTTCTCCGGAATGATGTTCAAGTCTAGTTTCTAATAAAGTCTACCGTTTCATATCAAAAAAAAAAAATTATAATAGTTCGGGTGTCATTTATCAAAATATTTGATGTTCTTATGGTAACACTAATGTTATAAGGAAAAAAATTATCGGAGTGCCAATTTTGGTCTGATATGACCTGTAAATCAGACTAATACTGTGAGCCCTAGTACTATATTTAAATATGAAAACTATTACTTAAGATTAATTTTATAATGATTAAAATGAAGATAAAAACTTGGAATCGTTATTCAAAGAATTAGCGTGAAGTTTAAGTTTTGCACGTATTAGCCTGTGACTTAAATTTAATTTCGGAGGCGTTTAATTTTGAGGACAATTAGGTAATTTTTTAAAAATTTTATGTCAAAATAACATTGCCATTGAATCCGAGAGGTGGAGAAAACCTTAGGATAGACGTTCGGCTAATATAGGAGTCCGAAAAGGTAAAATGATAATTTTAGCATTTCAGGTATAAATTGGCTTGGGATCAAAATAAATATTTTTAAGTGAAAATTAAAAAGAGCAATGCTACATGAACTTAAAAAATAGACTTGATAATTGCAACCATTGATTTCGTTGTGAGCAATGCTATATCGATTTAAAAAGTAGACTTGATAATCTCAACTATTGATTTCACTGTGGGTCCCAGCATTTATTGAGACCAACTACCTATTCAATGGTTGAGATTATCAAGTCTAATTTTTAAATCTATCTAGCATTACTGTTTCTTTGTAGGTCTTAACATTTATTGGGACCCACTACCTATTCAATAGTTGTAATTATCAAGTCTAATTTTTAAGTTTAGTTTTTAAATCCATGTAGCATGACTCAATTAAAAATTGATTCTGAACGTCGAAAAACCTTGGGATAAACGTTGGGGTCAATTGAAGATATTTAGGGGCCAAATCATAATTTTGGACCAAAAATTATTTTTTTTTGGCTTGATGAACAATACCCGGTAGGATTTTCTGGGTGTAAAACTTCAACCCATTTCTCTCATTTTTTCTCACACCTTTCACCCAAAACCACTCTTAGAACCCTAGAACTAGAGAGACAAAAAGAGAAGAGGGAAACATAAGGTCTCTAGGACTTGGACTTTGCTTGAAAAAATAAGAACTTGACTTGATTCTTGAATTCTTAGATAGGGTTTTCTTTACCTATTCCAATGTATTGACACATGTCATGTATTTTTTTTCTTTAAAATGTTAGATCTATAAAATTTGTGCTCTATGTTTTGGGATACTTGATGATTATGCTTAAATTTTGTGAAATCGCATGCACAAAATGTATTTATGTTAATTTGAAGTGGTGGGTTGGGAAGCCTAGTTAAGTTTGTTAGTGGGTAATTGAGAAAAACTATAATTTGGGTGTTTTAGAACATATCTGGTCTATTATATTATGTAATTGGTTTATCCTTTGAAAATAGGTATGTGGCATGTACATGTGTATTTGAAAATATTATACCCACCATGTGTTTGACAAGTTGTCAAGAGATCGTTGGAAGTGAAATAGCATATTTTGGGAAGATGTATTTACTCTATGATACGGTTGAATATGTTCAATGTGATTTTGGGATTTTGTGTAGTTTTAAAATGTGGTATTTTATATGTGAATTTAAAATTTATATGCTTGATACCGACAGACATAGGGTTAACAGATGGTTGGGACCTTGAGGGATTGCCAAGGTGGCTACTAGTCCTAGGACGAAATTGGTGATTGGTAGTAGTTTTCCAGTGATATAGTCTGTGTAGCGTTAAAATTTGTGCCCTTCCCGTTTTTCTTGAAAAGTAAGAGGGGCAATGAAACACTATGGTGAAAGACCTAAGACGTCCTCCGAGGATGGTTCATCAGTAAACTGCTGTATGATTGACTATATTTGTTCGTATGGGTAGCATATATGATGGTTTGTACCAATAAACCATCATGTTGTATCAAACTGGGCCGGCAGATCCGTCGATGATACAGGGTACATTTCTACTTTCCCGCTTATGGGCTAGAGTGTTATTTGATTCTGGTGCATCTCATTCATTTATTGCTGCATCTTGTGTGGATGACTTGGGCTTAGAGGTTGAGACTTTGAAAGAGCCATTGCATGTGAGTTCTCCCCTAGGTGCTAGGGTGAGGGTTTATCAGATATGTCGGGGGTGGGAGTTGGAGATCTCAGGGATTCTACTCACTATGAACCTTCGGGTCATGGACATGTTGGAGTTCGATGTGATCCTTGGGATGGATTGGTTGGCAGCACACCGAGTCGCCATTGATTGTGATCAAAAGCGAGTCACTGCTTACACACCGGATGGGGTTTGTTTCATGTTTCAAGGGGATAAGCACGATGCTTTACCCCAAGCAGTATACGACTCCAGATGGCACGGGCAGCTGATAGGTTGGTTAGCAAGCCTGACCCTTGAAGAAGAGGCGAGGTAGGAGTTAAGTCTACCTCGGGTTGTGTGTGATTATGAGGATATTTTTCTGGATGAACTACCGGGATTACCTCCACATAGGGATGTGGACTTCACTATAGAGTTGCATCCCGATACATCTCCCATCACTATGACACCACACAGGATGGCACCTACTGAGTTGCAAGAACTCAAGGTACAATTACAAGAATTGTTGGACAAGGGGTTTATTAGACCGAGCACTTCACCTTGGGGCGCTCTGGTTCTGTTTGCTAGGAAGAAAGATAAGACTCTTCGGTTGTGTATTGATTACCGAAAGTTGAATAGGGTCACTATCAAGAATAGGTACCCTTTGCCGAGGATTGATGACTTGTTTGATCAGCTGAGGGGGGCACGGGTCTATTCCAAGATAGATCTTCGAACCGGTTACCATCAGTTGAGGGTTAGGGAGGAAGATATTCCTAAGATGGCGTTCAGAATGCGGTATGGGCATTTCGAGTTCACAGTGATGCCATTTGGATTGACCAATGCTCCAGCGGCATTCATGGACCTCATGCACAGGGTGTTCCAACCCTATTTAGATCAATTTGTTGTGGTTTTTGTTAATGACATCTTGATCTACTCCAAGTCTGAGGAGGAGCATGAGAGGCACTTGAGAATTGTTCTCCAGACATTGAGAGATTATCAGTTATATGACAAGTTCAGCAAGTGTGAATTCTGGCTTACTGAGGTGAAATTTCTGGGACACATGGTGTCGGCTTCGGGTGTATCCGTGGACCCGGAGAAAGTTGAGGCAGTTATGAATTGGGAGAGACCGAAATCAGTCTTCGAGATACGTAGTTTCTTGGGATTGGTGGGGTATTACCGATGGTTTATTGAGGATTTCTCTCGATTGGCTGCGCCTATGACAAAGTTGACCCGGAAAGATGTCAAGTTTGTGTGGAATGATTATTGTGAGAATGCATTCCAAGAGTTGAAGAAGAGGCTTACTTCAGCTCCTATTCTGATAGTTCCAGAATGAGGACAGAGGTACACGGTCTATTGTGATGCCTCGAAAGACAGGCTGGGATTTGTTTTGATGCAGTATGGGAGGGTAGTAGCTTATGGTTCTCGGCAGCTAAAGAATCACGAGCAGAATTACCCCACACATGACATGGAGTTAGCATTCATTATCTTTGCCTTGAAGGCTTGGCGTCACTACTTGTATGGTGAGCAGTTTGAAGTATTTTCGAACCACAAGAGTTTGAAGTATATTTTCACACAGCGGGACCTCAACATGAGGCAACACCGGTGGATGGAGTATTTAGAGGACTATGACTTCACTTTGCATTACCATCTTGGTAAGGCAAACGTGGTGGCTGATACACTTAGCCGAAGGTCACGGAGAGTTTTGGCTAGTGTAGCTTCCCGAGAGTGGCAGATGCTCGAGAGTGTGGGACAGTTCGGGCTATGTTATATGGGTCAGGCTCAGGGTACTTTGGGGAGTTTGGTGACTATACCGTCTCTACTGAGCAGGGTGATTGAGTCCCAGAGTCAGGACACGGAGCTATTGTCCATCCGGGACCGTGTACAAGCAGGTATGGGTGACGAGGGTTGGGCTACTCACTTAGATGGTAGTCTTCGAGATTGAGGAAGGGTTGTGGTTCCTCAATTGGCAGATCTGAGGGAGGAGATCCTTAGGGAGTTTCATTGCTCCCGTTTTGCTGTTCATTCAGGGGGCACGAAGATATATCATGATCTTCGTCGCCGGTATTACTGGAGTCGAATGAAGAGGCAGGTTGGCGATTTTTTCAGTCGATGTCTCACGTGTCAGCAGGTTAAGGCTGAACACCAGAGACCAGCGGGGATTACTCCAGCCTTTGGAGGTAGTTGAGTGGAAGTAGGAGCATATCACGATGGATTTTGTGACCCATTTGCCACGGACATCGCGGGGTCATGACGCGGTGTGGGTGATAGTGGACCGGCTTACTAAGTCGGCACACTTTTTGGCTGTACGGATAACCTTCACATTGGAGGAATTTTGCAGGTTGTATATACGGGAGATTTTTCGGCTGCATGGAGTACCTGTATCTATTGTATCGAACCGAGATCCCAGGTTTACGGCTAATTTTTGGGAGAGTTTCCAGCGAGCCATGGGGACACAATTAATGATGAGCACTGCTTTTCATCCCCAGACATACGGCAGTCTGAGAGGACTATCCAGACTTTAGAGGACATGCTACGGGCATGCGTCCTAGATCTTAAGGGTAGTTGGGAAGATCACTTATCCTTGGTGGAGTTTGCATACAATAACAGTTACCAGGCGAGCATAGAGATGGCACCCTATGAGGCACTATATGGGAGGCCATGTCGTTCTCCGGTTTGTTGGACGGAGGTAGGAGAGAGGTCTTCTACGGGTCCGAAATTGATCAGAGACACCTTGGAGAAGGTGGACTTGATTCAGAAGCGTCTTCTCACGGCTCAAAGCCGGCAAAAGAGTTATGCTGATAGACGGCGGCGACCTCTAGAGTTTGAGGTGGGAGATCATGTCTTTTTGAAAGTTATGCCTAAGAGAGGAGTGGTCCGGTTTGGTAAGCGGGGGAAGCTGGCACCGAGATACATCGGGCCCTTCGAGGTACTTGAGAGAGTGGGTACATTTGCTTACCGATTGGCATTACCGCCAAATCTATCAAGTGTTCATGCAGTATTCCATGTCTCTATGCTTCGGAAGTACATCCCACATCCGACTCATGTGGTGGATTGGGGGGAGCTTGTTGTTGATGCTGATGGGACTTTCGAGGAGGGACCGGTGCGCATCATGGATAGCCAGGAACAGGTTTTGCGAGGCAAGACCATGCGGCTAGTGAAGGTGTTGTGGCAGCATCGAGGAGTAGAGGAGGTAACATGGGAGCGCGAGGACACTGTCCGTACTAGTTATCCTTTCTTGTTCGAGGATGGAGGTACATTCTTCTGGTCATTTAGCATTAATTGACTGTTGTATATGCATGTGATTGTATGTGCATGTGTATGTGAATTTCGGGGACGAAATTCTTTTAAGAGAGGAAGAATGTGAAACCCGGGAAAAATTTTAACTTTTTCTGAAAAAAAATGGCAAAATGGTAATTTGCCATTATAGTGAGGGTTAAAAAAAACTGGTATTTTTATAGACATCGGATGATGAAATGGACGTCACCGTTGGATTCGTCTCACGAAATCTAGTTACCCAGACAAATTTCGTCGAATTCTGACATAGTCAGATTTTTCATGTTTTTCGAGGTGACAGGTGTTTGATGACCCCTGAAAACGAAATTTTTATAAAAATTTTAAAATTTAAAAAATATTTTAAATAAAATTCATATAAATATTTTGAGCTTAAATCGGTACGAAATTTAATCGTTTTGGGGTGAAAACGGACCCGAACAAAGGACGACACTTGGCGCGACGAGGGCCAAGTGTTTAGAAAGTATAAAAGTGGGCAAATATCTGAAAAATCAGATATTTTTTCTTCATTTGGCGGGCTGGATCATACCCAAGAGCAAAGAAGAAAAAAATATAATTCTTCAAGCTTTCTTTCGTCGATTCTCGGAATTCTGTCGGTCGGAATTCGTCGGGCCAAGAATTAAAGTCGATCTACGCGACGAGAGCTACTCGTGGGTACCAAAAACAAAGATTTTCACCAAAGATTCAAATGGAGGATTTTGGAGAAATCTAAGCTTTGAGCTTCAATCTTGTTCTTGAGGCTTCCTACAAATTCTTTACCTCTTCAAGAGGTAGGGTTCCTCCTACTCGGACCTATTTCTAACCTAAGGTGTCCATAGGGTTCATGTGGGCTGTTTTGAGTATTTCTAATATTTTTCCATTATGATTGGTGCTATGAAAATGGGTAGGATCAATTCTAGTGCGAATTGGTAGTTAGAAAGTGCTAGTTTGTGATTTCTTGAATGTTTAGATAATTGGTTATATAAAAATCATATATTCTGATTTTTATTTTGTTTGAATGATCCATATAAAATCTTGGCTTGATTTTGGTATATGGAAGTATTTATGTAATCCCTTGGAAATTGGGATCATGTGGGCATGCTTTGTGTTTTATATTATGCCTTGTGAATGAAATGTAATATTAGCATGTATTATGTGTTATCATGTTGATGGAGTGTTGATATATGCTCTTGGATATATTGAACTTGAAATGGTTATGTGATTATATGCAAATGATATTAATTGCCATGGTATACAATGATATTTAAAAATTGTCATTTGGCATGCATTGCAATATAGACATGGAATTAAAATCACATTCATGGGCTACATGCATGAGTGTGGGTGTAGGGTTGCATGGGGTGATCAACACCAACATTGGTACTTTATGGTAGGCTCGGAAAAGTGGGATGGAACGTCCTACGGAGTCGCACAGTGACATGCATAAGAAAACTTGTGTCGGGTATAGCAAGTAGGGCTAGACACTCCCTCGGGTGAAAAACCCGGCTACTTGGTTCATACACTTACCGGCGGTGAAATTCCAGAAAAGTGTAACGGCGTACGGAACCGGAGGTGCGATTCCTGAATCCGATACCCCATAAATGCACATGATTTTGATATATAAATTATTAATTTGATGGGAAACATCCAAGAATGAATTAGTTTTATGACATATGGTTGATTTCAAAATGATCTTTGAATGTGTTACATCAAAGACGTTTGTTTTACACATAAGTGTCGCATTGTGTTGTGGGAGTCGGTGTGAGCTCGGGATAGCATGCATAGGTGAGTTTCATCTCATTACTTGGCATGACATCATGATTTTTCAACATTGTATTATATGTTATTGTTGGAGGGAATACTTGTTGTGAAATGTTGCATTTATACATTGCATATGTATTTTAGGTGATGAGTAGCCTCTGTAGGGATTATTCTACTAGGCATTGGCTCACCCTATACGGGAAACATTTCAGGTGTGGGTCATGCACCAATGGACGGCTCACAATCAGGGTCACATGGTTGAAGAAAAGCCGACTTGTGGCTTCCAATCAATTTTTTTTTTTTTTTGTAAAAGTAGATTTGTAATTAAATTTTGGCATGTAATGTGTAAAGGAATTGTAATAGAGTATATATAGACTGTTTTAATATAACCTTGCATATTTTGATATAAATATGATGATTGAACCCTGTGTGGTTATGGTATTATATTGGACCTCGAATGGGTCATGTAAATGTTGATTGCACAGATTGTGTTTTGGGGTAGAGCTTCCCGTACAAAAGAGACTCTGCCCGAATTTTGTTAAATTATGGATCCCAGTAAATGGGACACAACGGTGCGATATCGAGTTATACGATATCCACGGGCATTCCGTGGGTTGATGAGAAATTAACGGACCCCATGAATTTGGGGTGTCACACGAGGTGCGATGGGGTTGAGATACGGGATTTGTGGATTTGATTTTTGTTTTAAAAAGGACCCGAGATCATGATTTCAGTGTTGGTGTCTTGATTTGAAAGACATGTTTTACACTGCATTACAACTTATGCGTGCATAAAGAATTTTACCTTTATATTGGTTAAAGAAAAATGGTATTTTAGTGTGAGATGGAAATACGGTAGTATTATATCTTGAGTTACCTTGCCATATGAGACATTTATTATTTGTATTGTTTTATGCAAGGCTTATATGATATATTTTCTCTTGTATTTCATCGCTTTGTTGAGATTTGTATTTAAAACCTTACATGACAATGGGAAAAAAAACTACTGTACTGGGCGAAGGTTGCTCATTCCCCTATATTTTACATTTTTCAGATATAGGCATGCATTGTTGGACCATGTAGTTGGAGCTTTGGGATAGAAGATAAATTTGTTGTAACATTGATGTACATACTTAAGATGTGAAAAGGAAATAATGGATAATGATGCAAAGATTAAAATTATGTAAATGATTAATCTTTTAGATATTTGAGACGATGTGTATGTCGTATTGTTTATAATAAAGTGTGGATAACTGGATAGACTCCGAGTTTGAGAGGATTTCATGGGCCTTCATTTGCCACTATGGTGTTTGATTATGTTGGTTTAATAAGGGTGATATGACGGGGACTACTTGTTAGATATTATTTATTATTTTCTGGAACTCTCATATGTCATTCTTACCACTCATTGGAATGTCCAGTTTTCAAATGAAACTCTTGCAGAAGTTTTGAGAATAACTTTATTCAAATTTAAAAGAATTTATTTTCAAAAAATTTTATGGTAAACCAACAAATATTATTTGGCAATAAGACTGCTTTTATTAATCACGTTTTTTTATAAAAATTAGATGGTGACAAGTTGGTTTCAGAGTTTAATGATTAGATCTTACATGGGAGCTGTAGGAAAGTGGATTAGCCGGTCATGGAGATTGTTGTTGAGTTTGTATGGATGTAGTAGAATCGTGTTGATAAGGGTTTTGTAGAAAAATGATTTGCGAGGTAATTGTTTGTAAGGTGAACATTTGTTGGAATTGTTGGACTATGTTTGTCTGAAAATGATTAAAAGATGTAAGAGTAAGAACTAAAAGTAGAATTAATTTCTTTGAGGATAGTGGAGTATTAGGTTATCTGAGTTTGGGAAATACTTCTATGATTGATGGTTGTATATCTTTCTTGGTGTTTCGTCTTACCGGTATCGTTGCCTAAAAATTGAGAGACAATATTTGGTGGCTTGGATGTCTATTTTAATTATGTGTGACCATATAAGATATGGATGTGTCAATTGAGGCATGGAGACTTGAGGGTATGTGTAGGTTAAATAGGACGTAATGAGGTTGAAATGTGAGTACTGTTGGGTTTCCCTCCTTTGTGGGACTCATCAATTTGCTAATTTTTTGGTGGCTTACCCGTGTATGACTCTTATCCAAGACTTGGTTTGGAGTCTTCAAGTTAAAAGGAATTTGGCAGCCACCAAAGACTATTAGTTTTGTCCTTTTCTTTGGTTCATTTTTTCTCTGTTGGTTTGGCAAGAAGACATATTTTCGGCAGTCTTTGGTTCAACAAAAATTCAGCCTTCTTCTTCTCCTTTTTGGTGCCAGAAAAATCTGCAAATTTGTTCTTCAAGTGGGTAACATTTCTTCACTTGATATTTGGGTTTCTTGCGGTTTGTTCTTGGAAATTTGGTTCACTTATTTTGTGAGGTATTTTCCTCTTGTGATTTACACCTTGGTGTGTTTGTAAGGCTTATGTCTTTTGGCCACTTTGTAATCTGATTTGGTGATAGTGGAAGAAACTGATCTACCGGTCGTCGTGGATGTACCTCAAGTTATTTGAGGGAACCACGTAAATCTTGTGTGCTTATTTATTTTCTGTTATTTTATTTATATTGCTTCCATTGATTTACACTTGTGGGAAAGTCTATTTTCCCAACATCTGGTATCAGAGCAATTGGTTAATTCGGTTCCGATTCGTTATATTTCTGTGTGTGAATTATGGACGGCAACGTTGGACGTATGGTTAGTTTCAATGACACAAATTGGGTGACTTGGAAAACTAAAATGGAAGATCTTTTATTTTGTAAAGATTTGAATGGACCCATAGAGGGTGATAGTGGCAAACCGGAAGGGATGAAAGATGACGAGTGGAAAAAGCTAGACCGGAATGCTGTCGGTTTTATTCGGCAATGGATTGATGATAGTGTCTTTCATCATGTCTCTACAGAAAAATCTGCACATGGTCTTTGGACCAAATTGGAGAGTTTGTATGATAGAAAGACGGCAGTGAATAAAGCCTTTTTATTTCAAAAGCTTGTGAACTCTAAATATAAGGAGGGTACTTCTATTGCAGAGCATTTGAATGAGATTAAGAGCATTGTGAATCAGTTGGCCGCCATGAAAATTACTTTTAATGATGAGTTGCAAGCTTTGTTACTTCTTAGTTCACTTCCCGAAAGCTGGGAAACTTTGGTGGTCACAGTTAGTAACTCTGCACCTGATGGAGTGGTAACAATGAGTCAAGTTACCAGCAGTTTGTTGAATGAAGAAACAAGAAGAAAATCATCAGGTTCTTCTTACTCCGAGGCACTTGTAATGGAAAACCGGGGGAGAGGCAGGAGTAAGAGTAGGGTTCCGCACAACCGTGATAAATCTAGAGGTCGTTCAAGCTCGATGTCAAAAAAGGATGTTGAATGCTATTATTGTCACAAGAAAGGGCACATGAAGCGGGAATGTAGAAAACTCAAGTTCAAGGAGCAGAACAAAGAGAAAAATTCAGAGAAAAAGCAAATTGATACAGCTGTAGTTACCGATGATGAACTCATGATTATCCGTGATGATGCTAGCGTTAATTTGATTGGCCAAGAGACGGATTGGGTAATTGATTCTGGAGCTTCATTTCATGTTACTTCGCGGGCTGATTTCTTTACTTCTTACTCACAAGGTGATTTTGGAAATGTCCGTATGGGAAATGAAGATGTGTCAAAAATTGTCGGCATGGGTGACATTTGCTTGGAAACAAATATTGGATGCAAATTGCTGCTTAGAGATGTGAGGCATGTACCAGATATTCGACTCAATTTAATCTCTGGAAAGTTAGATGATGAAGGCTACATCAACAATTTCAGTAATGGAAAATGGAAGCTCTCCAAAGGTTCTCTAGTGGTAGCAAAAGGAAAGAAGACTTGTTCTCTTTACACTATGCAAGCAAAAATCTGCAAGGGTGTTGTGAATACCTTAGAGAATGACTCATCCACTGATTTATGGCATAGAAGGCTTGGACATATGAGTGAAAAAGGATTGCAAGTTTTGTCCAAGAAAGAGCTTCTAGTGGGGATAAAAGGTACGCCTTTGAAAACTTGTGTTCATTGTTTCCATGGTAAACAAAACAGAATATCATTCCGTAGAAACATTGCATCTAGAAAATCTCATGTTTTAGATTTGGTACATTATGATGTATGTGGTCCTTTGAAAGTTATGACACTTGGTGGTGCTCTATACTTTGTCACTTTTATTGATGATCACTCTAGAAAAGTTTGGGCTTATACACTAAAAACTAAAGATCAAGTTCTAGATGTGTTTAAGATTTTTCAGGCCAAGGTTGAAAGAGAAACAGGTAGACAGTTGAAATGTGTTCGCTCGGATAATGGTGGTGAATATATTGGACCATTTGATCAGTATTGCACAAATCATGGTATCAGGCATGAAAAGACAGTTAAAAAGACACCTCAACAGAACGGGGTTGCAGAGAGAATGAATCGCACCATTCTTGAGAGAGTCAGATGTTTGCTCTCACATTCTAAATTGCCAAGATCCTTTTGGGGTGAGGCAATGAGGACCGCAGTTGATCTTATCAATTTGTCTCCTTCAGTTCCGTTGAATGGTGATGTGCCAGAGAAATTTTGGACAGGGAAGGAAGTCTCCTATGATCACTTGAGGGTATTCGGCTACAGAGCTTTTGTTCATATTCCAAAAGATGAAAGGTCCAAGCTTGATCCAAAAGCAAAGCAATGCATATTTCTTGGCTATGGGCATGAAGAATTTGGATACAGGTTGTATGATACAGTTGACAAGAAAGTTGTCAGAAGCCGAGATGTTGTTTTCTTGGAAGATCAGACTATTGAAGACATCGACAAGCTTGAGTCAGCTGAGTCTAGTACTGATGATCTTGTTGATTTAGATCCTCTCAATCCCTCTGCTGTTCATGATATTGATGAGGAAGTGCAAACACCTCATGATGATGCAGCAGAAGATGATGTTGAGCCAGAGATTGAGGAGGAGCAACCACCCCAAGAGCCACTACCACAGACACCGTTAAGGAGATCTACTAGAGAAAAACAGTCATCCAGAAAATATTCTTCAAATGAGTATGTGATGATATCAGATTAGGGGGAGCCAGGGACTTATCAAGAAGTGTTGAAGCATGAGAACAAAACTGAATGGTTCAAGGCAATGAAAGAGGAAATGAAGTCTTTGCATGAGAATCACACCTATGATTTGGTGAAGCCGCCTAAAGGGAAGAAAATTTTGAAAAATAAATGGGTCTTCAGACGAAAGAATGATGGGAACAGTTCTCAACCGAGATTCAAGGCACGACTTGTCGTGAAAGGTTTTGATCAGAGAAAGGGAGTTGATTTTGATGAGATCTTCTCACTAGTTGTGAAGATGTCCTCCATTCGAACTGTGCTTGGTATAGCTGCGAGTATGAATTTAGAAGTTGAGCAGCTTGATGTGAAGACCACATTTTTGCATGGTGACTTAGAAGAGGAAATTTATATGGAGCAACCTGAGGGCTTCAAAGATAAGGGTAATGATCAGTTAGTTTGCAAATTGAAAAAGAGCTTGTATGGATAGAAGCAAGCACTGAGGCAGTGGTACAGAAAATTCGATGCTTTCATGAGTGAGAATGGGTATTCAAGAACCACTTCATACCATTGTGTGTTTGTGAAGAAATATAAAGATGGTAATTTTATTATTCTCTTGCTTTACGTTGATGATATGCTTATTGTGGGCCAAGACACGAGTAAGATTAGCAAGTTGAAGTCAGAGTTGAGTAAGTCCTTTGCCATGAAGGATTTGGGTCCAGCAAAGCAAATTCTTGGGATGAGAATTGTTCGTGACAGATCACATGGGCTGATTTGGTTATCTCAAGAGAATTATATTAAAAAGGTTCTTGAGAGGTTCAATATGGACAAAGCAAAGCCTGTTAATTGTCCACTTGCAGGCCACTTCAAACTAAGCTCAAGTCAGTGTCCTACAAGTGATGAAAAGAGAAATGAGATGCAGAAAATTCCCTATGCTTCAGCAGTTGGTTCTTTGATGTACGCCATGGTTTGTACTCGACCGGATATTGCTCACGTAGTTGGGGTTGTCAGTCGATTTTTGTCTAATCCAGGGAAAGAACACTGGGCAGCAGTGAAATGGATTATGAAGTATCTTCAGGGCACTTCAAAGATGAGTTTGTGTTTTGGTAAAGGCGAGCCTATTCTTGATGGGTTCACAGATTCTGATATGGCTGGTGATGTTGATAGTCGAAAATCTACTTCTGGTTATTTGATTACTTTTGCAGGGGGAGCAGTGACATGGCAATCAAGATTACAGAAATGTGTTGCTCTCTCCACCACAGAAGCTGAGTTCATCGCCATCACTGAAGCTTGCAAAGAATTATTGTGGTTGAAGGAATTCTTACAAGAGTTGGGTTTGAAACAAGAAAGGTATGTCCTTCATTGTGATAGTCAGAGTGCAATCCACTTGAGCAAGAATTCTTCATTTCATTCGAGATCGAAACATATTGATGTTAGATATCATTGGATTCGTGATGTCTTGAATGATAAGTTGTTACAACTTGAAAAAATTCACACTGATGATAACACTTCGGATATGTTAACTAAGACATTGACTAAGGACAAGCATGAGAAGTGTCGACTTTTGGCGGGAATGGTCGAATCCTCCACATAAGTCGGGAGGGGGAGAATTGTTGGGTTTCCCTCCTTTGTGGGACTCATCAATTTGCTAATTTTTTGGTGGCTTACCCGTGTATGACTCTTATCCAAGACTTGGTTTGGAGTCTTCAAGTTAAAAGGAATTTGGCAGCCACCAAAGACTATTAGTTTTGTCCTTTTCTTTGGTTCATTTTTTCTCTGTTGGTTTGGCAAGAAGACATATTTTCGGCAGTCTTTGGTTCAACAAAAATTCAGCCTTCTTCTTCTCCTTTTTGGTGCCAGAAAAATCTGCAAATTTGTTCTTCAAGTGGGTAACATTTCTTCACTTGATATTTGGGTTTCTTGCGGTTTGTTCTTGGAGATTTGGTTCACTTATTTTGTGAGGTATTTTCCTCTTGTGATTTACACCTTGGTGTGTTTGTAAGGCTTATGCCTTTTGGTCACTTTGTAATCTGATTTGGTGATAGTGGAAAAAACTGACCTACCGGTCGTCGTGGATGTACCTCAAATTATTTGAGGGAACCACGTAAATCTTGTGTGCTTATTTATTTTCTGTTATTTTATTTATATTACTTCCATTGATTTACACTTGTGGGAATGTCTATTTTCCCAACAAGTACTGGGGTGGAATTTGCATGAAGATTCAAATGGGATTAAGTACCGTGTGACGATAAAGAGATGAAAAGAAGCAAGGTGTAGTATGTGTCTAAAAGTGGTTAGTACGATTTATGATGGAATTTACTTGATGAGTATGATTTGACCTTATTGATGGGCCTACTAGACTTGAAGTTTAGGAAGACAAAAATTATTCAATTGAGGTGTGTTTTAGGTAACAAGATTACATTTAACAATGGATCCTAACGGAAGTTTGATGAATGATAAAAATTTCAATCCATATAATTTGTTGTTAGTGAATGCCAAGAAGAATGGTTAATATGACCTTGTGGTTTTAGCTTAAGCCGATGGTTAGGAGTAAAAACTTGGGAAATGGAGGAGAAATTTTCTTTAATCAAACTAGCTAAGAATTTGAAGACATTAAGTTTATTCTAAAGCCATTAATCAAGGATAAGTGTGGACCTTGTGCTTATGAGAGAGAAACCTTGAGTAGTTCTTATCTTTAGCTAGTTCTGACTCATTGGGTTGGAGAAATGATTTTGTTGGTTGTGGCTCGTATCAGTGTGCACAGCGTAGGCTTTGAGGTTAACATAAGTTACTAGTACATCTATGAATGTGAAGGGTGTGAACTTGGGGAAGCGAGAATTGATCTGTTAGACAACTAGGTGTCTAGCTGATAATTATCATTATCGCAGAAATGATGTTGTAACCACAGGGACTTGTATTTCTCCATAGGATTGAATTGTTCAGAATGGAGTGTAATAATTGATACATTAATTACAATGGAAAGAAGAGCTTTCCAGGAATTTTTCGTGTCTCTTGAGTGGTACTATCTAAATGCAAACATATGTACCTTGTGACCATGCTATTAAGCGAAGCGTGGAATATTTCTAAAGGTTAATACTAGTATTTGACTAAGCCTAAGAAGATGATATGGTGATGTCTACGAGATTGAAATGAGCATTGTTGGGCTCACGGATGACACTTGGGTGAATAGGTTTATGCCTGTCATGGGCCTCACCATGTCATGAGTCGTGCAATCGGGAGTGAATGTGGATGGGAGCATGGGGGACAAGAATATGACGGTTCCCTAAGTGAGTGAAATATTTGGGACTCAATGTAATAAATGATGAAGTAGGGTATAAAGAGAACTAAATGTGATTGTGCAATCTATGTGTTGACCCTAAAATATTAAGTTATAGGGAGTAAGTGGTTGGTAGTCAAAATTGTTGCCGAATTTAGTGATTATGAGTTCCCCTATTTAGTATGGCTTGAGCCATTGAGTGGGAGAAATCTATTTAAGGAAAAAGGTAAGTCTTGTTGTCTGGTCATGATTGGGTGTTAGCTTAAATTATGAATTCAGTATAGGAAACAGAAGATTCTTGCTATCTAAAACGATTTGATGCATTTGAATATGTACACGGTTAATCTACATTGTAAGGACCAATCACGAGGCTTAGTGAGAAGACTATTTTTTCTTTGGGTGGGAGGGAGGGGGAGGGAGAGGGGAAAAGGGGACTTGAACTCTTAATTTCAAGAAGGCAAAACCTTCACGAGGCTTAGTGACGAGATTGTTGAATTCAAAGAGAAGTCGTATTTGATGAAGTAGAAAATTAAATTAATGATGTAGTCTTGATTTGTGGTAAAAAATTATTTAGGATAGTTGCACGAAATATTGACAATAATTGATAGTGGGCAATTAAGAATGAAGATATAAATGAATGTTAACAATTGAAGGTAAATTTAGGGGCTCGTAATAGTTGTAATGATGGGACAAACATGGGGAGATCGTAGGGTATTACAATGAGATATGGACGTATAGCATAAGAATGAAGCTAAAAGGGAGGAAGGTTGATGACACAAGTAGAGTAGGATAAAATCTAGATGAATTGATGATTTCTTTACAATACTGTAAGTTGGAGGAACACATTTTGGAATTTCGAACAGAGGGTAGGATAAAATCTAGATGAATTGATGATTTCTTTACAATACTGTAAGTTGGAGGAACACATTTTGGAATTTCGAACAGAGGGAGTTAGATTCATAGATGGAATTGATAAGCCAATGGATCATCCTCCTATAGAACAATGCTATAAGGAAGATAGAGAATTAATGGGAAAAAAAAAAAATTACACCAATGTACTTACATTGGTGAAAAGAATTCATTCGGCTGGATTTGATGGTTAAAAACCTGAGTAGCCATTGAGGCATATGGTCAATGAGAATTAGATAGACAAGAAAGTTTTGGTTTCGAGGACAAAAATTATTATTTTGGGGGGTGGATTGTGAAATCCCTTACTATATTTAAAGATGAATAATGTTGTTTAAGATTACTTTTAAAATGATTAAAATGGTGAAATTTTGGTTTTGCAAGTATTGACTTTCAGGTTAAATTTAATTTTAGATGCATTTTATCTTGAGAAGGGTAATTAGGTAAATTTTTAAAAAAATTTAGGTCAGATTAACATTGCTATTAAATCCGGGAGGTGGAGAAACCTTGGGATAGATGTTCGGCCAATATAGGGGTCTGAAGTGGTAAAATGATAATTTTAGCATTTCAAGTATAAATTGGCTTGGTTTTGAAATAATTCATCAAAATAAATATTTTTAGTTGAAAATAACATTAAAAAAATGGATCTGAAAATGTTGAAATACCTTAGGATGGAACTTGGGGTCCACTGGAGATGTTTAGGGAAAAAATTATAATTTCAGACCAAAAATAATTTTTTTTGCTTGATGAACAGTACCCAATGGGATTTTCTGGGTATGAAACTGCATTTTCAGCACATTTCTCTCATTGTTTCTCACACCTCTCACCCAATACCACTGATTAACTCTCAAAAGCTACACTTTTCAATGCATTGTATGGGCTAATTAATTTCAATTCATGTTTAATAAGATGAAAATTATATGATTTTAATAGTATAGGGTAAATTAAGAGATTAACATGAATTGTAGGGGTTAAAAGTCAGTTTCCCGAAGTTTGAAGCAAAAGCATGTGGAGGGAACAACCAAAAAATTCAAAATTGAAGACTTTCGAGAAGACAACCACCATCCGGACGCCACTATACCGTCTAGACGCCCCTCCCAACCCAAAAGAAATCAACTAGTTAGCTAGTTATTTGGAAGAGGTAGCAACCCTATATTTCATTCATTTTTTTTTTTTTTGAAAAAAGGAGCTCATTTGTAGTTGAGAGAACTTCTATAAATACCTCCATCTTCTTGAAGCAAGGGATATACCTTTGGGAGAGGAATTAACACTCCAAATTAGCTAGTTATTTCTCATTTCTCTTGTAGTTCCTTTATTTACTTTTCTTGTATTGTTAAACTTTCTTCTTTATTTAGAGGGATGAACTTCTCTCAGCTTTCTAGCTCTCTTGTAGCCATGACGTGTGAGTAGTATTTCATTCATTTTTTGTCAAAGAAAGGATCTCATTCTTAGTTGCAATTGCTTTAATTTGTAGTTGTAATCTTTTACTTTGGAGATTGTTGTGAAGGTGCAATATGGTAATGAATCATGAAAACCAAGAAAACAATAAAATAAGATTTGCATGAATTGGTAGAAATCCCTACCTACATCCACAAGAACAACTTTTCTTTATTGCTTTCTCTTAGAATCCAAAAAAGGGTTACAACATATTTATAGGTATCTATTGATAACCCTAATCCTAGTCCAACTAACAAACCTAGTCCTAGTAAATCTGATACATCAAATCCTGAAAAACTTCCTAACTTACCAAATCCTGGTAAAATTCCTCTACCAGAAGAACACAACGCAACATGGGCCATCCACATAGACCCATTTCGTGCTGCGAGCCATTCCTTGTAGCGAAACATTCCCTACAATGAGGAATTCCCTGCTCCGCATCTCCCAACCTAATATTCAACCTTGGCCACCAACAGTCATGTGGGCCTAGTGAATATGAACCATCCACTATTTCCAACAAATCTCCACCGTGGTGAATATTCACCATTTAGAAGATATCACACCCGTCTCAACTGTCAACCCATAGGTTGGGGATGCCACCTTGCTCAACATTGAGAAATATCAATCAAGTCTAAGAAATGCTTGAACTTATCTGTGATAATGGGCTTAGTTAGCAAATCTGCTACATTCTCAAACGTGTGAACCTTCTCAAGTATCACTTCTCCAATAGCAAGTAACTGTCATATACTCTGCCCTAGTTGTGGACAACACAAGTGATTGAACTGTGGATCTCCAACATATAGGTCCACTTGCTAGTGTGAAAACATAGCATATGTATGCTACTTTCTATCATCAAGGTCACCTACATGATTGCATCCATATATCCCTCAACTAAAACAACATCATGTTGCTTCTCAAACATAATACCACATTCAACTGTACCCCCTCAAGTGCCTGAAAATCCACTTTGCAACATTCCAATGCTTTCTTCCAAGATTTGCATATAAGAATTTTTAACGATTCATATATGAAATTTAGAACTCATAAATTCAAGATTTAGAACATACTTGTATGAGTCATGATACTTGATCTCCAGATTTTTTTCGTGAAAAGAGTAAGGTTTTCCTCTCATTCTTCAAAGCAATAGATGGCTCTCAATGGGACAAGCCAATTTAAGGTTATGAAATGGAAAGGGGATCTAGTCTGCTATTTATAATGAAATCTAATGGGCTCTATCATTACGGGTCACAATTAGATTAAGGCCTACACTTAACCGCATCAACCACATCAATTAAAAAAAGATATAAATAAGCTCATCAAAATAGATCAATTAATAATATTAGGCTCATCTCATTGGACCATAAATTCAGCCCTTTTTTCACAAACTAAAAATTAACTATCAATTAATAGAAGTCCAATATAGGAAAAATTTCAGCATTCTCCCACTTGGACAACATTAATTATAGTCATTTAAAAATAAAATAAAATTATATATATATATTAAAAAACAACCCTCGACTAATCACACAAACTCAATGTGGCCACAATAAAAAATAATGGCCCCAAGACAACATCTCAAACACAACTCTGTCGAATAAAATTACTATTTTCGAACCATGACAGCCTTTACATCGTTTATTGACATAGGACTAATCCATGATTACAAAAATAATAATTTTATTGACATGGATCAAGATGTGTGCAACAAGAAAATAATATCTCAATATTTAATCTAATAAACATGTTATTTTCATTGTCAGTCCTCCAAATAATTTCTCTTTAACAACATGCGTTAACAATAAGTTAGAGAAATTCATTAGCTTCAACAATAAGTTAGTATATCTCCAAATTTAAAATACAAGATTTTCTCAAATGTTGTAATCAGAGATATACTCAATTGACAAAACAGTCATACTTGAGACATATACCAAGTCTTAAGATTTTGTATAAAATGACATGTCATAAATGTGTACACATATAACATAACAAGAATATCATGCTAACAATAAGGATAATCATCAAATATTTATTATTCATCAAATAGATATATCTCAACCATAATAAGTATCAATATCACATATGAAATTAAATCAATACTAAAATTCTTAACTTATAAAAAAAAACTCTCATTAACCAAGTACATCAAAAGGCCCCAAAATGCCCATGTTGTCAACATGTTTCTTAAAAATTATAGGTCTCATTCCCTTAGTTAAAAGATCAATAAGCATTGATTCTGTATCAATATGTTCAATCACAATGTCACATTTCTTCACAATATCACTAAAAGAAAGATATTTAATTTTCATATGTTTAGACCCACTAGAATGTTTGTTATTCTTTGAGAAGAATACAGCTGCACTATTATCACAATAAATTGTTAGTGGTCTAGAGATGGAATCAACAATCATAAGCCCTAAAATAAAATTCTTTAGTCATATAGCTTGTGTTGCAGCTCCATAACAAGCTACAAATTCAACTTGCATAGTGGAAGAAGCTGTGAGAGTTTATTTAACATTCTTCCATGATATTGCTCCTCTAGTTAACATGAAATATATCCTGAAGTGGATTTCAAATCATCCTGACACCCAGCAAAATCTGAATCTGAGTAACCAATCACCTCAAGACTATCAACTCTCTTATAAACAAACATGTAATTTTTTGTTCTTTACAAGTATCTCATAACTTTCTTAGCTGCCACCCAATAATCTAATCTTGGTTTGGAAAGATATCTACCAAAAACGCTAACTGCAAAAGCAATGTCAGGCCTGGTACAAACCTGTGCATACATTAAATTGCCAACAGCATTCGCATAAGGTATATTCTTCATAGACTCCTCTTCAAGATCATTCTTGGAACATTGGTTTAAACCGAATTTATCAGCTTTCACAACAGGTACATCTCCAAACTTATAATTATGTATATTAAATCTTTCAAACACACGATTTATATATGCCCTTTGAGAAAGTTCCAACAACCCACAACTCTTATTCCGATGAATCTGAATGTCTAACACAAAAGATGTTTTCTCAAGATCTTTCATGTCAAATATTTTGCACAATAATTGTTTAATCTCATGAAGTAAACCCAAATTATTACTTGCAAGTAAAATATCATCAACATAAAGAATAAGAAAAATAAATTTGCTCTCACTAACCTTAAGATATATGCATTGATTCATCTTGTTCTCAACAAAACCAAGAGAACTTACTATCTCATCAAATTTTAAATACCACTAATGAGAAGTCTGTTTGAGACCATAGATAGACTTCTTTAACTTAAACAGTAATTGTTTTTTCCCATTCTCCTTAAAACCCTCAAGTTGCATCATATAAACTTCTTCACTAAGCTTAGCATTCAGGAAAGTTGTCTTCACATCCATCTGGCGAAGTTTTAGATCAAAATGAGCTACTAATGTCATAATGATCCTGAAAGAATCTTTAGTAGAGACAGGTGAGAAAGTTTCATTAAAATGTATACATTTCCTCTAGCTATACCCTTTTGTTACCAATCTAACCTTAAATCTTTCAATCTTACATTTGAAGTCCATCTTAGTTTTAAACACCTATTTGCAGCCAATGGATTTACATCCCTCAGGAAGTTCTACAAGCTCTCACACTTCATTGTGTGTCATAAATTGCATCTTATCTTTCATGGCAGCTACCCATATATCAAACTGAATACAAGTAATAGCATCATGGTATGTTACAAGATCAACAATATCATCAATATCATAATCACTTTTTCTGAAGTATTGTCAAGCCCCGAATTTCCACAAACCCGGGGAGTGAGTGAAAAAGAAGAAGAAAAGTAAATGAAAGGTCATTAGGTTGGATAAATTGATTTCTCATTCATTTTCTTAAAGTTTTTCAAGCCACTTTTCTTCAATTTTAACCTATTTCTTCAAGGTTTCTAAACCCCCCCCCCTGACATCCTTCCCATCTATTTAAAAGGTGTTTTACACTTAACAAGTCTTTTAATTTTTCATAAAATTTTGACATAACCTTCTTTGTTTTTCAAGCCATTTTTCCACCTAATATTCACAATATTTCATATGCATAGTTATATCACAACCTACCCTCACTCGATGACCACAAATCAATGTAAATTAAACATACATCAATTGTTTTCAACATACACATCTAGTTGTCTCAATATACACATATGATACTTATCAGATAATGATATCCTACATATCAATTGGGTTTACACCCTTACACTTTAAAATGACTTAAGGTCTATAATCTATTACTTTTCCAAATTGAAATACAAGTCATTCGGATTTATGCCCATACATACAAAATATGCCCCAAGGGCCAAATATCCATTCAAGTACCTTTCCCCTCCTTCCTTTAAGACTTTCTCAAGTCTCAAAGTACCGGGAGCCTAATCTATAATATGATATCCAATAAATGGGTCAGCTCAACTGCTGGTATGACAAAGTGCTAATGTTGGGAACAAATTTAAGGCGTGGCATGTGCAAGTGTACATTTTAAAAGTTATAATCTCGTAATCCCTTAATGTTATGCAATGTCAATATGCATGATACACTCATGCAACTCTTTGTCACCCATGTCTAGCTTCACAGTCCGCCACTGTCAGCTCGCGAGTACTGTCATTAGCCAGATTTTGAGTTTTTCACCACAGGATCTATCCCTTCATAATGCATAGCACCAGGTACTCAACCCATACTATGTTCCAAGGATTCATGTATGCCAAGATGCCTTGATTTTTCTCAATGTGAATTCTATGAAACATTTCATCAAACATCTTATCTACATGAATGTGAAGCACCATTCAATTAATTAAACATATGATCAAGTTTCATGTTCATTACTGTCAAATTTTTTCAAAAAAAATACAAATACACAAACTACTAACTCATGGGATAAATAATAACCTTCAAACCACAAGAGTTTCTCTACATGAACATAAGTTAGAATTTAATAATACAACACATATACAAGGTACACCTTCATCATAATAACAAATTGTCAAGAAATTCAAAAAACACAAAAGTACTTAAACTACTAACTCTAAGTTTTCAAAGCAACCACCACCTAAGTGATTTTACAACATCAAATAAATACTTAAATCATTCAATCAACACATAGAAAGGTAAGAAAACTTAAATCTATTCATAACTTAGCAAAATATCATACCTAAAACGGGTTTTCTCAAACCAAGAGAGTTGTGTTCGCTGTATAGCCGAACCGATCAATGAGAATATAGCTCTTGTTGAGAGGAACAACTTCTTAGAATGAAGTCTTGCAAGAATCTTGGCCTAGGAATGAGTTTTAGTGGCTTGAAACTTGAAGAAGCTAGGATTTTTCTTCATTTTTCCTCCAAGAACGTGTACTGCCCCTTCCCAGCCCAAAAACTGATATTTTTATATTAAGGGGGTTGTATTTATAGTGGAGGGACAAATGTGCAAAATGACCTTTTTGTCCTTGATGAATCCGGGACCCTGTTGCACTACAACTTGTCCCAAAACGCCTCAATTCAACATTTTATTTTAACCAAAGTTCTTTAAATTATTTTAAATAAAATTTTTTAAAAAAATAAATTTTTGTTTGTGGCCGAGTTTGGTCGATCCCACCTGGGCCACTCAAGATACCCTTTTTGTCAAATTTTTAAAACTATTTTCGTTTAGGCTCAAATTTGTACAATATGTGTATTTTAATATTATAAGCATGTTTTTCTTCTATGACATACTCAAATTTTGCTCTTAAATGTGACTTATGCTTAAATGATGTGTATGTAGTGTCATATTTGCAAATGGTGCATGAATAGTGTCCTACTGGCAAAACTGAAAATTTTATCCACACTTTTATGATCTTTACAGGTATAAATAATATTCATCAAAAACAAAAGGTCTCTTTGTTCTTGTAGACCTTCCCAAGAAAATTTCAGTAGTTGGCTCTAAAGGCTGAGGAGCCTCAATAGGAACAGAATGGTCAATTACAAAAACAAGAGGATCAACAACTGGAGCAAAAAAATTAACAATAGGAGTAGGTATAATATTCTCTTACACAACAGGTAAAGGAATAAAAACAAATTTATCTTACTCATGCTCACTAATAAGTTGCGAGCAACCAACATCAGTAACATCAAACTCCAAAAAATTTGTTGTTAAGGACTCAACAATTTTAGTATCACGTGTAGGACAATAGAACTAGTATCCTTTCGAATGTTCTGGGTAACCTATGCAGAAACAACGAGTAGTTCTAAGATCATTCTTTTTCTCAAAAGAGTTATAGATTTTGACTTCAGTAGGACAACCCCAGACTCGAAAATGGTTAAGGCTTAGTTTCCTATTGGTCCATAATTCAAAAGATATTTTTTGAACAGATTTGCTAGGAACTCTATTAAGAATGTATGAAGCCGTTTTAATAGCTTCTCCCCAAAGATAATCAGGTAAGTTACACCTACTCATCACGCTCCTCATCATGTTTTTAAAGGTGCGATTACACCTTTCAGCCATACCATTCTGCTCGGGACTACCAGGCATGGTGTATTGGACAACAATCCCATAATATTGCAAGTACTTGGCAAACGGTCTCAAATGCTACCCAGACACGTCATGTTTTCCATAATACTCACCACCACAGTCAGATCTAATAATTTTGATGACTTTCCCTAATTGTTTCTCTACCCCAGTCTTGAAAATTTTAAATTTTTTAAGAGCATCAGATTTTTCATTAATTAAATAAATATATCCATAACGAGAGAAATCATCAATAAATGTAACAAAATATTTATTATCGCACAATATACGTGAGTAAGGTCCACTGATGTTAATGTGAATGATTTCTAAAAGATTTAGACTGCGAGTTGCACTTTTCTTCTTAGTCTTGGTCAATTTACCCCTAATGCAGTTAACACAAGTTTCAAGGTCTCAAAAATCAAGGGAATAAAGAATATCATTCTTTATTAATCTTTAATTAGAAGTCTCTTAGATATAACATTCACAATATTTGAAAGATCATATTCATTATTGACAGCCAAACATATACTATATAGACCATCTAATAAAATACAATGACCAACAATTTTAGAATTTAAAGACAATTGAGTTTTACTATTACCAAAATTAAAACAATATCTAACTTTATCAAGCAAAGAAACTGAAATCAAATTCCATCTAAATGACGGTACATAAAAATTATTTTATAAAACAAGTTGAAAACCAGTAATAGTTTCTATGAACTCAACATAGACTTCATTATTATTTCTTATTTTAAGCTTGGCTTCCCCTTCGCTTGGCTTCTGTTTGCTTGTGAATCCCTACAAAGTCATGGCAATATGAACAGAAGCCCACTATCAATCTACCAAGAATTTAATGGGACATTAATTAAATTGGATTCAAAGCAAACAAAAGTTAGTGAATTATCTTCTTTTTTATTCTTCTTCTTCTTTACCTTCTTCTTTTGAATTACCTCTCATATTCTGACTAATATCATGTCTTTTAAAATTTCGACCATTCTTTAAAGCATTATGATTAGGTTTTCTATTATTTTCCTGATACCCACATTTGAAACTAGATTTAGGTTGAGAAGCAAACAAGGCAGTTACACTCTTTTGTTTTCTAAGTTTTTCTTCCTCAGAATCACACTTGGAGATAAGGTTATTAATTGTCCAATATTCATTTTGGGTATTGTAGACAGTTTTAATTTGGCTAAACTCAAGAGGAAAAGAGTTAAGAGTGTGATGAATAATGAAATCATCAGGAATAACAATTTTGAAGGCTTTGAGTTTGGTTTTAACATGGACTATTCTAAGGATATATTCCCTAACACTATCTACATTGTCATATTTCATACTCGTTAATTCATTCATTAGGTCCTAAGCTTCAATCTTATTGGATACCTTATATCTCTCTCCTACAGCGGTAAAGAACTCCTTGGCATTCTTAGTTTCAGGCAAGCCACTCAAAATGTGTTCAGAGATAGACCTTTTCATGGCATTCATACTCAGTCTATTAGATTTCTCCCACTTTGTATAAAGTTCTTTTTCATCAGGGAAACTCCCACTAGTAGGTTTAGTAGGTTCATTATCTTTTAAGGCAAAGTCTATACCAACAATTTTCAAGACAAACTCAATATCTTGCTTCCATCTCTTGTAATTAGAACCAGTCAAGACTTCAATGTTGGTATTATTACTATTCACAGCAAAAAAGATTGTCCAAGGCAACGAGAATATAAACAGTTAGCAAAATTGAACAATAAATAAATAAAATATGTTTTAAACATAATAAGTGATATTTTATTAAGAGAGTTCAAATGTATCACTACAAACTCTCCTTTGGGCAAAGAATGCAATATGTTATAGGTCCTCTCTTTTATGAAACTAACCAATGAAAATGCTCAAGTTTCAAAAAATTTATCCCCTTTGGACAGATAAACCTTCTAAACTATTGTACCTCTATCACAATGTTTCATGATATCTCCAAATTACAATACACAATAACCCCTTTTGAGTAGGTAATTATATATTATAATTTAAAGACCATCTTGTAACAAAAGTATGAGAAGAATCTATAAATTTCAATAAATGGACCACTTTGATGGCAACCATCCATCTTAACTCATAGAATTTTTTAAACAGGGATATTATAATAAATTGCTCATAATTAAATATCATGTGATCAATCAATATGATGTACTAATCAAATATGTATCTCTTTAGATCATTCACCATCAATCGTTGCATTCAGGTTTCAATTCTATTTTTACTATAAAAATTAAGTAATTTAAATTCAAATCTACCAACATTGATAAATAATATGTAGATCATAAAAAATTTCATCATATAAAGCACTTGGGACCAAAATTAGAATTGTATAAACACCCACTACAAATTATAGCAATTCAATCAAAATTACATCAACATGAAAAAATAATTTGTATGGGTAAAGTCTACATCAATTCATTAACATGATCCCATGTTATTGACACGAGTTATACAGAAGAAGAGGACATCCAGAACATAATGAATGAAGTATTCAATTGTATCAGTCATTTTTCTATTGTCTATATAGATGATATACTCATCTTCTCCAGATCAATAGAAGAACACTGGAAGCACCTTCATGCTTTTCATACAATTGTCAAACAAAATGGTTTAGTCTTATCTGCATCTAAGATTAAGTTATTTCAAACCTCAGTAAGGTTTTTAGGATACAACATCCAGGATTCTACTATCACTCCTATTAGTAGAGCTATCCAATTTGCAGATAAATTCCCAGATGAAATTCTGGACAAAACCCAGTTACAAAGGTTTTTAGGTTCCCTAAACTATGTTTCTGACTTTTATCAGGATCTTAGGCAAACCATCAAACCTCTGTATGACAGGCTCAAAGGAAACGCTGATACCAAATAAGGGACTGTGAGACAGAAATGTCTTTGAAAGCAGAAGTATTGATTCATTCTCAAGAGTACGTAAGCCGCACCTTATCCCGACCGTAAGTCCCGTGTGAGGCAAAGAGTGGATCGCAGGCGAGAAGTTGAGAGAAATTGGTTAAGGGGAATGTCTAGAGTCAAACTTACATATTAATTTAAAAATTTGATAACAATTTAGATTTTAAAAATGAGTAGATTATTCAGATCTAATTCTAGAGCTAGTACATCTAGATCTTCAGATTATTCTATGCCACATAGAGTAAATGAGGAAGAATTAGAAACAGAAGAAACTAGAACAGACTGGAAGAAATGGAATATTCCTCCACTGGAAGCACCTTCATGCTTTTCATACAATTGTCAAACAAAATGGTTTAGTCTTATCTGCATCTAAGATTAAGTTATTTCAAACCTCAGTAAGGTTTTTAGGATACAACATCCAGGATTCTACTATCACTCCTATTAGTAGAGCTATCCAATTTGCAGATAAATTCCCAAATGAAATTCTGGACAAAACCCAGTTACAAAGGTTTTTAGGTTCCCTAAACTATGTTTCTGACTTTTATCAGGATCTTAGGCAAACCATCAAACCTCTGTATGACAGGCTCAAAGGAAATCCTCCTCCTTGGACCACTGTTCATACTTCCATTGTTCAACAGGTCAAGAAGTTCATTCAAACTCTTCCCTGTCTTGGTATTCCGTCCGTTGATTCTTTTAAAATCATCCAGACAGATGCCTCCGATATTGGTTATGGTGGAATCCTCCTTCAGAGAGAATCTCCTAATTCTCCTGAACAGATTGTTCGGTTCCATTCTGGTATTTGGAATAAGACCCAAAAGAATTATTCCACTATTAAAAAAGAAATTTTATCTATTGTCCTGTGTATCTCTAAATTCCAGGATGATATATTGAATCAAAAATTCCTTGTGCGGGTTGACTGTAAATCAGCCAAGGATGTATTAACCAAAGATGTCAAAAATATAGCTGCTAAGCAGATTTTTGCTCGTTGGCAATCTATTTTAAGTATTTTCGATTTTTATATAGAATATATCAAAGGAGAACATAACTATATTCTTACAAGTAATAGGTATGATTACAAAACTAGGGGGTTTGTAATGATCTCTGAAAAACCAGACTAGAAAGGGTCTGAAGTTTTCAAAGCTTGCTTAACAGAGAAGAGGAGGCTGCCTTATATAGGGAAAGGGGCTTCCGGACTTCAACTGAGTCTTCAAATTCTTTAAAAGTTTCTTTCATTACTTTCGGCTACTTTTGGGCTGGAAAGTAAGATAAGATTCTTTTACTTGGGTAAAAGGACAGGCAGAGTGGACTAGGGGTCCTGGCTGTCTGAAGAATCTCTGCTTTTGGTGGAAAGTAGTCAACCTGAAGGGACTAGAGGGCCCTACTTGTCAGAGGCATCTTACTTTCGGTGGAAAAGCAGATCTGTCTGTGAGAATCCTGCTTTTAGAAAAGGGGATCCTATGCAGACCGGTGATATTATGTTTACACAGAGTGGTCAGCTTTTCTTTCTTTATTGAAGAAAGTAGTGATTGAAGCCACTTTATGTAAATAATAATTCACGGGAGTGCCAGGTCAGGTGTGAGGTCATCAGCATCAAAGTCCTCAATTCCTTCAAAAGGATCCTGAGCATATCCTGCTGGGAGTTCTGAGGAGGAACTTTGAGAAGATGATTCACTATCTGAGTCAAGCTGTTCAAGGAGCTTCTGGAGGAGCTTTGCCTTGGACTTTTTCTTGCTAGACTTTTTCAGAGATCCTTTAGATGAGGATTCTTCTGGCTGGACTTGCTTTGTAGGAAGGTTAGCTGGCTTGAATGAGCGGGCAATTCCTTCATTGGAGTTGCTGGTGGTAAGGGGCCTGGGACTACTACTGGAGTTGGTACCCTTACTGGGAAGTCTCGTCTCACCATTGCGATAGTGTCGCTATGCTGAAACCTGGTAAGTTTTGTCAAACAGATTTCTATTACCAACTACTCAGCCTACAAGGCCAGTAGCCCAAGCCCAACCTAAATTGAGTCAAATAATGGCCCAAGAAATAGCCAGAATGGACTCAGCAAGTACCCAATCAGCCCTGGTTATCCGACCAGTAGCCATATCAACCAAGGTTAACCCACTAACCTTTACCCAAATGGCCCAACAGCAACCTGTCAGGACCAATAGTGCCATGACAAACCCCTATCAGGCCTCACAACCCTTTGTAGCCCAATTAGGCCCAAAGGTTGACTATGTCAAAGCCCACTCCGAGAATGTTCTAGCCATTGAACTAGCCCATTCTAATTACAAGGATCCAAAAGACCTTGTTCAGGCCTACCTCCCAACAGGTTGGACCTATATCCCAGTAGACTTGGAAAAACCCCATAGTTTTTACCAAGATATTCTCTACTATACCAAATCCATATTTACCAAGCCCATTTATGATAAGATAAACCCATCTAAGGTTATCTATCATAGCTTGTATATTACCAAAATCATTTCTATTGATGAATGGGGTTCTCACCCTTCTTTACTCAGAGAACTTCCCTATCACAGTAGACAGTTTAATTACTATGACTACATTGAGTCATGGTCTAAAATACTACTCTACCAGAATGAGGATTTGTCCCATTCCTGGTTCATTAATTTCCATAAAGATTTCAGAAGCCATATTCCTGCATGGTTTGCACAGTGGTGGCATATACATGGCCCCATTGATGAAATCTTTCCAGCTGATCTTAAAGATCAGATTAATATCTTTTACTCCCTTTACCGTCCTAGTAAACAGGAGTCCCCATTACCTTTATTACTAATATTTTTATGCAGGTACAAAGTCCCGTGGATACTCAAATGGCATTGGGAAATTGTTGGATTCAACTTAACCCGACAATTCTATGCCAAATGGTGGCCCAGGTTTCAGCATAGCGACACTATCGCAATGGTGAGACGAGACTTCCCAGTAAGGGTACCAACTCCAGTAGTAGTCCCAGGCCCCTTACCACCAGCAACTCCAATGAAGGAATTGCCCGCTCATTCAAGCCAGGCTAACCTTCCTACAAAGCAAGTCCAGCCAGAAGAATCCTCATCTAAAGGATCTCTGAAAAAGTCTAGCAAGAAAAAGTCCAAGGCAAAGCTCCTCCAGAAGCTCCTTGAACAGCTTGACTCAGATAGTGAATCATCTTCTCAAAGTTCCTCCTCAGAACTCCCAGCAGGATATGCTCAGGATCCTTTTGAAGGAATTGAGGACTTTGATGCTGATGACCTCACACCTGACCTGGCACTCCCGTGAATTATTATTTACATAAAGTGGCTTCAATCACTACTTTCTTCAATAAAGAAAGAAAAGCTGACCACTCTGTGTAAACATAATATCACCGGTCTGCATAGGATCCCTTTTCTAAAAAGCAGGATTCTCACAGACAGATCTGCTTTTCCACCGAAAGTAAGATGCCTCTGACAAGTAGGGCCCTCTAGTCCCTTCAGGTTGACTACTTTCCACCAAAAGCAGAGATTCTTCAGACAGCCAGGACCCCTAGTCCACTCTGCCTGTCCTTTTACCCAAGTAAAAGAATCTTATCTTACTTTCCAGCCCAAAAGTAGCCGAAAGTAATGAAAGAAACTTTTAAAGAATTTGAAGACTCAGTTGAAGTCCGGAAGCCCCTTTCCCTATATAAGGCAGCCTCCTCTTCTCTGTTAAGCAAGCTTTGAAAACTTCAGACCCTTTCTAGTCTGGTTTTTCAGAGATCATTACAAACCCCCTAGTTTTGTAATCATACCTATTACTTGTAAGCCTTCTTCATGATGCAAAAGAAGTGCTGCACCTCTATCACTGCTTATTTCCACTAGACCATTAGTTCTAGTGTTGTAAGTATTTATTTTCTTTAATTGAATATTTTGTTTTCATATCTGTTCCATATTCTTCGTTATTCCTCTAAAATTCCGCATGTCCTTTTATTTGGTATCAGAGCCATTTGACGGCCTGGTGTATTACCTCTGCAATTCCATTTGAGTCATCTAACTCATCTAGAAATCTTTATTTGTTCCACTTTTTAAATTCATTTGTAAGCTAGCACTCTAGTACCCAACCTTAGTTGAGACCCTCAAGAGTACGTAAGCCGCACCTTATCCCGACCGTAAGTCCCGTGTGAGGCAAAGAGTGGATCGCAGGCGAGAAGTTGAGAGAAATTGGTTAAGGGGAATGTCTAGAGTCAAACTTACATATTAATTTAAAAATTTGATAACAATTTAGATTTTAAAAATGAGTAGATTATTCAGATCTAATTCTAGAGCTAGTACATCTAGATCTTCAGATTATTCTATGCCACATAGAGTAAATGAGGAAGAATTAGAAACAGAAGAAACTAGAACAGACTGGAAGAAATGGAATATTCCTCCAGTTAAAGAAAAAAATATTTATAGCACAACTTGGGTTCAGAAAACCTTTAGTGAAGAACACCAAGTTAAAACTGTTGAACAAGTTCATCCTCTCAGAAAAGAAGATGAGCTTTGTGAGCTCCTCAGTAAGGAGACTCTTAAAATTCACAAGGCCAAAGGATTTAATTTTATCCACATAGGTCTTGTCCAAGTGGCCATTAAGCCTCTTATTACCCAAGGCAGGAATGCTGCTGCCTTACTAGCACTAAGAGATGCGAGGTTTCTTGATTGGGAACCAAGTGTCTTGGGAATCATGGAGACAGGACTCCACCGAGGTCCAGTCTACTTTAACTGCTTCCCACACTTTACCCTTGACCTCCATTGTCCTAATACCCACATGGCACTAACTCTTGGTATCCGTCTCACAGGCGATATTACCAGGTTAGTAAAAAATACTAGTTCCATAGTACTTATTTACAGGATTTATTACAAGTGTATTCGTACCAATTTAAATGTACAATGCCTTGACCCAAGTCCTAAAGGAAGTACTATGTTAATACAAGCCAGTTCTGCACAGACTAACATCCAAGTCCCAAAGCAGCTACTTTGGAAAGATGTGACTTTACCAGAGTCATGGACTGTACAGAATGAGAATTTTGATAAAGAATCTAGTACCGAGTCAACTACAACTGATTTGGAGACTATCAAACAGCTCCCTGATGGATCAGTTAAAATATCCTTTGATACTGCTAGATCCAGTAGATCTAGTAGATTCACCCCCAGGCATGATCAGTTTCCTGAAGGAAGGAAATCTGATTTCTCATCTGTTTCCCATAGAGACAGAGAGATTGCCAAAGAACTTGACCATAGGTTAAAAGGAATCGCTAATTCCTCAGACCCAGTAGCTAGACCAGTATACACTCCCATAAGTGTCCCATTAAAGTCTAGATACACAGAGTTCAAACAAACAGAGAATGATGATTTTACTCCATCACCCTCTCTGTCACCCACTGCTAGTGCTTTTGATGAATCCAGTAAAATTCATCAATTATACACTATCACTAGGGAAAAAGAATTTTTTATGCCTGATGTTTACAAGTTAAAAAAGGATTTCAAAACCCCTGAGAACAAACCTCTTAGGAAAGCTTTTGAGTCTTTACCTTGTAAAACCCAGGAATCCATTAAGAAAGAATGGGTTAAATTAATGTATAAATTAGAATCCGAAATTGCTTTTGAAAACTACTTAAAAAACTTCCACAAAGAAGTAAAAGTAGTAACTCAGCAAAATTGGAAAACAGAATCTGCCGTGGTAACCTCTAGTCATCCACCAGCAGAAACCATTGAATTTAAATGTGCAACTAAAACTATTACTGCTACTCCTTTTAAGATTCCAGTTTTAGAATCTGAAAAGAAGATAGTTGAACAAGTCAATTTCACCAACCAAAGCCTAATCACTATAGGTAAACAGTTGGATAAAATTGAAACTAAAATAGATGAAATTAAACCATCTTCAGTAGAAAGACCATTAGTCAACTTACCTGAAGAAAGAAAGAATTTAGGTTTAAAAGACAAAAACCTAATTCAACAGATTGATGCACTCTTATCCAGGAAAGAATCTACTAGTACTTCCCAGATAACAGTCATCAACCAAACTGAAGAAAGTTCAGAGTCTAATTCAGAATCTGATAGTCCCAAAGACACCACTGATTCTGACTCTGAAATAGAAAACTTAGAAAATCAGTTTAGGGATCACAGTATGACCCAACCTGATTCTAAAATCAATGCACTGGTTAGAGTCCCTACCAGCTCCACAAAGAACTGGTATTCTAGACCCACTCCACCAGATCTTCAATATGAAGAAAAGAATGTGTTAAACCAGTTTTCTGTTCAGTCTAACAGACTCTATGAATGGAACATAGATGGTCTAAGTGAACAGGAAATTATTAACAAAGTCAGTCATCTATCCATGGTTTTAAATAATTATATGACCAATCTTGATAGCCCTGAACCTGAGATTGTCAAACTAATTGTTTCAGGATTCACAGGTGTTCTTAGAAATTGGTGGGATAATTATTTGAAACAGGAACAACGAGACAGTATCATTAATGCTGTTCTCAAAGATGATGAAGGCATTCCAATCTTTGATGAAAGAATTGGAACAGCTAAGCCTGATGGTTGTAATACACTTATATTCACAATCATCAAGCACTTTGTTGGTACTCCTAGTAGCATCACTGCTAGGATTCATGACCAGTTGACCAACCTAAAATGTCCCACACTTAGTGACTTTAGGTGGTATAAAGATGTTTTTGTTTCTCGTGTCATGCTTAGACCAGACTGCCAGAAAGCATTCTGGAAAGAGAAATTTGTTAATGGTTTACCCAGTCTCTTTGCCCATAAGGTAAGAGAAACCCTTAGCAAAGACACAGGAATAATTGAATACGATAGTCTTGCTTATGGAGAACTCATTAGCACCATCCAAAATGTAGGATTAAAATGGTGTGTAGATCTGAGAATCAATAAGCAATTAACAAATGAAAAACATAAGGCTAAATATGAATTAGGAAATTTTTGTGAACAATATGGGTTACAGCCAATAGCTCCTTCCCATAAGAAACACAGGAAATCCAAATCACACAAGCCTTATTTTAAAAACAAATCCTATCAAAGACATTTTCCTCACCACAAAACTGCCAAGAGATCTAAACCAGAATCTTCCAGAAAACCTAGAAGAAAATTTAGATCCAAAAGGACAAATAAAGGTAAAGGAAAAGTCCAAGATATTACATGTTTTAACTGTGGAAAATCAGGCCACATTAGTCCTGAATGCCCTGTTAAAAAACAAGTCAAAAGATTGAATTTATCCCAAGATGATGAGGACAGAATCCTTGAAATCTTTAGGATAAACAATCTTGAAAGTTCTGAAGAATCAGATAGCCCAGTAGGCACCCCAGACTCTTCAGATTATTATTCAGCTTCTGATCACCCTGATGCACCTAAAATTAAAATAGGATGCTCTTGTCAAAAACAAGTTAGGGTAATCACAAAGCAAAATGAAGAACACATACTTATAGACTTGATCTCCAAGATAGAGGATCCAGATCTAAAAGATAAGTATGTTAAACAGCTTAGAAACCTTTTCAGTAAAAAGGATAATAAGCAACCTGTTATTGAAAAACAATTAATAAGCCTTAACAAAACTATGGAAAGATTTAGTAAGGAAAAGAAAAAAGAAATCACCTTACAAGATCTCCAAAGTGAAGTTAATAAGCTTAAAATTGAGATAAAAGATTTAAAAGCTCAAGACAAGAAATTTGCTGAAGCTTTAACTCTTTTACAAACAGAAAAATATTCTGAAAAATCCCAGGATTCTGATCCAGAAGATCAGACTGCAGATTTTATTAATCCTTTTGATCATCAAGGCTACACACAGGGGATACCAGTAACCTCCTCCTTTCAGACGGAAACTTCTGGTGTAACGAACCTGCCTTCATTCCAGGAAGGAGCCTCTTCCGATGACAAAAGAATTAGTTTGATTAATTCTTTAACTGTCCAAAAATGGCATGTTGAAGTAAAATTAATCATTAACAATAATTTTCATATTAATGTTATTGCCCTATTGGATACTGGAGCAGATGTTAACTGCATCCAAGAAGGATTAGTTCCAACCATGTTTTATGAAAAAACATTGGAAAGAATTAGTTCTGCCAATGGCAGCAAAATGAATGTTAAATACAAACTTCCTAAAGTTCATGTCTGTCAGCAAGATGTATGTTTTGAAACATCATTCCTTCTTGTTAATAACATGACTGATGCTGTTATTCTTGGTCTTCCATTTGTATATCTTTTGTACCCTTTTAGTACAGATACAGATGGAATATCAACCAAGCATTTTGGAAGAAAAATTGTATTTCCATTTATTACCAAACCTAAAAAAAGACATTTAAGGCAGCTAAAAGACATTTCTGTCTCACAGTCCCTTAATGTTATTAACAGAAAAATTAAGCAAGTGGAATTTCTTAAACAAGAGATTAACCACCTCAGAACTAAAGAAAACCTAACCAATCCAATCTTACAACAGAAGATCGATAGGTTTAGGGAAAACTTAGAGTCAGAAGTTTGTTCCTCCCTTCCTACAACATTCTGGCATAGGAAGAAACACATAGTCAGACTTCCATATATTAAAGGATTTACTGAGGACAATATCCCTACTAAATCCAGACCAATCCAAATGAACCATGAAACTACTGAGATCTGTAAAAAGGAAATCTCAGAGTTACTGAAAAATGGTATCATTAGGAATAGTAAGTCACCTTGGTCTTGCCCTGCTTTCTATGTCATCAAAAACGCTGAATTAGAAAGAGGAGTCCCAAGGTTAGTCATTAATTACAAACCTTTAAACAAGGTCTTAGAATGGATTAGGTACCCTATACCTAACAAACAGGATTTGATAAAAAGACTCAATAAGTCCACTATCTTTTCCAAATTTGATTTGAAAAGTGGTTTTTGGCAAATACAGATCCACCCTATGGACAGGTATAAAACTGCTTTTACTACTCCCTTCGGACATTATGAATGGAATGTCATGCCCTTTGGGTTAAAAAATGCCCCAAGTGAATTCCAGAACATAATGAATGAAGTATTCAATTGTATCAGTCATTTTTCTATTGTCTATATAGATGATATACTCATCTTCTCCAGATCAATAGAAGAACACTGGAAGCACCTTCATGCTTTTCATACAATTGTCAAACAAAATGGTTTAGTCTTATCTGCATCTAAGATTAAGTTATTTCAAACCTCAGTAAGGTTTTTAGGATACAACATCCAGGATTCTACTATCACTCCTATTAGTAGAGCTATCCAATTTGCAGATAAATTCCCAGATGAAATTCTGGACAAAACCCAGTTACAAAGGTTTTTAGGTTCCCTAAACTATGTTTCTGACTTTTATCAGGATCTTAGGCAAACCATCAAACCTCTGTATGACAGGCTCAAAGGAAATCCTCCTCCTTGGACCACTGTTCATACTTCCATTGTTCAACAGGTCAAGAAGTTCATTCAAACTCTTCCCTGTCTTGGTATTCCGTCCGTTGATTCTTTTAAAATCATCCAGACAGATGCCTCCGATATTGGTTATGGTGGAATCCTCCTTCAGAGAGAATCTCCTAATTCTCCTGAACAGATTGTTCGGTTCCATTCTGGTATTTGGAATAAGACCCAAAAGAATTATTCCACTATTAAAAAAGAAATTTTATCTATTGTCCTGTGTATCTCTAAATTCCAGGATGATATATTGAATCAAAAATTCCTTGTGCGGGTTGACTGTAAATCAGCCAAGGATGTATTAACCAAAGATGTCAAAAATATAGCTGCTAAGCAGATTTTTGCTCGTTGGCAATCTATTTTAAGTATTTTCGATTTTTATATAGAATATATCAAAGGAGAACATAACTATATTCTTACAAGTAATAGGTATGATTACAAAACTAGGGGGTTTGTAATGATCTCTGAAAAACCAGACTAGAAAGGGTCTGAAGTTTTCAAAGCTTGCTTAACAGAGAAGAGGAGGCTGCCTTATATAGGGAAAGGGGCTTCCGGACTTCAACTGAGTCTTCAAATTCTTTAAAAGTTTCTTTCATTACTTTCGGCTACTTTTGGGCTGGAAAGTAAGATAAGATTCTTTTACTTGGGTAAAAGGACAGGCAGAGTGGACTAGGGGTCCTGGCTGTCTGAAGAATCTCTGCTTTTGGTGGAAAGTAGTCAACCTGAAGGGACTAGAGGGCCCTACTTGTCAGAGGCATCTTACTTTCGGTGGAAAAGCAGATCTGTCTGTGAGAATCCTGCTTTTAGAAAAGGGGATCCTATGCAGACCGGTGATATTATGTTTACACAGAGTGGTCAGCTTTTCTTTCTTTATTGAAGAAAGTAGTGATTGAAGCCACTTTATGTAAATAATAATTCACGGGAGTGCCAGGTCAGGTGTGAGGTCATCAGCATCAAAGTCCTCAATTCCTTCAAAAGGATCCTGAGCATATCCTGCTGGGAGTTCTGAGGAGGAACTTTGAGAAGATGATTCACTATCTGAGTCAAGCTGTTCAAGGAGCTTCTGGAGGAGCTTTGCCTTGGACTTTTTCTTGCTAGACTTTTTCAGAGATCCTTTAGATGAGGATTCTTCTGGCTGGACTTGCTTTGTAGGAAGGTTAGCCTGGCTTGAATGAGCGGGCAATTCCTTCATTGGAGTTGCTGGTGGTAAGGGGCCTGGGACTACTACTGGAGTTGGTACCCTTACTGGGAAGTCTCGTCTCACCATTGCGATAGTGTCGCTATGCTGAAACCTGGTAAGTTTTGTCAAACAGATTTCTATTACCAACTACTCAGCCTACAAGGCCAGTAGCCCAAGCCCAACCTAAATTGAGTCAAATAATGGCCCAAGAAATAGCCAGAATGGACTCAGCAAGTACCCAATCAGCCCTGGTTATCCGACCAGTAGCCATATCAACCAAGGTTAACCCACTAACCTTTACCCAAATGGCCCAACAGCAACCTGTCAGGACCAATAGTGCCATGACAAACCCCTATCAGGCCTCACAACCCTTTGTAGCCCAATTAGGCCCAAAGGTTGACTATGTCAAAGCCCACTCCGAGAATGTTCTAGCCATTGAACTAGCCCATTCTAATTACAAGGATCCAAAAGACCTTGTTCAGGCCTACCTCCCAACAGGTTGGACCTATATCCCAGTAGACTTGGAAAAACCCCATAGTTTTTACCAAGATATTCTCTACTATACCAAATCCATATTTACCAAGCCCATTTATGATAAGATAAACCCATCTAAGGTTATCTATCATAGCTTGTATATTACCAAAATCATTTCTATTGATGAATGGGGTTCTCACCCTTCTTTACTCAGAGAACTTCCCTATCACAGTAGACAGTTTAATTACTATGACTACATTGAGTCATGGTCTAAAATACTACTCTACCAGAATGAGGATTTGTCCCATTCCTGGTTCATTAATTTCCATAAAGATTTCAGAAGCCATATTCCTGCATGGTTTGCACAGTGGTGGCATATACATGGCCCCATTGATGAAATCTTTCCAGCTGATCTTAAAGATCAGATTAATATCTTTTACTCCCTTTACCGTCCTAGTAAACAGGAGTCCCCATTACCTTTATTACTAATATTTTTATGCAGGTACAAAGTCCCGTGGATACTCAAATGGCATTGGGAAATTGTTGGATTCAACTTAACCCGACAATTCTATGCCAAATGGTGGCCCAGGTTTCAGCATAGCGACACTATCGCAATGGTGAGACGAGACTTCCCAGTAAGGGTACCAACTCCAGTAGTAGTCCCAGGCCCCTTACCACCAGCAACTCCAATGAAGGAATTGCCCGCTCATTCAAGCCAGGCTAACCTTCCTACAAAGCAAGTCCAGCCAGAAGAATCCTCATCTAAAGGATCTCTGAAAAAGTCTAGCAAGAAAAAGTCCAAGGCAAAGCTCCTCCAGAAGCTCCTTGAACAGCTTGACTCAGATAGTGAATCATCTTCTCAAAGTTCCTCCTCAGAACTCCCAGCAGGATATGCTCAGGATCCTTTTGAAGGAATTGAGGACTTTGATGCTGATGACCTCACACCTGACCTGGCACTCCCGTGAATTATTATTTACATAAAGTGGCTTCAATCACTACTTTCTTCAATAAAGAAAGAAAAGCTGACCACTCTGTGTAAACATAATATCACCGGTCTGCATAGGATCCCCTTTTCTAAAAAGCAGGATTCTCACAGACAGATCTGCTTTTCCACCGAAAGTAAGATGCCTCTGACAAGTAGGGCCCTCTAGTCCCTTCAGGTTGACTACTTTCCACCAAAAGCAGAGATTCTTCAGACAGCCAGGACCCCTAGTCCACTCTGCCTGTCCTTTTACCCAAGTAAAAGAATCTTATCTTACTTTCCAGCCCAAAAGTAGCCGAAAGTAATGAAAGAAACTTTTAAAGAATTTGAAGACTCAGTTGAAGTCCGGAAGCCCCTTTCCCTATATAAGGCAGCCTCCTCTTCTCTGTTAAGCAAGCTTTGAAAACTTCAGACCCTTTCTAGTCTGGTTTTTCAGAGATCATTACAAACCCCCTAGTTTTGTAATCATACCTATTACTTGTAAGCCTTCTTCATGATGCAAAAGAAGTGCTGCACCTCTATCACTGCTTATTTCCACTAGACCATTAGTTCTAGTGTTGTAAGTATTTATTTTCTTTAATTGAATATTTTGTTTTCATATCTGTTCCATATTCTTCGTTATTCCTCTAAAATTCCGCATGTCCTTTTATTTGGTATCAGAGCCATTTGACGGCCTGGTGTATTACCTCTGCAATTCCATTTGAGTCATCTAACTCATCTAGAAATCTTTATTTGTTCCACTTTTTAAATTCATTTGTAAGCTAGCACTCTAGTACCCAACCTTAGTTGAGACCCTCAAGAGTACGTAAGCCGCACCTTATCCCGACCGTAAGTCCCGTGTGAGGCAAAGAGTGGATCGCAGGCGAGAAGTTGAGAGAAATTGGTTAAGGGGAATGTCTAGAGTCAAACTTACATATTAATTTAAAATTTGATAACAATTTAGATTTTAAAAATGAGTAGATTATTCAGATCTAATTCTAGAGCTAGTACATCTAGATCTTCAGATTATTCTATGCCACATAGAGTAAATGAGGAAGAATTAGAAACAGAAGAAACTAGAACAGACTGGAAGAAATGGAATATTCCTCCAGTTAAAGAAAAAAATATTTATAGCACAACTTGGGTTCAGAAAACCTTTAGTGAAGAACACCAAGTTAAAACTGTTGAACAAGTTCATCCTCTCAGAAAAGAAGATGAGCTTTGTGAGCTCCTCAGTAAGGAGACTCTTAAAATTCACAAGGCCAAAGGATTTAATTTTATCCACATAGGTCTTGTCCAAGTGGCCATTAAGCCTCTTATTACCCAAGGCAGGAATGCTGCTGCCTTACTAGCACTAAGAGATGCGAGGTTTCTTGATTGGGAACCAAGTGTCTTGGGAATCATGGAGACAGGACTCCACCGAGGTCCAGTCTACTTTAACTGCTTCCCACACTTTACCCTTGACCTCCATTGTCCTAATACCCACATGGCACTAACTCTTGGTATCCGTCTCACAGGCGATATTACCAGGTTAGTAAAAAATACTAGTTCCATAGTACTTATTTACAGGATTTATTACAAGTGTATTCGTACCAATTTAAATGTACAATGCCTTGACCCAAGTCCTAAAGGAAGTACTATGTTAATACAAGCCAGTTCTGCACAGACTAACATCCAAATCCCAAAGCAGCTACTTTGGAAAGATGTGACTTTACCAGAGTCATGGACTGTACAGAATGAGAATTTTGATAAAGAATCTAGTACCGAGTCAACTACAACTGATTTGGAGACTATCAAACAGCTCCCTGATGGATCAGTTAAAATATCCTTTGATACTGCTAGATCCAGTAGATCTAGTAGATTCACCCCCAGGCATGATCAGTTTCCTGAAGGAAGGAAATCTGATTTCTCATCTGTTTCCCATAGAGACAGAGAGATTGCCAAAGAACTTGACCATAGGTTAAAAGGAATCGCTAATTCCTCAGACCCAGTAGCTAGACCAGTATACACTCCCATAAGTGTCCCATTAAAGTCTAGATACACAGAGTTCAAACAAACAGAGAATGATGATTTTACTCCATCACCCTCTCTGTCACCCACTGCTAGTGCTTTTGATGAATCCAGTAAAATTCATCAATTATACACTATCACTAGGGAAAAAGAATTTTTTATGCCTGATGTTTACAAGTTAAAAAAGGATTTCAAAACCCCTGAGAACAAACCTCTTAGGAAAGCTTTTGAGTCTTTACCTTGTAAAACCCAGGAATCCATTAAGAAAGAATGGGTTAAATTAATGTATAAATTAGAATCCGAAATTGCTTTTGAAAACTACTTAAAAAACTTCCACAAAGAAGTAAAAGTAGTAACTCAGCAAAATTGGAAAACAGAATCTGCCGTGGTAACCTCTAGTCATCCACCAGCAGAAACCATTGAATTTAAATGTGCAACTAAAACTATTACTGCTACTCCTTTTAAGATTCCAGTTTTAGAATCTGAAAAGAAGATAGTTGAACAAGTCAATTTCACCAACCAAAGCCTAATCACTATAGGTAAACAGTTGGATAAAATTGAAACTAAAATAGATGAAATTAAACCATCTTCAGTAGAAAGACCATTAGTCAACTTACCTGAAGAAAGAAAGAATTTAGGTTTAAAAGACAAAAACCTAATTCAACAGATTGATGCACTCTTATCCAGGAAAGAATCTACTAGTACTTCCCAGATAACAGTCATCAACCAAACTGAAGAAAGTTCAGAGTCTAATTCAGAATCTGATAGTCCCAAAGACACCACTGATTCTGACTCTGAAATAGAAAACTTAGAAAATCAGTTTAGGGATCACAGTATGACCCAACCTGATTCTAAAATCAATGCACTGGTTAGAGTCCCTACCAGCTCCACAAAGAACTGGTATTCTAGACCCACTCCACCAGATCTTCAATATGAAGAAAAGAATGTGTTAAACCAGTTTTCTGTTCAGTCTAACAGACTCTATGAATGGAACATAGATGGTCTAAGTGAACAGGAAATTATTAACAAAGTCAGTCATCTATCCATGGTTTTAAATAATTATATGACCAATCTTGATAGCCCTGAACCTGAGATTGTCAAACTAATTGTTTCAGGATTCACAGGTGTTCTTAGAAATTGGTGGGATAATTATTTGAAACAGGAACAACGAGACAGTATCATTAATGCTGTTCTCAAAGATGATGAAGGCATTCCAATCTTTGATGAAAGAATTGGAACAGCTAAGCCTGATGGTTGTAATACACTTATATTCACAATCATCAAGCACTTTGTTGGTACTCCTAGTAGCATCACTGCTAGGATTCATGACCAGTTGACCAACCTAAAATGTCCCACACTTAGTGACTTTAGGTGGTATAAAGATGTTTTTGTTTCTCGTGTCATGCTTAGACCAGACTGCCAGAAAGCATTCTGGAAAGAGAAATTTGTTAATGGTTTACCCAGTCTCTTTGCCCATAAGGTAAGAGAAACCCTTAGCAAAGACACAGGAATAATTGAATACGATAGTCTTGCTTATGGAGAACTCATTAGCACCATCCAAAATGTAGGATTAAAATGGTGTGTAGATCTGAGAATCAATAAGCAATTAACAAATGAAAAACATAAGGCTAAATATGAATTAGGAAATTTTTGTGAACAATATGGGTTACAGCCAATAGCTCCTTCCCATAAGAAACACAGGAAATCCAAATCACACAAGCCTTATTTTAAAAACAAATCCTATCAAAGACATTTTCCTCACCACAAAACTGCCAAGAGATCTAAACCAGAATCTTCCAGAAAACCTAGAAGAAAATTTAGATCCAAAAGGACAGATAAAGGTAAAGGAAAAGTCCAAGATATTACATGTTTTAACTGTGGAAAATCAGGCCACATTAGTCCTGAATGCCCTGTTAAAAAACAAGTCAAAAGATTAAATTTATCCCAAGATGATGAGGACAGAATCCTTGAAATCTTTAGGATAAACAATCTTGAAAGTTCTGAAGAATCAGATAGCCCAGTAGGCACCCCAGACTCTTCAGATTATTATTCAGCTTCTGATCACCCTGATGCACCTAAAATTAAAATAGGATGCTCTTGTCAAAAACAAGTTAGGGTAATCACAAAGCAAAATGAAGAACACATACTTATAGACTTGATCTCCAAGATAGAGGATCCAGATCTAAAAGATAAGTATGTTAAACAGCTTAGAAACCTTTTCAGTAAAAAGGATAATAAGCAACCTGTTATTGAAAAACAATTAATAAGCCTTAACAAAACTATGGAAAGATTTAGTAAGGAAAAGAAAAAAGAAATCACCTTACAAGATCTCCAAAGTGAAGTTAATAAGCTTAAAATTGAGATAAAAGATTTAAAAGCTCAAGACAAGAAATTTGCTGAAGCTTTAACTCTTTTACAAACAGAAAAATATTCTGAAAAATCCCAGGATTCTGATCCAGAAGATCAGACTGCAGATTTTATTAATCCTTTTGATCATCAAGGCTACACACAGGGGATACCAGTAACCTCCTCCTTTCAGACGGAAACTTCTGGTGTAACGAACCTGCCTTCATTCCAGGAAGGAGCCTCTTCCGATGACAAAAGAATTAGTTTGATTAATTCTTTAACTGTCCAAAAATGGCATGTTGAAGTAAAATTAATCATTAACAATAATTTTCATATTAATGTTATTGCCCTATTGGATACTGGAGCAGATGTTAACTGCATCCAAGAAGGATTAGTTCCAACCATGTTTTATGAAAAAACATTGGAAAGAATTAGTTCTGCCAATGGCAGCAAAATGAATGTTAAATACAAACTTCCTAAAGTTCATGTCTGTCAGCAAGATGTATGTTTTGAAACATCATTCCTTCTTGTTAATAACATGACTGATGCTGTTATTCTTGGTCTTCCATTTGTATATCTTTTGTACCCTTTTAGTACAGATACAGATGGAATATCAACCAAGCATTTTGGAAGAAAAATTGTATTTCCATTTATTACCAAACCTAAAAAAAGACATTTAAGGCAGCTAAAAGACATTTCTGTCTCACAGTCCCTTAATGTTATTAACAGAAAAATTAAGCAAGTGGAATTTCTTAAACAAGAGATTAACCACCTCAGAACTAAAGAAAACCTAACCAATCCAATCTTACAACAGAAGATCGATAGGTTTAGGGAAAACTTAGAGTCAGAAGTTTGTTCCTCCCTTCCTACAGCATTCTGGCATAGGAAGAAACACATGGTCAGACTTCCATATATTAAAGGATTTACTGAGGACAATATCCCTACTAAATCCAGACCAATCCAAATGAACCATGAAACTACTGAGATCTGTAAAAAGGAAATCTCAGAGTTACTGAAAAATGGTATCATTAGGAATAGTAAGTCACCTTGGTCTTGCCCTGCTTTCTATGTCATCAAAAACGCTGAATTAGAAAGAGGAGTCCCAAGGTTAGTCATTAATTACAAACCTTTAAACAAGGTCTTAGAATGGATTAGGTACCCTATACCTAACAAACAGGATTTGATAAAAAGACTCAATAAGTCCACTATCTTTTCCAAATTTGATTTGAAAAGTGGTTTTTGGCAAATACAGATCCACCCTATGGACAGGTATAAAACTGCTTTTACTACTCCCTTCGGACATTATGAATGGAATGTCATGCCCTTTGGGTTAAAAAATGCCCCAAGTGAATTCCAGAACATAATGAATGAAGTATTCAATTGTATCAGTCATTTTTCTATTGTCTATATAGATGATATACTCATCTTCTCCAGATCAATAGAAGAACACTGGAAGCACCTTCATGCTTTTCATACAATTGTCAAACAAAATGGTTTAGTCTTATCTGCATCTAAGATTAAGTTATTTCAAACCTCAGTAAGGTTTTTAGGATACAACATCCAGGATTCTACTATCACTCCTATTAGTAGAGCTATCCAATTTGCAGATAAATTCCCAGATGAAATTCTGGACAAAACCCAGTTACAAAGGTTTTTAGGTTCCCTAAACTATGTTTCTGACTTTTATCAGGATCTTAGGCAAACCATCAAACCTCTGTATGACAGGCTCAAAGGAAATCCTCCTCCTTGGACCACTGTTCATACTTCCATTGTTCAACAGGTCAAGAAGTTCATTCAAACTCTTCCCTGTCTTGGTATTCCGTCCGTTGATTCTTTCAAAATCATCCAGACTGATGCCTCCGATATTGGTTATGGTGGAATCCTCCTTCAGAGAGAATCTCCTAATTCTCCTGAACAGATTGTTCGGTTCCATTCTGGTATTTGGAATAAGACCCAAAAGAATTATTCCACTATTAAAAAAGAAATTTTATCTATTGTCCTGTGTATCTCTAAATTCCAGGATGATATATTGAATCGAAAATTCCTTGTGCGGGTTGACTGTAAATCAGCCAAGGATGTATTAACCAAAGATGTCAAAAATATAGCTGCTAAGCAGATTTTTGCTCGTTGGCAATCTATTTTAAGTATTTTCGATTTTGATATAGAATATATCAAAGGAGAACATAACTATATTCCTGATTTCCTAACCAGAGAATTTTTGCAGGAACCTCATGGCGGACAGGAAACCTAGTTCATCCGGATCCTCCTCCAAAAATTCCAGGGGGAAGGGAAAGGATAAAATATTACCCAAATCTGAACCTGACTTACCATTAGTTTTATCAAACAGATTTCAATTACCAACTACTCAGCCCACAAGGCCAGTAGCCCAAGCCCAACCTAAATTGAGTCAAATAATGGCCCAAGAAATAGCCAGAATGGACTCAGCAAGTACCCAATCAGCCCTGGTTATCCGACCAGTAGCCATATCAACCAAGGTTAACCCACTAACCTTTACCCAAATGGCCCAACAGCAACCTGTCAGGACCAATAGTGCCATGACAAACCCCTATCAGGCCTCACAACCCTTTGTAGCCCAATTAGGCCCAAAGGTTGACTATGTCAAAGCCCACTCCGAGAATGTTCTAGCCATTGAACTAGCCCATTCTAATTACAAGGATCCAAAAGACCTTGTTCAGGCCTACCTCCCAACAGGTTGGACCTATATCCCAGTAGACTTGGAAAAACCCCATAGTTTTTACCAAGATATTCTCTACTATACCAAATCCATATTTACCAAGCCCATTTATGATAAGATAAACCCATCTAAGGTTATCTATCATAGCTTGTATATTACCAAAATCATTTCTATTGATGAATGGGGTTCTCACCCTTCTTTACTCAGAGAACTTCCCTATCACAGTAGACAGTTTAATTACTATGACTACATTGAGTCATGGTCTAAAATACTACTCTACCAGAATGAGGATTTGTCCCATTCCTGGTTCATTAATTTCCATAAAGATTTCAGAAGCCATATTCCTGCATGGTTTGCACAGTGGTGGCATATACATGGCCCCATTGATGAAATCTTTCCAGCTGATCTTAAAGATCAGATTAATATCTTTTACTCCCTTTACCGTCCTAGTAAACAGGAGTCCCCATTACCTTTATTACTAATATTTTTATGCAGGTACAAAGTCCCGTGGATACTCAAATGGCATTGGGAAATTGTTGGATTCAACTTAACCCGACAATTCTATGCCAAATGGTGGCCCAGGTTTCAGCATAGCGACACTATCGCAATGGTGAGACGAGACTTCCCAGTAAGGGTACCAACTCCAGTAGTAGTCCCAGGCCCCTTACCACCAGCAACTCCAATGAAGGAATTGCCCGCTCATTCAAGCCAGGCTAACCTTCCTACAAAGCAAGTCCAGCCAGAAGAATCCTCATCTAAAGGATCTCTGAAAAAGTCTAGCAAGAAAAAGTCCAAGGCAAAGCTCCTCCAGAAGCTCCTTGAACAGCTTGACTCAGATAGTGAATCATCTTCTCAAAGTTCCTCCTCAGAACTCCCAGCAGGATATGCTCAGGATCCTTTTGAAGGAATTGAGGACTTTGATGCTGATGACCTCACACCTGACCTGGCACTCCCGTGAATTATTATTTACATAAAGTGGCTTCAATCACTACTTTCTTCAATAAAGAAAGAAAAGCTGACCACTCTGTGTAAACATAATATCACCGGTCTGCATAGGATCCCCTTTTCTAAAAGCAGGATTCTCACAGACAGATCTGCTTTTCCACCGAAAGTAAGATGCCTCTGACAAGTAGGGCCCTCTAGTCCCTTCAGGTTGACTACTTTCCACCAAAAGCAGAGATTCTTCAGACAGCCAGGACCCCTAGTCCACTCTGCCTGTCCTTTTACCCAAGTAAAAGAATCTTATCTTACTTTCCAGCCCAAAAGTAGCCGAAAGTAATGAAAGAAACTTTTAAAGAATTTGAAGACTCAGTTGAAGTCCGGAAGCCCCTTTCCCTATATAAGGCAGCCTCCTCTTCTCTGTTAAGCAAGCTTTGAAAACTTCAGACCCTTTCTAGTCTGGTTTTTCAGGATCATTACAAACCCCCTAGTTTTGTAATCATACCTATTACTTGTAAGCCTTCTTCATGATGCAAAAGAAGTGCTGCACCTCTATCACTGCTTATTTCCACTAGACCATTAGTTCTAGTGTTGTAAGTATTTATTTTCTTTAATTGAATATTTTGTTTTCATATCTGTTCCATATTCTTCGTTATTCCTCTAAAATTCCGCATGTCCTTTTATTTGGCAAATACAGATCCACCCTATGGACAGGTATAAAACTGCTTTTACTACTCCCTTCGGACATTATGAATGGAATGTCATGCCCTTTGGGTTAAAAAATGCCCCAAGTGAATTCCAGAACATAATGAATGAAGTATTCAATTGTATCAGTCATTTTTCTATTGTCTATATAGATGATATACTCATCTTCTCCAGATCAATAGAAGAACACTGGAAGCACCTTCATGCTTTTCATACAATTGTCAAACAAAATGGTTTAGTCTTATCTGCATCTAAGATTAAGTTATTTCAAACCTCAGTAAGGTTTTTAGGATACAACATCCAGGATTCTACTATCACTCCTATTAGTAGAGCTATCCAATTTGCAGATAAATTCCCAGATGAAATTCTGGACAAAACCCCGTTACAAAGGTTTTTAGGTTCCCTAAACTATGTTTCTGACTTTTATCAGGATCTTAGGCAAACCATCAAACCTCTGTATGACAGGCTGAAAGGAAACGCTGATACCAAATAAGGGACTGTGAGACAGAAATGTCTTTGAAAGCAGAAGTATTGAAATCGTTATTTGTTCCACTTTTTAAATTCATTTGTAAGCTAGCACTCTAGTACCCAACCTTAGTTGAGACCCTCAAGAGTACGTAAGCCGCACCTTATCCCGACCGTAAGTCCCGTGTGAGGCAAAGAGTGGATCGCAGGCGAGAAGTTGAGAGAAATTGGTTAAGGGGAATGTCTAGAGTCAAACTTACATATTAATTTAAAAATTTGATAACAATTTAGATTTTAAAAATGAGTAGATTATTCAGATCTAATTCTAGAGCTAGTACATCTAGATCATCAGATTATTCTATGCCACATAGAGTAAATGAGGAAGAATTAGAAACAGAAGAAACTAGAACAGACTGGAAGAAATGGAATATTCCTTGTAAGCTAGCACTCTAGTACCCAACCTTAGTTGAGACCCTCAAGAGTACGTAAGCCGCACCTTATCCCGACCGTAAGTCCCGTGTGAGGCAAAGAGTGGATCGCAGGCGAGAAGTTGAGAGAAATTGGTTAAGGGGAATGTCTAGAGTCAAACTTACATATTAATTTAAAAATTTGATAACAATTTAGATTTTAAAAATGAGTAGATTATTCAGATCTAATTCTAGAGCTAGTACATCTAGATCTTCAGATTATTCTATGCCACATAGAGTAAATGAGGAAGAATTAGAAACAGAAGAAACTAGAACAGACTGGAAGAAATGGAATATTCCTCCAGTTAAAGAAAAAAATATTTATAGCACAACTTGGGTTCAGAAAACCTTTAGTGAAGAACACCAAGTTAAAACTGTTGAACAAGTTCATCCTCTCAGAAAAGAAGATGAGCTTTGTGAGCTCCTCAGTAAGGAGACTCTTAAAATTCACAAGGCCAAAGGATTTAATTCCAGGATGATATATTGAATCAAAAATTCCTTGTGCGGGTTGACTGTAAATCAGCCAAGGATGTATTAACCAAAGATGTCAAAAATATAGCTGCTAAGCAGATTTTTGCTCGTTGGCAATCTATTTTAAGTATTTTCGATTTTGATATAGAATATATCAAAGGAGAACATAACTATATTCCTGATTTCCTAACCAGAGAATTTTTGCAGGAACCTCATGGCGGACAGGAAACCTAGTACATCCGACACCTCCTCCAAAAATTCCAGGGGGAAGGGATAAGGTGCGGCTTACGTACTCTTGAGGGTCTCAACTAAGGTTGGGTACTAGAGTGCTAGCTTACAAATGAATTTAAAAAGTGGAACAAATAAAGATTTCTAGATGAGTTAGATGACTCAAATGGAATTGCAACCAAATAAAAGGACATGCGGAATTTTAGAGGAATAACGAAGAATATGGAACAGATATGAAAACAAAATATTCAATTAAAGAAAATAAATACTTACAACACTAGAACTAATGGTCTAGTGGAAATAAGCAGTGATAGAGGTGCAGCACTTCTTTTGCATCATGAAGAAGGCTTACAAGTAATAGGTATGATTACAAAACTAGGGGGTTTGTAATGATCTCTGAAAAACCAGACTAGAAAGGGTCTGAAGTTTTCAAAGCTTGCTTAACAGAGAAGAGGAGGCTGCCTTATATAGGGAAAGGGGCTTCCGGACTTCAACTGAGTCTTCAAATTCTTTAAAAGTTTCTTTCATTACTTTCGGCTACTTTTGGGCTGGAAAGTAAGATAAGATTCTTTTACTTGGGTAAAAGGACAGGCAGAGTGGACTAGGGGTCCTGGCTGTCTGAAGAATCTCTGCTTTTGGTGGAAAGTAGTCAACCTGAAGGGACTAGAGGGCCCTACTTGTCAGAGGCATCTTACTTTCGGTGGAAAAGCAGATCTGTCTGTGAGAATCCTGCTTTTAGAAAAGGGGATCCTATGCAGACCGGTGATATTATGTTTACACAGAGTGGTCAGCTTTTCTTTCTTTATTGAAGAAAGTAGTGATTGAAGCCACTTTATGTAAATAATAATTCACGGGAGTGCCAGGTCAGGTGTGAGGTCATCAGCATCAAAGTCCTCAATTCCTTCAAAAGGATCCTGAGCATATCCTGCTGGGAGTTCTGAGGAGGAACTTTGAGAAGATGATTCACTATCTGAGTCAAGCTGTTCAAGGAGCTTCTGGAGGAGCTTTGCCTTGGACTTTTTCTTGCTAGACTTTTTCAGAGATCCTTTAGATGAGGATTCTTCTGGCTGGACTTGCTTTGTAGGAAGGTTAGCCTGGCTTGAATGAGCGGGCAATTCCTTCATTGGAGTTGCTGGTGGTAAGGGGCCTGGGACTACTACTGGAGTTGGTACCCTTACTGGGAAGTCTCGTCTCACCATTGCGATAGTGTCGCTATGCTGAAACCTGGGCCACCATTTGGCATAGAATTGTCGGGTTAAGTTGAATCCAACAATTTCCCAATGCCATTTGAGTATCCACGGGACTTTGTACCTGCATAAAAATATTAGTAATAAAGGTAATGGGGACTCCTGTTTACTAGGACGGTAAAGGGAGTAAAAGATATTAATCTGATTTTTAAGATCAGCTGGAAAGATTTCATCAATGGGGCCATGTATATGCCACCACTGTGCAAACCATGCAGGAATATGGCTTCTGAAATCTTTATGGAAATTAATGAACCAGGAATGGGACAAATCCTCATTCTGGTAGAGTAGTATTTTAGACCATGACTCAATGTAGTCATAGTAATTAAACTGTCTACTGTGATAGGGAAGTTCTCTGAGTAAAGAAGGGTGAGAACCCCATTCATCAATAGAAATGATTTTGGTAATATACAAGCTATGATAGATAACCTTAGATGGGTTTATCTTATCATAAATGGGCTTGGTAAATATGGATTTGGTATAGTAGAGAATATCTTGGTAAAAACTATGGGGTTTTTCCAAGTCTACTGGGATATAGGTCCAACCTGTTGGGAGGTAGGCCTGAACAAGGTCTTTTGGATCCTTGTAATTAGAATGGGCTAGTTCAATGGCTAGAACATTCTCGGAGTGGGCTTTGACATAGTCAACCTTTGGGCCTAATTGGGCTACAAAGGGTTGTGAGGCCTGATAGGGGTTTGTCATGGCACTATTGGTCCTGACAGGTTGCTGTTGGGCCATTTGGGTAAAGGTTAGTGGGTTAACCTTGGTTGATATGGCTACTGGTCGGATAACCAGGGCTGATTGGGTACTTGCTGAGTCCATTCTGGCTATTTCTTGGGCCATTATTTGACTCAATTTAGGTTGGGCTTGGGCTACTGGCCTTGTGGGCTGAGTAGTTGGTAATTGAAATCTGTTTGATAAAACTAATGGTAAGTCAGGTTCAGATTTGGGTAATATTTTATCCTTTCCCTTCCCCCTGGAATTTTTGGAGGAGGATCCGGATGAACTAGGTTTCCTGTCCGCCATGAGGTTCCTGCAAAAATTCTCTGGTTAGGAAATCAGGAATATAGTTATGTTCTCCTTTGATATATTCTATATCAAAATCGAAAATACTTAAAATAGATTGCCAACGAGCAAAAATCTGCTTAGCAGCTATATTTTTGACATCTTTGGTTAATACATCCTTGGCTGATTTACAGTCAACCCGCACAAGGAATTTTCGATTCAATATATCATCCTGGAATTTAGAGATACACAGGACAATAGATAAAATTTCTTTTTTAATAGTGGAATAATTCTTTTGGGTCTTATTCCAGATACCAGAATGGAACCGAACAATCTGTTCAGGAGAATTAGGAGATTCTCTCTGAAGGAGGATTCCACCATAACCAATATCGGAGGCATCAGTCTGGATGATTTTGAAAGAATCAACGGACGGAATACCAAGACAGGGAAGAGTTTGAATGAACTTCTTGACCTGTTGAACAATGGAAGTATGAACAGTGGTCCAAGGAGGAGGATTTCCTTTGAGCCTGTCATACAGAGGTTTGATGGTTTGCCTAAGATCCTGATAAAAGTCAGAAACATAGTTTAGGGAACCTAAAAACCTTTGTAACTGGGTTTTGTCCAGAATTTCATCTGGGAATTTATCTGCAAATTGGATAGCTCTACTAATAGGAGTGATAGTAGAATCCTGGATGTTGTATCCTAAAAACCTTACTGAGGTTTGAAATAACTTAATCTTAGATGCAGATAAGACTAAACCATTTTGTTTGACAATTGTATGAAAAGCATGAAGGTGCTTCCAGTGTTCTTCTATTGATCTGGAGAAGATGAGTATATCATCTATATAGACAATAGAAAAATGACTGATACAATTGAATACTTCATTCATTATGTTCTGGAATTCACTTGGGGCATTTTTTAACCCAAAGGGCATGACATTCCATTCATAATGTCCGAAGGGAGTAGTAAAAGCAGTTTTATACCTGTCCATAGGGTGGATCTGTATTTGCCAAAAACCACTTTTCAAATCAAATTTGGAAAAGATAGTGGACTTATTGAGTCTTTTTATCAAATCCTGTTTGTTAGGTATAGGGTACCTAATCCATTCTAAGACCTTGTTTAAAGGTTTGTAATTAATGACTAACCTTGGGACTCCTCTTTCTAATTCAGCGTTTTTGATGACATAGAAAGCAGGGCAAGACCAAGGTGACTTACTATTCCTAATGATACCATTTTTCAGTAACTCTGAGATTTCCTTTTTACAGATCTCAGTAGTTTCATGGTTCATTTGGATTGGTCTGGATTTAGTAGGGATATTGTCCTCAGTAAATCCTTTAATATATGGAAGTCTGACTATGTGTTTCTTCCTATGCCAGAATGCTGTAGGAAGGGAGGAACAAACTTCTGACTCTAAGTTTTCCCTAAACCTATCGATCTTCTGTTGTAAGATTGGATTGGTTAGGTTTTCTTTAGTTCTGAGGTGGTTAATCTCTTGTTTAAGAAATTCCACTTGCTTAATTTTTCTGTTAATAACATTAAGGGACTGTGAGACAGAAATGTCTTTTAGCTGCCTTAAATGTCTTTTTTTAGGTTTGGTAATAAATGGAAATACAATTTTTCTTCCAAAATGCTTGGTTGATATTCCATCTGTATCTGTACTAAAAGGGTACAAAAGATATACAAATGGAAGACCAAGAATAACAGCATCAGTCATGTTATTAACAAGAAGGAATGATGTTTCAAAACATACATCTTGCTGACAGACATGAACTTTAGGAAGTTTGTATTTAACATTCATTTTGCTGCCATTGGCAGAACTAATTCTTTCCAATGTTTTTTCATAAAACATGGTTGGAACTAATCCTTCTTGGATGCAGTTAACATCTGCTCCAGTATCCAATAGGGCAATAACATTAATATGAAAATTATTGTTAATGATTAATTTTACTTCAACATGCCATTTTTGGACAGTTAAAGAATTAATCAAACTAATTCTTTTGTCATCGGAAGAGGCTCCTTCCTGGAATGAAGGCAGGTTCGTTACACCAGAAGTTTCCGTCTGAAAGGAGGAGGTTACTGGTATCCCCTGTGTGTAGCCTTGATGATCAAAAGGATTAATAAAATCTGCAGTCTGATCTTCTGGATCAGAATCCTGGGATTTTTCAGAATATTTTTCTGTTTGTAAAAGAGTTAAAGCTTCAGCAAATTTCTTGTCTTGAGCTTTTAAATCTTTTATCTCAATTTTAAGCTTATTAACTTCACTTTGGAGATCTTGTAAGGTGATTTCTTTTTTCTTTTCCTTACTAAATCTTTCCATAGTTTTGTTAAGGCTTATTAATTGTTTTTCAATAACAGGTTGCTTATTATCCTTTTTACTGAAAAGGTTTCTAAGCTGTTTAACATACTTATCTTTTAGATCTGGATCCTCTATCTTGGAGATCAAGTCTATAAGTATGTGTTCTTCATTTTGCTTTGTGATTACCCTAACTTGTTTTTGACAAGAGCATCCTATTTTAATTTTAGGTGCATCAGGGTGATCAGAAGCTGAATAATAATCTGAAGAGTCTGGGGTGCCTACTGGGCTATCTGATTCTTCAGAACTTTCAAGATTGTTTATCCTAAAGATTTCAAGGATTCTGTCCTCATCATCTTGGGATAAATTCAATCTTTTGACTTGTTTTTTAACAGGGCATTCAGGACTAATGTGGCCTGATTTTCCACAGTTAAAACATGTAATATCTTGGACTTTTCCTTTACCTTTATCTGTCCTTTTGGATCTAAATTTTCTTCTAGGTTTTCTGGAAGATTCTGGTTTAGATCTCTTGGCAGTTTTGTGGTGAGGAAAATGTCTTTGATAGGATTTGTTTTTAAAATAAGGCTTGTGTGATTTGGATTTCCTGTGTTTCTTATGGGAAGGAGCTATTGGCTGTAACCCATATTGTTCACAAAAATTTCCTAATTCATATTTAGCCTTATGTTTTTCATTTGTTAATTGCTTATTGATTCTCAGATCTACACACCATTTTAATCCTACATTTTGGATGGTGCTAATGAGTTCTCCATAAGCAAGACTATCGTATTCAATTATTCCTGTGTCTTTGCTAAGGGTTTCTCTTAACTTATGGGCAAAGAGACTGGGTAAACCATTAACAAATTTCTCTTTCCAGAATGCTTTCTGGCAGTCTGGTCTAAGCATGACACGAGAAACAAAAACATCTTTATACCACCTAAAGTCACTAAGTGTGGGACATTTTAGGTTGGTCAACTGGTCATGAATCCTAGCAGTGATGCTACTAGGAGTACCAACAAAGTGCTTGATGATTGTGAATATAAGTGTATTACAACCATCAGGCTTAGCTGTTCCAATTCTTTCATCAAAGATTGGAATGCCTTCATCATCTTTGAGAACAGCATTAATGATACTGTCTCGTTGTTCCTGTTTCAAATAATTATCCCACCAATTTCTAAGAACACCTGTGAATCCTGAAACAATTAGTTTGACAATCTCAGGTTCAGGGCTATCAAGATTGGTCATATAATTATTTAAAACCATGGATAGATGACTGACTTTGTTAATAATTTCCTGTTCACTTAGACCATCTATGTTCCATTCATAGAGTCTGTTAGACTGAACAGAAAACTGGTTTAACACATTCTTTTCTTCATATTGAAGATCTGGTGGAGTGGGTCTAGAATACCAGTTCTTTGTGGAGCTGGTAGGGACTCTAACCAGTGCATTGATTTTAGAATCAGGTTGGGTCATACTGTGATCCCTAAACTGATTTTCTAAGTTTTCTATTTCAGAGTCAGAATCAGTGGTGTCTTTGGGACTATCAGATTCTGAATTAGACTCTGAACTTTCTTCAGTTTGGTTGATGACTGTTATCTGGGAAGTACTAGTAGATTCTTTCCTGGATAAGAGTGCATCAATCTGTTGAATTAGGTTTTTGTCTTTTAAACCTAAATTCTTTCTTTCTTCAGGTAAGTTGACTAATGGTCTTTCTACTGAAGATGGTTTAATTTCATCTATTTTAGTTTCAATTTTATCCAACTGTTTACCTATAGTGATTAGGCTTTGGTTGGTGAAATTGACTTGTTCAACTATCTTCTTTTCAGATTCTAAAACTGGAATCTTAAAAGGAGTAGCAGTAATAGTTTTAGTTGCACATTTAAATTCAATGGTTTCTGCTGGTGGATGACTAGAGGTTACCACGGCAGATTCTGTTTTCCAATTTTGCTGAGTTACTACTTTTACTTCTTTGTGGAAGTTTTTTAAGTAGTTTTCAAAAGCAATTTCGGATTCTAATTTATACATTAATTTAACCCATTCTTTCTTAATGGATTCCTGGGTTTTACAAGGTAAAGACTCAAAAGCTTTCCTAAGAGGTTTGTTCTCAGGGGTTTTGAAATCCTTTTTTAACTTGTAAACATCAGGCATAAAAAATTCTTTTTCCCTAGTGATAGTGTATAATTGATGAATTTTACTGGATTCATCAAAAGCACTAGCAGTGGGTGACAGAGAGGGTGATGGAGTAAAATCATCATTCTCTGTTTGTTTGAACTCTGTGTATCTAGACTTTAATGGGACACTTATGGGAGTGTATACTGGTCTAGCTACTGGGTCTGAGGAATTAGCGATTCCTTTTAACCTATGGTCAAGTTCTTTGGCAATCTCTCTGTCTCTATGGGAAACAGATGAGAAATCAGATTTCCTTCCTTCAGGAAACTGATCATGCCTGGGGGTGAATCTACTAGATCTACTGGATCTAGCAGTATCAAAGGATATTTTAACTGATCCATCAGGGAGCTGTTTGATAGTCTCCAAATCAGTTGTAGTTGACTCGGTACTAGATTCTTTATCAAAATTTTCATTCTGCATGGTCCAAGACTCTGGTAGGGTCACATCTTTCCAAAGTATCTGCTTTGGGATTTGGATGTGGGTCTGTGCAGAACTGGCTTGTATTAACATAGTACTTCCTTTAGGACTTGGGTCAAGGCATTGTACATTTAAATTGGTACGAATACACTTGTAATAAATCCTGTAAATAAGTACTATGGAACTAGTATTTTTTACTAACCTGGTAATATCGCCTGTGAGACGGATACCAAGAGTTAGTGCCATGTGGGTATTAGGACAATGGAGGTCAAGGGTAAAGTGTGGGAAGCAGTTAAAGTAGACTGGACCTCGGTGGAGTCCTGTCTCCATGATTCCCAAGACACTTGGTTCCCAATCAAGAAACCTCGCATCTCTTAGTGCTAGTAAGGCAGCAGCATTCCTGCCTTGGGTAATAAGAGGCTTAATGGCCACTTGGACAAGACCTATGTGGATAAAATTAAATCCTTTGGCCTTGTGAATTTTAAGAGTCTCCTTACTGAGGAGCTCACAAAGCTCATCTTCTTTTCTGAGAGGATGAACTTGTTCAACAGTTTTAACTTGGTGTTCTTCACTAAAGGTTTTCTGAACCCAAGTTGTGCTATAAATATTTTTTTCTTTAACTGGAGGAATATTCCATTTCTTCCAGTCTGTTCTAGTTTCTTCTGTTTCTAATTCTTCCTCATTTACTCTATGTGGCATAGAATAATCTGAAGATCTAGATGTACTAGCTCTAGAATTAGATCTGAATAATCTACTCATTTTTAAAATCTAAATTGTTATCAAATTTTAAATTAATATGTAAGTTTGACTCTAGACATTCCCCTTAACCAATTTCTCTCAACTTCTCGCCTGCGATCCACTCTTTGCCTCACACGGGACTTACGGTCGGGATAAGGTGCGGCTTACGTACTCTTGAGGGTCTCAACTAAGGTTGGGTACTAGAGTGCTAGCTTACAAATGAATTTAAAAAGTGGAACAAATAAAGATTTCTAGATGAGTTAGATGACTCAAATGGAATTGCAGAGGTAATACACCAGGCCGTCAAATGGCTCTGATACCAAATAAAAGGACATGCGGAATTTTAGAGGAATAACGAAGAATATGGAACAGATATGAAAACAAAATATTCAATTAAAGAAAATAAATACTTACAACACTAGAACTAATGGTCTAGTGGAAATAAGCAGTGATAGAGGTGCAGCACTTCTTTTGCATCATGAAGAAGGCTTACAAGTAATAGGTATGATTACAAAACTTGGGGGTTTGTAATGATCTCTGAAAAACCAGACTAGAAAGGGTCTGAAGTTTTCAAAGCTTGCTTAACAGAGAAGAGGAGGCTGCCTTATATAGGGAAAGGGGCTTCCGGACTTCAACTGAGTCTTCAAATTCTTTAAAAGTTTCTTTCATTACTTTCGGCTACTTTTGGGCTGGAAAGTAAGATAAGATTCTTTTACTTGGGTAAAAGGACAGGCAGAGTGGACTAGGGGTCCTGGCTGTCTGAAGAATCTCTGCTTTTGGTGGAAAGTAGTCAACCTGAAGGGACTAGAGGGCCCTACTTGTCAGAGGCATCTTACTTTCGGTGGAAAAGCAGATCTGTCTGTGAGAATCCTGCTTTTTAGAAAAGGGGATCCTATGCAGACCGGTGATATTATGTTTACACAGAGTGGTCAGCTTTTCTTTCTTTATTGAAGAAAGTAGTGATTGAAGCCACTTTATGTAAATAATAATTCACGGGAGTGCCAGGTCAGGTGTGAGGTCATCAGCATCAAAGTCCTCAATTCCTTCAAAAGGATCCTGAGCATATCCTGCTGGGAGTTCTGAGGAGGAACTTTGAGAAGATGATTCACTATCTGAGTCAAGCTGTTCAAGGAGCTTCTGGAGGAGCTTTGCCTTGGACTTTTTCTTGCTAGACTTTTTCAGAGATCCTTTAGATGAGGATTCTTCTGGCTGGACTTGCTTTGTAGGAAGGTTAGCCTGGCTTGAATGAGCGGGCAATTCCTTCATTGGAGTTGCTGGTGGTAAGGGGCCTGGGACTACTACTGGAGTTGGTACCCTTACTGGGAAGTCTCGTCTCACCATTGCGATAGTGTCGCTATGCTGAAACCTGGGCCACCATTTGGCATAGAATTGTCGGGTTAAGTTGAATCCAACAATTTCCCAATGCCATTTGAGTATCCACGGGACTTTGTACCTGCATAAAAATATTAGTAATAAAGGTAATGGGGACTCCTGTTTACTAGGACGGTAAAGGGAGTAAAAGATATTAATCTGATCTTTAAGATCAGCTGGAAAGATTTCATCAATGGGGCCATGTATATGCCACCACTGTGCAAACCATGCAGGAATATGGCTTCTGAAATCTTTATGGAAATTAATGAACCAGGAATGGGACAAATCCTCATTCTGGTAGAGTAGTATTTTAGACCATGACTCAATGTAGTCATAGTAATTAAACTGTCTACTGTGATAGGGAAGTTCTCTGAGTAAAGAAGGGTGAGAACCCCATTCATCAATAGAAATGATTTTGGTAATATACAAGCTATGATAGATAACCTTAGATGGGTTTATCTTATCATAAATGGGCTTGGTAAATATGGATTTGGTATAGTAGAGAATATCTTGGTAAAAACTATGGGGTTTTTCCAAGTCTACTGGGATATAGGTCCAACCTGTTGGGAGGTAGGCCTGAACAAGGTCTTTTGGATCCTTGTAATTAGAATGGGCTAGTTCAATGGCTAGAACATTCTCGGAGTGGGCTTTGACATAGTCAACCTTTGGGCCTAATTGGGCTACAAAGGGTTGTGAGGCCTGATAGGGGTTTGTCATGGCACTATTGGTCCTGACAGGTTGCTGTTGGGCCATTTGGGTAAAGGTTAGTGGGTTAACCTTGGTTGATATGGCTACTGGTCGGATAACCAGGGCTGATTGGGTACTTGCTGAGTCCATTCTGGCTATTTCTTGGGCCATTATTTGACTCAATTTAGGTTGGGCTTGGGCTACTGGCCTTGTAGGCTGAGTAGTTGGTAATAGAAATCTGTTTGACAAAACTAATGGTAAGTCAGGTTCAGATTTTGGTATTATTTTATCCAATTTTTCTTCCAAAATGCTTGGTTGATATTTCATCTGTATCTGTACTAAAAGGGTACAAAAGATATACAAATGGAAGACCAAGAATAACAGCATCAGTCATGTTATTAACAAGAAGGAATGATGTTTCAAAACATACATCTTGCTGACAGACATGAACTTTAGGAAGTTTGTATTTAACATTCATTTTGTTGCCATTGGCAGAACTAATTCTTTCCAATGTTTTTTCATAAAACATGGTTGGAACTAATCCTTCTTGGATGCAGTTAACATCTGCTCCAGTATCCAATAGGGCAATAACATTAATATGAAAATTATTGTTAATGATTAATTTTACTTCAACATGCCATTTTTGGACAGTTAAAGAATTAATCAAACTAATTCTTTTGTCATCGAAAGAGGCTCCTTCCTGGAATGAAGGCAGGTTCGTTACACCAGAAGTTTCCGTCTAAAAGGATGAGGTTACTGGTATCCCCTGTGTGTAGCCTTGATGATCAAAAGGATTAATAAAATCTGCAGTCTGATCTTCTGGATCAGAATCCTGGGATTTTTCAGAATATTTTTCTGTTTGTACAAGAGTTAAAGCTTCAGCAAATTTCTTGTCTTGAGCTTTTAAATCTTTTATCTCAATTTTAAGCTTATTAACTTCACTTTGGAGATCTTGTAAGGTGATTTCTTTTTTCTTTTCCTTACTAAATCTTTCCATAGTTTTGTTAAGGCTTATTAATTGTTTTTCAATAACAGGTTGCTTATTATCCTTTTTACTGAAAAGGTTTCTAAGCTGTTTAACATACTTATCTTTTAGATCTGGATCCTCTATCTTGGAGATCAAGTCTATAAGTATGTGTTCTTCATTTTGCTTTGTGATTACCCTAACTTGTTTTTGACAAGAGCATCCTATTTTAATTTTAGGTGCATCAGGGTGATCAGAAGCTGAATAATAATCTGAAGAGTCTGGGGTGCCTACTGGGCTATCTGATTCTTCAGAACTTTCAAGATTGTTTATCCACCAGGAAAGCTTTTGAGTCTTTACCTTGTAAAACCCAGGAATCCATTAAGAAAGAATGGGTTAAATTAATGTATAAATTAGAATCCGAAATTGCTTTTGAAAACTACTTAAAAAACTTCCACAAAGAAGTAAAAGTAGTAACTCAGCAAAATTGGAAAACAGAATCTGCCGTGGTAACCTCTAGTCATCCACCAGCAGAAACCATTGAATTTAAATGTGCAACTAAAACTATTACTGCTACTCCTTTTAAGATTCCAGTTTTAGAATCTGAAAAGAAGATAGTTGAACAAGTCAATTTCACCAACCAAAGCCTAATCACTATAGGTAAACAGTTGGATAAAATTGAAACTAAAATAGATGAAATTAAACCATCTTCAGTAGAAAGACCATTAGTCAACTTACCTGAAGAAAGAAAGAATTTAGGTTTAAAAGACAAAAACCTAATTCAACAGATTGATGCACTCTTATCCAGGAAAGAATCTACTAGTACTTCCCAGATAACAGTCATCAACCAAACTGAAGAAATTTCAGAGTCTAATTCAGAATCTGATAGTCCCAAAGACACCACTGATTCTGACTCTGAAATAGAAAACTTAGAAAATCAGTTTAGGGATCACAGTATGACCCAACCTGATTCTAAAATCAATGCACTGGTTAGAGTCCCTACCAGCTCCACAAAGAACTGGTATTCTAGCCTGCGATCCACTCTTTGCCTCACACGGGACTTACGGTCGGGATAAGGTGCGGCTTACGTACTCTTGAGGGTCTCAACTAAGGTTGGGTACTAGAGTGCTAGCTTACAAATGAATTTAACCATGGATAGATGACTGACTTTGTTAATAATTTCCTGTTCACTTAGACCATCTATGTTCCATTCATAGAGTCTGTTAGACTGAACAGAAAACTGGTTTAACACATTCTTTTCTTCATATTGAAGATCTGGTGGAGTGGGTCTAGAATACCAGGAATATAGTTATGTTCTCCTTTGATATATTCTATATCAAAATCGAAAATACTTAAAATAGATTGCCAACGAGCAAAAATCTGCTTAGCAGCTATATTTTTGACATCTTTGGTTAATACATCCTTGGCTGATTTACAGTCAACCCGCACAAGGAATTTTTGATTCAATATATCATCCTGGAATTTAGAGATACACAGGACAATAGATAAAATTTCTTTTTTAATAGTGGAATAATTCTTTTGGGTCTTATTCCAAATACCAGAATGGAACCGAACAATCTGTTCAGGAGAATTAGGAGATTCTCTCTGAAGGAGGATTCCTTTGAGTCTGTCATCTAGAAATCTTTATTTGTTCCACTTTTTAAATTCATTTGTAAGCTAGCACTCTAGTACCCAACCTTAGTTGAGACCCTCAAGAGTACGTAAGCCGCACCTTATCCCGACCGTAAGTCCCGTGTGAGGCAAAGAGTGGATCGCAGGCGAGAAGTTGAGAGAAATTGGTTAAGGGGAATGTCTAGAGTCAAACTTACATATTAATTTAAAATTTTGATAACAATTTAGATTTTAAAAATGAGTAGATTATTCAGATCTAATTCTAGAGCTAGTACATCTAGATCTTCAGATTATTCTATGCCACATAGAGTAAATGAGGAAGAATTAGAAACAGAAGAAACTAGAACAGACTGGAAGAAATGGAATATTCCTCCAGTTAAAGAAAAAAATATTTATAGCACAACTTGGGTTCAGAAAACCTTTAGTGAAGAACACCAAGTTAAAACTGTTGAACAAGTTCATCCTCTCAGAAAAGAAGATGAGCTTTGTGAGCTCCTCAGTAAGGAGACTCTTAAAATTCACAAGGCCAAAGGATTTAATTTTATCCACATAGGTCTTGTCCAAGTGGCCATTAAGCCTCTTATTACCCAAGGCAGGAATGCTGCTGCCTTACTAGCACTAAGAGATGCGAGGTTTCTTGATTGGGAACCAAGTGTCTTGGGAATCATGGAGACAGGACTCCACCGAGGTCCAGTCTACTTTAACTGCTTCCCAGACTTTACCCTTGACCTCCATTGTCCTAATACCCACATGGCACTAACTCTTGGTATCCGTCTCACGGAAGTACTATGTTAATTCAATCTAGTTCTGCACAGACTAACATCCAAGTCCCAAAGCAGCTACTTTGGAAAGATGTGACTTTACCAGAGTCATGGACTGTACAGAATGAGAATTTTGGTAAGGAATCTAGTTCCGAGTCAACAACAACTGATCTGGAGACTATTAAACAGCTCCCTGACGGATCGGTAAAAATATCATTTGACACTGCCAGATCCACTAGATCTTGCAGATTCACTCCCAGGCAAGATCAGTTTTCTGAAGGAAGAAAATCTGATTTCTCATCTGTTTCCCATAGAGACAGAGATATTGCCAAAGAACTTGACCATAGGTTAAAAGGAATCGCTAATTCCAGGGTGGATCTGTATTTGCCAAAAACCACTTTTCAAATCAAATTTGGAAAAGATAGTGGACTTATTGAGTCTTTTTATCAAATCCTGTTTGTTAGGTATAGGGTACCTGGAGACTCTTAAAATTCACAAGGCCAAAGGATTTAATTTTATCCACATAGGTCTTGTCCAAGTGGCCATTAAGCCTCTTATTACCCAAGGCAGGAATGCTGCTGCCTTACTAGCACTAAGAGATGCGAGGTTTCTTGATTGGGAACCAAGTGTCTTGGGAATCATGGAGACAGGACTCCACCGAGAAGTTGAGAGAAATTGGTTAAGGGGAATGTCTAGAGTCAAACTTACATATTAATTTAAAATTTTGATAACAATTTAGATTTTAAAAATGAGTAGATTATTCAGATCTAATTCTAGAGCTAGTACATCTAGATCTTCAGATTATTCTATGCCACATAGAGTAAATGAGGAAGAATTAGAAACAGAAGAAACTAGAACAGACTGGAAGAAATGGAATATTCCTCCAGTTAAAGAAAAAAATATTTATAGCACAACTTGGGTTCAGAAAACCTTTAGTGAAGAACACCAAGTTAAAACTGTTGAACAAGTTCATCCTCTCAGAAAAGAAGATGAGCTTTGTGAGCTCCTCAGTAAGGAGACTCTTAAAATTCACAAGGCCAAAGGATTTAATTTTATCCACATAGGTCTTGTCCAAGTGGCCATTAAGCCTCTTATTACCCAAGGCAGGAATGCTGCTGCCTTACTAGCACTAAGAGATGCGAGGTTTCTTGATTGGGAACCAAGTGTCTTGGGAATCATGGAGACAGGACTCCACCGAGGTCCAGTCTACTTTAACTGCTTCCCACACTTTACCCTTGACCTCCATTGTCCTAATACCCACATGGCACTAACTCTTGGTATCCGTCTCACAGGCGATATTACCAGGTTAGTAAAAAATACTAGTTCCATAGTACTTATTTACAGGATTTATTACAAGTGTATTCGTACCAATTTAAATGTACAATGCCTTGACCCAAGTCCTAAAGGAAGTACTATGTTAATACAAGCCAGTTCTGCACAGACCCACATCCAAATCCCAAAGCAGATACTTTGGAAAGATGTGACCCTACCAGAGTCTTGGACCATGCAGAATGAAAATTTTGATAAAGAATCTAGTACCGAGTCAACTACAACTGATTTGGAGACTATCAAACAGCTCCCTGATGGATCAGTTAAAATATCCTTTGATACTGCTAGATCCAGTAGATCTAGTAGATTCACCCCCAGGCATGATCAGTTTCCTGAAGGAAGGAAATCTGATTTCTCATCTGTTTCCCATAGAGACAGAGAGATTGCCAAAGAACTTGACCATAGGTTAAAAGGAATCGCTAATTCCTCAGACCCAGTAGCTAGACCAGTATACACTCCCATAAGTGTCCCATTAAAGTCTAGATACACAGAGTTCAAACAAACAGAGAATGATGATTTTACTCCATCACCCTCTCTGTCACCCACTGCTAGTGCTTTTGATGAATCCAGTAAAATTCATCAATTATACACTATCACTAGGGAAAAAGAATTTTTTATGCATGATGTTTACAAGTTAAAAAAGGATTTCAAAACCCCTGAGAACAAACCTCTTAGGAAAGCTTTTGAGTCTTTACCTTGTAAAACCCAGGAATCCATTAAGAAAGAATGGGTTAAATTAATGTATAAATTAGAATCCGAAATTGCTTTTGAAAACTACTTAAAAAACTTCCACAAAGAAGTAAAAGTAGTAACTCAGCAAAATTGGAAAACAGAATCTGCCGTGGTAACCTCTAGTCATCCACCAGCAGAAACCATTGAATTTAAATGTGCAACTAAAACTATTACTGCTACTCCTTTTAAGATTCCAGTTTTAGAATCTGAAAAGAAGATAGTTGAACAAGTCAATTTCACCAATATATATATATATATATATATATATATATATATATATATATATATATATATATATATATATATATATATATATATATATATATATGTATGTATGTTACATACCAGTAGCCATCATGATGCTTTGGATGTAAAAAGGCACAGGTTAATTTTTTTTTTCTCTTCTTATGACGTACTAAAAACAGTAGCCATCATATGTCACCTTTTTCTTTTTTTTTTTTTTCTTTTTCTTGTGACGTATTGACTGCCAAAGTATATATATATATATAATAAAATAAATTGGGTTCTAAATACATATACGATAGACTCTGATACCACATGTAAGAAATTTTAATGATTCGTATATAAAATTTAGAACTCATAAATTCAAGATTTAGATCATATATAAGATTTAGAACATATATGTGTGAGTCATGATACTCGATCTCTAAATTTCTTTCGTGAAAAGGGCAAGATCTTCCTCTTTTTCTCAAAGCAATAGGCGGCTCTCAATGGGACAAGCTAATTTAGGGTTATGAAGTGGAGAGGGAACCTAACCTGCTATTTATAATGAAATCTAATGAGCTCTCCCATTATGGGTCACAATTAGATTAAAGCTTACACTTAACTGTCTCAACCACATCAATTAAAAAAATATGTAAATAAGTCCATCAAAATAGGTTACTTAATAATATTTGACTTATCTCATTGGACCATAAATTCAGCCTATTTTTCATAAACTAAAAATTAACTATCAATTAATGGAAGTCAAATATAGGAAAAATTCCAACATTGCCATGTACTTGCTCACCATACTCACTGCATGACCCAAATATGATCTAGTACAAACCATAGCATACATCAAGCACCCTACTACTCTTGCATAAGGCACCTTTGACATATCGGCAATTTCATCATTTGTCTTCAGGCACTAACTAGTAGACAATCTGAAGTGATTCGCCAATTGTGTACTCACTGGTTTGGCATCATCCATGCTAAACTTGTTTAACACCTTTTTCACATAATCCTTTTGGGACACCTATAACTTCCTGGATTCTCTACGTTGGCGAATCTCCATGCCAAGAATCTTCTTATCAGCCCCTAAGTCTTTCATGTCGAACATCCTGCTCAACAATGACTTTAACCTGTCTACCTCAACCATGCTCTTAGCAGAAATCAACATATCATCCACATACAACATCAAGAAAATATACAAACCATCATCAAGAACTCTGAAGCACAACAATCATACTTACAGTGACTGTAACCAATTTGAAACATGTAGGAATCAAATTTCTTATACCATTGCCTTGGATACTGCTTAAACCCATACAATGACTTCTTCAGCCTACACACAAGGTGCATTGATCCTGGTTTCTTGAACCCTTCAGATTGGCCCATGTAAATTTGCTCCTCCAAATCACCATGAAGGAAAGAAGTCTTCACATCCAATTGTTCAAACTCCAAGTCCAAACTAGCTACCAATGCCAACAACACCCTAATAAAAGTGTGTATGAACACATGAGAGAAAACTTCATCACAATCCACTCATTTCCTCTATGAGTAACCCTTTGCTACTATTGTACTCCTTAAAAGCTTGTAGATGTTACCAATAATTTTCTAACCCTTAATGACCCTTATGACTCCACCTTTTTGACCTATAACTATGGTCATTTAAGTCTAGAGCACCCAAAGAGACTTGGTTATTCGTCAATTTTGGTACATGCATAACATCATACAAAGTTCTCATAATGCCATCAAACATTTTAATTCTAATAGTGCCTATCCCGATAACCTTGCATGACATACCATCACACATCATAATAGACCCAAAATTAACTGACCGATACGTGTAAAACCAGTCCTTGTGAGAACACATGTGATATGAACAAGCAGAATCTAATACCCATGAATCAACTAAATGATCACAATTACCTGATAAAACAAACAACATATCACCGTCATCATAATTTGAATTACTTTCCGCAATTCTTGCTGAGTTTGAACTCCCTTCATTCTTCTTATTGTCTCCCTATTTCAACTTGGGACACTCCTTCTTATAATGTACCATCTGGTGACACTTAAAACATTTGATGTTCTTCTTATTCTTTCCCTTGGACTTCGACCTCGAATCCCTCTTGCCTAAACCCCTCTCCTTCTTTCTGCCATGATCCTGGTTATCCTTCAGTACTAGCCTTTCACCTTGAGAACCATCACTGTTACTAAATCTCCACTGGTTGTAACCTAACAAGGTCGTTGAGACTTCCTCTAAATGTAGGATTTCTTTACTACATAATAGAGTGGTTACTGTATGTTCGTATGAAAAAGGGAGAGACACTAATAACATTAGTGTCATATGTTCATCATCAAACTTCACAGCAAACCTTAATAAATCACTGATAATCTGATTAAAAGTATTGATGTGTTGAACCAAATATGTACCTTCCATCATCTTTAGGCCATATAGCTTCTACTTCAGGAACAAATTGTTCGTTGTGAATTTTAACATATACCGACTCTCCAATTTTAGCCACACGCCACTAGAGAATTATCATCCATTACATGGTAAATAAACTTGTCTGGTATACAAAGTCAAATAGTTTCAACTACTCGTGCCTCGAGTTCTTCCTAGTAGGAATCGGACATACCCACTATTTTCATCCTGAGTAACTCTTTCATCATCCTTTGCTGCGCCAACAGATCCTTCACCCTTCGTTGCCATAATTCAAAATTTCCAAAGCCATCACACTTCATCACATCAAATTTTGCAACCGAAGTATTCACCGTCATCTTTAAACCTTGACTCTGATACCAATTGTTGTGAAGGTGCAATATGGTGAACAATCAAGAATCAAGAAAACCAAGAAAATAATAAAATAAGATATTGTTTTTCTCAAAATCCAAAAAAGGGTTACAATATATTTATAGGCATCTATTGATAATCCTAATCCTAGTCCAACTAGCAAATCTAGTCCTAGTAAATCTGATACATCAAATTCTGATAAACTTCCTACCTTACCAAATCCTGGTAAAATTCCTCTACCAGAAGAACACGACACAACATGGGTGATCCACATATACTCATTTTGTGTCGCGAGTCGTTCCCTATAGCGAGACATTCCCTGCCCCGTATCCCCCAACCTATTAATCAACAGTCTTGTTGGCCTAGTGAATATAAACCATCCACTATTTCCAACATAGAGGCTTTTCTCTACTTTTGTTCTACTCATCTTCTTGCTTTGCCATAGCATTGAAGAGTAAGTAGTCTTATTTTACTCTTTAGTAGAATGTGAAGGGTGTGTGAGTATGTACTCATTGTTCCATTTATGCAACATCTCTTTATATTTTAATGTGAGTATGTACTCAGTGTTCCATTAATGCAACATCTCTATATACTTTAATGCTTTATCTTTCCCTTCACTTTGGTCGATTGAATGACTCTATAAAGCTCTCTACTTTGGATAAGTTGTTTGATTGTTTATTAACAAGTTAGACCTTGTTATAGACAATACTTACGATTCCCTACAAGTATTGAAGTTTGGTCTTTATATATTTTTACATTCAATTGCCGAAACATTACTTGTTGTTCATGGAGATATCATCCAGTTGACTTGCCATTGACATAGGAGTTAACTACGTCACATAGTTGCATAATGTTACAATAATACATACAAGCATACCCGAATCCTTTACTAAAGAGTAGATTTTCCAATTTAATAATCTTATATTTTGTTTAGAAAATATTAGCACCACCACAATCAATCCTTTCAAGATTTACTGTATTGTTGTCTCTATTGATCCTCACTTTAAAATTCAATTTTAGTTTCTTGTGGATTCGACTTCGGATTTAACTAAATTATTATTATAACTTGACCTTCTACACTTGGGTGTACACATTTTGGATCAAGTCAACTATTCTTAGAACCCTAGAACTAGAGAGAGGGAAAGATAGGAGGGAAGAATTAGTTTTCTAGGGCTTGGGGTTTGCTTGGAAAATCTAAGAACTTGGCTTGGAATTCTTGGCTTCTTAGGTAGGGTTTTCTTTACCTATTCTCATGTATTGATGCATGTCATATATTTTTGCTTTAAAATGCTAGATCTACGAAATTTATTCTCTATGTTTGGTGTGGTGGGCTAGAAAGCCTAGATGAGTTTGATAATGGGTATTTTGCGAAAAAATATATGATTTGGGTATTTTAAATATGTGGTCTTTTATTTTATGTAATTTCGTTTATCCTTTGAAAATGGGTGTGTGGCTTGTAAATTTGTGTTTGGAAATATTATGCCTACCATTAATTTGACAAATTGACAGTGATTGTAGGAATTGAAATAGCATCTTTTGGCAAGATGTATTTACTCTTATGACACAATTGAGTATGTATAATGTGATTTCGGGATTTTGTGTAGTTTTAAAGTGTGGTATTGTGTATGTGATTTCTCAACCTGGCATTTGAGAATTTTGTTGTTGATGGGTATGACATGTTTTGGCATGTGTGTGTTAGAAAATGTGCCTTAATGAAAAAAAAAATGAATTTTTTGAGAAACTTAAAATGTCTTGGATATGTTGGAGATGAAGTGACATTGAAGATGAGAATTTTTCCTAAACGTTGGAATTGGAATGATTTTGGAAATAGTATGTAATCCCGGACTATGAATTTGAAACTTGTGCGCTCAGTATCGACAATCATAGAGTTAGTAGACGTTGGGGGCCTTGAGGGATTGGCCAAGGCAGTTAATAGTGCTAGTATAAAATTGGTGATTGGTAATTGTTTTCCCATGACATAGCATGTGTGGCATCACAAATTATGCCTTACCTCCTGAAAAGTTAGAAACGCAATAAGACCATAGGTTGAAAGATCCAAGACGTTTCTTCGAAGATAGTTCATGAATGAACTACTATATGATTGATGATAATTGTCCGTATGGATAGCGTACATAATGATTTGTACCAACAAACCATAATGTCGTCTGTCCAACAAACTTTTCTTAAGTGGGATGAGGTGCGATGGGGTTGAAGTACTTAGATATGTGAATTTGATGATTGTTTTAAAAAAGAATCCCGCTAAGGTCATGATTACAATGCTGGTGTCTTTATTTGAAAGACACGTTTTACGTTGTATTGTAACTTATGCCTATGTAAAGAGTTTTTACTATATCACGGTTAAAGAGAAATGGTATTTTTGTGAGTTGGGAAGATGGTAGTTTTATTGCGTGAGTTACCTTGCCATATGATATATTTATTACTTGTATTGTTTTATGCAAAGGCTAATATGAAATGTTTTATTTACTTGTATTGCTTTGGTAAGGACACATAAATATTGTAAGCTTTAGTTGAGATTTTGTGTTTAAAACCTTACATGAAAATGGAAAAAAGATTACTCTGCTGGATGGTGGTTGATCATTTCCTCATATTTTATATTTTTCAAATATGGGCATGCATTGGTGGACCACGTAGGGGGAACTTTGGGATAAAAGCTAAATTCGTTATAATATTGGTATATGTAGTTAGGATGTGAAAAAGAAATAACGAAAAGGGAGTAATTGATTGAAATTAAGTAAATGATTAATATTTTAGATATTTGAGACGATGTGTATGTTGTATTGTTTATAATGAATTGTGTATGACTGGATGGACTATGGGGGGCTCCATTTGCCAAATCGGTATTGAATTATGTTTAGTTAAATATGGATGATATGATGGGACTACTAGTTAGATATTATTTATTATTGTTTTGATACTTTCATAGATCGCTCTTATCACTCGTTGGAATGTTTGATTTTCAAATAAAATTTTTGAGAAATAATTTTCTTCACATTTAAAAGAATATTTTTTAATAAATTTTATGGTAAACCGACAAGTGTTTTTTGTTAATGAGACCGTTTTTATTAATCACATTTTTTATAAAAGTTGGGACATGGCAAATGCTGCCCTTTTTGGATATCATATATTCTTTTTTTTTTGGTATATTAAATTATTAATAAATATATAAATAAATTATTTTATATACTCGTAAAAAATTGTTGCACTTTAACACTATACAATTATCTATAAGAGATTTTATTACAGTTACGTCTAAACTGCAACTCGTGTATTTTAGAAGTTGAGGAATAGATTCAGCTCTATCGAGTCATCGTAACTCATATAGAGATTTCTTAATTTTTACCTACTGGCCCTACACCTCTGTATATTTGTCTTTTTTATTTTTGGCCGTAGACTACGCAGATCAATTCACTTCAAACCTAACCTACACTTAAAAAGCCAGGCCTATAACATATGACGTAGTAGACTAAAGCATAGGATCAGTAGAGTATTCTTTTAATGCTTTTCAGAAATAGGCCACGTAAAACTAGTGCGTATAGACCTTACTACTAGGCCCGAGTTACGTTGCATGCACACAACTCACGTGAAAACGTCGCTTTCCAAGTTGAATTCTTCACCTTGAGGAGTACATAAGAAGTGTACTATATTTTATTAACAATTATAATTTTTTAAAATCAAATTATAAATTAAAAAATATTAAAAACATAATTAATCATGAATGTGATCAATATAAATAATATTAATTGAGATTATTCATGATCAATTATAATTTTTCAAAATCAATCACTGAATAGAGTTATTATTTCATTTTTAAAAAGTTAACTTCACTATGAAAAATAATTTATTTCTGATATCTTATTATTTTTTTTAAAAAATCTCTCAGTGCTATCCCAAAATCTTTAGTCATACAATCGTTGAATTATTAAGGAGAATGTTTACCAGGCTATTTGGTTCAAAAAAATTAGCTTCTACGTAAAAAAAAACCTAAATTTTCCTCTAAATAGATATGGATTAAACTAAATAGATTTGGATAGATATATCTTCAATGAGACCCCGTATTAAAATTCGGGCTGATTAACATTTAATTCAAGCGAATAAAAATTTATTTTTTATATATTAAAATTCGAGTTGATTAAAAATTAAATTTTTTTATGTATTAAAATTTGAACCGTTTAAAATTTGATTTGACATTTTAATCGGCTAATATCAAATTTTAATTAATTCGCATTGAATTTTAATTGGCCTAAATTTTAATATATAAAAAAATATAAATTTTAATCAACTCAAATTTTAATACGTAAATAATAAATTTTAATCAACTTAAATCGAATCGGGTAGAGCTCAAATCGACTCAGGTAGAGTTTAAATTGACTCGAATTTTAATACGTAAAAAAACAAATTTAATACATAAAAAAATAAAATTTAATTAACTCGAATCAACTTTTAATTGGCTCAAATGTTAATATGTGAAAAAATGAATTTTAATAAACTCGAATTTTAATATGTAGAAAAATAAACTTTAATTGGCTTGAATTTTAATCTAATTTTATGTAGAAAGATTGTTTGAGATTTATATAAGAGTATTTTAGATGAATTCTTTTTTTCGAAATAGTGATTTAATAACAATGGGTGTCAGTGATGTTTAAATATAAATTAGAGAGGGTGTTAGTAATATTTTTGATAATAAATAAGGTATCTTTGAAAATATAATAAATTAAAAGAGGTGGAATTGAAAATTTTCCAATAAAACATATTCCTACTTCTCAAAAAAAGGTATTTGTATTTTATCCCCTCCTTTTCTCTTGGTGGACACAAGGCAAAGTTCAGATGTTAATGGATTAGGTGAAAGAGGTTTGGAAACAAGGATAAAAGACATTAAAGCTAGATTGCCTGTAATTGTCCTTTATATGATCTCTAAACTCTAGATCTCTCAGACCAGGTGAAGTAGCTGGCATTGTCTGATTCTGGCAGTGTTTGGCTCTCACCCCAACGATATTCAATAGTACTATTAAATTGATTTGGTGAGAGTTTTGTGATAATGTCTGCTAAAGCAAAGTCAAACTATTTAATAAACGAATCAGTATGTAAGTTGGCACATTAAAACCCATGCAAAATTATCCTCAAATCCCTCTCTCCCACGAGTACTAGTAGAATATATTGTTTATAGAAAAGTGCATCTTTTTTTTTACAGACAACTTATCTTAACACACCTAATTTCAAGGTCATATGATTAATTAATTTTCGAATTCAAATCTGATTAAGATCATCGTCTAATGTGACAATTTCTAAATTTTTTATAAGAATCTATACATAATATATAATAATGTAGTTGGCTCGAATGAGTTTCAAAACCTCGTCCCAAATTTTTTGAATTTTTTATTTCAAAAATCATCAAATTTAATTTGACTTTATGTCATTGACTTTTTTTTGAATAACTTAATTCCTTATTAATAGGATAACTATTAAAATTTTATCAACTATTCCAAATTTCTCTTTCATCATCTCTTTCCCACGTTTTCCTTTCCAGTTCCTTTCTCCTACACATACTCTCTTTCCTCTAAATTTTATGTTTGCTACATATTATACCAATCAATTTACCAGAGAGATTGGTTTAGAAATTTTCTTTCATCAAGTAACAGGCATTTTTAATTTTTAAATTATTTAATAATAATGTATTGATCTCATCAAATTAAATCATTGCACATGGCTAATATAACTACTCCCACAAAACAATTTTATTTAAAAGAAATATTATGTAACCCGAATTTGTATCCCAATGAAGGAAGATTATTAGATAAGTGGGTCTCATCAACTTTTTTAAAGGAGACTTATTAATCCAATGGTCCGCCTTCATTTGAGATGCAAATTTAGGTTACAGATTTGAGTTACATAGCATTACTCTTTATTTAATCCGTAAAAGGTGGTGAGAGTGAGATGAGGAGTGGCAATCGAAGATGGTGGTGGTGGGGACGGCGGTAATACTGATTGTATAATTGTGATGAAAAAAAATTAAAAATATTGTGCATCACACAAGACACCGCTAATAATACTGATGGTATATTATTTTTTTTTTTTTAAAGTTTGTGATCCGTGAACCCGCTTAACCAAGACAACTTAGCTTCATCCATTTTATGCATTAAACTTATTATATCTAACGGTCATATTGGCTAATTGTATAATAAACATGTGATCTTATAACAAAAAAAAAAATCTTGACAAAGTTAACTGATTGTATTGTGTTTGAGCTAATTTCTTTACTAAAATATTTATACTTTAGGTGATAGAAATACAAAATTTTCTTTACATTCTTCATAAAAACAATGTTTTTTTTTTTTGTTGTTAAATGGGTTGTGCAAGCGTTAAAATATAAGCAGCATCAATAATATCATTCCCAGGTCAACTCTTTATCAATATATTTATTATTTGACATAATGTGAACTTGAGGTAAAATTACTAATCACCTACCAAATCCGAAATGAATTTATCTCTTACATGACTTGTTGTAATATTCAAACTCGGCTTCTTTTCAATATTTTTTTATTCAATTATAATTCTTCGTAGATTTTGACCATAAAATAGTGAAAATCCTATTTATACATAATTGGTATTTCTTGAATTCACTATAAATAATTTATAAAAAAAAAAAAAATTTAAGAGAATCTCAATTCCCTCACTTTCACATCCAATTCTTCATCTCATCATCATCAGTATCATTTCAAAGCTTTTCAACTTTGTTTTTTCACATCATTGGAACCCATATAATAACCAATCTCCTTTAGCTTCAACAATCTTTCATGGCTATCCACGAGTATTGCACCAATGTTGGGTTTATCAGTGATGGGGCCAACAATTTAGTTGGCCAATACAACATGTGGCCAGTTGGATGAATGCCACGTTGAAGATCATCATTGGTTCAGGGTGGGCCAGCTATTAGTTTTCCTTTTGTGGGGTAAGGAAGGAAGGAGAAAGGTTGAGAGGGGTTGGGACAGCAAGGGGACATTGCTTTTAAGTGAGCTTGTAGGGCTGCCTGGTTGGCAGGTGGTCACATGACAACCCATGTGTTGTCAAAACAGAACTCACTCAGCTCTTTCCTCATTCTATTCAAAACTCTAAACAAGCACGTGGTTATACCTTCCACTAAGAGATGATTGTCATTGGTTAGTGAACCACAACACTATGAAAGCGCGTGATAAAAAATGAACGTTGGCAACCTCGGCGTTTGCAAAACTGGCTTTTCTATTTTACGAAGCTTTTTTTTAGGTTTTTATTTGTTTCAACAAAGTAAAATGAGTATCCAATGATTTATAAATCAAATAACATGATTGAAAATTAAGTTAATTAATTATAAATTATTTTTAAATATTTAATTGATTATTTTAGGCCGTTGATGTTTTGGGTTTTCTATGGTTGGGCCGTTGCCCCACATGATGCCGATTCCCATTGTCTACGGAGGGCCCCTCTAGTGGGTCCCACAATGTCTTTTTTTGGGGGATAAGTGGGTCCATTCGAAGTTTACTAAAAAATATGATATTAGAAAAACAGAGAGCGCATAAAATCCCACCATACTTGACACTTTAAAATGTCAATTGCAATATTTGTAGCTCAAATATAAATCGGTTATTGTTAGTGTATTTCAACGTAATGTCATTTTTGTTATGACGAGTAAATGAAAGAAACAATATTAGAAATATTGGGATCTGAGCTACTAGACTCGAGGGAATTGTTGGGAAGTTAGAGAATTAACACAGTAGAAATATAGTAGTTCACCAGCTCGAGAGTTTGGCTAGTTCATTCTGGAATGGAGGCTCTTCCTCCTTTTCTTTCAATAATCGTCGTTACAAGGTTACAATGGCTCCTTTGCATTTCTAGGGTTCCTCCCCTTGTTAGGAGGCGTTACATTGCATTTATAAGGTCATTGTCTGTTAAGGGGGATCCTGACCGAGATTTTTGTCCTTACTTCGTGGGGTTCTTCTTAATTCTAAGAGAAGATCTTGGTTGGTTGAGATTAGGTGCCTTGATTTTAGCTTCCTAACGCTTTAAGAACCTCTCATGGTTATCCAGCCGTTGTCTTGCCTCAAGAGACATTCAGCCCTTGCCTTCTAACCTCAGTTAATATGTCTGACTTCCTAGTCTGAGCTGAACTCCTGAACTAACACTTGAAATTTATTTTAGGCATCATCAGTTGCCCCCCAGCCCTTGGCCCAAGCGAGCTTGGGCAAGGACTGAGCTGCTTTCACCTTGGACCAGACTTGCACCTAGTTGACCTTAGTCCGCATGTGAGATGCACGTGGGAGGGGCTTTTTGATGGTTACAACAATCATGACTCCCTTGGTTCCCGCACACGCTTCATCCCATGTTTTTCAAGCCTTAAATGCTCAAACGGCTATCAAAAATCATACAAAACCACCGTTCATCTTCTACGTTGTTCATCTTTGTCTCCGACTCTTTCTCTCTGCAATTTCTGGGCTTTCCTCCACGCGATTCCCTTATTCTCTGCTCTAGACTGTGCTTTCTGGGTTCGACTCGAAGTCCTACTTTGTTCCTCTCCTCCAATTTTATTCTTTGGCTGTTGTTTGCTGCTCTCTTCCTTGACTAGGTACGCTTCCTTCTGCCCCTTTCTCTTTTTCTTGTCTTTCCTCACTCTGGATCCCTCGACTTCGAGGTGGCTATTATTTTTCTGGATTTTTCAATTTTTTTTCTTTTGGAATCACGATCGTTGTCTATCTCCTCTTCTCCGCTTTGTGGATTGGAACTCCATTGTGCGAATTCTTATTGTTGGGAGGTACAGTGCTGACCCTAAGATTATCAGGAGGTGTTTAGTTAGTATTTCTCCTTTTTATCATTCTTTCGACTTACCTTTCTCCTTGCCAATCATGTCTGCCTCCTTTGGAGCAACTCCTTCCTCTGTTTCCCTCTTAGGCGATAGGTCTGCTGAAAGAGATTCTAATTTAAGAGATGTAGGTGACGAGATTGATAACTTTCCTAGTGTAGATTCTACCGAGGTAGAGGTGAAAATCGAGGAGGCCCCCTCCACCTCTTCTCTCATGCTTGATAGACCTGATAAGGGCAAGGGCAAAGTAAATGGTGTGGGAGTCATTGTTTCAGGTATAGGGGCTGCCTTTAGGAACGCTGAACTTGTAGGTTCCAGTGGATTTACCCTTCTGACCTGAAAGTTCTCAGTGCTTGCTTTCGTTTCTCCCCAGGGGTTTAGCCCTAGAGTCCTGATAAGTACACCACATATGTTTACCATGTCCATAAGAAAGGTCTGTTTCTTCCTGGTAGCTTTTGATAACGGACTTCGCTTCCTCATTCATCCCTTTATCAAAGGTATCCTTCAACACTTCAATGTCTGCCTGCCCAGCTCTCCCCCAACTTCTGGGGTGTTCTTGTGGGTTTACTAATCTTCTTTAAGGACCATAAGCTTGGGGTCCCTACTATTTTCTTACTTATGGAGCTATTCAATGTCAAGCAGACCTCCTCTGATAATTTTTTGTATATTTCCAAGAGGACTAAGGGCAAACAGGTCATCTCTGACCTCCCAAGCTCCCATAAGGGCTGAAAGAAATAATTTTACTTTGTAAGGGGTATACAGTGGGAGTTCAACTCAAAGGATAAAATTGATACCCTCTCCATCCCTACAGAATGGTCTGCCCCCGATAATTTGGGTATGTTTCTGCCCAGACCGTATTTAATCCAAGCCTGGCTGCTTTGTTAACTTATTTATTATTTTTCTTGGTTTTCTAGGTATCCGACTTGAACTCAGCGTTGAAGACGAGAGGGTGAAGCTGAAATTGGCGAAGTGTAATCCAGAGAGGTACTCCGAGCTCATTAAGCCCTGGGAATTAGGAAGGTAGGGGTTTGGTCCTCCTGAGACAGTGATAGAAGCTCTAATTCTACTTTCCTTTATCCGACCTAAGGACGCAGAAGGTAATGCTCTTTTCCTTATTTAGTTTCGCTACTTTTCTCCCTTTCTTTTTCCTCTTGACTAACCAGCTCAAGTCATATCTCCTAGGGTCTTCTACAAATGGGGTCTACCCCTGAGATGCTCCAGGCTAAGGTCGAGCAATTAAAAAAAAAAATAAGGGTGGTTCCAAGCGCAAGGCTGAGAGCAGTTCTGGTGGGAGCCCTGTTACTCGAGCTAAGGTTCAAAAAATGGGTGCTTCCTCTACCTCTGCCTTTATCCAAAAGGCTCCACCATCCCCCCTACATGCTTCACCAACCTCAGGACTTCCTTTCCCTCAAGGGACCCGACCTACCACTGAAGATGCTCCTCGGCGAGACCAGTCATCCCTTTCTGCATCTGAAGTTGAGAGGGCCTTGGACACTGTTTGCACTCTCCCTAGTTATGCTACCTCTGCGTCAACCAAAGAGGCTTCCCAATCTCTTCCCAAAGAATTCGTGGTAGGCAAAGGGATCCTCCCAAAGTCTGAGAATTCCCTCATTACTGATGTGAAACGTGCTACAAAGGTCATGGCCTCCATTATCCCTGAGTCTAACATTGATGCAGCCACTTCTATACTCTTGGGAATCTGTATTTCCACTACGTTGTATGGTTGTACCTCGGTGAGATTCTAATTTGTCAAATTCTTTCTTTTTCCTTTGGTTGTCCTGCGCTCTTCCTTTGCACTAATCTTTCATGCTTGTCTTCAGACCGCCATTCAAATAAGCAGCTTGTTAAAGCGAATCCAAGCCCTAGAAGGATCGGTCAATACTTCCAAAGCTTTTGAGCTGAAGTGTGTCAATCTGGCCTTTGAGAATAATGACCTTAAGGTCCAGGTAAAGGAGTTGCAAGAGTAAATGGAGCAACAGTCTTCCCTTGTCAAATCCAAACAGGAGGAGCTCAGCAAGACTAAAGAAAACCTTTAGTTAAAAACTGATGACTGGATCAAGGAAAGCCGGAAGTCCCTCGATGATCTGGCTTCATTTCAGGAACGTGAAGATGGAGTATGAAGTGTTAGCAGTAGCCAATGATGCTGTCAGGGAGGAGTTGAAGGCTACCAAGGAAGAGCTGGGGGTGCGAGACACTACCATCAGAAAAAAGGATGAACTAATTGCCCAGTTAGAGGATGATGTTGTAGCTTTGGGCTAATTATCTCAGAATTATAACATTTTGAAACAAAAATGTCCGAATTGTAGCATTTAGTATATTTAATTTACAGCCTATAGCTCTCCTTCTTTTTCTTTGCTTTTAATTTGTTACTCTACTCTATCATCAATCAAATATGATATTCCTCAACTCTTCCTCTCCTTTGCTTCAGGGGGTCATTCAGATTTCCTTGAAGTAAAAAATTTAGGAATAACTGCTGATGTGTCTAGCTGAGCTTCCAGCAACTAACCACCAGAACTCTGGCCTTACTTCATCCTAAAAGACTTAGGATATGAAGCCAAATTTTTTTTTTAAACTTATCAAATCATGGTTGTAACAATTTTAAATCAGAATGCAACTATGTAACTTCTACTGTGTAATGGAATCTTCCCAACTCTTTCTCTCTCTCAGCAAATGGATAGGAAATTTGTATGACCAGTTTAACATACACAGTAGGGGTCTAGTTTTTAGATGTTTGAAATATAAGACAATGAGTACCTGAAGTCTTACTCTTTACCCTTAAGGAGCTTCCATTTGCTGACCTGTGTATCTGACCTTGAAAATCAAACGCAGCTTTGAGTCAAATTGCTGCCTAGGTATGGTAGATCCAAAGGTTAGGATTTATGATATTGGAATGAAGAATAACTTTCCTTCTCACCCCAAGATGAGAGTTCTTCCTTCCCATGTACAGCAGGTTAGCAAAATGCTTACTTGCTCCAGGGCTAAATAACCTCTGAATCATGCGCAGCTCAGGGTGAGGGTTCATCCTTTCCATGCACTACAGACTAGCAAAGTGCTAATTTGTGCCAGGGTTAAATAACCTCCAAGCTAGCTTGAGGGAACCCTTTGGTAAACCTTAGGAGACATGTGCACGTGTAGCCATTGGTCAAGTTCTCTTTTCTGCTCGTGAGTTCAGCCGATCTGATTAGGTGAAGTGAAGTGCATACAATCATGCTCTGTCCTGTGGTTTCAATGTGCCAAGGTCCTGGACTGTCATGGACCACACGCAAGGTGACAACATGGAAGAGTATGCCTAGATGCAACTGCTTGAGTACATTGACTTCCTCATTTCTGACTCGTTGACCTCCCGATGTGTAAGATTGTGTTTTAACCTTTCTTTTATGTTCTGGACACCTCCTTGGAGGTCTGCTTGTTTTATGCTGGGGTGTCGTTGATGCCTGCCTTTAATACATTGCCTTCTTACCAAAAAGGTTTCTGCCCCCCTAATTTGGAAACCCAGAGACCCACCGACTTAAGATTGCGTGTAATTCCTAAAGATCTGGGGTCTTCAAAGGATCCCTATAAGTATTGGTTATCACTTCCCTCCAGGCACCCCTTTGTTATTCTTGAGGGCTTAACGCCTTCTATTTTCTTCTCTTATCTTTTTGCTTGAATCTGTAATGTCTGCCCCTTTTTCTGCTCTGTTTCAAGAACAAACCTCCTTTGGGGTTGAGTGGATGTGGCATACTCGCTACTTTGCTCCCTTAGTGGTGACGTCCTCTAATTTAGAGAGGATAAAGAAGAAGTTCTTTCTTGATTTGGAGTTACCTCTACGTGCCCCAAGCTCCGATGAACCCTGTAATTACCTTCCTCCTAGGGAGACGTGTTTCTTTAAAGCAGCTTTAGAGATGGGTCTGCGTCTTCCCATTTATCCTTCTATTGGATTTATTTTGGCCTATATCTGTTTGTGTCCCTCTCATCTTTCACCCATGGGATGGGCTATTATGATCAGTTTCTTCCTCTTCTGGCGTCTGCGAGGCAATGACGAGTTTCCTATGGTTGCAGAATTTCTTTACTATTTTGACCTTAAGGAGGATGAAGTTTCATGCTTCGTCTGCTTTCGGTGGAGAGACTTCAGACTACGTCGCTTAGTGTTTGATCTCCCCTCTCCTCCTTCGGGATGGGCCCAACGCTTCTTATTTGCTTCCAGTGACTCGTGGAGGTCTTTCGAGGTGGGAACTAGGGAATGTAGAGTCCCTCGGTCTTGGAAGAGCTATTCTTACCCAAGTGAGAGTGACGAGGGTCTCTCTCTTGGGATCAAATTTTTATGACACTATCTGTTTATCTTATTTTTTGGTGTGCAGGTGTTCATGATCTGAACTTGCTTGAATTGATGAGGATAGAACTAATGACCCAAGCTGAGTCCATGTCCTTTTCTGAGCTCATGACATCAGGCAATCTATTCTTGTTTAGTTCTGCTGCGACTGAACAAGATTTTCCTTTTTTCTTTGAACCCGACTCTTTTTGTTCAGAGTCTAATAAAAGCGAAGACACTAGAGCTCCTTCGAAGAGGCGCAAGAGGGATGGTTCTTCCTCCCCTACCTCTGACTCTAGCCTGGGGGAAGTTCTGTTCTCCACTATTGGGCAAAAGCTGATGGATCTTCTGTCATCAGCTGAGAAGGAAAGGGATGAGCTGAAAGAGGAGAACCTTCGTCTGAAGGAGAGGATAACTGAGTTGGAGAGACGATTAGGAAATTTTCTTTGATTGTAACCTTGTAATTGCTGATGTTTTGAAAACTTCAATTTTTCCATATTTGCTGCACATCATGAACAATTTGTGATTTGAAGAAGTCTTTTGTTTTGTAATCTCTTATGTTTCTAAGCTCCATGAATCTTTTGATGAATTCACCGTGAACCCTAAGGTTCTTACCATGAACCAATGAGTTTATTGTTCTTGTTATGAATTAGTAAGTTCATCCCAAACTCTTGAGCTCTTCTTACGAATCGATAAGTCCATCGTGAGCTCAGGGCTCTCTTTATGAATAGGTGAGTTCTCCATGAGCTCCAGGGCTCTTTCTATGAACTGACGAGTTCATCGTGAGCTCTAAGGCTCTTTTTATGAACTAATGAGTTCATCGTGAGCTCTAAAGCTCTTTTTATGAACTGATGAGTTCATCGTGAGCTCTAAGCCTCTTCTTATGAACTAATGAGTTCATCGTGAGCTCTAAAGTCCTTTTTATGAACTGATGAGTTCCTCATGAGCTCTAAGGCTCTTTTTATGAAGTAATGAGTTCATCGTAAGCTCTAAAACCCTTTTTATGAACTGATGAGTTCATCGTGAGCTCTAAGGCTTTTTTATGAAGTAATGAGTTCATCGTGAGCTCTAAAGCCCTTTTTATGAACTAATGAGTTCATCGTGAGCTCTAAGGCTCTTTTTATGAACTAATGTGTTCATACTGAGCTCTAAGGCTCTTTTTTTTTTGCGTGCTCATAAGGATAGATGAATCACAGACTTGCTACTTTTTTAACAATGGTTCATAATACAAGATAAACTTACTGAAAAAATTTCTTAAGATGTTCTGCATTCCATGAATGGGGCAGGACTTTCCCTTCTTCCGTTTGTAACTCATAATTTTTCAGTCTAATTACTCGAGAGACTATGTATGGACCTTCCCAATTAGGCCCTAGTTTTCCATGAGTGGGATCCTTTCTTGCCAGCAGAAGCTTCCTCAGCACCAGATCTCCGACCTTGAAACTACTATGCTTGACCTTCCCGCCATAGTACCTAGCTGTTTTCCTTTGGTAGTTCTTTATGTTGTTCAGTGCTGCCTCCGTCTTTTCTTCCAATAGATCCAAACTTAGTAGAAGGAAATTATCATTATTTTTCTCGTTTGCTAATTCTGTTCTAAATATAGGGAGCCCAACTTCGATAGGCGCTACTGCCTCAGAACCGAAAGCCAAAGCAAATAGAGTCTCTTATGTTTCCGACCTAGTTGTTATCCTATAAGCCCATAGTACTTCTGGGAGGTGTTCCACCCATTTGTCCTTCAAATTTTCTAGCTTGGTCTTTATGGAGGACTTTATAGTCCTGATGGTGACTTCTGCTTGTCCATTAGACTGAAGATGAGCTGGGGTAGAGAAATAATTCCTTATTCCGAGCTCGACACAGAAGTTTTTGAACTTTGGGTTGTCGAACTGCTTGCCATTATCTGACACAATTGCTCTAGGGATCCCAAATCGACAGATTATGGATTTTCAAGTAAAATTCTAAACTTTTTGTTTTGTAATGGTTGTCAAAGGTTCTACCTCTGCCCACTTGGTAAAGTAATCCACCCCTGTAACGGTGAACTTGCATTGTCTTACACCAGTGGGAAGAGGTACTAGTATATCTAGACCCCATTGTTGAAATGGCCAAGGGCTTACTATGGAGGTCAGGAATTTTGGTGGGTCGTGAGGGATGTTAGCGTGTATTTAGCAAGCCTTGCATCTCCTGACCAGGTCTGTTGCGTCCTTGAGCAACGTGGGTCAGTAATACCCCTGCCTTAATGTCTTTTCTGCCAAAGCCTGAGCTTTGATGTGATTGCCACAGACTCTTTCGTGAATTTCTCTGAGTATATAATCAGCGTCCTTATTCCCCACGCATTTGAGGAGTGGCGCTAAAAAATCTCGCTTGTACAAGTTTCCTTGCAAAATGAAAAATCTAGGCGACCTGGTTCTCAGCTTTGCTACTTCCTAAGGGTCTTCTGGTAAGGTCCCGTTTCTGGAGATACTCCATGATGGGGTCCATCCAGCTTGTTGGACTCTGCATAGGAAAAACTTCTTCATTCTCAATACACACAGAGGGTTCTGCTAGGTGCTCCACGGGGATCAACCTGTCCAGATTTTATTGTGAAGTTGTTGCCAACCTTGCCAAAACGTCTGCTCTCGAATTTTCAGTTCTAGGAACATGTCTGATCTTTACTTGCACAAATTTCTTGATCAATTCTTGCACCTTTCTAAGATAAAAGCCCATTTTCTCACCCTTAGCCTTGTAAGCACCCTCTATCTGTTTCACCACGAGTTGTGAGGCACTGCAGATCTCCAGTTGCTCGGCTTCCATTGAATGAGCTAAGTTGAGCCCTACTATGACTGTCTCATACTCGGCTTCGTTGTTTGAAGCTTTGAATCCAAATCTCAGTGCGTATTCAACATCTATCTCATCGAGGGAAGTCAAAATCAAACCAGCTCCACTGCCCTGGGCATTGACATCTCCATCTACTGAAAGTTTTCACGTGGGGAGGTTAGGTACTAACTGCGTTGTCTCTGCAGGTATCCTAGTTTGTGAATTTTGCAATGAAATTTGCCAATATCTTCCCCTTAATGGTTGTCCTTAGCTTGTATCTGATGTCAAACTTGCTAAGTTCAACGGCCTATTTAACCAGTCTCCCCAAAGATTTTGGCTTGTGCAGCACCTGCTTTATAGGTTGATCTGTTGGGACTTCGATAATATAAGCCTGGAAGTAGGATCTTAGTCTCCTGGAAGTTGTCACTAAGGCTAAAATGAGTTTTTTCATTTTAGGATACCTTTCTTCTGCCCCCCTTAGAGCTCGGCTGCAGTAGTAAACTGGTTGTTGAGCTCTGTCCTTCTCTCTTACTAGCGCTGCGCTGGTTGAGAACTCTAAGACAGCCAGATAAAGGGTAAATACTTCTCCTTCTAATGGACTTACCAAGACAGGTGGAGAGCTCAAGTATTCTTTCAATGCTTTGAAGGCTTCTTCACACCGAGCATCCCATTGAAAGGCTTTCTTTAAGACTTGAAAGAAGGGCTGACACTTGTCGCTTGATCTAGAAATGAAGTGACTCAGGGCAGCTATTCTCCCGGTTAAATGCTGTATTTCCCTCGTGTTATAGGGAGGCTGCATACCCAACACTGTTTTTACCTTTTCTGGGTTAGCCTCTATCCCTCTGCTATTAACTATGAAGCTCAGAAATTTTTCTGCTGACACCCGAAAGGCACACTTAGCTGGGTTGAGCTTCATCTTGTATTCTCTTAGGACCTGAAACGACTCTGCTAGGTGTCTAATGTGGAGCTCTGCCTTCAGTAACTTGACCAGCATGTCATCAATATAGACCTCCATGGAGGTCCCAATCCATTTTTGAAACATCTTATTCACCAGGCGCTGGTAAGTGGCTCTTGCATTTTTTAACCGAAAGGCATCACTTGATAGCAGTATGTCCTTTGCTCAGTTATGAATGAGGTTTTCTCTTGGTCACTGGGATCCATCCTGATCTGATTGTATCCAGAGAAGGCATCCATGAAGCTGAGGAGCTCATATCCTGCAGTGGCATCTACAATCAAATCTATCTGGGGTAAAGGAAAACTATCTTTCGGGCAAGCACGGTTGAGGTCTGTAAAGTCAATGCAAAGACGCCATTTTTCGTTTGTCTTCTTGACTAGGACTACATTGGCTAGCCAGACTGGGTAATCCACTTCTCGAATGGCTTTCACGTAAAGGAGCTTACTGACCTCTTCGTTGATGGCTTTCTGACGCTCCAGGGCGAAGCTCCTCCTTTTATGCTTAACGGGCTTACAGGCTGGATTCACGCTGAGCTTGTGAGTGATGACAGAGGGATAAATCCCTTTCATGTTCTCTTGCTTCCATGCAAAAACTTCCTTGTTCCTTTTCAGGAATTGGATGAGGAGATCCTTGATCTTCTTGCTCAGCTTGGATCTAATGTAAACAAGATACTCTGGCTCCTCATCAACTTGAACAGGTTCCAGCTCTTCTGATGGTGTTGCCTGGTCTCGAGTTCTTCCCTCATCTCAAGCTCATCCAATTGGATGCTCTCAACCTCCTTATTTCTCATGGATGACATGTAGCATTTTCGTGCTATGCGCTGGTCTCCTCGGATCACTCCAACTCCGTTTTCTATTGAAAACTTCACTACAAGGTGATAGGCAGAGGGAATAGCCCTTATAGAATTGAGCGAGGGTCTTCCAAGGAGCATATTGTATGCTGAAGGTGCATCAACCACTAGAAATTTCACAGTTATTGTAGTTTGACAGGGTGGGTCACCTAAGGTCAAGATGAGTTGGATTGACCCTAGGGGCAACACCCTTTCTCCTGAGAATCCCAATAGGTGGGCACTTACTGGTTCAAGTTTTTCCCTTCTTATATCATTTTATCGAAAACAGAAGCAAAAATGATGTCTATCGAGCTGTCATTGTCAATCAAAACACGATGGACAGTCCTGTTGGCCACCACAGCTCTTACCACCAAAGGGTCATCATGGGGATGTTGGCAGCCCTCCAGATCTGAATCTGAGAAAGTGATAGCTGTGTCTAAGCGTGGAGACTTAGACACAATATATACTTCGGGAGCTTCTGTGGCTCTAATTTTTCGCAAGTGGGCCTTTCTAGTAGAATTGGACCCTCCTCTTCCAGCAAATCCTCTAGATATCACTCTGATCTCCCTCATAGGTTGCTGGAGTGGCTCCGGTGCTTGACACTAAGGGGGTGGAGGTCGGTTTTGATTATCATTAGCCACATAGCGTCGCAGCTGCCTTCACTGGATTAGAAATTTTATTTCCTTCTTCAATTGGATACAGTCGTCGGTGTGATGACCATAGTCTCTGTGGAAGTCACAATACTTCATAGGATCCCTTTTTGCAGGGTCTGCTTTCATCCGGGGTGGCCACCTTAAGAACTTCTCATTTTGCACCTCATACAGTATCTGAGACACCGTAGCAGTCAGAAGGATGAGCTATCGGAGTGCATACCTTGGTTGTAGCTCTGGTTATGGAGGATCGAGGCGATCCCTAACATTTTCTCTTCTCTTCGGGGAACGCTCTGTCTCTTCTTGGAGACCTGCCTCGTTCTCTTTCCTTTATGAGACTTCGTTCTCTCTTTTTTTCTTCCTTCCCTTTCTCCTTTCTCGACGAAGAGCTCCCGACCTTGGAGAGGAGCGCTTCCTCACCATTTATGTACTTTTCTATTTTGGCAAGCACCTCCGCCATACTAGCCTGGGGGTTCTTTGAGATGGAAAACATCAGATCTTTTGACTGAACTCTCAGACTTGCTATGAAAGCTGTAATAGCAAATTTTTCGTCTGGGACATTCACCTTCAAAGATTCTGAGTTAAACCATTAAACATAAGACCGTAGGTTCTCATTAGGTCCCTATTTCACATTTAACAAATGGTAGCTCGATTTCCTATAGGTCTGAGCTTCGATGAAGTGGGACACAAACGAGATTGACAGCTTTTTAAAAGAGAAAATCGAGGCTGGGGGGAGTCTGTTGAACCATGCTAAGGTTGAGCCCTTCAAGGTGATAGCAAAGGCCCTGCATCTCACTGGATCTTGATATCCATGCAACTCTATTTGATTTTTGTAGGCGTTGAGGTGGTCCACGAGATCTTTTGTCTCATCGAAAGCATCCACTTGCAGCATTCTGAATTTATGTGGGAGAGGGAAGTGTAGCACCCCAGCAGTGAAATGGGGATTCGGTTTGCTGCACCAAGGCATCCATTGTGACTGGGGCCTTGCTCTTCACTGCCTCCTTCATTTGGCTGAGCTCTTGTTGGATGTCTTTGAACCGTTGTTCCCAGTGGTGTTTTCTTCTCTCCTGTTGATAAGGGAAGAAATCGCTCATTTCCCCTTCCTTATACTGACTTTGTACTTCCTCGTTGTGATCATTCCTAGGGGGTAGAAAATGTTCTTGCTCCAAGGTATGGCTACTCTCTCCCACCTCATTAACTTCTTTGAGGGGGTCGAGATACGGTTGCCTTGGTGGTGGATTATTCTAGCCTCCTTGGGCCGGTCGCGCCTCCTGTGGGCGTTGTAGGAGCTTTAAGAGCTCTTCGTTTTGTTTTATCAGACGTTCATCGACAAGACGAAAGGCCTCCATCTCATTATTCATGGAAAAAGCCCCCCATAGGGGGATTGGCTTCTTGCGCGTTTTTGGGTTGTCTGCTATTTGCGGCTTCCTGTTGATCTTGCATCCGTAGAGGATTGGTCTGACTTTGGCTCATGTTTCGCGTTGATACCATCAGTCACTGAAAAATCAACTGTATTTGTAACAGGAACAGTCGTTTTCCACAAACGGCGCCAAACTGATGGTGTATTTTAACGTGATGTCATTTTTGTGATGACGAGTAAATGAAATAAACAATATTAGAATTATTGAGATTAGGTGTCTTGATTATAGCTTCCTAACGCTTTAGGAATCTCTCGTGGTTGCCTCAAGAGACATTCAGCCCCTTACGTTCTGACCTCAATTAATATGTCTGATCTCCCGATTTGAACTGAACTCCTGAGCTAACACTTGAAATTTATTTTAGGCATCATCAGTTATAATGGACATGAATTTAATTATAATGCAGTGCTGAGTGTTTGACTTGGTTATGGTTGCAATGTGTACAAATTAGAATTTAACATTGAATGACTACGATCGAATATAGACCGTAGGATGCAATTATGGTACTGAAAAATAATTTTTTAATATTATACATTTTTTTTTAAATGAGAACTTGACAAGTGTACATATTATTTGTTTTACTATTCTACTTTAATTTATTATTTTCATAATGAATGGTCAATGATAAATTAAAAGAAGATCAACAGCTCAAAATCATTTAGAGGTATGGTATGATACCTTAACGCAAGCGGTGATAATTTTTGACTCAATATAACTATACTATTCAAATTCGACACGAATTTAATGATATAAATTATATTATAACTTGATATGAACTTAAAAATGACCCAACATGAGAATACGAAATACAAAACGGATCGTGTTTGGGATCAACCCGTCAAACCCAAAATTCACGCAATTAACCCGTTTATTTAATCGTATCGACACTAACTCGAGAATGACCAATTAACAACACGAATACAACCTGATAATATTTTATCCAAAAATGACATGTTCAACCTATTTAAATATAGTATTAAAAAAATATGCTCTCGATACAAGAATATGGTGATTATTCTTCCCTTGTGGAGTAGAGAAAATCTATTTTAAGTCTAGTAGTTTCAAAATCATGATAACTTTGAAGGACTTAATTAGGGATAAACATTTCATCTATCTTCTCGTTTGTACAGTAAATAAACATGTTAACTCAACACAACATGATTAGTTAAATAAATTGGATTAGAATTGATTAATGTACGATACGAACCCGAAATAACCTGACACTAGAAGACTCAATTGTCACCCTTACTTTGTGCTATCCTTGATTGAGTTATGCTTCTATGCAAATGTGTTTTTTTTTTGGCTATTGCATGTAAATGTAAATGTGTTTTATTGGCAGTTTTTTATTACCTTTTGGATGCATATCATTTGCGCCTTATGAACGTACTTACCGTTACAAAACTAATTTTAGGAAGAAAAAAAAATTACATAATTTCTAGAAAATTTGATATCCTTGTCATAATTTAATCTACTATGCTCCGTGTTCTAAAAATAAAAACAAAAATGCGGTCTAACATGATTTAGACAAGACTCATAAATTTTGCATTAAATTAACACAGAATTAAACGATTTGAATTTAACCTTAACGACTCATAGTTATTCATACTTTTCAAGTTCCATTATAATTTTTTTTTATCCCATTATCGAAAATAGCTTAACAAATATTTTTCAAAAGAGAATTATTGTAACCATGTATTTTTCAATTGTTGACTAATACGCAAAACTTCTTTACGAACTACCCTAACTGATTTTTGCTCCAACTTTAGGATTTCTATTATCTATAAATATACCTCTTGCGAAATCCCATCACCCCCACAAAGGAAAATACTATTTAGAGTTAATTTGAAGATTCACAAAATTTCATTGTGGCTTAAAAAAACTGATAAACATCAGGTATATGCACAGTGTCTAGTAGTAAATTTCCTAAAATTGGACAAAATCTGTGCCACGTGGCGCACATCCCGTGTCACAGTGAATATGAAAATAGATCAAAAGAAGTCAAACGACGCCGTTTGACTCACAGAGTGACGCGACGTCGTCGTTTTCTGTCTCCTGATTCCCGGAACCCCCGGTGGCGTCACTGTCCTTATAAGCGCAAAGTTCAGGCCGTTAAAGAACGGGTGGGTCTTGACGTCAGCAGCCCCACGCTTCGACCCTAGTCTGCTATTCGGATCCTTCACCAACAACCCGGATATCAAGTCCCGCGCGTGTTTCTCAGTCACACTACTAGGAGTGTGAGTTGGAAATGTCAACGGCCCTTTCACTATGTTACGCAGCGTAGCTTCATTCGATACACCAGCAAAAGGTGTGCGCCCATAAATCATCTCGTAAATGAAAGTCCCTAGGGCCCACCAGTCCACGGCATTGCCGTGGGGCCCACCAGAAGCAACTTCTGGGGCCACATACTCGTGGGTACCAACGAAAGAACATGACCGGGCGGTGACCGGCTCGGCCACGAACAGACGGTTGGTTGAGAGTGTTTGGATCTTCTTAGACCGGAACAGCCGGGTTGGGATGCATGAAAATGGAGTGGGTGTACGGGGTTTCTGTTTAACAGTCGGTGATGATGATGGGTTTGTAGAAAAGTCAGGCGATTCAACGGCTGGGATTGCATCTGAGCACAGAGAAAGGTCAAAGTCTGTGAGCATAATGTGGCCGTCTGATCTGACTAATATGTTTTCTGGCTTCAAGTCCCTGTAAATTATCCCCAGCATGTGAAGGTACTCCAAAGCCACCAAAACTTCAGCTGCATAAAACCTGGAAAACGAAGGGAAAATCACATAAATTTCATGACAATTTCTCTTATGGTTTACATATATCGTAATTAAAATCACCTAGATTTTTTTTTCAGCAACCAAAAAGAAAATCGAGTAGGTCTGTTGTTTATAATACAAAATTGTTTATATTTAACATGAGAAAAGCCCTGAAAATGATGATCTGATGGCTTGTTTGAGTGGATAAAAGAAATGCCCGATCTAGAAAATTCCAATTTTGCAAGCAACCGAGATGAGAGAGACCTAAGGATGGCAATTTTTTTCATGGAAATTCGCGACTTAACAGATCAATTTTCCGAGAAAATAACTGAAAAATGAGGAAATAGGTGGAAAATTCTTCCATAAGAGTAAACTTTTTGCAGAGCTGAAACAGACAGAACACCTTTGGATGGGAATCCTATGTATGTGGTCCATTTTCATCAGACACAAACAAAAACCACAGAGAATCAAATGAAAAACATAGCCACAAATCAAAGAACACTACATTCTAATGACAGATTCAAGAATATTTAGAGCTTCAAAAACCGTTTCAGACTTTTCAAATTTTATACAGTATCTCTGTAATCAACAGTAATATACCCACATAGATACTGACCATATATATATATATATATATATATATATATATATATATATATAAAGAGAGAGAGAGAGATGTATAGAGTATCTCTGTAATCAATTGAAACATATTACATGGATACTGATCATATATTATATGTATGTATGTATGTATAGAGAGAGAGAAGGAGAGAGAGGAAGAGAGAGGGTACCTTGCAGAGCTGAGAGAGAAGCGTTTGTGAGGCTGTTTGTGTCTCAAAGAATGCAAATCACCACCAGAACAATACTCCATAACTATACAAGAGAAAGGGGAAGCTTCAAATTCAGCATAAAGAGTAGGCAAAAAAGGATGATCCAACATTTTCATGATCTTTTTCTCAGTCTCAGCTCTCTGATTCTTCTTCTTCAAAGCCAAAGCCTCTCTATCCACCACCTTCATAGCATAAAAACAGCTCTCATCGCTGCGTAGTTTACAGAGATAAACTCTGCCTATGTCTCCACTTCCGATCTGCCGGACCAGGCTGAAGTCTCTGAAACTCAGGCCGGTCTTTTTCCTGTGAAATGCCGCTGATCGGATAGCTTGAAAAGAAGAGTCCGACGAGCGGTGAGGTTTCAGAGTTAGATTTTCCGGCGACGTTGATGGGAGGTCGAAAGAGAGACGGCTGAAATTAGTGTTACTGTCAGAACTACTCATTGAGCTTTTGCTTGAATTCGAAGCTTCGTAAAACGTTTCTTCACTGTCTGATTCTCTTGGAAACTCTAACATCTTACAAATCAATATATAGTTGTTAATCTGAGGTGGGTCTGTTCAAATTTCAGAAGGGGACTTTGTACGCTATGAAGATGGTTAGAAACGATGGATTTTGACCAACTGGGTGGAATTTTTCTTGCGGGTCTTGGGAAATCAGATGCGAAGAAAATGTGGAAAACGAATTCTAGAACAATGAACAGTAGCTGCATGAAGAAAGAGAAAAAGTTAAGAAGAATCAGTTGGTGTGGAAAGTCAATATTCACACTACAATAGAGGGAGAGAGATGCATTTGCAGCACCACTAAAGGAGCTTCAAGAGCACAGTGATACAGTAACAGAAACAGCCTTTAGTGTGGACCAGAAAATTACGGTTTGCCGTACTCAGAGAGAGAGAGAGAGAGAGAGAGAGAGAGAGAGATAATGCAGAAGGAAAGGCTATATAGCTCTGGTCCTCTTGGGCTCTGGTGTTTAATGGCTACTGGGCTAGAGAGAGAGAGAGAGAGAGAGAGACGGTTGGAGAAGATGCTTGTTGGCTATTTAAGCTACGTCGTACGGAGGGAGGGTGATTAACTTTTGATTGTAATTAAAATATTGAGATGATGTTTTAATTTCATCTATTTTTGCTTTTGAATAAACGGGTGGGTACAAAGAATAGCGGTTAGTGATCACCTCCATATATTTTCAGCAGTGGGATCCCGATGCCTATCTCGAGATTGAACCTAACTAAGTTACTACAACAGTTAATTATTAAATTTTAAAAATATTATGTTATTATGTCATTTAAATTTTAAATTTAATTTCAAAATTTACTCAGTATAACATTATTATAAATTTTAATGTAGATTTTAAGACTCAAATTTTTATCACGAATGTGAGAAGTTAAGTCGATATCTCATTGTACCACCTTACTCGATGGTAAATTTTATTAATTATTGTCATTAATTTAAGACTAATGTTATTGATCTAATATTTTTATCTAATAAAATAATGTAGACTTACCAAGTCAACAATTTCTCCAACGACCCTTGAGTGGGGCGATCTTATAGGGCAGTGATCAAATTTCTCATTCTAAAATTAAAAGTTTGAGTTTTGGAGTCAATATTAGGATTCGGTGGTTGACCGTTATATTAGGCTAGCTAAGTTTATTTCTAAGAGAAGTAATTGACGCAGTTCAGAGTCTCATGATATCACAAGTGAAAGGTTTATTGGAGTGGTTTTTGGACGATCTCTTTTGCTCCCATCCGATTTTTATCAACCAAAAAAAAACCAATTTGTCCAACTAAATGTTTTATTTTTTTCATTTTTTCCTGTTTTCAGTTTGTAATTACTCTCACAAAATTCTCCATTCCCTCAACCTAACTTACTGTCTTCTCCTCCTGTCTCCGTCTCTCCGTCGATCAATAAACTCTGCGGTGAAATCGAGCACACAACAAACACTACCTAGGAAAATTCAAAACAATATTGTTTTAGATATCTCGTCAGACAACTTCTAGAGACGACGAATCATGTATAACTGCAAAGCCTTTGTAGAAAAGGATGGGACTTTACAACTATATATGATTTATCTTCATGTACAAGTTGTTCAACGAATTGTCTCAAACAATATTGTTTTGAAATTTTTTAGTTGGTGTTTGTTGCGTGCCCGACGTCAATTTCATCGTAGAGTTTTATTGACCGAAAGAGATGGAGACGGGAGCAGCAGACCTAGGATTAGCTTGAGGGAAGAGAGAATTTTGTGAGTAATTATAAATTGAAAAAAAAAAGGATTAATCTCATTTTACACCCCGAAAGATCGTTCGAATCTCAATTTATACTCCCAAAAATCAAAAATTTTAATTTACACCCTCAAAGATAGAAATTTGTATCAATGTGCACCCCCAAAGATTAAAAATCTCAATTTGCACCCTCAAAGATATAAATTTATATCAATGTGCACCTCAAAGATAAAAAATCTCAATTTGCATTCTCAAATATAGAAATTTGTATCATTATGCACCTAAAATTAAATTGATAATTTATACCTAGATCCCCTCATGTTTGTCACTTAATCATTTGGATCTCTTTACATTTAGAATATTACTCTTACATCTCATGACATTTATGCACGTACAACATGTAACCCATTTTCATTAAAATCTGTTAATATAACCGTTAAAAAATATAATTTTATTATAATAAAAAATTATAATTTCATATTACCTTTATTTTATGGGTCCAATATACTCTAAAGTTCAAAATCAAGCTTACCGTTTGAATGCCTAATAAAATGTAGATATTTATATAATGTTTTTCATATTTTCCTTTATATAAATATCTAAATTTTATTAGATATTCAAATGATAAGCTTGATTTTGAACTTTAGAGTATATCGAATCCACAAAATAAAGGGTAATATGAAATTATAATTTTTTATTAGGATAAAATCATATTTTTTAACGATTATATTAATAGATATCAACGAAAAGTGGTTATGTTTACACATGTACAAATGTCATGAGATGTAGGGGTAATATTCTAAATGTGAAGGGATTCAAATGATTAAGTGACAAATATGAGGGGATCTAGGTATAATTTATCAATTTAGTTTTAGGTGTACATTGATACAGATTTCTATCTTTGAGGGTGCAAATTGAGATTTGTTATCTTTGGGGGTGTACATTGATACAAATTTCTATCTTTGAGGGTAAAAATTGAGATTTTTTATCTTTGGAGGTATAAATTGAGATTCAAACGATCTTTCGGGGTACAAAATGAGATTAACCCTAAAAAATATATATATTTAGTTAAAGAAGTTGTTGACGTGACACGTTTAAGTCATTAGGTCAACATTAGTTTTAGGTTAGAAAATGAGGTCATAATAGTATTATTTTTAATTTTATGATAAATTTTAATATTTGTTAAAATTTATTATCGATTCAATAATTATAATTAATTAAATCGATAAATTATGTAAATATTTTAAACAAAAATAACAATTTCCTAAATAAGATATCTATAACATTGCTTTTTAACTTTTTTACAGTTTTTTAATTATGATAAAATGATGATGATGAGTTTTTTTTTTAACTGTGTTTAGCTTTGCACGTGAGATTACTGTGGGGCACGTGCGGCGGTTCAAAGGCTAGGTTTTTTGCTGACGTTTGGGGTTCATGGCACGTGCAAGATAGGGTGTCTGCTTGAATGGCACGTGGCTAGTGGGAAGAGGGTTGCTTATGATCGAAAGTTACAGACAGAATGAACAGTGCGCATGGTTTGGAATTGGAGTTTGAAATGACAAGAATGCCCTAAATGGAATTAGTATTTATTTTCAGGACATTAGGAAAAAAAATTAGAATTTCTCCATGTATATAATATATATTGTGGGTAAATTTCAATAACACCCTTGATATTTGCCAAAAATAACAGTATTTGCATAAAATCTCAGATAAATGTATGAAAAAATTGAAATCGATGTTAAAAGTAATTCGCATTAAAAATTTCATGAGGGGGGGTAGAAAAATAGTCAAATGAGAAAAATGCATTAAGGAAAATCAGAATCTAAACACAACTGATTGTGTGAAGGGTTTCTATCGCCATCTTATTATTCTGATAATTACTTATGTAATTTTAATGTTAAATACATCACTTATTGATTCATTAGTTATTATTTGTTTTTGAAGGCACAAAATAATAAAAAATAGTAAATAATAAATATATTTGTATAAATATTCAAAATCAAATCACAAATATAGATAAGAGATAAATTAATTTAAGCATCAGTTGTAGTGGGGGTGAGAGATAGTAGGCAACAGTAGTGGTGGTAAGAGATGATGATAGTTGTGATGGGTGGCAATGATCGTGGTGGTGGCGGCGACAATAGTGGAGGGGGGTGGGGGTGGGGGTGACTACGATAGTAGCGGCAACGGTGGTGGTAGTGGGGGGTGGTGGGGGTAGAGGTAGTGGTGAGACGGTTTCAAACACTATTTTTTTTTAAAGTATTTATGAGAAATAATTGCTAGAAGTACTTTTAAAAAGTCATTCCAAATACACCCTTATGACCTATTTTTTCTATTAAATTTAGGGTATTAATATTAGCCGTTAAATTAATTTTAAAGTAAAATTTAAAGCGATCTCAATCGCAAATAACAAAAGTCATTTTGTTTATTTTTTGAGATTTGAATTGTAAACTATTTTATTATATAGATTATAATTTTGGTTTTTTTTTTTTTTTGGCATCCTAAATGTGTCTTATCTTAATTATTTAATTATCTTCACCAACATAATGAACCAACTCTCCTTTATCTAGTTGACCATCTTTAATACTTTTAACGAAAAGATTAAAGCATCTCTAATAATAACTTAAATTTGAATAAAAAATTTAAGTTTTAATAGAGAATTTTAATAGACAAATTCAAATATTTAATCGAATTTTTTAAAAAATTTTCTTATTATCCCAAAATTTATGTTTTACTCTCATTCAAATCATGAAATCTGACTGTTGCTGCTGCTCACACTTGTGTTGTTAGAATAGGAACTCTCTATGTGACATGGGTTTGGGTCCATGAAAAGGGTTGTCTTTATTTTTATTTCTTTTTTATGCTTCGTTCCTCTTGGACCATGTGGGCTGTATGTGTGTGTGAGAGAGAGAGAGAGAGAGAGAGAGAGAGAGAGAGAGAGAGAGAGAGAGAGAGAGGAGAATAATGGAAAGGAACGGGTTCAGATTGGGACAAGAAAGTTAGAAGGACGGAATTTTAATGGAAAAGAACTGGTTGAGATAGGGACAAGAAAGTTTGAAGGACGGAAAATTATTGAAGACATTATCATGGACAGGAACTGTAAATGCTTCTGTGGTAATTAGCGATGGAAGTAGCGTAGAAGAAAAGAGGCAGGAAGAGACAGAAAATAAGCCGTTAAATAAGTCTTTTGGGTTTTGGATAAAATAAAAAATTATTATTAGAAATTTGATATAAAACTTGAATTCCTTTCAATTTGAGTTAATAAATTTTTTTTTTTATTTGATATAGATTTGGCTCCAAGGTTGAAATTTTTTTTGAACCATTTAAATTCAAATTTAAGTTTGAGTCTAAATTGGAGATTTTGTTTGTGCTCCACTCTCTTTAGGGATTTCTTTATGTTCTTATGTTGGATTTGTAATTTATTTGGACTTGTTGTATTAAAAAATATATGAATATAATAGTTTGGTGTTTGATAATAGCTAAATTTTAAATGTAACCATTGGTTTTTTGATCATTGTAATATTGAGTTTAAGGATTCTTTATAATAACTTTTTTCACATAATGTTAAAAATAGAAATATAATTAGGTCAAGTTACTATTCAAACAAATTTGACCCAATGCTTCGAGCTTGGGTTGATTCGTAAAATTTTGGATCTATCACAAGTTATTGGAATTGATGTTTAATTTTTTAAAGATTACTCCTAAATAATGAAAATTTAACATTATAGAATTGTAACTTAATTTTTTTTAAAAAAATATCTCAATTATTCTAATAAATCACTACAATATTTCTCCTTTCACGTATCAGATTAATACTAAACCTTGTGCAAAGCCACCTTTCCACACAATAGGTAAATCTATGAGCGGTGGCCCCAAGAAACTATATTAAGTGAGATATTCGAACCCTTACCTACCTTAATGAGAAATTTATCAGGTCAATAAACTACCACTAGGGTATATATCCTTTTTTTTTAAAAATTGTTTAATACAATATATGGCTGAGTTGGTACAATTAGAATTTTGTCCAATGAGGTGTTTGAATGGATGGTGAGATGTATCCCAAGTGGAAACATTTGAGACATGGGTAGAGCCCAGTGGTGTACGAAAATTGGGACCCCTTGAACTGACTCCTTTTTCATGGCCTTGCATGGGATTTTTGCAAACAAATGATTCTTCCTGCAACATATGTTAGATTGTTTTAGGGTAAGGCTAAGGTAACACATAGTTACTATACTAAAAAAAATAATTTGGATTATTAATTTTATTATGAATAATCTCTAACTGCTAATAAAAAAATAATATTAAAATAAAAAATAAAAAAAATATACGTGACACATTTCTTTTGGTGCAAAAAATTAGAGTTACGATCAAAAAATATATTTTAATACCGTAATACTTTTCATTGTTTTAACCTTATTAGCACACAAAAAACAGTGGCATCCAATCAAAACTTTATGCTCTTCTTTTTTGTCATGGCCCATCATTCTGCAATATAAGGTTGAAATAGGAGTAATGACATAAATCAGAAAGAGAAGACTATTGTACCGAAAAATTTTATAATTGTAACGAGTGTTTTTATAATTTTTATGGGTTATTTTATAATAAAATTATTTTTATGGGTATTTTTATGATTTTTGTGGATATTTTTATTATTTTTGTGACACGTATGATCCATCATAACATTTTTTTATAGGTATCATAAAAGTGATAAAAACAATTATTCTCACAAAAATTACAAATGATGGTACGGTCCAATTTTTTTTTGGGTTACATTGGACTCAACAAACCAGAAATAGGGTTAATGATTGAGGCTGTGATTGAGAGTGACTTTGTTGTTGAATTGCATATATTGGCAAAAAGGTTCAACATAAATGATAAATGGGTTAAATTCAAGTGGCACTCACATCATTTTCTTTGGAGGCTCAATCAAAAAATGGCTTAATTTTTTTATCAAAAAAAAAAAAAAACTTAGGGTAGGAAAAGCTGAATCAGTGATAAATTAATAATTTAATTAATAAAATATTCTTAAAATTTAAACACTTTAATACACTCAAGGTCGTTTAGTTGCAGTATTAAATAATGGATTACAAAGTCATAACAGATTAAAACTCTCTAATCTAACATTATTTCAAATTTTTATCTAAATAATGTATTGCTTATCCAAATAATACTTGAAAATGTGATATTATAGTCCAATTCAAGTGTATTAAATTGTAAATTTATTATTTTACCTAGTAGATAAAAAAAACATTAATAATTATATTAGATTGATGGTTTTTTAGTCAATATAGAATTATTACTTTGTTATCTCATTCTTAATCTAATGTCCTATCAAACACTAGATTATAATGCGTAATATTTTTGTCTTATATTTAATCTTGTATTTTATCCACCTATACGTAATTAGCTTATATTACCTAATACAATTTATTTTTTTACAATACGACAACTAAACGAACCCTCAAGATTTAAATTTTGGATCACTTACATAAAAATTTCATAATCAATATTACAATAAGATTTGAATGTGAAATCTTTTTGCTATGATATAACGTCATAATAAACCACTAACTCATTTTACGAGTTTAGCTTAGTTGATTTGGATCATCATTGGATTAACGGATTTGACTTGCTCACTATATAGGTCGAAACGAACGTAATATATTGTACTTTTAAAAGACATGATTAATGTGAAATGACATCAATTCGACTATAAACGTCTTTAAATTCCTTGGACTAGACAAATTTTAAAATGACATGATTTCTATAAGTTACAAATTTAATATGACATGACCGATTACCGAACTTACATCGGAGGGTAATAGGAGAGTAAGCACACACAATTTATCTTTCTCACACCCATTGTCATACCCCAAGAGCAAACTTAAACTTAGAGTCCCAGTTTGTTGATAAGACTACGATAGTACAGAGGCACTGTGACAAAATTTGATCTCGGTCATTAATTTTGATTTGAATAATCTATAATTATTGATTCAGAAAACGATGAAGACTCCCAATTTGTGGGTAGATTTGGACAACTTGCCTATCCATTGAGATTTCTCCTTTCTTGAAAGCAAATATGGCTCCATATATCTTATATCTAGATATTATAGGAAAGCAATGTAACATGTTGAAAAGAACAGAATAGATTGGTATTAAAAACTAATTAGCCAAACAGAACAAAGCATGCATGACATGCCATCCAGTTTGGTAGCAAAAACTGGTTCTACAGTTGGACTTGGAAGGGTCCACCACATAGTTATATTGTTCTAGCTATAATACCAAAATAATATTTTTAAAAATAAAATATGTTTTTTTGTTCAATAGGAACATTACACTTGTAAAAAAATAAATTTATTTCCTCATTTTATTTTATCTTATTAAATTTCTTTTTTACGAACAATGATTCCAAAATTAAACTAAAATAAGGATTAAAATCAGATTTTGGTAAGGTAAGAAAAAGACATTTGTGCATAGTTTAAGTGGTAACAAAGATGAGTTATAAATCAAGATATTTTAAATTTAAATTTTAACAACCCTTTAAGGTCAGATTATTAAAGATTTATCTCTCATGAATATCATAGTCTCGACATAAGTGACCTGCCTTTGATCGAATCAAAAAGAGGAGTAGTCGCAATGCGCACAAAATATCTCGAACATTCCTAACCGTTAAAAAAAGAAAAAAAAAAAAGGGAAAGATGCTTTTGGGGTAGTAGAGGAAAGTTTGATGCCAAAGGGACCCATGATAATGTGGAGGGAAATAAGTGTCCTGGGAAAAGGCAGCAAAAAGGCCAATCAAGTGGAGCTATTGTGGTACTCAAATTTCTCCAAAAGCTAGGCCAACCCCCATATTCAAGATGCTTTCTTGTTTGCATGGTCAATACCAAAAATTTTGGGTCCTTAGAGAACCAAGTCTTTCACTACTAACTCTATAGAACAATCACCACAAAAGCTGCATTAATTGCCTCACCCTTCCCAGATAGCTAGCAATTTTAAAGTATGGAATCTAATCGTCGTGGTGGTGGGGGTGGGGGGGCATGGTGTTTCGAAATGATGTTTTAACAATTGAGAACTATTCACCCATATTTTTTTAAGACTTGTGATTGTTAAGTAAACTCAATATATACATGAACACTCTCAAACCAATAAATCGGGTCAAATAAGACGTCTCTACACTGTAATATTTGTTTGTGGAGGGAACTAAGACACATCATCAATGGGGACAAAAGTCATTTATAAAACCTAAGAGAATGTTATTTATGAATATGAGGCCAATTGGTTTATAAAATATAGATCTTGCCTTTGCAAACAAATTTTGAATAATCTCAGGGTTAACTAAAGTAATAATAGGGACGAGTGTAAATTTAGACGCTTTGTGTTCAAATCTTGGCAACCCCTTGGGGCCAAGATCTCTAATACTCTAGTCCCGACGTGAATGACTTGCCTTTGATCGAACAGAGAAAAGATTAGTCGAGGTGTGTGTAAACTAACTTGAACACCCTTAACTATCAAACAAAAAAAACTAATTTCGAAGAGGAACCAATAATTAATCCAGGATTAGAACATACAGTGAGGGTAGACAGGAGAATGTCTAAGTTTGAATTTTATTTTTTAAGAAATCAAGTAGGACCCAATATTAAATTCCCGAAACCTAGAAAGTAAAGTAACAAGCAATTGCACATGCAGATTAGTAGATCCAAATTGCCTATCCCACTTGGGAGATCTTGTAGGATCCTTTTCTTCTTACCCACAATTGGGACTTTTTCATGTTTCTTTCTCTTCTTTTAGAATATCAATTTAGAAAATTGATATTTTAAAACTAAACATAGATCATAAAGCTTAACAAAACACCTTGAGTAAAATCTAAGATTATTGAGAAATATAAAGGAGCTTAGAAAATACAAATTCTCTCACATTTGAGATCATCCACCACGAATCCAAGTGAAATATATCATATCGATGTAAATTCCCTCCAAATAAATAGGAGACGATCGAAAACTATGGAAATTAATTGAAGAAATCTAACATTCGCTGTGATCTTAATCCAAAATATGAAGTTGTAAGTTGGACATTTCCTTTTCTTTCTCCTTCTTCTTCTACTACTTATTTCTTTGGTAAATTTTCTTTCTTCTCCTTCATGCAAGTTTGATTTACTTATTTATATTTAACTTTTTAAAACCTTAGGTACTGTTTGATGATGTTTTTTTGAAACAAAAAAAAAATAGTTTTGCCAAAATATCAAAAACAGTTTACTTGCTATTTTGCAAAACTCTTATACTATTTATATGTGTTTTAGTGTATACAAAACTATTTATATATAGACATACGCAGACTATGACACGGTAAGTACAATTGAGATTAGAAGAAAAGAGTAAACTCTGATAAGTTATCAAAAAAAGGAGTTATCAAACGATACTTTAGTTGTTGAAGTCTTCATCCACTTCTAAGTCAATCCAATGATCTCTACAAGTAATATTCAATCTATACTTTTAAGTAGTTAAAGCCTGAATGGCAGGAATGAATAGTACCTAAATAAACTTGCATGGTGAACATGCACAATAAAGAGACACAGATGGTGCAGGTGAAAGAAATATACAATCCAAACATAACAAAATCATAGGGAAATTTTTTTAAGTACCTATACTACTTTAAATTGTCTAAGCTTCCAACATGAAATCTATGCAAAAGATTTGTAAAAGTACTTAAAAGGAGACAAATTAGAGTTAGGGATGACAAGAAGTTGTGTCTTGTCGCCTATAGATAGTTTTAAAATATATAATGTAAAGTTAAATTCGAATCATGTATAGTCAAACTCATGTTGACTTATTTATCTATCAAATTCGATCTGTTAACTTGGTTATGATTTAGACTCATTAAGATTAAACCCATATATAATATTACTGTATGAAATTGTATCGGGTCAGTGGATTATATTAAAAATTATCTGCACAAAAAAAATAATGATAAACAGATCTTTACGACCATTTAGTAAGATCTACCATCATATACAAGTATGATGGAAGAAATTAGAAGATCGAGAGAAAACACCCTACCAATATTCTCGCTGTTTTGATAGGGAGACAGAGAGACAAAGCATGTTGTCACATCGACAAATCCTATTCAACTATAAAATAAAAAATTACAACCATCATGTGAAAATCATAACATTCAAGTGAATATAGTATTAGTTCTATATGATCACTGTAGCAAGTACAACCCAAAAATAGAAAAAAAAAAATCAAGGGAAGAATCCAAGGGTTCCTATCAATTAATTGGGTCTAATTACGGTGCCCAAAAGAATTTTTTTTGATACCATACTGCTATTTTTCATCCAGCAACAAACTTCACAAATGTAAAAATAAATTTATTTTTTTATTATATATTATTTTATCTTTAATTAATTAAATTAAAATCTACAATTATAGATCAATTTTAGTAGGGTAAATTTTTTTTTTGGGTACCGTTGTCCCATCCTCAACTAATCTGCTTCTTGGGGGCATTAAAATATGCATGTACACACTAAGCTAGTTTGTGCTCCTTTTGCTTCCAGGACTGCTTGGCTTTATGGTATAATATATATGTAATTGCTCATCTAATTCTCAGATTTTGTCCCACCATAAAGATATTTAATAGTTCAGGCTATGCATATATTATCATATCATTATGTGAGGAGATCTGTGTGACTATTAAATTGTGGTTTTGTCGAAGCTAGTCCACGAGGCATTTTGAGTTTGATTATTTTAGAAGACAAATTTGAGATAATCAAATGTATACTTTAGCATATAGACATGTTCAAATCGTAATTAATGGAAATGTTCAAATCTTAATTGATAGACATGGATGTGGATTTCTTGGTAAGCTCCTTGATTGATTATGATCATGGTTGTTGGAACATTGGTTTGTTGGAACGATTTTTTCTCCCTTGTGATGTTGGACAAATTATGGGTATCCCTATTTGTAATTACTTTCCAAGCTGATGGCGTATTGTTTAGGGGACTTGGGAGTCACTGAAATATCCAGTCGGAGTTTTTAGGCTCTTGGGGGGTTAGGCGATGTAATTTAAAGAACAATAGACATAAGGTTTATAGTGGTTCATCAGTTCAGAAGCTCGACTAGTCCACTCTAATGAAGTCACTTGCTTCTGGGGAGATTTTCTACACAGGGTAATTGTGCAAATAGTTGCCTGTCTACATTGTGAGGGATTTGATCCCTTTTTATAGTCTTCAAATGTCTTGTGTGATTGCTTTGCCTGATCCTTGTCACCTTCTCGTAACCGACGCTCTTTTTGCGTAAGCAGCGTTGATGGTGTTGAGGCGGTTGCAACTCATCTGCTTGAATATTGAGCCATTACAAGTTATACTCTCTAGGTGTGATTTGGACTAATAAAAAGTGTCAATTGTCGCTATGATCGTGCACAATGGTCTCGCTGACAAAGATTCCTAATCTGCGCACCCCGAGCCAATGATCATGAGCTGAGGAGTTCGTGCTTAGTCGTTTAAGTTGGAAGCACTGAGCTACATCTTAGATAATTTTAGGTATCATTCAGTTGTCCCCAGTCCCTAGCCAGGTAAGCCTTGCCAGACGTAGGTTAGGGCTGATCTACGCTATTGTAGACAAGCTCAGCTCGGTTTGCTCTCAAAAGTTGCACGATGGGATGTTTTCCAGTATTTACGGCATTGCATGCGTACGAGGAGTCATTTTTGCGTCATTTGTCATGCACGTTCGACTTTCATACATCACGTGTCCGATCGTACACGTGCCTTAAATGCCTTCCCAGGCTAAACTGCCATCAGTTCAAATTTCTTCGGCGCCTTTACCCAGAAACCCTCTTCTCTCTCTACCTCTTGCGATTTCATCCTCTTCTTCTTCCTTGCTGTCTAGGCTGACTTTGTGAGTACTTAGAACGTTTGGAGGTCTTCCTGAAGCTTGCTCTGTTCATTTCTGGTGTCCCTCTTGGATTCTCGATAATTGATCATCCTTAATTTCTAGGTATGTCCTGTCTTACCCCCTTCTTTTCTTCTCTATCCTAGGGTTTTTGTTCGACCCTAGATCCTACGGATCCGAGGTGGTTACTCACTTCTAGACCTTCCGCTTTTGTTATTTCAAGAGTCAAGGTCATTTTTTTGTCTTTTCTTCCCCTTTTCTTGGACCCCTACGCTACTGCTAGAGTCTTCCTCTTTGGTCGTTGGAGTCTTGACCCTTGAGCTCTTAAGGAATGTTTCTCGAACGTCTATTCTCTTTATGCGTCTTTTGGTCATTTTTCTCCTTGTGCCATCATGTCCACTTCTTCTGAAGCTACTGGTTCTTCTGTCTCTCTCGCCAAGGCTGAAAGATCTCTCGAATTTGAGGTCCGATCTCGCTATAGAGGGAAAATCGAAGATCCAGATGAAGTCGAGGATTTAGGGGATGTGGGAGATGAGATAAAAAATTTTCCAAGGGTCGACATACTTGATGCCCAAGCTATTGGGGTTGAGGCTCCCCTACTCCTTCTAGGTCTAGCTCTATGACCTAAAAAATCTCAAAAGAGAAGATTTAGGAAGGGTGTAGCTGGGACCTGCAGTAGTGTTGGGGATGCCGAGGTCAATTTGAGCGCCTCAGATATCACGGGGCCCAACAAAGTCACCTTTCCTTTTCTAGGTGCACTTACTACTAAATTTGGTTTTTCCTAGGATATGCGTGTTTGAAATCCTAGCGTAGACATCCGATATGACACCGTGCTCCCTGAGAAGACTTGCTTCTTCTTTGCTTCTTTTGAGAATGGCCTCAAGTTCCATATTCTTCCTTTCCTGAAATCTGTTATCCAACATTTCCATGTCTACCTAACGCAGCTTTCTCCCAACTTTTAGGCCTCTTGGTCTTCTTTAAAAAGAACAGGTTGGCCCTCCCGCCTTCGGTTCCCCTGTTAATGCATTTTCTCAATGTTAAATTCTCTCCTGCCGATGGCTTACTTTACATTTTGAAACGGGTGAAGACCCAACATTTAATCACCGACCTTCCAAGCTCCCAAAAAGGTGGAAAAATCACTTCTTTTTTGTGTTTGGCAAGGATTGAGAGTTCAATCCGAGAGACACCAATGACACTTTCCTCGTACCTTAGGCTTGGTTAGGCCCAAACAATTTGGGTGAGTTTGTGCTAAGGTGTCTTAGTTGAGCTTCTTTTCACCTTATTTCTTTCAATTGCTGACATTTACTTTTGTTGTTTTAGATATTCGACTTGAACTTGGTGATGACGAGAGACACCTTCTTAGGGATCTTGAGGATTGTCAGCCGAAGAATTAACTCGGGCTTATTACGCCCTTATCCCATGCTGAACACGATTTTGGACCTCCAAAAATGAGGGAGAAACTATCATACCTTTATCTGCTCTTAGTGAAGAAGGCTCTATTGTTAAGATCTTTGCCTTATGATTTTAATCTGTTTTCACTTTTGCAAGATTGTTAACTGACCGGTCTCTGTTTCTAGGTCTGAGCTCTATGGCCCTAGACGCTGAAGTTGTGAAGGCCAAAGTGGCCCAGATAAGGGAAAAAGGATGAGCATCTAAAGTGCAGAGAAGAAGAAGGCTGAGGTTAGGTTGGGAGATGACCTGAAGCGTCCCTCAAAGGCTTCAAGGAAGGACTCTCCCAAGAAGGTTCCACCTACCCCTAAGTCGCCCATGGTGGTTCCTTCAGTTTCTCCTCTGCCTCTAGAGCCTACGAAACCTTTTGGAAGGTCACCAAGACCCTCTACATCAAAGGAGGTGGTCGGCGCTTCAGAGGCAATAGCTCCGTCTCTTCAGGATCCTTCCTCACTGAAGCTTACTGAGGAGGTGACCCCAATGCTGTTCCTCGATGCACTAGGGAGTTCTTCGGCTTGGACTGCCAAGGTCGAATGTTCCCTTATTAGGGATGTAAACCTGGCTACTAACGTCCTCATTTCCATCATTCTCGAGGCTAACATCCAGGAGACCTCTTCAATGCCTCTTTTTACCTCAGCTGCCACTGCCCTTTATGGGGCGACTTCGGTGAGTCCTTAGCTTTTATGTTTAATCAGAGTTCACCAGCTTCATTTGTTGTCTTCTAACTTATCTTGCAATTTTGTCTTCCCTTGTAGATAGTGATCCATGTTAGAACCCTGGTGGGTAGGTTTTGAGCCTTGGAAAAGGCTGCTAGGGTAGCCAAGGAGTCTTTGAAGGCCTCTAAGCTCAAGGTCGCCAACTTAGTCTTTGCAAATGATGACCTCAAGGCTCAGGTGCAAGACCTGAGTTCTTCCAACAAGAGGCTTGAGACTGAGGTCAGGCTGAAGGGTGATGAGTTCAAGCTCAAAACGAACGGCCTCGTCCAGGTGAAGAAGGATGTGTTAGAGGCTTGTGTGGCAACTCAGGCTGTGAAGGATGACTTAAAGAAGCTCAGTGATGTCAACATTGTCTGCCTAAAGGAGATCATTGATGAAAGGGCTAAGGCGGCTGAGAGGGACTCTACCATCGTCGAATTAAAGAATGGGTGTGCCACTACTTGGGCCAAGGGCTACTTCATCTTCCAAACACAGGTCATAGAGAAGTATTCGAAACTGGACTTCTACTTCGACCCTCTCTTTCGTGAGGAAGAAGGAGGGCTCTTTACTAAGGAGGGAGCTACGGGAGAGGGGGCAACTATGGTTAAGGTCGAGGCTTTTGAGCCTGCTTTGCCAAAAACTTCCTCCAAGGTGATCCCATCGACTACTTTTGTTGAGGTAGAGGCATCTGAGCTTGCCCTAACGCCGAGTGCCCCTGCTGAGGTCGAGGCTCTTGCCTTTACTTTTCCTAAGGACCACCCAGTGCTTGTTGTTTCCCTACTTGAAGGTCAATCTGACCTTGCTCCTGTTCTCCCTGAGGTGACTATTGCTGATCCTGAGCTGCCTAGAGGTGTTGAAGAGATCACTAGCCCTGCAGCAGTTGCTTAGGCTTTTTAACTTTTCGAACTTTCAGCCCTATAACTTCTTTGAATAAAAAGTTAACTTTGGACGTCCTGTTTTTAGTGCTCTCTCTCTCTTTTTTTTTTTATGCTTGATGTGTGGAGATTTATCTCCTCATCTCCTCCCTTGCCCCTTGCTTCAAGAAGGGCTTTGGTCTTTTGGAAGCAACTTATATCAGAACCTACTTGTTTATGAATAAAAAATTCCAAGTTTGAGGTCTGTACATCACTCTAAATTTGTGTTAATAAAAGATTTTTGTTTTTACAAAAATCATTCTTATTTGTTTATGAACTGGTGAGCTCAGAGTTGAGCTAAAAGCTCATTGTTCGTTTATGAGTTCAGACAACTCAGCTTTATTTTATGAATTGGAGAGCTCATTATTCATTTATGAGTTTGAGAAACTCATCTTTATTTTATGAGCTGAAGAGCTCATCGTTCGTTTATCAGTTTGAGAAACTCATCTTTATTTTATGAGCTGGAGAGCTCATCAGATCATAAGTTAAGTAACTCATAGTGTATTTACAAGTTGGGGGATCTCATCCTAGGCTTAGGGATTTAACAACTCAATTCGTTCTTTATGGGAATGATCTGAAACTTCTCATTCATTGTAGAAGAGTTTTACAAGGTGGAATCCCTAGCTCTTTCTTTCTAGCTCGATTCAACTATTGGTAGAACCTCTTTAGGTGGTGTGTATTCCACGAGTGAGGCAGGACTTTCCCTATCTCAGTTTGTAACTCGTAATTCCTAGGCCTGACTATCCTTATGACTATGTACTGACCTTACCACTTGGGACGTAGCTTCCCATATACAAGGTCCCTCTTGACTAGGAGGAGTTGCTTTAGGACAAGATATCCCACTTTGAAACTTCTTTGCTTGACTCTTCTGTTGTAATACCGCATTGTCTTCCTTTGATAGTCTACAATGCGTTGTTCCTCTTCTCATCTAACAAGTCAAGATTAATGAGCAATGATCTGTCATTCTGTTTGTCCTTGGAGATGGGGTACCTATTTCAACAGGGACCACTGCCTTAGTGCCATAGGCTAGAGAAAAAGGTGTTTCACTTGTATCTGTTCTGGCAGTGGTTCTACAAGCCCATAGTATCCCTGGAAGATGTTCCACCCATTGTCTTTTTGAGATTCAAGTTTGGTTTTCAGAGCTGCCTTGATAGTTCGAATGGTGAGTTCCACTTGCCCGTTAGACGGTGGATGAGTTGGTGCAGAGAAATAATTCCTTATACTCAGCTCAGCGCATAATCTTTTGAACGCTGAGTTATCAAACTACCTCCCATTGTCTAAGACGAAGGCTCTTGGAATCCCAAACCTACCGACTATAGATTTTCAGATGAAGTTTCGTACCTTCTGCTCTGTGAACTTTGCATGGGGCTTTACCTCAGCCCATTTAGTGAAATATTCGACTCCAATTATTGTAAACTTGCATTGCCCCATGCTTCTAGGGAGTGGTCCAAATATATCTAGCCCCCCATTGCTGGAAGGACCAAGGGCTGACCATCCAGGTGAGCAGCTCTGGTGGGCAGTGTGGGATGTTTGCATACAGTTGACATACTTTGCATTTCTTGACCAGCTCTTTTGCATCCTTGAGTGTTTTAGGCTAGAAATATCTTTGCCTCAGCTCCTTGTAGGCTAAAGTTAGGAATTCAATGTGATTTCACAAATACCTTCATGAATCTCCCTCAGCATGTAATTTGCGTCGTCTTCTCCGACGCACCTTAGGAAAGGTGAGGAAAAACCTCTTTTATACAACTTGCCTTAGAGGAGGGTGAATCTGGATGACCTGGTTCTCAACTTCGTTGCTTCTTTAGAATCTGTAGTTAGAGTTCTATTGTGTAGATAAGCTAGGATTAGGTCCATCTAGGTCAGTTGTGTCACCACAGGAAGAACTTCCTTGGGTTCAGAGCTCATGGAGGGTTCGACTAGGTGTTTTGTTGGGATAAACTCGTCTAGGTTCTCTTGGAAAACGGTGGCTAACTTGATTAGAGCAATGACCCTAGAATTCTCTGCTTGGGGGATTTGTACGACCTTAATCTAAACAAACTTTTTCAGCAACTCTTGTACCTTCTTAAGTACAACACCATCCTTTCTCCCTTGGCCTCGTACGCCTCTTCGATTTGTCTCACCACCAGTTATGAGTCACTGTGTATTATAAGTTGCTCCACTTCCATAGAATGAGCTAACTTGAGCCCTGTGATCATTGTTTCATACTCTACTTCGTTGTTTGAAGCTTTAAAATCAAATATGAGGGCATACTCCAAGTCTATTCCATCTGGAGAGGTCAGGATCAATCCAGTTCTGCTACCTTGTGCGTTAGCTGCTCCATCCACTAAGATTTTCCACGTCGAGAGGTCGGGAACCAGGTGGGTGGAGTTTTGAGGTGCCTCTTGTCCCGTAGGAATGGTGAATTCTGCAATAAAATCTGCTATCACCTGCCACTTAATGGCTATTCTAGGCTTGTACTTTATGTCAAACTCGCTAAGATCGATTTCCCATTTCACTAGTCTTCCTAACGATTCAGGCTTATGCAAGACTTGTTTCATTGGTTGATCTGTGAGGATTTCTATAGTATGAACTTGGAAATAAGGCCTAAGCCTCCTTGTTGCCATTACCAAGGCTAGAACTAATTTTTTCATTTTTGAGTATCTCTCATCTGCCCCCCTCAGAGCACTGCTATAGTAGTCGACTGGCTGTTGAGCTCTGCCTTACTCCATTACCATTGCTTCGCTTATGGAAAAAATTGAGAAAATAAGGTATACGATAAGGACCTCCCTTCCCGATGGCTAACTAGAACTGGGGTTAGCTAAGGTACTTTTTAAGGGCTTTGAATGCCTCCCCACAAAATTTATTCCAATGAAAAGACTCTTTCAATATCTTGAAGAATGACTGACATTTTTCGCTTGACTTGGAGACAAATCGGCTTAATGTTGTTATTCTTCCTATCAAACACTAGACTTCCCTCATATTTATGGGTGGCTGCATGTCAATCACTACTTGAACTTTCTTTGGATTAGCCTCGATGCCTTGACTATTGACTATAAGCCTAGAAATTTTCCTACGGAGATCCCAAAAGCACATTTTGTAGGATTGAGCTTCATCTTGTATTTTGTGAGAATCTGAAAAGATTCTTCAAAGTGCTGGATGTGGGGCTCGACCTTTAATGACTTCACCAGCATGTCATCGATGTAAACTTCCATAGATGTTCTTATCTACCCCGACAACATACGATTCACCAATCATTGATAGGTGACTCATGCATTTCTTAGCCCAAATGGCATGACTTGGTAGTAATATACCCCATGCTCGATTACGAAGGATGTCTTCTCTTAGTCGTTGGAGTCCATTCTGATCTGATTGTACCCTGAGAAGGTGTCCACTAACTCCCTAATGGCCTTGGCATAGAAAAGTTTAGAGACTCTTCGTTTATTAATTTATGGCACTCTAGGTCAAAGCTCCTTCGTTTTTGTTTTATGGGTTTAAAGGTCGAGTCGACATTGAGCTTATGCACAATGACTGATGGTCGATCCCCTACATGTCTTCTTGTTTCTAAGTTAACACTTTGATATTTGCCTTAAAAATTTAATGAGGAGGTGCTTGAACTCCTTGAGCAACCTTGATCCAACATACACTAGGTGCCTTGGGTCATCATCCAGTTGAACAGGTTCCAGCTCTTCTGAGGTGTGGGCCTTGTCTCCAGCTCGTCCTTCATGTCGAGCTCATCCAGTTGTATAGTTTCAACCTCTTTTTGCTTCATAGACGCCATGTAGCACTCCCTTGCTACGCATTGGTCTCCTTGAACCATTCTCATGCCGTTTTTAGTTGGGAGCTTCATTACCAAGTGATAGGCTAAGGGGATAGCTTGCATACAATTAAGGGAAGGTCTCCCCAAGAGAACATTGTATGCTGAAGGAGCATCCACGATCAGGAATCGTACAGTGGTTATTAACTGACATTAGGGGTCTCCCACTGTAAGAATGAGCTGGATAGAACCCAGGGGGAGTACTTTTTCCCCTAAGAATCCAAGAAAATGGGTTCTCACAGGGTAGAGCTTGTGATATGCCAATACCCATTTTGTCAAAAGTTAATGCGAATATGATGTTGGCCGATCTTCCATTGTCAATGAGAACTCGGTGGATGGTTTTATTGGCAATGATGACCTCAAAACTAAGGGATTATCATAAGGGTGCTGGCAGCCTTCCAAATCCAAGTCCAAGAACGTGATGTCCATCCTCAGCTAGGGTATTTTGGACACTAATTGAATCTCCAATGTGTGTCTTTAGCTCGAGCTTTTCTCATGTGGGCCTTCCTAGCTGAGCTTGTCTCCTCGCCTCTGGAAATAACCCTGATTTCCCCTATAGGCTGTTGATGCTGGGGTGGAGCTTGTTGTTGTGGTGCAGAAGATGGGTGAGCTCAGTTCTGGTTGTCTTACTCTATAAAGCGGCACAATTGACCCCTCTGGATTAAGAACTCAATCTCATTTTTCAACTGAATACAATAATCGGTGTAATGACTGTGATCTTGGTGATATTCACAGTACTTCATGGGATCCCGTTTATCGAGATTCACCTTCATCCGAGATGGCCACCTCAAAAACTTCTCGTTCTGAACCTCGTAGAGTACTTGTGATACTGGGGCATTGAGGAGAGTGAACTGCCATGGAACATACTTTGGTTATAGCTCCTATGGTGGAGGACCTAGGCGATCTCTAATGTCACCTCTTCTTTTTGGGGAACGATCTTTTTCTCTCCTTAGAGATCATTCTCGGTCTTGTCTATCTTTGGACTTCAATTTCTTCTCTTCTCCTTTTCTCTATGAGTTGTGGAGCCTCTGGGTTTTTAGGGGAAAACCTCTTTGCCATTAATATATTTTTCTGCTTTTGCAACACCTCAGCCATATTGGCTTGTGGATTCTTGGCAATTGGGAACATTAGATCCTTAGATTGTATTCCCAACCCGATAGTAAAGGGTGTGAGGCAAAACTTCTCGTTGAGAACGTCCACTTTTGGGGACTCCTAATTAAACCTCTAGACATAACTTCACAGTGACTCATTTGACCCTTACTTCATATTCAGTAGATGGTAACATGGATTTTGGTAGGTTGGAGATTCTATGAAGTGGGAGACGAACGAAATAGAGAGTTCTCTGAAAGAGTAGATCGACATTGGGGCTAACTTGTTGAACCAAGACAAGGTCGAGCCCTTTAAAGTGATAGTGAAAGCTCGGCAATGCATTCGATCTTGGTATCCATTAGTTCCATCTAGTTTTTGTAGGTGTTTAGGTTGTCCATGAGATCTTTTGTCCCATCAAACGTCTTTACTTGGGTCATCCTGAACTTTTTGGGGAAAAGGGAAGTGTAGCACCTTTGGGATGAACGAAGACTCTGCTTGATGAACTAGAGCGTCCATGGTCATTGGGGTTTTGCTCTTTACTGCCTCCTTCATGTAGCTGAGCTCTTATTATATCTCTCTAAATCGTTGCTCCTAGAATTCCTCCTTTCCTTCTTGTTGGAAAGGGTTTGGGGGAAATTCGTTTATACGAACTCATTTGTTTTGGCTCTAGACCTCATCTTCTTCCTCATTCCTTTGAGCTCGGCGATGAACGTTATCAACTGAATGACTGTGCTCATTTTCTTCCATAATCTCTCTTAAAGGATTCTGATGATGATGTTCCCTCCGTGGGGAATCATCCTGGGCTAGTTGTGCCCTTTGGGGATGCTGGGCACGAATGAGATTTAGTAAATCCTCATTTTGTTGGTGGAAACGATTGTTGGCTTGACATAGAGCCTCGATTTCATTGTTTGGATGAGGATCTTCCATTGGCAGATTGACTTCTGGGTTAGGAAGAGGATTCATGGCAATTCCCTATTGTCCCCCAGCGGCGATTTCTTGATGGTTCTGCAAACATAAGAGATTCATCTGATTTTTGCTCATGTTGCACGTAGCAACCATCAATTACTAAATAAGATGAGTAGAGTGCCAACTGATGATATGTTTTGCACAGCTAAGCAGAGGGGTCTTGTTTAGGGGACTTGGGAGTCATTGGAATGTCCAGTTAAAGCTTCTAGGCTCTTGGAGGTTAGGCGATATAATTTAAAAACCAATAGACAGAAAGTTTGTAATGGTTTACTAGCTCGGGAGCTCGGCTAATCCACTCTAATGGAATCTCTTACTCCTGGGAGAATTGCTATTAATCAGGGGAGAAGATTTCATATGGTAATTGTGCAGATAGTTGCCTATCTCAGATGTCTTGCGTGATCCTTTCCACCTTCTCGTAACCGATGCTCTTTTTGAGTAATTAGCATTGATGGTGTTGAGCCGATTGTGACTCATTTACCAGAATGTTGGGTCATTACGAGTTATACTCCCTAGGTGTGACGTGGTCTTCTGGAAGATGCCAACTATCATTGTCATCATGCACGAGGATCTCACTGACAAAGATTCCCGATCTGTGCACCCCAAGCCAATAATCATGAGCTACGGAGTCCGTGCTTAGTCGTCCGAGCTGGAAGTCCCGAGCTAAACCTTAGATAATTTTAGGTATCATCAGATTATGATCATGGCTGTTGGAACATTGGTTTGATGGAACAATTTTTTCTCCCTTGTGATGTTGAACAAATTCTGGGCATCCCTATTTGTAATTACTTTCCAAGCGATCAATTAGTTTGAAATTATAGCAGATCTGGGCATTTCTCAGTGAAAATAGCTTATCATTTGATTGTGGACCATGGTCTTCACCGCGTTATTAAGTTTAAAGGTGCTCCTAGTGGCAGTGAGGGTAATTGGCCTCGACATTTCATTTGGTCTCTTGCTTCCTAACAAGATCAAAGTATTTTCTTGGAGAATCATTAGAGATATCCTCCCTACTTAATGCAATTATGTGAAGATCCAATTGAATCCATGTCTCATATATTTTTTGATTGTCCAGTTGCCACGGATGTATGGAAACTTTGTGGTTTTACACACTATTACGAGGATGTTGTTACTTTTAAGGAATGGGTTTTGGGTATTCAAAGTAAGTTACAAGCCAATCAACAATGCTTATTTTTTGTTCTTCTTTGGTCTTTATGGTATATAATAAAAACAGAGCACGACATGATGATGTGAGGATGTCCCCGTATCAGATTTCAAAGTTTGCTTAATCATATTTACACCAATATTGGAATAGTTTGATGAATGTTCCACTTGAACACCTTGCAGCTAGTTCTGAATCAGGTAGTTGGTCTGCTCCTTCCACTGGGGTTTTAAATTAAATTTTGATGGTATTGTTTTCGCCTCTACTAGAACTTCGGGAGTGGGTGTTGTGGTTCGCGATTGGAATGGTTCTTTTATTCAAGGTTACACCTAAAAAATCCAAGGAGTGTTGCATCCTGATCATGTGGAGGCTCTAGCTGCTTCTACTACAATGCAGATAGCTTCTGATGAAGGCTACTCCAAAATTGTGCTTGAGGGTGATTCAAAATGGGTTATAAATGCTTTGAAAAAGGCATTTCGGATTTATTTAGTGTAGGTAAATATGTTGATCAAATAAATAGTCATGCAGTTGGCTTTGAAGATTTTTTAGTTTCATTGATTTAAAGAGATGGAAATGTGGTGGGTAATTGTTTAACTAAATTTGCAAAGAAATATGATGATGCACAAAAATGGTTTTGCACACCACCTGTCAAGTGTAGATAATAAATGCAGTGAAATCAATGAAAGAATTAAAGAAGACACAATTTATAGTGGTTCGGTCAATTCGACCTACGTCCACTCTTCAATGGCTTCAGTTGCCGGGTATTTTATTAATTCAGAGGTATGAAGAATAGAGATACAAGCTTTGAGAGAATGGAGAATCAAAGAAAGTGGTCTCCGGTCGTCGATCTGTCCTCTGTAAGTGTTGGTGGGGCGTGACCTTTTTTCTCGTCTCCTCACAGATTGGGGCTACTTTATCGCAGCTAAGAGATCATTCTTGTGGAGATCGTGACTTATCCTCAAGGCTACTTTATTGCAGCTAAGAGATCATTCTGGTGGAGATCATGACTTATCCTCAAGGCTACTTTATCGCAGCTAAGAGATCATTCTGGAGGAGATTATGACCTATCCTCAACGGAAGGAGGAGGTTGGGGAGCTCTTCATGAAACGTGGTCAAAGCTTGGATCATTTCCTTCGGTGGTGCAGATAAGCTTCTCATGCTCTCCTCTTGATGACGTGCTAAGCAAAAAGTCTAACCGGTCTTGGACTGTCTTGGGCTTGGTAGATTCAAAATGAGGTTGGGCTCCTCAACTGGAGTTGAACTTTAACACATAAATTGGACTATTTTGGGCTTAACCCATCATTTGCCCCCAATGCCCCATGTCCAATGAGACTTGGATAAGGAGGCATTGAGTATATTATTTTTATTATTCTTTTTTTTTTTTAAAAACTTCAAGTCTTTCCCACTTTATTTTGAAGAGGGCCCATAATATTCTATTTGACCTTGTTATTTTGAAAAGGACTTATAACTTTCTATTTGGCCACTTTATTTTGAAGAGGGCCCATAATTTTCTATTTGGGCTTTTTCCCTCTTTTTGAAAAACCCTAGACTATAAATATAGTATTCTTCTTCATGTTACCCATTTTACTCATTTTTAAGGTTGAGCACCCACCTCTTGAAAATCTTGAAAACTCAAGTCCTACCCATTTTGTTGAAGCCAAAGTGTGTTCTCCTTGAATCCTTTCAAGAGTGTGATTTCTTCCTTGCTAATTGAGCTTCTCAAGTAAACAATGTCGATTGAAGAGGGAGTGGTGGAGGTTGAAGAAAGGGAGGAAGTAGATACCATGTTCGAGAACTTGGAGGCTGGTTTTGAGCATTCGAATGCTGTTTTGGACAGCTTTGGGGCTGTAAATGAAGGACTGGACAGCAAAGGGGAGATGGGCAGCGCGAGGAGTGGCTTAGGCAGTGAAGGAAAAAGGCTGGGTGTGCGACTGGGCAGCGTAGGCGCGCGCGCGTGGTGGGGGGCTGGGCGGCTGCCTGGGCTCTGCTCCTCCTGTTCTGGATAGCCCAGGCGCGCTGGGCAGCTGCCTGTGCGCTGACCTTGCTGTCCTAGACAGCCCAGGTGCGCTGGGCAGCAGCCAGGCTGCTGCTTCTGCTGTCAGCTCAGGACAGCTCAGCTGCGCTGGGCGGCTTTGGAACGCTGGGCAGCAGTATTTTTCCATCAAGGGGCACTGAAAATCAGTCCAAGGTTCATCAGGGAGAGCTAGGCAGTGGCCTGGGAGCACGGGCTGATCCGATTCTCACTCAAGGCGCTGATTTGGGCCCCTTAGGTGCTGATTTTTGCGCTGAAAATTCTGCTTTGCGCAATTTTGAAGGGCCAGACACCCTTCAAGCTACTAGGCATCCTTGTTTTGACGAGCAACAGCAGTCAGGCACGCTTCCAGGTGTTGGGCTAGACATTGCAAATAGTAAGGAAGCTTTGGGTGCTGCTCTTGGTGATCAAGCCCCTATTGTAGCTCCTCGATTCAAGTTCCTCGAGACTCTCCCAATGGTGATTTGGACTACTCCTTAAGGCCCCGGAATAAGAAACGCAAGAGCAAAGTGGGACTTGATGATGACGGGTCTAAGGTGAGCACCCATTCTAGTTTGTTCCGCTTAGATGAAGATATTTCAAGGCTTGTTTTTACTTATCGCATCCCTCCGACCGTGTTGTGCCGTCGGGCTGAGTTGGGTGAGCTTGCTTACGATGACTCTTCCGGGGATATTGTTGTCTACGAGGAGATGCTTGAGGCTGGGTTAAGATTTCCCATGTCCTCCCCCATTTGTCGTGTTTTGCATTACTTTTCCTTGACTCCGGGGCGACTAGCGCCCAACGGTTGGAGAGTCCTGCTCGATTTTCTTGCATTATGGAGAAAGGTGCACCACGAGGATGCTTCCCCTATGGAGTTTCATGCAGCATATAATTTGAGCAAAACCCCTACACCAAATAGGGGATGGTACTATTTTTCCGCACGAAGTGGTACAGTGCTTACAAGAACGCGCTTTAATTGCGGTGGCTGAAAATCTTGTTTCTTCTTTATTGGTGGAGAATGGGCTTCAGAAGCCGACAGAGCTTTGGTGCCAACACTTTGGGGTGCTGCTAAAAAACCCGGTATGCTGCACACTTCTTATTTTTCCTTTTTTTTTTTTTATGTGTGTGTGCTCACTTTTTTCATGCAGACATACCTATACTTTTCCAGGACCAGGAGTGGAAATTGGTGGCTGTCAAAGCTTGCCCTTGTAAAGATTTGGGAGTTCTCCTGCCCAAGTATACTAGAGCTGTTGCTCCGTCTCAGAAATCTGGCGGCTCCTCTTCGAAGAAAAGGGGTGAGCTAGTTTCCTCTCCTTCTTTTTTTTTCTTTTTTTTTTATCTAACCCTTCTCTACTCTTGCAACAAGTAAAAGAGTGGTGGTGTCCCGCTTTTCTAGTAGGAGCCCTCCTTCTTCCAAAGTGGCAAGGAGGGATGATGCCCCCCATGTGACTCCCACGGTGGCTCTTTCTCAACTGGCAACTTCTCTAGCTGCTACTCCAGAATCTTCCTTGCAGGCACATCTGTTCCACATTTATCCTCTCCTCGTGCTACCCCTCCTTTGTCTCCTCCTTGTTCAGGAACTTCTACCCGAGTGCCGATTTGGGCTGGTCCTATGATGGGGAGACCGGCAGCTATCAGGGCAAGGCTTGGCAGGTTTGTGTTTGGGCCAGAAGTTTCTGAGCTTAGCGCTTCGGGCACTGATAATATCGTCAACACGTATTTGGAAGGTCTGGCTCAGGTAAGGGTCTGTTATTTCCTTTTCTCCAGTCGTTTCCTGTGTTTTTGACTTTTCTTAATCTCTTGTCTTTTTTTTTTTTAAGGTTTCGACTTCCTCCATCTGCTTGCTTTCGAGGGCCTATAATCAAGACAAACTGAAGCTGGATCTTAGCCTTGTGCAGCTCATTACCGCTCAGGAGAGGATTGTCGAGCTTGATTCTGAGCTTTTGGTGACCCGTGAGAGGGACGTGCTCCGGGAAGGTGAACTTGTGGCAGCTCATGAAAAAGCTTCTAATTTTGAGTCCGAGCTTTTGGCGGCCCGCGAGAGGGACGCGCTCAGGGATGGTGAGCTTGCTGCAGCCCATGAGAGGGCCACTAAGCTAGAGGCTGAGCTTTTGGCAGTCCACGAGAGGAGCACGCTCAGGGATGGTGAGCTTGCTACAGCCCATGAGAGGGCCACTAAGCTAGAGGCTGAGCTTTTGGCAGTCCACGAGAGGAGCACGCTCAGGGAGGCTGAGCTTGTAGAGGCCCATGGGAGGGCCATGCTCAGAGAGGCAACTGTTGCAGAGGCAAAGTTGACGGCTGCTAGGGAGAGAGTTTCCCGCGCCGAGGAAGACTTGGAGAATGGTCTTGCAGATGCTTTTATTGATGGTTTTGAGGATCTCCGAGGGAAGGTTTCTACTGTTTTCCCTAATATTGACTTCTCACCTTTCGTGCCCACTGACGACAGTGATGAGGGGGGATCTGATGCTGTTGATGACAATGAGGAGAAGGTGGGGGACGACCATGAGAGCAGTTAGAGTGTTTAGGACTTTTGATTTTTTTTTTTTTTGAAAAGGCGGTATTTGGCCTTATTTTTGTACCGATACTCCTTTGAAATGAAATACAGAAAATCTTTTTGGAGTAAATGGCATAGAAAATTTTATTAATTTATTGCTTATAAAAGGCGATATTGGGTAATAATTCCCAAAAAAAAAATACATTGAAATCTTGGGTAACACCCCTAAAAATCAAATCAAGTCCCAACTTCTACTGCTTTGATGCTCTCAAGGTGTCATTGGTAATACCTTTTCAAGTGCTCTGCATTCCATGGGTGGAGTAAAACTTTCCCTCAGAATCTTGGATTTTGTAGGTGTCTGGTCTCACTACTTTGTTACGCGGTAGGGCCCTTCCCAATTTGGTCCTAACTTTCCTTCGCGTGCATCCTTTGTAGCGAGGATCACTTTTTTGAGGACCAAATCCCCAGGTTGGAAGGAACGGGGCTTCACCCTCGAATTGTAGTACCTTGTCATGCGCCGTTTATACTCCGCGTTGCGGACTATAGCCATCTCCCTCGCTTCCTCCACCAAGTCGAGGTTGCTGCGGAGTCCTTCCTCGTTGGTGATGGGATCGTGGTGCTGGACCCTTAGGGAGTGTACCCCTATCTCAACAGGGATGACCGCCTCGGTTCCAAAGGCGAGGGAAAAAGGAGTCTCCCCAGTAGGGGTTCTTGGCGTGGTTCGATAAGCCCACAGTACGCCTGGCAGCTCCTCTACCCAAAGGCCCTTTGCTTTTTCAAGCCTTGTCTTTAAATTGCGTAGCACCGTTCTTACCATGACCTCTGCTTGTCCATTTGCTTGTGGATGTGCCGGGCTGGAGTGAGGTTGTTTTATTTGAAGGTCAGAACAGAAAGAGTTCAGCAGCTTGTTGTCAAACTGCTTGGCGTTGTCGCTGACAATGGCATGGGGAATCCCGAAGCGACAGACCAAGTTTTTTCCAGATAAAATCTTTGACCTTTGCGTCTGTGATTTTTGCTAAAGGTTCTGCCTCTGACCACTTGGTGAAATAGTCGACTGCCACCACTACGAACTTGCACTGCCCTTTGCTTAGAGGCAAGGGCCTAGGATATCGATGCCCCACTTGGAGAAAGGCCATGGGCTTGAAATGGTTGTTAGCTCCTCAGGTGGTTGCCTCGGCACAGTCGCAAAGCGTTGGCACTTGTCGCATTTTTTGGAGAACTCCTGGGCGTCCCTTATCATGGTAGGCCAGAAGTAGCCTTGTCTGAGCGCCTTGTGGGCAAGGGAACGCCCTCCAGAGTGATTCCCACAGATTCCTTCGTGGATTTCTCGCAAGGCATAGTGAGCTTCTTCAGGTGAAAGACATCGTAACCACGGCAAGGAATAGCCTCTCTTGTATAGAGTGTCCTGCAAGATGGCAAACTTGGAGGCCCTTATCCTTAGCTTCCTGGCCTCTAGGGGATCATCTGGTTGCACACCCTCTTGGAGGTATGCCCTGATTTGGGTCATCCAGTCTGACTCAGTAGATACACAGTCAATATTTGTGGCCTCCATGTCCATCCTGCTCGGCTCGCACTGGTGACCAATTAGTACTGGTTCCCCTGATGAGGCTTCCATGGATGAAGCGAGCTTTGCGAGTGCATCGGCAGCCATATTATCCTCTCTGGGGATGTGGTTTATCTGGAAGTAGTGAAATTTTGTGATCATGTTTCTAGCCATGCTGAGATATTCTTGCATTTTGGCTCCTTTGGCTTCGAACTCGCCCCTGACTTGATTGACTATCAGCTGAGAGTCACTGTAGGTGGCAAGGTGTTGAACCTCCATTTCCATCGCTAATCTTAATCCAGAAAGGAGGGCTTCGTATTCCGCCTCATTATTGGAAGCATAAAAGTGGAGCTTCATCGCATATCTGAGAGTGGTGCCATCTGGGCTGATCAAGATTAAGCCCGCTCCTCCTCCTTCACTAGTCGAGGAGCCATCTACATAGAGTTTCCAAAGCAGATGAGTGGAGAATTTGGAATTTGAAGTGGAAGACCGGGGAGGTGCAGCCTGTGATGCCTGGGCATCCGGAGGTGCAGCCTGTGGTGCAGGAGCTAGAGGTGCAGCCTGTGGTGCCTGGGCATCCGGAGGTGCAGCCTGTGGTGCCTGGGCATCCAGAGGTGCAGCCTGTGGTGCAGGAGCTAGAGGTGCAGCCCGGGATGCCTGGTCATCAGAAAAAGTTGTTTGGGCTCCTGGGGAGGAGACTTGGGCGCCTGCTTGAGGGTCTTTGTTAGGCTTCTTGATGTCTCCGTTGGGCATTTGGGGATCCTCATCGTTCCCATCTTCTGTTGGTGTGAGTTCAGCTACGAAATCTGCTAGGGCTTGTGCTTTGATGGCCGTCCTAGGTTGGTACTGAATGTCGAATTCCCCGAGTTCTACTGCCCATTTAAGAAGTCTGCCAGATACGTCCGGCTTTCCCAAGATTCTTTTAAGAGGTTGGTCGGTGATGACCACCATACGATGGCCCTGGAAGTAGTGTCGCAGCCGTCTCGCTGTCGTGACCAGAGCGAGTGCCAGTTTTTCTAGTGCTGAATATCTGACCTCTGCCCCCCGGTATGCCCTGCTCACGTAATAAACTGGTTTCTGCACTCCATTGTTGTTTCTAACGAGCACTGAGCTTACCGCTGATGGGGAAGCAGAAAGGTATAGATGGAGAGTTTCTCCAGGGGTAGCATGTGACAGGAGGGGAGGTGCTGCTAGGTAGGCTTTGAGCCTTTGAAAAGCCTCCTCTGCCTCAGGTTTCCACTCAAAGGCTTTTCGGAGAGTTTTGAAAAAAGGGAGACATTTGTCTGCAGATTTGGAGACAAACCTATTTAATGCTGCGATTCTTCCATTGAGGCGCTGGAGCTCCTTGGTTGAGGAGGTGACTTCATGTCAAGAATGGCCTTGATCTTGTCAGGGTTCGCCTCAATTCCCCTCTGATTGACCATAAAGCCCAGGAATTTACCAGACCCCACACCAAAGGCGCACTTCTCAGGGTTGAGCTTCATGTGATAGGACCTCAGGACGTTGAAAGTTTTTTGGAGGTGATCGATGTGGTCTACTGCTGCAAGGCTCTTTACCAGCATGTCATCCACGTACACCTCCATTGTTTGCCCGATCTGAGACTGGAACATCTTGTTCACCAGCCGTTGGTAGGTTGCCCCAGCGTTCTTTAGCCCAAAGGGCATGACCCTGTAGCAGTATGTCCCCTTTGGCGTGATGAATGATGTCTTCTCTTGGTCTGGGGGATGCATGCTAATCTGGTTGTACCCCGAGTATGCATCCAGGAAAGTGAGCAACTCATGTCCAGCGGTGGCGTCGATGAGGAGGTCAATCCGCGGCAGCGGATAACTATCTTTTGGGCATGCCTTGTTTAGTTCTGTGAAGTCGACACAGAGGCGCCACTTCCCATTAGCCTTAGTAACCATTACTACGTTGGAGAGCCACTCTGGATACGCCACTTCCCTGACTGCCCCGTTATCAATCAGCTTTCTAACCTCCTTGTCCATGGCTTGGGCCCTTTCAGTGGAGGTTCCCCTTAACTTTTGGCGAACAGGCTTGTACAGTGGATCGACATTGAGGCGGTGGGTAGCTACTTCCGGGTCGATGCCCTCAAGGTCCTCATGCGACCAAGCAAAGATGTCCATATTACGCTTCAAAAAATCAATCAACAGGGGAGCCAGCTCTTCAGAAAGGGAAGAGCCAATGTAAATTCTTCTGTCTGGGTGCTCCTTTTCTAAAACCACAGGGATGAGTTCCTCGACTGGTTCTCCTCTTTCTGTTGCGGAGTCATCCCTTGGGTCAAGGACCTCAACCTGTAATGCTTCTTGGGGCTTCCTAGCCTTCATAGAGGATACATAGCACTCTCTGGCTGTTATTTGATCCCCTTTGACCTCTCCGACACCATTTGAGGTTGGAAAGCGGAGAACGAGATGGTAGGTAGAGGGCACAGATCTCAATGTGTTAAGAGCTGGCCGCCCTAATATGATGTTGTAGGCTGACGGGCACTCTATTACCAGAAAGTTGACCATGACTGTGGAGCTTCGGGGTGTTACTCCGGCGGTGACGGGAAGTGTGATGGATCCAAGGGGATACACTTTTTCCCCTGAGAATCCAATGAGGGGTGACCTGATTGGCTGTAGCCTCTCCCTGCCCAGGTTGAGCTTGTCATAGGCCTCTGCAAACAGGATATCCGCAGAGCTACCACTATCCACCAGGATCCTGTGCACATGAAAATTGGCCACCGTCATGGTGAGCACCAAGGGGTCGTCATGGGGGTGTTGGATTTCCTCCAGGTCCTTGTCTGAAAAAGATATGACCACGTCGCCTTCCTGCTTCGGCACCTTAGATGGGCGCATCTCGTAGACATGTCTTGCCTTCCTGGCATGGGCCTTCATCGCGGAAAGTGATTCTCCCCCACCTGCTAGTCCCCCTGAGATGGTGTGTATTTCCCCCACTGGCTGCTGATCTTCCTGGTTGTGAGGTTGTGGTGCTCGTTCCCTTCCAGCAACGTACTGGCGTAAGTGACCACGCTGGATGAGCCCCTCAATTTGCCTCTTGAGGTCGTAGCAATCGTCGGTGTCATGCCCGTGGTCACGATGGAAGCGGCAATACTTGTTAGGATTTCTGTGATTTGGAGGAGACTTCATTTTTCTAGGCCACTTTATCGCGGGGTCATCCTGGATCTGGAATAGGATGTGTTCCACGGAAAGCATGAGGGGAGTGAAGGGTTGACGGTTCCTCTAAGGAGCAGGACCTAGCGGCCTTGACAGGGACTTTCTCTGTCCTGCCATGTTTGTTGCTGGTCCCCTTCTTATCGTCCCTCTCCCTTTCCTTCCTTTTATCCCCTGCTCTGGAAGACTCACCCCGCCTGGCCCTTGTGATGTCTTCTGCGTTTATGTACTTTTGGGCCTTGGCTAGCAGCTCTGGCATGCTCTTCGGTGGACGCTTCAGAACTGAGAAAAGGAAGCTTGATGAACGGAGGCCACCCAAGAAGGCGGTCATCGTCACCTTGTCGTCGGGTTCCATTACCCTTGGAGTATCCTCCTCTGTTAAAACTAGTGAGGTAACTCGTATCAGGCTCTCCTCGCGGTCCTGCTTTATAATAAGCAGGTGCGTAACTGGCTTCGAGGTGGTCCAGTGGATCCTTTGTTCCATCAAAGGTCTCCACAGATGGCATTTTGAACTTCTGAGGGAGGGGGTAGTTTGCTACATCAGGTTTGAAAGGCGTATCAGTACGCCTTACCAGGTGGTCAACAGTCTCGGGTCCTTGTGCCTTCATGGCGTTGAAGACATCACCGAGTTGATTCTGTACCTCCTTTATCTTTTCGTCCCAATGATTGGGGGCTCCTTTGGAATGATCATGGAAGTGGCTTCCATGCTCATGCTTTGGTTTTCACCCTCATCCTCCCGGGAAAAGGGTCCTCTCCCTGGGAAGTAAGGGGAGGGGGAGGTGGAGCTCCCTCATGTTGGGCTTCCCGAAGTGGGGTGCCCAATGGGGCGCCCGGGCGTGGAGCAACAGGGCGTGGTGCTCCTTGATGTCCAGGACGTGGAGCTCCCTGGGGTGCTCTATGTTGTGCACCACCTCTGTGGGGCCCTCCATGTTGTGCATCTCCGTGTGGTGCTCCACGTTGTGCACCTCCGTGTGGTGCTCCACCTTGGTGTCCTCCATGCTGTGCACCTCCGTGTGGTGCTCCTCCCTGTCCAGCAAGTATGAGTTGCAGTAACTGTTGGTTTTGAGCAACCAGTTGCTGCATGGTCTCCAATATTTGCTGGGGATTCGGGGCTAGAGTATCCGGAACAGGGTTGATAGGCCGGGGAGCAACCTCCTCCTCTCGTGGAGGATTGTCTTCATGTTGGTTCATGGATCGAGTAGTGATCGCCATTAGTTAATGGATGTAATGTTCAGGAGTGAGAATTTTGTCGATTTCCCACAGACGGCGCCAAACTGATGATGCACAAAATGGTTTTGCACACCACCTGTCAAGTGTAGATAATAAATGCAGTGAAATCAATGAAAGAATTAAAGAAGACACAAATAGTGGTTCGGTCAATTCGACCTACGTCCACTCTTCAATGGCTTCAGTTGCCGGGTATTTTATTAATTCAGAGGTATGGAGAATAGAGATACAAGCTTTGAGAGAATGGAGAATCAAAGAAAGTGGTCTTCGGTCGTCGATCTGTCCTCTGTAAGTGTTGGTGGGGCGTGACCTTTTTTTCTCGTCTCCTCACAGATTGGGGCTACTTTATAGCAGCTAAGAGATCATTCTTGTGGAGATCGTGACTTATCCTCAAGGCTACTTTATCGCAGCTAAGAGATCATTCTGGTGAAGATCATGACTTATTCTCAAGGCTACTTTATCACAGCAAGAGATTATTCTGGTGGAGATCATGACCTCTCAACGGAAGGAGGAGGTTGGGGAGCTCTTCATGAAACGTGGTCAAAGCTTGGACCGTTTCCTTCGGTGGTGCAGATAAGCTTCTCATGCTCTCCTCTTGATGACGTGCTAAGCAAAAAGTCTAACCGGTCTTGGACTGTCTTGGGCTTGGTAGATTCAAAATGAGTTGGGCTCCTCAACTGGAGTTGGACTTTAACACATAAATTGGACTATTTTGGGCTTAACCCATCAAAATATATGAATCTTTGTGTATGGAGAGAGGAATGTCCTTTGTTTTTATCACCTCTCATTTAGCATGATGTATCTTTTTCTTCTTAAATCAATGAAAATATCATATCGTTCTATCAAAAAAAATCTTAATTAATATTCAATTAACTGACTAGGTCTAGTTTTTTTTGTTTAGTTTAGTTGACAATTATCGTGTATTTTCTTAAGATTCTCACAACCAAAAAGTCAAGTGTTGAAATCTCCCCAAAAGGTAAAAATTAATTGCTCCTGTTTTCCTTTTTAGGGTTATATTATATACTTCTTTCAAGCTATTTTCCACCATTTTTTGGGATTTTTTTTTCTATACTCCTAGTATAGATGTAATGTTAAGTGGTGTTTGATAAAACTGAAAGTTGGAGCCTAAAAACTAAAAGTTGAAGTCGGAAGCTGAAAGCTGAATGTTGAATTCGTAGATTGTTTGGTACCTACTGAAATTTATATACTGAATTGAACCAAAATGTTTGATAACTATACAGAGTAGACGTCTGAAATAAATTAATTTTCAATTTTACCTTATCAGTCTTTACTTTAAAAATATTTATAAAATATGCTTTTATCTAATAGAATAATACACAATTGAATAACATAATAAGTGAACAATAACTAACAAATAATTCAAAAATAAAAATAAAATAAATTTCATTAAGAACAATTGAAAAAATATTTGTCTATGTGTCTGTGTTTGTGTGTGTGTGCATAGAGTGTGTGTGTGGTTACGTGTGCACAGAGTGTGTTTATGTGTGTAGTAGTGCGTGTGTTTGTAACTATGTGCATGTAACTCTGTGTGTGTGTGTGTGTGTGTAATTGTGTGTATATGTAATTATGTATGTATATGGGTGTTATAGAAGACAAGGGAAGAAAACTTACCTGTATCACTCGCTGAAGAAGACGATCAAGACGGTAAGAAGGGTAGATAGGTTAGGGATTTTGGGGAGAAGACAAATTACAATTTTAATAGGATTGTGAAATCTTTCGGGATAGTCATATTATAAATATTATTAAAAATGATTTTGCTGTGCGCTTTTAGCTTTCAAAATGAAGGGATTTCCTACTTAATATTGTAGCCCATTTTTAAGGAGTACTTAATATATTACGATATTGAAATTTTAGTTATCAAACGAGCTTAATTATTAAGTACCGAATACATTTATTTTAAGTGTTGAATTTAGGTTAACAAACACACCCTTATATATTGTAATAATTGGTTATTCGTTATAATAAATTCAAAACTTACTCTACTTTATTATGTAGATATGTTGGTGCACAAAAGGGGAAAAAAAATATTAGTCGGTCCAATTTAGATAGATGACAGAAATGAAATACAAGGGATGAAATTTCATCAATATAGATAAGATTTTTAGTGATTCGATTCAAAAATGTTATTCCATGAAAGTGATTTATTTTCTCTAGAATTCTATGTATGATATTTTTTTGTTTTTTTTTTTGGTTTCTACATGGATGTAAATTACAAAAATCTCACGTGGAGACAAAATATCCACTCTCTAAGAACCTAATTCTTGAAAGAAAGAAATTACAAACAGTAATAACAAACAACGAAATGGGAATAAATTTCCATTTCAAACCAAGAATCTTGATATTCAAACTAGGCATTGAGGTAATCTAATGTATTTACCAAATTAGGATAAGCTTGTATTACTGAACAAAATATCATGTTGAAAGTTACAAGGAAGTAACGATTAGTTACAACTCATTTAGGATCAAGTAACGACTAAATAATATAGCTTACAACTAAGTACAGTGAAGTTGTGACTAAAATAAAATTGAGATCAATCCCAAACAACTCAATTTTATAGTAATGATATCAGATTGAATTGTAACATCACACTTATTTTGCAATAACTTCTATATGGTACCAAATAATAACTCTTTTGTAGGAAAGTCTTATGTGATTAGTCAATCTTGCATCACTTGGTGAAGCGGGTGATGAGTGGTGAAGTCTTATGTGATTATCAGCTTCTAAAATTCCAAAGAAAGTCAATCTCACTGAACTAGTGCTTCAACACCATTCATGATTGGACGACTATCAAATTCATATACTAGTAGGGACCTTGCACCGGCGAATTCCGGAAATAGAAGAGGATGACAATACCGAAGGTGAATCCAGTGAGAGAGTTGTTGGAGAAAGAGAATCAGTGATAGATCTGCAACCACGTAGAAAGTTAGAAGGGAACTGGATGTGTATCCGGTGTTTCCTCTCTAACGCTTAAGTCAGTCTTTGAGAGGAAAGATGAAAAGGTTCAAGTATTGATTAGGGTTGCATACCTTTGATATCACATTTGAGGGTTATTTACAAGGCGGAGGGAGGGTGGGTGTAATTGCCTCCATTAAGATTTTGAAATTTTTTGGGACTACTTTAAAAATACAAAAAAATTCAAATTTTTCAATACTTGGCCCACTGAATTTTTTTTTTTAAGTTCGTGAGACATAAGTTACTCATCTCATCTACTCACTAAGTTACTCTCCTCTAAATTTGATTTCTAGATATGGATGATGTGTTTAATTGATTATCCAAATTTGAATATTCTATTATATTTCAAGAATTTAGATTTGGATATACCAAAATTTTACCAAATTGTGATCATAAACGATTCACAAAACACATGTACACGTGTATATATAAGATTTAGTTTTCGATCAAATATTTAATATTTAATGGATATGGATATGTATTGTAGAGACAAAACTTGATGGATAATCATATTAAATTCAAAATGGAGTTTTCAAATCGAACTTTGATTCAAAACACTCAATTTGATAGTAGACATGTATATTTATAGTTTGTTTACAGAATGATTTGTTAGAATAACATTTTCTATGGATATTATTCTAATACTAGTACTTTCTATAAAATAATTTTAATATAACTTTTCTTAATTAGATTCTATCTTTTTACATGTAATTTATGCGTGAAAAAGTTTTAAAGTAGCAAATAAAAAAATTACAATGAAGAATTACTTTATAAATAGTGTAAATGACAAAAGACTCATATTTGCAAGACATAACAAATTTTGATGATTGTTCTTCAATTGTTCTCCTCAACTTGATGATTGCCCCCCACTAGAAATGGACTTTGGCTCCGCCCCTGGTTATTTATACTCAAGGGTATTTGGCTTGCGCAAAAAACGAGACGATTAGGTGAGTTGGGCATCCTAACAACATGTCAGATGGAAATTCCCTTGAGTCAGTCATACATGGGGACAATAGGAGGCTGACCCCTCTTGACTGCCGGTAAACAACTCTCGAGCCACATATTTACAGCCCTTTGGGGACCCAAAGCCAAGCTTTTACTGTCCATTAATGCTCAGGACCGAGCATTGATGGCGTGTCCCCCATCGAACACTCTTGATTGGTTAGCCTGTTCTGTTGTCTTTTCTGAAGGTCCTCGAGATCGAGCATTGAATGGACTCTCCTATCGAGGCATCACATGATTGTTCCCATTGCCAAAGGATGGGACTGTCTTGTCTGATCTCTTGAGTTCTTGTGCATGCTTCTTGTGTTAGAACTGCATGCTGCTGACAATCACAAGGATGTCTCCTGTCCCTTGTCTTTCCAATCGAATTTGATGATGCTAGTGGGTCCAGCTATAGCGTATCATCAATGCTCAGGGCTAAGCATTGAATGCTTCAATGAAGCAATATATTCTTCCCAAGGCAAGAACCCATCAGCACTCGGCACTCGCATCTTTTTCCTCCATATGTCTTTTTCCCATTTGTGTGTCTAATCATATCTTGTCAACTGCCCCCAGGCTCCTGTTTTCATACGACGTGGGCTACATGTCAAGCGGAGATTGAAGGCTTCCTTCACACGCCGGCTTCTTGGGAAGCATTATGACGTTTTGTCAACTAGAATTTGAATGTCGTATTCATGCCTATCTCTTCAGTAACCACAATTATGATGACCATTGTATAAATAGGAGGAGTCTCCCATTTGAAGGGACATTGAAGCCTTGAGCATCCAAGCGTCGGAGAGAGCTCAAATATTTTCTGAAGGCAAATAAGAACGTTGAGTGCCATCTTCTATAAGTCCCCTCCTTGTTGCTCTCTTTTTTCATTTTCTTCCCTTTGATAATCTCATGGCCAGAATCCATAGAATCGAGAGACCTAGGGCAGTAACAAGACCTAGCAACAAGTCTAGGCCTAGGAAAACCTCTATATGAAATGAGCAACTTACAACCAACTTTAGGGCTAAGTATCAAATCCCCTATGATGTCCAGCCCCCTATCTTCAAATCCAGTGTTCATAGTGGCACCAATTGGTCTCTCAAGCTAATGCCCTTCTATAACAAGGCCATAATGGAGTGTGGGATTAGATTCCCCCTCCATCCTCTGCTCCTCCAATTCCTTATGCATTTTCGATTCTTCCCTAGACAATATTGCCTGAACATCTTCAGAATCATCATTGGGGAAAGGGGGTGGCCTCGAACTCCCTACTTTGAGTGAACCTCAGGTTGGACGATATCATTTTTTTGATATGAGTTGGTGTGGATGCCATCCAAAAAATGCTATCTCAAGGCCCAGACCCCTCAATGTATATAGTCACCCATTTTCCCAACTCCAAAAAAGGATATACTCAAGACATCCTAATACTAGGCAGCCAATGGGAGAGAGACACAAGACTTGAGTACCTCAACTTATTTTGTCCCAAAGTTTGGAGGGACACAGGTAATTTAGCCTACCTTTCTCCTTGGTTGTCCTTTGAGTGCACCCTTTTACTTCTCTTTTGCTAATCGATTTATATTTTTCTTATTGCGGAGGTGTCTAAGGAGGAGACTGTGCAAACTCTCTAAATTGAAGTCGCCTTTGAAAACTTACTAAAAGTGTAGGGATACCTTAACTCTGACGATTTAGGTCGAACATCCCATGTTTTGTTGAAGTACACGTTCGGGTACAACAAATTTCTCAGGTCCCTTTGGGCTATAATCCTCTAGCTTGGCAGTTTGAAAGAAAGGAGGGCACTGAGCTAAACTCAGAAGAAGATCCCGATTGAGCCACTGAACGCTTTGAGTGTTCTACCAAGTTTGTTGACCTTAAACTTGAAACCAAGGTCTCAAACCTCAAAAACACTTGGCATGACTTCAACATTCTACTTAATGTCTACGAGTTTGATGCCCTCATCTAAACCATGTCCAAGCACCCAAGAATCATACTCGACAGAATGGAGGCGTTTCTAAACACTTAGGGCAAGGAGGGATGTCTAGGCCCACTCTAGCTGTTATTCGTTAACAAGATTCATATCCTCTTGTGCCTTCACAAACTGAATGAATTGCTCTTAGGGGCACCACGCGAGACCATTGAGGATGCGTTCGAAAATGAAAAAAGGGTTAAAATGTGCCACAACTTGGGGCATAGGTAGTAACCCCAAGCCCCGACCATCAGCCTTCTCGGAAAGCCTTCCCAACTAGTTTTGACCTTAGGGTAAA